>CM018076.1:162187991-162787991 GCA_008658365.1 Alca torda | reverse complement strand
TTTGTCTTGCCCTATACATCATTACTACCATAAACTATTGTTCCTGTGTCCCTAGGTGTTGAGAAAAAACAATTGCTTCCACTCCATAAGATTCTTCGTCATGCTAACCTTGTGCTCATGGTCAAAATTAACTTTACATTTCCTCCTCATTGTTGCATTTTCCAACTTCCTTGATCTGGTTTATAATGTCATCCACTCAGCCTTAAGTGGCTTTTCCAGAGCTGTATTGTTATTTTAGAAACGCTGAGTTTGTTAAAATGTTTTAAAAAAAGGTTTTCACCTCAAAGAAAGAGCTTCAGCTAGAAGTCTCAATTCTTTGGTTCACCTGAACAAAAGAGTCTGGTGAATGCTTTCAGAGAGTGATCCAGGAGTCTAAGTTAAAAGCATGCATCTTTCCACTGAGTTTTCAAATCAGAGAAGAGTCAGCTTATGGTGGTGGGGGGGAGAGCTTAATGCCCCTCCCTAGACCTCCTGTCACCCCTCCCATGGCCCAGGACCCCATGTCAGCCCCCTGGGACTGTCAGTCACTTCTGCAGCAATGTTGTGGCAGGACCGGTCTCCAGGTCTCCACACTGGCTGTAGAGAGCCCTGGTCAGTCATAGGGCCCTCTGAATAAGACCGATCTATGGGCTGATGGTCCTGGCCAATTACCACGGCTCAGCCCAGCCCATCATAGGGCTGTGTCTGACCCCAATTTCCCTCACAGAGCATGATCCTGACTCCCACCTCCAGGCTAATATCCCAGACTGGTCTTGACACATCTCTATCCCCATGGAAGTTCATGATGCTTGGGTCTGGGGCTGCCTTCCGTCTCACCACCTCTAGCCTGCCCTGCTCCCTGTCTGGGGCAGTGGGATGGATCAGAGCTGATGAAGTCCTTAGGGTCTCCTCTCCTCCCTGCTGTTGCTGGTGTCCAAACCCCAGGGAGCTGCTGACCAATGGAGCACCCTGACACAAAGTCTTAGATCATTTCATTTTCAAATTATTTCTAATAATTTGTCAGAACTAGTACTTACTGGCTTTAGCATTTATTCTTAAGAGGAGAGCAATTTATATTCTATATCCTGTTCTATATGCAAAACAAATTTTCATTTTTTTAGACACAGGCTAAATAAGACACAGATAATATCACTTGCCTAGTAAAAGTTGTTCCATTATACAGTCATGCATACAAGAGTCAAGGACCTGACCTTTGAACCCTGATGGGTTCTTACTAAGGATGTGGAAATTTTGGGCCATACATATATTGTTAAATAAATGGTAGTCAGGGACAGTTATTTTTGGAACCCTGGTCCCAAAGACATAAGGCACAAAGTTTAGGCAGAACACAAATTTTAGCAAGGTCTGCAATAGCATGTTTTTTTTTTGAAGAGAACTGGAAACAATTCAAAATAGAATGTGTCTGAACATGGAAGTGTGGGCTTGAGAAAGCCAAAGCCCATCTGCAGCTAAATCTAGCAAAGGACATGAAGAGCAACACAAACAGCTCCCACCAGTGCACCAGCAGCAAAAGAAGGACTGGGGAATACAGAACAGGCAGCCTAGTGACAAAGCACATGGAAAAGGCTGAGGTACTCAAATGAGTTTTACCAATAAATTTGCCTTCAGGAGTCCCAGGCTCCTGCTACCAAGAGGGAAAGCCTGGAGCAATGTAGACTTACTTTCAGTGGAGGACTAGTTTTGGGAACGTTTAAACAAAGTGGATATGCACAAGCCTATGGGACCTAATGGACCTAAGGGGACCCATGAATACAGAGTTGGTCCATGTCATTGCAAGCCTGCTCTCAATTATCTTGGAAAGGTTATGGCAAATGGGGGATGTTCCATAAGAAGAAATTATTATATTCTTTTAGGTTAGACTTCAGTTAGCTTAAAGCTGAACACTGAAAAATTCTATGTAGGTAGGTTATAAAATGTGATGAGGTTAACTGCATAGAACCAAGCAGTAACTAGAACAATAATGTTACTATCATAAACTTGTATGTAAATGGTGATTAATAGTTTAAATTAATTGTAAATGAATTAATTAAAATCTGCCATTGTGAATTTCATCTAATGAGTGTCAAGTGATCATTCCCAGTATATTCAAGTCAATTTACTCTTAGTTAATACTTATTTTCTTTTGCTTTTTACGGATTAGAAAAGTCAGTAAAAATTATTATTCGAAAAAAATACTTTTTAAAAGATGTCTTCCTTGCTATTGAATTGTTAGTGTAAAGAAGGGAACAAACTGCTGTATGGAAATTAAATAAGAAAAAAAAAATATTTAAAGTAATTCTGAATGTTCCAAAGCTGATATAAAAAATATTGCTTATTTTTGATATTAAAGTTGTATTGACTAAAAAAGACTAATAAAAAGCTGGCTTGGATACTGTGGCACACTGCAATTCACTTTTAATTACTCTATGTCATGTAATGAAAGAAAGCAGCCTATTGTATTTAGAGATCAAGATAAGTCTTCAGGCAAATATGTTTTCTCTCTGCTTTGTGCTCTTTTACTGAGATTCCCAAAATACTTCAAGATTAGCTGATAGTGCCTGAGGTTAATTTCAGTTATATTTACTTCATTAGATTTCACTATGCAAATAATACACTTGAAGGTGTCTGTTGCAGGAACATGAAATCTCATCTTCATTCTTAATGCCTAACTTGAAGTTAAGGCAGTGGAGTATTTTTAGGGATATTCATTCATTTTACTTTTTTTTTTTTTTCTTTTTCCTAAAAGTAGGAAGTTTTATAATAAATGTATTCTAATAATAATTCAAGTAATTTTAGTAATTTTCAAATTACTTATTCTTCCCCCACAAATACAAGCACATTTCCCAAATTCTTGTGGTTTTTTTTTTTTTTTTTTAACAAAGGTGAAACCTCAAGTCTTAATTCTAGACTATGGATTAGGAGTGAATTTTCAATAATATGTTCACTTCTGTTTCCTCTTCAAATCTGTGATTAGATCTATGAACCTGTTATTGCAATCAGCAATTAATTCCATAATTATTTATTCCAGACGAGGACGCAGTACAGTGATAACAGGCAAAACACCTTGTGTTCAACTATTATCTGAAAGAAAGATTCAAAGTAAAGTATTGGGTCTGTTTTTTATCTGTAGGAGGCAATATTTCTTCAGACATTCTATTAGGGATATACATTTCTTAGGAACAGTTAGTGTATACAACATAAAGTGAAAAAAAAATATGTCTAGAGAAAATCGAATGTATTATACTACAATACTTACAGGTCTGCAAAGCCATTAAACTGCATCTTAGTAGCAGTAACTATGAAAAAACATCCCTGCAGACTGATATTTTATAACTGGTTTCTTCAGGAAGTGGTGTAGGCTTATTCAAAACAGTTGATTCTCTTGGGAATAGGATATATTTTCAGGTAAAGAAAATTAAAATAATCCATATAAATAAATTGAGAAATTACTGTACTGAATCATGACTTAGAATATATACACAGTTTCGGTAACATGAAAAAAGATATAAAGTGAAAGGCAAGTCAGCCATTTTATACCTCCCAGTTACACACATAGCTCACAGTTGCACGTCACAACTGAGAAGATGCTGCAAGATCCGTCACTTTATATAACTCAATGTAGCTCAGAGAGAATATTGAACTATATGCCAAATAACCCCTGGGAAAAAAAAATACAGTAAATGTTTCATAATTGGTCTTAGAAATTTAGGGATGTGAAAAGAATGATGGTCCTGGCATTTATAAATAAAATTAAAGAAAATATTTAACAATTTTTGAAATACAACTTTTCCAAAATCCCCCCGTTGTTCTCTTATAAATGTTTTAGTTTACTACAAACATTGCATTTGGAATGTTATAGAGGTTTATTAAATAACATACAAATGGAAATGAAACTAAGAATCATTGTCGTGGTTTGGTCTGGGCTGGCTACTAAATGAACAACAGATACTCTCTTTGACCTCTCTCTAGGGAGGGAATAAGAAAAAGAGAGAGAGAGAGAGAAAGACTTAAGAGTTGAAAAGAAACTAAAGTACTTTAATGAAATATTAATAAGAAAATAATAAGAGAAAGAAAAAAAATATTAATTAGAAAATAATGAAATATATACAAGATATAAAAAGCCAGCATCAAGCTCCCAGGGTGACAATCACATCACCAGCATGCACTGGGAAAGTCCCAGACTGGACTCAGTGACAGATGGGAACAGAATTCCGGATCTGGATTCCGGAACGCACAGATCAGGATCAAAGGCAGAGAAACAGAGTCCTCCTCTCACACTGTCCATTGAAGAAAAAGGTTGATCCCTTTGATCCCTCAGCTTTTATACTGAGCATGATGTAGATGGGATGGAATTCCCTGTTGGACACTTTTGGGTAACCTGCCCTGTCCGCTGCTCCCCACAGATGTGACCCCTTTACACTCTTCCACTTACCACCAACCAACCTAGTACTTAACATACTCAGCTGGCCTTGGTTGTTATAGCAATAAGCATATGCAAGAGCCTCTCTGCATACCATTACTTGGTAGTAACTAAACATCAGACATATGCTAGAAGCAGACACTGTCTGAAAAATATGCCATTAATTTCAGAAACTTAGTTAGAAGAGGCTTAGCTGAAAAGTAAAATTACAGAAAAGAAAATTTATTCTGTTCTACCTCAAACCAGGGCAATCATGTAGCACCTTTTGCAGAAAATCAAATGACAGTCCAAAAATGATGAAATATTCTGCATGTTTGAAGGCATAATATTTCATGTTAATTTATGGTTACCTACTTATATTTCAAATTCATCAAAATCATATCTATCAACTTTTTTATTTTAATTGCAAGATCTGCTAATGGATTTGGAGGTTTTTCAGACACTGTTAGCAAAAAGATGTTTTACTTTTATGTTAATGTTTGGCAGTACTAAATATAGTATCAAAAGTACCAATGCATTTGTGAAATTTTTCCTCTGTAAGTTACTTGCTGATGAAAAGCTGTGAAATAATTACCAGATGTGAATTCTCCTCCTGAATTGACCCAAGCAACAAAGTGAAGTAATATTTTTATTTAACCTGATTGGACAAAAAGGGAGAGGAGCAGCGATCTCTATACATAACTTTCTAAGTTGCTGTCACGACATTAATGTATGTTTCTGTGTGGCTTATCTGTGTTGTGGGAGCATAACTCCATGATTTTGCTGTTACAAATGATATTTTTTGGATGGAGGTCAACAGTAAATGTTACTGGTATCTGACAGTTTCCTGCTAACTATGTTTAAAACAAATAAAAAAATACAATCCATTATCCAACACACAGGACAATATTAATTTCGCAGTGTATTTTGTTTAATATGACACTCAAGAAAAAGATAATTAAAACGTAATTAAAAACCAAAGATCAGGATGTTATGCTCTGGTACAATGTACCATCTGAATACTTTTAACACTGGCCGTAGGTTTTTCTATTTTCTCATGTGTGTGGTTTATTAACGTATGACAGATGAGCATTGATAGATGAGACTAGGATGATGACATTGTTAGAAGTCTATTCTTTGTTCGTGTAATGAGCAGTGACATGGAACAATAAAGTAGGTACTGAAAGCTATGTTATGATATAAAGTTTTGCCTTTTGGATCTAGTCTAACTCCCCATCAGCTTCTGAATCTGAACTGGAAAATCAAATTCACTAGCACTGTGAAACTAGTATTTTTACAGTGTGTCACACTTTGTCATTCTTGGAATTGAGAAGGAAATACAGTAAAAATAAAAGAGTTCTCCCAAGTCCATCATACTATGCACTAAAATGAAAACAAAGAGCTGCTTTAGAACACGTGAGAAGATACTCCTGGTGAAGGAGATATTTGTAAACTTACGCATCAATTTAAACTTTTAATAAGTTTTAAGGGTATATCCTACTTACTATCTTGTAAACTTATCAAAGCCAACTTGTTAAGGGTATGCAAATAATAGGAGTTGATAAAATGCCTAGGTTTCTTAACAAAATAAGAAGGAAACCATGAGCATTATCTTCTAGATATTGTGGGATTTTTTTTTTTCCATATCATTTCAGTAATCTTCTTAACATTATGGCTCACTGAACAACTGAATTATCAGAACTCTGGGGAATAAAAACTGGGGACAACGAATGTAAACCAAGTACACCACCAGGGAAACCACAGCATTGAAATAAAAATACCCTGAAACAAAGATGGGCATTCTGTCGTTTGATGAGGGACATTACACCATTCAAGAGAAAATTGTAAGAGCTCTCTGTGTGATAATTATAATCTCTGATATAACAAAACAGGATGTGTTATGTATATACTTTCAGAAATAAACAAGTTTAGGTTTCTTAAAGATAAACAAAAGAATCTTTTTATTGTTGGCTAAAAGAAAGGGAGGAACAGAGAGACCAACGGGCTAGAACAGACATAAGACATCAAAAAGTTATAAACTTAACATGCTTTTATGCTATTTTTGTTTGTTCTATTTGACTATTCTTTCCTCACTTAATAATCTAAATTAAATCTTTTCTGTTCTTTCCTTTTCCCTTCTTTCCCTTCTTTCCCTTTTGCTTTCCCTTTCTATTTCCCCTCATTATTTAAACTTTACTTTCCACAGACAAAATAAATTTATTGTCTGCCAGGTTATCACATGCTTCTAGCCTTTCCTTTGTTCTCCTTGATATTCTACCATTTCATTTTCTGTTTCTTATTTCTACTCTTCATGGTGATTCTGAGTTTAGTTTATTTTTTGCTTGCCATTTTCTCAACTTAATGCAATGATACAACAGAAAGAATCTCCCTTTTTCAGTATGAAACACAGATTAGACTATGAAAGACATAGTATGACTGCTGTATGATGGTGCGCAACTGGACAGTAATACTCAGACTGGAGACTAGGGAGTCTGCAGACATTCTTTGTGACACAATAATAAAAGAGGATTTTAGCCTATCACGTGTACAACACAGCTGCCGCAGTGTATTCAAGTCACTACATGGTTTGATCAAGATTACATCTCTAGACAGTTGCTTACATTTCCATCATTAGAAAGTAATGTTTCCTTCTTCAGAATCTGTGGTTAAGTGGAAGGAGAGAGTCACTGCAGATTTTCTTAATCTTCATTAAAGATTAGGCAATCAATTGCTATATTCATTGGAATTTCAAATGGCTTCCCTGGCTGGGAAAGAAGACACAACTGGTTACTGACATTTGTGAAATTTTATTACAGGAACAAAAGCCAGGTGGTTGTGACTTGAAAAAGAATGTAGCGTTACAGCTAACCTTAAGAAGAATATTAGTCAAAAATACCATCATCTTAAAAAAAAAAAAAAAAAAAAAGAAAAAGAAGAAAGAAGAAAAAAGACCTATTGCAAGCTGAAGTTATGACAGTGAATTTTTGCATTTTATTCAGCCCCAGTCAGGCCCTGTGTTTGAGGAAAGATCATGTCTAATCTGAAATGGCTCAGAGAAGAATAAAGAGCATGATCAGGAAGGCTAAAAAACATGAGGCAACATGAGGCCTACAAGGCAAAGTTGAAGAGATTTGTGTTCATAACTTTAGAGCGGTGATTTTAAACATGATATGCAGATCAAGGACAGAGGCTTTTGCTCAGCGTTTGGAAAGAATATAAAAGACATAAAGAAGGAAGGCTGGTGCTCATAGACCTATGTTAGCTGTATAAAAAACTTAATTTTCATTGGAAAATGTTGTTGATCCACCATTTGAAAATATTTGGAAGTTTTTGGTTTGGGGCAGCAAAAAGTTTACATAAGTTTGCTTACCCCCATAATATGTGTGGTAGGGGTCTACTTTTTCAATTGCCATGGTGATACTAGGAGTAGGAAATCTGAATTTTGGAAGCCTATGCCTTTAAACAATTTTTGGGTCCCACTTTTGAAACTGAAGTTTCTTGTATTTCAGAAAACACCTGCAACGTGGGCTCTTTCATTAATGTACCTCTGTTGCTCAACCATGTCCTGGTTTGGGGTAAAGAAGAACCAATTTTCTGTTCAGTAATTTTACTTTTCAACTAAGCCTCTTCTAACTCTCTGAAATTAACAGCATAATTTTCTGACAGTATCCGCTTCTAGCAGGATTGGAATGCAGGGAGGCTTCTGTTTATGCCTATTGCTATAACAACCAAGGTCAGCTAACCTTGTTATGTACCAGGTTGGACAGTGGTAAGTGGAAGAATGTAAAGAGGTCACATCTGTGGGGAGCAGCGGACAGGGCAGGTTACCCAAAACTGACCAACAGGGTATTCCATCCAATCTACATCATGCTCAGTATAAAAGCTGAGGGATCAAAAGGGTCAACTTTTTCTTCAATGGCTTGTGTCAGAGGAGGACTCTGTTCATCTGCCTTTGATCCTGATCTGTGCGTTCCGGAATCCAGATCCGGAATCCTGTTCCCATCTGTCACTGAGTCCAGTCTGGGACTTTCCCAGTGCATGCTGGTGATGTGATCGTCACCCTGGGAGCTTGATACTGGCTTTTTATATCTTGTATATATTTCATTATTTTCTAATTAATATTTTTTCTTTCTCTTATTATTTTCTTATTAATATTTCATTAAAGTACTTTAGTTTCTTTTCAACTCTTAAGTCTCTCTCTCTCTCTCATTCTTTTCTCACTTGGGAGAGAAGTTAGAGAGCATCTGTCATTTGTTTTAGTGGCCAGTCAAGCGCAAACCACAGCCACTACAAGAGGAATCAGCAGGTTGTCAAAAATATCTCTTTATTGCAGTTGTAGGACTCCCAAATGAGTTGTTTGAACCTTTAAAATGGTACATGTGAGGTTGAAAGATTGCTTCACATTCCTCATTCATCAAAGCCTCCAAAGCCATAAGTTTGTATGAGGTTAACTTTCATTTGAGCTGTGTAACAGATAACCAAGCATACTATTTCTTGGTTTCAATTACACCTAGTACACTTAGGGAAGCTCAGTACACCCAGGGAAGCACAGATACAGGGGTTTTAACAGTTTTTCAATGTTTATTTGAGTTTCATCAGTTTGAATTTCGTTTATTTGAAACCGGTTTTGAGTGTATAAAGCTGAAGCAATGAGCCCCAGTATTTTGAAAATAAGGTCCTAAAAATTTTCTGTGTCCCTCAGAGCAAGTATGGAAGGTAAAATTGTTTTTTTGCTTCATTCCTCCTGGCTTTTCTGAGGATCTGACATGAATTAATTTACATTCTCCCTTTTTGAAAAATTTACTTAATTTGAAAATTTTGAAAAATTTACATTACTTAAGTAATGTCAAGGCATACAGTTCATCAAAAGAGCTCTTGTACCCTTAGGTTTGGATTCTAGCACTGCTCTCCACTCTATCTACTCCCATGCTCAAGCTGAAATGTAAAGAGAGGTATGGAGGAAGAGTCTGACAGCAACAATCAAATTACATTTACTTAAAAATTTGAGACGATATATATATAACTTCACAAGTACTGCCCAACAACATTTATTTGCTGCACTTATTTTTATGCATGCATAAAATACCACCACTTTTTACACAATGTGTTATTTAAACAGTACTTTCTTCAGGGCAGCAATTTGTCATCTTCAATATTGTAAAATGCAGCATTTAATAATTTTGTGTCACAGGCATAATAAATGGGGAGCTAATATGAGGAGTGGTATTGCTGCTTAAGCGAGACAATACTAAAAGTATTTATTTATTTATTGTGTGAATTGACATCATTATACATCAGAACTGCTGCAGCAAGATATCCATAGGCTAGAGAAATCAGATAGATAACACAAGTATTCTAATGCTACATTTGATCACTGTGCATGTAAATACCTATACCATCATCTAATAAAGTATCAGTTAACATAAATCTGTATGATTTGAACTTAATTTCTCCCCATTTTCAGTTTAATGCAAAACTTTCAGATTTATGTGAAACAATTTAGTATCTACTGGGGAATTTATTTCTGTCAAATAATTTACAAAAATGTTGGTGTTCACAACAAACTGCACTCTAGAGGGGAATAGAAAGCAGTAAAGACTTCAAAAATACTTTCTGTTGGGTATCATAAAATTCATTATAATTATAAATGTACACACTGTGCTAAAAAGAAATTTAATTTCTTACAAACTTCCCATAATATAGATTTGTTTCACAGTGGGGTATATGCTATTTTAAATTCTATGAGCTTTCATGTACTTCACAGACTCTAAGGGTTTGATCACACTATTTAGCATGAGAAGAGCTGTACTATTTTGAATGAAAAAAGAACCAGTACTTGACAATCTAGAATTCTTTGGGATTATTCACACAGTTAACACTCTTCAGCATCAATATTTACTCTGTATTTAATTTATAATATGGGTTGTCTATAACCATTGAGTTTCCCCATTGGTACTACCTTCTGACAGGAATCAGTGGAATACTTTATTTACTAGAATTTACCTGGGAGAAATGAGCTTATACATAAATGTGGAAATACTTGAAAAGTCATCTACTTTCGACAACTGAAAGCCAGATCAAAGCATATATAACATCATCAAATATTTTATTCTGTTGGGAGGGAGATTTTATGGCATTTTTATTCTTTGTTTTTCCTTTTTTCTCCACTTGCCTCTCCCAACATAAATGGATGCACTGAAATACTACAGAAAGGACAGGTTTTCTTTGTTCAATTATAGGCTAGTATAAAAGAAAGGAAAGTCCTTAATTTATTTTTTTTTCTCCCACAAGATTTAGCATATTTTTTGTCAAACTATAGCACTTACATAGTTTGGCTGTTTACTGGATGTGAATCAAAATGTCATTCTTTTTGATGTTTAATCTTTGCTATAGCGTGAAGCCCAAACGAGGAGGTGGGACAGTTATTGTTATGGCATATAAAAGATTTTTTTCTCTCTTTTATCTATATTATCTCTGTAGTTTCTAGCAAAGATCTACAAGATCCAAAGTGACCTCTCCACTTACATCCTCCTTCCATCTTTTGGCCCTTGCTCCTGCCTGTGACTCCATTTCTTCCCACTTCAACACCATGACTTCTTGAGCCCTGCTGTCCTTTCTCCTGTTTCTTTTCCTAACAATATGAGCACACTGTAATATCCAGCAGCTTCTGAAAGTCAGACCTTCATTCCCCCTTTCTTTTTTGTATCACTTCTTCCCTTCATCGGTGAACTCCTTGAACTCATGGATTATAGCAATTGCCTCAAGTTCCTTTCCTCTCAATCCAACATAGATCCTCTCCAATTTGGCTTTTATTGCGCACCAAGGATATGTTAACATCAAGGCCCACAATGACCTCTCCATGTCAAGTCTCAGGGCCTTTGCTCCATACTTGAACTCTGCTGTTTTTATCATGACTGATCATACATTCCTTTTCAAAATCACGCCTGGCCTTTACAACTCTGTCCTCTCCTCACCATTTAGTTATTCTGACTTGAACATGAAACAGATGGGCCACAAGTGGGAAAGAAAGGGAAGCGTACTAGGCTTCAAAAGATCTGTTAACTAAAAATGCAGATCTTTTCTGAAAAATACCCTGTCATATTGAAATGTGAATTTCTTAATGTAAACAACAAAGGACTGTTTCTCCATGGCTTCTATAGTTCTGTCATCTTCATCAGATTTATATTCCACTTCTCTTTTCATATTATTTTTTGAGTTGTGGAGGACTGATAAAGGCAGCCAGCAGCACACTATCACCTTGTTCAGGAGTTTGTGGGTTTTGGTGGGTTTTTTTTTTAAATGTATAAATAGCTCTAAAATATCTTCTCATGAGACATTATAGCAGGGTTACACTATCCTAACCTTTCTATCAGGCTTCTGAAGAGAACAGAATTGAAGGTGTACGGGAAAAAAACATCACTTGTTTGTAGCTAAGTAAATATATATTAAACTTTAGTCCATTTCAACCATAATGGATGGTCAGTGACGTCTTTTAACTTCAGTATTTTAATTTATTTACTATAGCTGATTCCGGGTTTTGAACTCAGTGTGTATCGCCATAAGCTTCTGTGAGTATTTTAGGATGCTGGCAAGACAGTTCAAGTTCTTCCCAATTTAAAGAGTTCTTAAGAGAATGTTAATATGAAATACATGAACCATAAAAACTCTGTGAAGTCAGAAATAGTGTGGGCTTCAGTTTCAAATATTTTTCACTACATTACTTCAGTATTTTTTTGGTATTTTGAACATTATCAGTTATAAAGACAATATGACACTTCAAAAAGAAAAAAAGTTTATTCCAATTCATTATTTTACCTGTAATCCAGGAAACACATTCAGGGCTCCAGCTGAAGAAAGAAAATATCTTTTGTACCCTGGAAGAGAAGACTTACCATTTTGAACAAATTGGATTAATTTTAGTTATTATATAGATATATTTAACCACTTTGATAAAAGTTTTGAAGAGAAACAAAACTCATCTGCCAGAAAATGGGATGGATAACATGGAATAGTGTTTTAGAGATTTGCAGTATTTTTCATCATATTCAACTTTTTACTTACAAAATCACAAAGTGGCTTATATTTTAATAAGTAAGATACGTAGTGTAAATACTGTTTAAACTCTGTCTTGGAACATTATAAGTATATAATATACCAAAAGACAAAATATGAGGAGAAGTAAGGGAGAATAACATAGGAAATAAGATGGCAAATAAACCACAATATCTAAAAAGATCATTTTGCCCAGTAGAAATAAGTCTGTTTTTTAGTTTAAAATATTGAGTATCATGTGCTGTGGGTAATACTGTTAAAAAAATTAATGGGTACCTAGATCTTTCTTAGGCACTAATCATCATATTATGTAGGCACAAGAGTAAAAAATCTTGGAGTAGCATAAAGCCAAATCCTTACTGAGTCCTATTTGTTTCTGCCTCATCCCTAGTTTTGCAAATATAAACAACTACTCTTCCTCTTGGCGATTGTGTCAGCCTCTTTTCCACTCTTCTTCTTCCATGTTTCTGTCCATAGCACTCCTTAAAATTTATTGTCTCCCTTCTACTCCCAGAAGCTGATCTACCTGTCATGCTTGCTGCACACAGGAATAAAAAAGTCTGTAACGAAACACCTGTTGGGAAAAGAAATGCCAGTTGCAACAAAAAAAAAAAAAAAAAAAAAAAAAAAAAAAGGAGAGCTGCTTTTTTGTCCCTGGAAATGCTGTCTACTGATAGGTGACTACAAACTGTGGATCCATATCATAACTGCAAAGCTGTAACAACAGTCATAAAGAGCTAGCAGAAAGCAGTTCTAGTTTTATTTGCTAGTTCAAAGAGGGGTCAACACAGCATTGCAAAATATAAAGTAGTACTAAAGACTGATTCCCTTAAATGAATATGACTTGCACAACAAGGTTAAAAAAGGAGATGACATAACCATCAAGCTGTCACCTGAACAATGTTTCAACTCCACATTGCTGAAATTTAATAACATGGAAGAAACAGAAAGCACAAATTAAAATATGGCCTCTATTTCAGCTTTTCAAAGGGTTACGTAGCACATCTTGGGTATTTTGTTTCTTTCGTTACTCTTTGCTTGTTTGTATGAGTAGATTTTATTGACGCTGTCCTCAGAAAATTGCTATGTGAAATTCTGATTTATTTTTATACTAGTAAGCTAAACAGTGCTAGGGACATTCCTCTCACTCAGATACCAAATGGTAAGGCTTAGCCGTAACTGTAGAGTTATCCTTTGGGATAGAATAGCTGCATTCAATCTGCTTGTTTCTGATCTATGCTAACTGCTCAACTGTACCTGGGAATTACTGAGGGCAGTAAATTGGCCAGGACTACAATCATTCCAGGAACCATACTAACAATTTAACTCTATAGACAATTGTATTCTACTGCCTCATAGTGCTTAACGCACCAATATAGCTAAAATCACACGATCGTCATCTTGACTGCATTAACCAGATGAACAGAGAAATGCATTTCAGTGTTGATTACTGAGCCTGTTGGATACTTTGATGCAATGGAGGACTGAAGCTTAGCAGCTGTACTGACTGTACTTCCCTGGCTGCCAGATTCTGAAATGTGATTTTCCTGGTCAGCTCTCGATCACTGTCCTTTTGTTTGTTTGCCTCTCATGGTGGTTGCAACCATCCCTGAATCTGAAATTGCCTTATGACATATCTAGCTTGACTTAGTTCTTTATCTGCATATACATTTATTTCCATTTCATATATGTTACAGTCAAATATACAATACATTTTGGGACATTGACTTCTGATTCTCTTGTCAGATAGTAGTAGAAATAAGACCAGCAAAAATCCCCACAGTTAAGCATCAATAAAGAAAATGTTTGGATTATTTCTCACAGTCTTATTCTTGTTAAGTTGCTGTGAGCAACCAGTTTTGTCTTTTAAAGGGGAATGTATGATACACAAAAAAATCTCACAAACATTTTATTGTTTTCAAAGAAAAAACAATTCTGAACCTTCAATTCTTGTATGGTACGGACTGTTAGTGAAACAGATACAGAAAATAGAGAGACACAACAGAGATAAATAAAAGTTTCTGTGATGTGAAAGACTGGTTAAAAAATTACAATTATAATTTGAATTAACATCTGATTAATTTCTGTGGACTATTGACGTTTTTGGTAAAAAAATATAATTTGTATAAATATTCTATTTCAGTTTATCCAGAAATGGTGCAAGAATTTCCTGGTCTTTCACATAGCTATATGGTGTCTTTCCCTTAACTGATAAATTAATATTAAGATAGGATAGGATAATTTCAGTTGGAAGGGAACTACAATGTTCATCTAGTCCAACAGCCTGAGCACTTCAGGGCTGACCAAAAGTTAATACGTTATTAAGGGTATTGTCTAAATGTCTCTTAAACACTGACAGGCTTGGGGCATCAACCACCTCTCTAGGAAGCCTGTTCCAGTGTTTGACCACCCTCTAGGTAAATAAATGCTTTCTAATGTCCAGTCTAAAGCTCTCCTGGTGCAGCTTTGAACTGTTCCCTCATTTCCTATCACTGGATATCAGGGAGAAGAGATCAGCACTTCCCTCTCTGCTTCCTCTCCTCAGGAAACTGTAGAAAGCAATGAGGTCGCCCCTCAGCCTCCTTTTCTCCAAATTAGATGAGTACAAAGTCCTTAGGCACTCCCCATAGGACATTCCTTCCAGCCCTTTCACCGGCTTTGTTGCCCTCCTCTGGATGCATTTGAGGACCTTCACATCCTTCTTTAATTGTGGGTCCCAGAACTGCACACAGTACTCAAGGTGAGGCCACATCAACACCAAATAATCACCTCTTTTGACAGGCTGGTGATATTGTGTTTGATGCACCCCAGGATGTGTTTTGCCCTCTTGGCTGCCAGAACACACTGTGACTCATACTGCGCCTGTTGTCAGCCAGGACCCCCAGATCCCTTTCTTCTGGGCTGATCTCCAGCTACTCCTCTCCCACTTTATACTTTTGTCTGGTATTACTTCATCCTAGGTGCAGAATTGGCATTTGGACTTGTTAAATGTCATCCCATTAATCATTAACCAATGCTCCAATCTATCTAGGTCCCTCTGCAAGGCATCTTGTCCCTCAAGAGACTCAACAGCACCTCCCTGTTTGGTATCATCAGCAAACTTGATAATTGTCCATTCAACTCTTGCATCCAGATTGTTGCATCCAGATCATTGACAAATATATTGAAAAGAACTGGTCCTAGAAGTAAACCCTGAGGAACATCACTGGTGACTGGTCGCCAGCCAAATGTAGCCCCATTCACTACAAACCTTCGAGCTCTTCAGCCAGTTCTTCACCCAGTGCACTGTGAACCCGCTCATCCCACGTTTGGACAGCTTGTTCAGAAGCATGCTGTGAGGGACAGTATCAAAAGCCCTGCTAAAATCCAGAAAAACTACATCCACTGCCTTCCCTTCATCCACTAGGTGGGTGACCTTTTCATCCCCCTGATCTTCACCCAGAGGCTCTCAACCACATCATCACTAACTATAAGGGCCGTACAATTAAATCTTTCCCTTACATATAGTGTGACACCTCCACCTTACCTGCCCTGCCTATCCCTCCTGTAGTCTTCCATCACAGTGCTCCAGTTGTGGGACACATTCCACCAAGTCTCACTAATACCAATGGTATTGTATCTCTGGGAGCTGATCAATGCTTCCACTTCATCCTGTTTGTTTCTCATGCTGCATGCTTTGGTGTACAAGCATTTCAGGTACGCTCCTGAGCCCTTTGTGTTCCCAGGAGCCTAGTAAATGTTCCTACTAGTATTGCCACCCTTAGGGTACATCATGCCAACTCTTGGCTTACAAACTGCAGTCCTGTTGGTATGACCTTTCTAATTGATTATAACTCTCTTGGTCACTCCTAAAAACTTACACCCAAAGACGCATTTTCCCCATTGAGACAAGTGGATCTGGTCAGGCCCCAGCATACCTTGTGCCTCGAAGGCTCTTCCATGGTTTAAAAACCCAAGGTTTTGGTAGAGGCACCAGTCCTGGAGCCAGGTATTGATATCCTGGGCTTGCCTATTTCTTACAAAGTATCCCCTCATTACTGGAAGGACTGAGGAGAACTTTACTTGTCCTCCCAGTTTGTTTAGCATTCTTCACAGGGCTCTGAAATATCTTCTGATCAATCTCAAGCTTTTTGTTGCGACACCATTAGTACCCGTGTGAAAGAGAAGGAATGGATAGTAGTCTGAAAGTTGTACTAGGCTCTTCAGTCTTGTGGTGATATCCCTAATTTGGGCCCTGGGGAGGCAGTAAACTTCCCTGAAGAAAGTCTAGTCTGCAAATGGATGTTTCCATTCCTCACAGGAGAGAATCATCAATGACTGTAACTTGCCATTGTTTCTTCTTGGCGTTTGTCTTTATGCAGATTTTGTTGCAAGGGGTTGGTCTCTCTGACCTTGGCAAGACTGCTTGTGCAGGTTCTTCCTCTATCTCATTATGCACTTCATCTACCACACCTATTCTGTAGGAGTACGTTAAAGGGTAAGGAGGGTTTTCTCTTACTCTTCTGTGCTGTAACCTTCTTCCAGTCCTCCTTATCCCTTGTGATGCTGCCTTCCTGGCACAAAACAGATCCTGGATTTCCCTACATAGTGGTCACACTGAGTTGGCTTGCATGCACCAGAGATGGCAGAATACAGCTCCATTGATCAATATCCCTCTCAGACTCTCAAATACTCCTCAGTTTGTCCGTCTCCTCCTGCAGCTTGGCCATCAAGCAGAGCAGTTCATCAGACTGGTCACACCTCCCACAGGCTTGCTTGCAATCACTTTCCACCTCCAGGAATATCCATTCACACATCCCACAGCTGGAAATCTGGGTGGCCTCATGCTTGAACAGGAGCTGCGTCTGAGCAGCTGCATTGGTTCTACCGGGTGCTAGAAGCTCAGGAGGAGCAGAGTACACTGCTTTTTTGCCAAGTGGTCACCATGCTGCATGTGCCTGCCCTCTGGGAAATATATATGCTCTTCTACTGCAATCAGCCAAGCTGATTATTTCAGTCTGTTTAAATCTCCCACACTGGCAGGTGCAAGCTTCTCCCCTTGCTGTCTCATTCAATCCATGGGTGAAGGGTCAGTTGATTGGAGAACGCCCTCTGTTCAGACAAGCCTTTCCTTGTCCACGTGTATCGTTCATGTCCCCTGCTTCTGCTTGCTGCCACTGCTGCAGGTGCTCCCCTCACTGCTTCAGCATCCACTGCAATCACCAATAGTATTCTCATTGAAAAGCTTCTACACAGAACAATATAATTCACAGTATTTTTATACATTAGGTCATAGATTATTATGAGATTAAAGCATATAATAAGCAACTCTGTATACAAAAGCCTCTTGAAATGTCTTTTTTTTTCCTCTTTTTTTCTCTTTTTTTTTCTTTTCTTATTTAGAGCAGGATTCACTATGAAACTTCCACAGAGTTCACTAAAAAAGTGATCTTATTTAGAGCAATAATTTAATGTAAATCTAGACAGTATCCAATTAAAACCACAGTTCTGCCAAAATACATACTCATGCATCACTTTGTTAGTGCTTATGGCTAAAAGTACCCCAGACTTTTTCTATTACTTTTCTAGCCAGTTTGCACCAGCTGTTCATTACGGTTGAGATTTAAGCCTTTTACTTCGTATAGCATTCTTATAGCATGAGAGACGACACATTGATCGGGTTATTTTCTGCTGGAAGACATGTATTTCCTGACTTTTCTAAGTCGTGTGCTACTGAGTATATAGCATCAGTCAAATACAGCAAACAAAAAGACTTTGAATCAACCTGACTTAACTCTTATTTTTAAAAGATGAAAGAAAGCATGTTTTACATTAGTAAACACTTTTTTAATCAAGCTGTTTTTTTTTTTTTTTTTATTTTTGCTGCAGTCAAAGACAAAATATATTGTACATTAGAGCTGGTGAAAGGGGATATTTAGTAAGAAGCAGCTGTGAAGTGCGAAAAAAGGCATTATGCTAATTCAATTAATTAAAACCAGAATGCAAGTACACATCATTAACCATGACCAAATTATGTTGGCAGTAGATTCATTCAGTTTTTTGAATCATATATATCCAGCAAAATCAGCTACTACAAAGAAAATAATTTCTATGACGTAGATATACAGAGAAACAGGTGCAATCACAGAGGTCATTTCAGCATTTGTGAAAAAAAAAAAGAGAAATGCATGAAGGTTTCAACAATGGAGTTATTTGCGCATTAAGTTTTGCTTTAGTAAGTTGTGATACAAACAACAGAAAATCAATTATGCTTTGACGAGTCAGAGAAATTAGTGGAATGAGATGCCAGTAAAGTCTTTTGACTAACATCTGAACAGAGGAAAAAAAAAATCAAGTTAGAAATATTAGGAAAAACAAGAGACACTAACATAAGTGATCAAACTATTTAAGGAATAAATGCAAGGACATCATCATGCTAACTAATGTTGTAGAAAACCTTTATAGATCGTATGCTGTGTGGTGAAAATTGAAAAAGAGCTTCAGAAAACTCTTCTCTTCTATAGTATCAGTAATATAATAAATTTAGAAATGGATATTACTTAATCTTTTAATAGATGAACAAGTATGGTTACTCTTCTGTCTTAATCAAATTGGATCTGTGAGTGGATTTCTTTATGAATACATCAGTAGAATAAATATCCACATACAAAACGTTATTTCAGCTAATTTCAGCTAACAAAAGCAAACTACACAAATTTAAATGTAGGCTGGGAACAAAAAAAAATTCACAAAAAAAAAACAATCAAAAAAACCCTCAACCTCCAGAACACTGAGGCTATGAAGCAGTTTCCTGAATGGCATAGTGGAAATATTTTTTTTTTTTTTTTATTAATTTCCTTTCTAAATGGGTTTGGATTTTATCTGTGGGTTTTGTTTTGGTTGAAAATAATTATTTTGATAATAACATAGAAGTTATGAAGCTCCTTTTAAAACATTACAAAAGAGTAAGTTCATACAGTAAAAATTTCCAGTAGAAGGGAAAAAAAGTGCAAGGCACCACTGATAGTTACATGCACCAATACTTAGGCATATAAGGCACCAAAACATCAAACATCTTTCATTTAAAGAAAGACATTCAATGGAGATTACAGAGACTCTTCTGTTCATATTATATATAATGTAAGATTCATTTATTATTAATTTATTTCCTTTTAAATTCCAGCTTTAATATGAACAACTCAATAATGTTAATAGTTCATTTAGAAGTATTAGTATTAAAATGATCTGTGTTTAAAAGCTCAGTTATTGCCCTTGTTAAAAAAAATCTCAGCTCTGTCTGAGATTTGCAACACTACTCATTCAAGATAACAGTGTATGTTAAAAAATCTTATGCGTTAACCCTTGCCTGTATCATAAACCTCAGAACTGAAGTCTTTATTTATAAAAGTGCCCATTTGGGCTTAGAAAGTATATTATCCTACTTTTGGAGTTCTCTTCAGTAACACAAAGCCTCTTCCAAAAATTGTTTCAAGTTTTGTTTTGTTTGTTGTTTCTTTTTTCTCCCTAATTCCAATTAAACCTTGAAATTATTATTTTTTTAAAAGGTTTTTATAAATTCAACTATTTCTTGGTCAAACATAACTTTCGTATTCGTTTCAGATAATTTGATTTAGAACAAGCAAAAAATGTTTATTTTAAAAACATTTTAGTGTTTTATATTTTTACATGTTCTCTGTGAGTTTGAAATTTTGCTGATCAGAATAATTACAGATTGGCTATACATGTTTTTATCAGCTATGTAGCCTAGAGGAACCACGGAGGGGAGGTTGGGGGGAAAAGACAGAAACTATTTTCAATGACATATTTATGTTTAGCATGATATTTTATGGTAAGAAAATGATTTGAATTTTTAGGATAGTGCTAAAAATGTTTGAATCCAGTCTGAATTCCTCGCTAATTCACCTATGAAGACAAGTTCTCGCATCTAAAAGATATCCTAAATTTATTTTAGATGATTGTTTTATTCTATTTATCCACACCTCGGACATTTTAAGATTATATAGATTTGATTAACTTGATATCTATGCTATGAGGACAGGCTGAGAGAGTTGGGGTTGTTCAGCCTGGAGAAGAGAAGGCTCCGGGGTGACCTTATAGCAGCCTTCCAGTACATAAAGGAGGCCTACAGGAAAGATGGGCAGGGACTCTTTATCAGGAAGTGGAGCAATAGGCCAAGGGGTAATGGTTTTAAACTTAAAGAGGGGAGATTTAGATTAGATATTAGGAAGAAAATCTTTAAAATCTTTACGGTGAGGGTGGTGAGGCACTGGAACAAGTTGCCCAGAGAAGTTATGGATGCCCAGAGAAGTTGTGGATGCCCGTTCCATGGAGGTGTTCAAGGCCAGGCTGGATGGGGCTTTGAGCAACGTGGTCTCATGGAAGGTGTCCCTGCCCATGGCAGGGGGGTTGGAACTAGGTGATCTTCAAGGTTCCTTCTAACTCAAAATATTCTATGATTCCATGATCTTATGGTTCTATGATATTTCATATCTGTAAATAAAAGGAAAATTATATTTGCAAAGAGTATGAATGAAACTATGCAGAAATAGTTTGTATATCTATGAGATAAATACCACTGTTTACTGTTTGATTTAGGTCCATCTGATTAAAAGTCACAGGAATACTTCCAACAATGCAAGTTTAATTTACAACCTTGAAAGTCAGTAGGTTCCTGTGCCTCTAATATCCAGTTCTTCCTTCTTTTTACTCATATTGTGTTAAATGATTAAATGAACCAAAATGAGTACACACATTAAGTATTTAAATTAAAACCCCTCCTCTACAGTTTATACAAATAATAAATACCATCTTTAATTTGCTGTGCTTTTGCTGTACTTTGCAAACAGAGCTGTAATATGCTTATGCGATGAAAGAAGAAAGAGAAACTAATTTACATGTGGAGTAAATCACCACTGGTACTTTAGAATTAATAAAGACAATGATTTAAAAAAAAAAAACAAACAAACAAACAAAAAACCCAAAGAAACCTAACCAAACCAACAGCAACACCACCACAAAAAAAAAACCAAATCCAAATGTTTAATCTTAAAATAACATTAAATGTGTGTCTGATTTTTATAAGTTAATATATGGCCTCGATGTCAGTATTCTCCTAATGAAGTAAGTGAAACTGAGAATACAATAAAATACATAGTTTATATATATATAGAAATGTAATACATACTTTATATATACAAATGTGTCATTCTGCATAAACATTTGATCTAGTGCTATTTGAAATATTTTGCCAGAATTAATAAATTCTGTATCACAGTGATTATAGTGAGTTTAAATGTAAACAATTCTATTAGTGATGTACCTGGGAGACTTGTTAGCTGATGAGGATGGTTTAATGGATTACTTCTGGGATCACACTTTGATCCAATGCACTTTCACAGTACTTTATTTCACTATCTAATTTCACTTTCAAGTACTTTATTTCCTGAAGTTTTGAATGAAAGTCATCTAGAACAGGATCACACTCAAACCCTTTTATTTAAAGTGGACATGATGCAGAAAAATGAATAAAAAATTATGATGCCAGAACAAAAGTAGAAATGAGGAACCCTGGATGTACTGAAAGTCACTTGAAGAAGCGGGGGAATCACTGATTCTGGCCCTTGTTCCTGATAATGCATATGTTTTTTTAATATTTTTTTTCTAGTGACTACCTACTGTCCTAGATATTTTGTGGCTAATCTTATATATTGGTTGGAGAATATGCTTTAGCATTGACATATTAGTTGCAGAAGGGCATCAAAAATAGGAAGAAAATGATGGAAAAGGCAGAGTAACATCTCTGTATTGCTTTTAAGACTGTATCTGTTACACAGACACTGAAGACTGGAGTTCTTATGTGTCCATCTTATGTCCATCTCAATAAACTTCCACAGTCCATCTCAATAAACTTCCCCTAAAAAAAAAATAATTTTTCTTTCCTCTCTTCTCCTTCTTTACTATGTTGCCTTCTGGATACAGTCTTTGTTTGGGGTGGAGCAGAGCCAACTTTCTGCTCAGTGAGAGAGGCTCTTGCTTCTACTTGTTGCCGTGGCAACCAGATTCAGCAGACTTGGTTGTTTACCTGTAGAGTGGTTGTGGGGAGTAGTAGACAGGTGACCCAAAAATGACCAATAGGGTATTCCATCCCATCTGCCATGCTTAGTATAAAAGCTGAGGGATCAAAAGGGTCAGGTGGCTTTTTCTTCAATGGCTTGGCTTCTTTGATGGCTCTCTTTCTTCAGTGACTGACGTCTGAGGGGAATCCTGCCAGTTCATCTACCTTTGATCCAGATCCATGGGTTCCTGAATCAAGATCTGGAATCCAGTTCCTATTTGTCACTGAGTCCAGTCTGGAACTTTGCTAGTGCCTGCCTGTGACATCTTCCTGGGAGCTTGATATGGTTTTGTATATATTTGTATATATTGTGTCTTTTTCATTATTTCCTTTTTATTTAATTGTTAATATTTCATTAAAGTAGTTTAGTTTTTTCTAAACTCATAAATCTCTTCATCTCTCTTCTTACTCTCCTTGGAGTGAGAGCTGGGGGAGACTATCTGTCATCTTGCAATTGGCTAACTTGGCCAAAACCATGAGAGATACCTTCCTTTTTTCCCCTTTGATCTTTTCTGATTACCTCAGTTTAGTGATCTTGTTCAGCTCTTGAAAATATATACAAGTTATTTCAGCTGTTTAATTTCTACATTTGTCTTCCTACCTTTTTGTTTGTTGTCGTTGCTTTGTTTCCTTTTCTATCTTTTCCTCTTGCCCTAAACATGGAATCCACCCTGTGTTAAAGTTCCTCTTTTGACTAGATCCCTTCCGAATAATGTCTGTGCATCTTACCTTCACTCCTCTTTTAACCTGATAAGGTTAAGTTCTCTTTCACTCAGATATATGTTTTTCATAACTTCACTTGAACCCATAGGTAATTGGATACTTAATTACTGGAATCTTTTGTCAAAACTGAATGTCTGTCAAAATAAGTATATTGTTTATACTGCATTTTATAGCCCTTCTGTAGAAAAATCAGTGCATAAAATAGCAGATCTACTTACCGATATGTTCCTATTGATCAAAAGCTGTCTTCAGAGAAATCTGATTTGTTATTAAATTTGGGATTCCCCTTCAAAAGGGTTTCCAAAATGCCAGGATTCCATATTAACGTTAACATCATCCTGACACTTTGCTTAATCATGCTAGTCAATTTTAATGTGAATTTTATTGTATGGAAAATTGTTTGTCTGCATTCTCAGTCGCCAATATAACAAAAATGTCAAGTATACCAGGAAGACATAGCTCAGAGCACAGGGAATTTGTTCGTAAAATAAAACCAAAGGCCTTTATAGTCTATGTATCACTGCAAATGTTTAAGTAAATTTACTAACAGAAACACAATAAAAAATGTGAGTCAAGATTTTAACTTCCTTAAAAAAAGCTTCATTAGCTATGGGGTTTTAACCTAGAAAATGTAGATGAGTAAATAAAATGAGATTCTTCCTTCCTCAAATTACATATTGATTTACTATGTCACATTTTCAAAAAGAACTAAAAAGAAAACCATTACAGAATTTATTGGAAGACAATAGATGAAAAAAAAAATATATACACCATTACGGAGAGGGACACAGCAAATTTCTAAAGAAGGGTACTGGCAGGTTCCAAATATTCCTTCTGTTCTCTGTTGATAAGACAAAACTCTTAAGTCACAAAGCTGTAGTAGTGCTTTGTCACCTTTTAATAAAGTGGAACAAAGAAGCTTTCAGAGTAGAGCAACAAAGCAACAAAGAGCTACAGAGACATTAAAAGCATAGCATTCTAAAATGAGATTTCATGCCCAGAAAACCCCTTCATTTTGGATTGTTTTCCTGACAATTTGTTTTGGTCATATAAAGGAAGTATGTCAGAATGAAACAAAAAATATAGAAGTTTGTTTGTTTTTTTCTCCCTCAAGTTCTAAATTACTATCACAAGCAATATTAGAGAATACAGACTCTGTTTGAAATGAGACTGAACAGACATAAGTAGAATAATCTCCACTAATGTGTTTGTAGCAATTGCTTGAGATGGAAGGTATGTCAGAGAAAAGGACACAATCCCTGGAAAACTTCATATGCTAAACGAGGCTCGATCTTTAGAACCCTATTGATGGACCAAATTGTATTTTTCAGAACAGCATCCCTGCCTCTTCCCTGTTTTGTGATCCCATACCATAGGCACGCAGGTTGAGCAGGTCTGTGAGCTTTTAAATATCTCATGTGGCACATAGTTTAGGGAGCAGGAGAGAGTTATCAGGGTTCCTTTGTGTTAACCCTATAAAAAATTGTGCTACAACCATGTGATACAAGCACATATCCATAATGGGACTGGATTCCCATCACCTGTCCTCATGCATAGATCAAGATTTCAGTTTTTTGAAGAGGCCCAAAGTACATACACACATGTGTAAGTACAAGTGTTTGAATATGCACATGAGTATTTGAACACAAATGTAAAGCTAATGCTAATTTATATTTATCCACAATCTGATATAGTAAAAGAGTACTCTTAAATATTCTTAGGAACTTCTGAGTATGCAATCTTTTTGTCTCATTTCCTAAAGAAATTTCCCTTTACATACCCTGAATTATTCAGTTATTCCTCTCTTGGAATGGAGCTGGGAGAAATTGAAATATATCCTCAAAATAGGAAAGCTTTCTTTTTTTTCCTAAGATTGGCTTTAATTTGCTGTAATTCTATGCTTTGCCTATGTACCTAAAGATTATAGGCAGGCATACTTGTATAGAACACTGCATCCGTGTTGCTGAATCATCTTTCTGCATTCGGCAATTTTAAGGAGTACTATTTCTCCGTGTGTTGAACGTAAAAAAACCTGGCACAAGAAAACTCTCTGAAACAAAGGTTTGGCCTTATGAGAAGTTTTCCCTAAATAAACCTAAATAAGAACTGAAAAATAAGGATTTTGTCTTTAAACACACTGGAACATTGCTGCTGTCGTGACTATGATTTATCTAGATGTTATGCTGAACATTTTCACATTTTGAAGTGTATAGTGAATTTTTCATTTCATTCAGACGCTATACTGTTCTATAATCTTCTGAACAGTCACAGAAAAAAAAAGTAGTCTCTGCAGTAGTTAACTTAAGCAACAGATTTTAGGGATTCATGGGAAGTTTATATGATTCTCCATCTTTTTCACAGAAACTCGATGAAATGAAAAAAAACAGCCAACCATGTTAAGAGGACTGTCTTACACCAGTAAAGAGTGTTACATAACATTAGCCTGGAGCTATGTAAACTTCAAAATATAGATGTATGCATTTAGCTTTCTAAGTCATTTGCAAAGAAATGTTGTTTTTTTTCTTTTTCTCCTGGCAGAAAACAAAAGTTTGATATAAGTTCTAAATTTAGTATATTGGCATAATACCATCTAATAAGACTTTACCTTTACTTTTCTATGTATTGCTGTGGTCTACAAGATGAAAAAGAGAATGCAAGCATTTGTAAAAGTAGTTATTGGAAAATAATATACAGATTAATTTAGAAAGGGGAGGAGAATGGAAAGGAAAGAGTAAGTATTTTTAACAGAACATTTGAAAAATGTGAAGGAGGAACATGGGGAATTCTCAGTGTTTGTGATCAACAATGACACAAGGGAATAAAATAGTAGGTAAGGTCCATTACTGCTTTTTTCTCATAAATATTGTTCAGTCTTAGAAGAAAAGAAATTTTTATCATTCCTTATCATTGTATTATGACAAACTAAATAAATTATCCATTAATTTGAAAATATACTTATCAGTGTTACAGGTGATGTACACAAAGGCAATATATTACTTCTCTATTTCTTCCCTCACACTGGTAATTTCAGAAATTCATTTCTCAACTCCATCTTGAAGGCATTTAATTAGATCATTAAGACTGGAAGCTACACAATAAAAATAGGATGTTGTAGAGAGACAGAAGAAAGACATACTGTTGTATTTCTCAGGTAAAGAATAATATTAAATGAACTACTAAGCATAATTTCTATAGTTCTTTTAAAATACATTAAGTTATTTAGATCAACCTCATACATATGTAATAAGAGAAACTAAATTTGATTGCAATGAGTACTCCATAAACTATAACAATAAACTTGTAGTAAAATTATATGGTAAAAAGGTATCCAATCAGTTACACAAATATCATCAAAGGAATCAGGTTTTGAACATGATAATAATAGCATAATTTTGCAATTCTTCAGAATTTCAAGTTCATCAAGCAAATGTAGCATAGAGGTATAGCTTGATTCAAAGTTTTTACTTAAGATTTCCTCATATGATTTGAGTTTTACTGTCTATTAATTTATCAGAAACTTTTCTTACCAATTTTTATGAAGCACATATTCATGCCAGGTTACTATACTTCCTTCTACAGCTTCAGGTATCTCTTACATCTAACTGCTGTGCTTTGATCTGTTAGCAACTGGCTTTCTTAACTTAATTTTCTTACTGTTCTGTTGTGGTTTTTTGTTTTTACTTTCTGCCCTGGCCTTTCAAGGAGGTTCCCTTTTACTTTTATTATGAGCAAGGGTTAAATGATTTACTTTTAATTTAACCTACCTTTGATGACTTTCCAGATGCTGAATTTATTTTTATTTATATATTTGTATTTCCCTCATGATTTTACTGCAAATTGATTCAGGGTATTGACATATTATTGACTAATAATACTGGCTGGTACTGTACAGAATGTTAAAATCTCCTCAAGAGACCAGAAGCTAGGGCTGAACTTTTACTATTATTCATATCCTAAATAATGTTTCATACAACATCTAGACATACTGATGTCTCCTTTCACCTTCATTACAGAGGCTCATAAGCTGCATCATGATGTAAAGATTGAAATGTATAATGAAATATTTTATTGAAAGCAAAATGTATTGGTCTGGAACATTAAGTAGGTAGTAAGAACAAAATCACCATTCATTGAAAACCTTGTGGTTTATTTATCTCTTTGTTTTTTTGTAAATTTTAAAAGCAAACATTCTAACAATTATTTTTCAGAATAACTGTAAAAACTTTCCATATCTATTAACAAAAAATGAATGTAAACCATCAGTTTAGCAGACATCATGAGCTTTGGTTTCAATGACCACAAAAGTAAATAATTCCTGAAGAACAAATATGACATAAAAAAGTCCAAGCACAGAAATTATTACCAAAACAGATGCACATGATATATTTCTAAATATCAGTCTACTTATGTATCTCTCCATGACAAAAACATAGAGAATTTCCTGTTCTGTTTTTTTTCTGACTAACAATACAGAAAGCTGAAACAGAAGGAAGAAGATGGCAAATACTTTAAATTATTAATCTTTTTTTTTTTTTTTTTTTTCCCCAGTGATTTTGACCTGGTCCTGGAAGTGATTCTCTATAGATTTGTAAAGTTTTTAAAAACAACTCTCTAAAAAATTATGAGTGTATGAGGGATGAGGTGAGATGTTTGGATTCTCAGATAAAAACTGAGAATTTTGTACTCAGAGTAAACAAGAGTAATTAAGGCAAAAGAAGGGCTTGTCTAGTAAAAGCACTTGTAAAAGAAGAAAATAGCTTAGACAATTACAGAATGATGGAGTTTGCCATTCCATTAATGAATTTAGTTGTAGTTATTGAAAAAAAGCATTCCTTTCTTCTTGAAAGGGTAACACAGGACAGGTTTCCTTTCTTTATATATAATCTTCTAATGAGATTACTCATAGGCTATGGTGATCACAAAAGTGGTTAATATTTTTACAAACTGTTCTTTAGCTAAGCTCAACTGTAATGATTCAATCATGTCACCACTCATCTACAATCCCCAGAAGATAAGCAGGTGTAGGATTTTTATATCACAATTCACCCACATTACTGCTCACAGTAAAAATTTAATCTCTGTTCTGACTTTTGTAAAAATACAGCTTTGATTTATTAATACAGCCCACAAATACCATAGCTGCAATTACAGTATTGTCTTTATCAGCATCTTCATATCATCTTTTTATTGTATCTTGCATATTTTTTCTTCCTTACGTTTATCTAGAGATACAATTATGTTGGTTAGAGTGACACAGAAATCAAAAGAAAAAAGTGCCATAAGATATAGTTCACACATAGTCCTGAAAAGCAGTCATTGACTTGCAACACTACACGTGTGTGAACTTAATTAAAAGACTTTGCTTGGAGCTGGAATTTCTTTAATTGCTTTCTCAGCAGAATTACAAGATTGAATTAAGCAGCTGGCAGAGGTCTCACGATCATTTGCCCTTGTTCTCGTGGGGGACTTCAACTTCCCAGATGTCTGCTGGAAATACTACGCAGCAGAGAGGGAACAGTCCTGGAGGTTCCTGGAGTATGTGGAAGACAACTTCCTAACACAGCTGGTGAAGGAACCAACCAGGAGAAGTGCCCTACTGGACCTACTGTTTGTTAACAGAGAAGGTCTTGTGGGGGATGTAAAGGTTGGAGGTTGTCTTGGGCACAGTGATCATGAAACGGTAGAATTCTCAATTCTTGGTGAAGCAAGGCAGGGAGCCAGCAGAACTGCCACCTTGGACTTCCAAAGGGCAGACTTTAGTCAGTTTAGGAGCATGGTTGAGAGTGTCCCTTGGGAGGCAGTTTTGAAGGGCAAAGGCACCCAGGAAGGCTGGTCTTGCTTCAAGCAGGTACTCTTAGAAGCACAGGAGAAGGCCATCCCCATGGCTCGAAAAACGAGCCGATGGGGAAGAAGACCAGCCTGGCTAAATAGAGAGCTTTGGCTGGACCTCAGGAAAAAGAGGAAAGCTTACATTCTCTGGAAAAGGGGGTTAGCAACTTATGAGGATTATCAAGATATAATGAAGCTATGTAGGGGGAAAATTAGAAGGGCCAAACCTCAATCAGAACTCAGCTTGGCCACTGCAGTTAAAGACAATAAGAAGAGATTCTTTCAGTATATCAATAGAAAAAGGAAGACTAGGGAAAAAGTAGGCCCACTGATGAATGAGATGGGTGCCCTAGTGGTGGAAGACACAGAGAAGGCAGAGTTACTGAATGCCTCCTTTTCTTCGGTCTTCACTGCTAAAGCTGTCCCTCATGAATCCTATTCCCTGGAGGCAAGGGGGAAGGTCTGGAGGGAGGAAGATTTTCCCTCAGTTGAGGAGGACCGGGTCAGAGATCACTTGGCCAAGCTGGACATTCATAAGTCCATGGGCCCTGACGGGATGCATCCACGAGTGCTGAAAGAGCTGGCAGATGTTATTGCTAGACCACTCTCCATCGTCTTTGAAAGGTCATGGGGAACAGGAGAGGTGCCTGAGGACTGGAGGAAGGCCGACATCACTCCAATCTTCAAAAAAGGCAAGAAGGAGGACCCAGGGAACTACAGACCGGTTAGTTTCACCTCCGTCCCTGGGAAGGTAATGGAGAGACTCATTCTGGATGTCATCTCCAAACACGCTGAGGAACAGGAAGTTATTGGAAGTGGTCAACATGGATTTACCAAGGGTAAATCATGCTTGACCAATTTGATGGCCTTCTATGATGTTCTAACTGGTTGGCTGGATGAGGGGAGAGCCGTAGATGTCATCTACCTTGACTTTAGCAAGGCTTTTGACACTGTCTTCCATTACATCCTCATTAGGAAGCTGAGCAAGTGTGGGCTAGATGAGGTGACAGTGAGGTGGATTGAGAGCTGGCTGTGTGACAGAACTCAGAGGGTTGTGATCAGTGGCACAGAGTCTAGTTGGAGGCCTGTAACCAGTGGTGTCCCCCAGGGGTCAATACTCAGTCCAATTTTGTTCAATATATTCATTAATGACCTGGATGAGGGGACAGAGTGTATCCTCAGCAAGTTCGCTGATGATACCAAACTGGGAAGGGGTGGCTGACACTCCAGAGGGCCACGCTGCCATCCAGCATGATCTGGACAGGCTGGAGAGCTGGGCAGAGAAGGACCTAATGAGGTTCAATTAAAACAAGTGTAAGGTCCTGCACCTGGGGAGGAAGAATGTCAGGCACCAGCATAGGTTAGGGGTGGACCTGCTGGGAAGTAGTTCTGAGGAGAAGGATCTGGGGGTCTTGGTAGACAGTAAATTATCCATGAGCCAGCAATGTGCCCTTGTCGCCAAAAAGGCCAATGGAATCCTGGGCTGCATATGAAAGAGTGTGGCCAGTAGGTAGAGGGAGGTCATTCTCCCCCTCTACTTGGCGCTGGTGAGGCCACAACTGGAATACTGTGTCCAGTTTTGGGCTCCCCAGTTCAAGAGGGACAGGGAACTACTGGAGAGAGTCGAGCGAAGGGCAACTAAGATGACTGAAGGACTGGAGCATCTCCCTTATGAGTAAAGGCTGAGAGAGCTGGGACTCTTTAGCCTGGAGAAGAGAAAGCTGAGGGGAGACCTTATTATGGCATACAAGTATCTAAAGGGTGGATTGAAGGAGGATGGAGCCAGACTCTTCTCAGTGGTTCCCAATGACAGGACGAGGGGCAATGGGTACAAGTTGGAACATAGGAAGTTCCGTTCAAATACACGGAAAAACTTCTTTACGGTGAGGGTGACAGAGCGCTGGAACAGGCTGCCCAGGGAGGTTGTGGAGTCCCCTTCTCTGGAGACTTTCAAGACCCGCCTGGATGCAGTCCTGAGTAATGTGCTCTAGGCAATCCTGCTTTAGCAGGGGAGTTGGGCTAGATGATCTCTAGAGGTCCCTTCCAGCTCTGAAGATTCTGTGATTCTGTATGAATTCATCACAATAATGTAATTTATGCAGAGGTTGCAACCACAGTAGGACAACTGTTATTCTTTCCTTTTTTAACTTTATTGCTTGCTTTTTTCTTCAAATATTGAGAAGACTACTACCGAATACCCACTGCAAGAAAGAATGAAAATAAGAGAAGCTGAAATGTCCTCAGGAAAAAAAAAATATTTAATATAGTATATCTCTCTTTAAAAATATAACATGGATATGGAATATGCATACATTCAAAAATAAAACGTTTCTATTTAATTTTACTCTAATAAAAGAGATCATTTGGTTGCCCTTCTGATCTTAAAGATCATCCAGTCAACCCCTCTGCCATGGGTAGGGACATCTTTCACAATATCAGGCTGGTCAAAGCCCTGTCCAACCTGACTTTGAATACTTCCAGGGATGGGGCATCCATAGCTTCTCTGGGCAACCTGTTCCTGTGTCTCACACCCTTATCGCCAAAAATTTCTTCCTTATCTCCAAAATAAATCTACTTTCTTTCGGTTTAAAACCATTGCCCCTTGCCTTGTCCGTGCAAGCCTTGGTAAAAAGTCTCTCTCCATCTTTCTAAAAAGCCCCCTTTACATATGGAACGAGCACAATAAGGTCACGTTCTGTTAATTGAGATGTATAAGAAAATTGTTAGTATTTATATTATAGAGAGCTCAGTAGCACTCAATTCTAAGTCAGATGAGGCATCATGGGATTCACCTTCTCTCTTTGAATGTGCTTGCTACCACCACTCAGATCCTGAACGGCGCAGGCTAAACCCCCTGTATGCTTAGATCTTTTCACCAAGCATTGAAAAGGAGGCATTGGAGACATGTTACCTTACAATATACTATCAGGAGTGAAGAATAAAAGCTAAAGGGTACTCTGACCAACTAACAGCAAAAGAATTCTAGGAAGAGAAAATGTAGCTAGTCACCTGGAAAAATATCAGGTAGCCAGGAAAAAAAATCTCTGCTACACATCCAAGTACACACACACTAAGAAATTTTTGAGCATTTGTAATGTGGTCAAATGACCAAAATTCCATACTATTACTATTACTGCAGGATAAATTACTCCCTGAGGTCAGAAATTGTATATTTTCCTTTTTTTCCTATGACTAAATAAGACAATGCAACAATGCATTTTTTTTTCTCTGACTTTAGAAAAAAAACACAGATGTTTCATGCCAAGTTTTAGTTCCTTAGGAGCTAAGTAATTTGTTCAGCATGTGCCTTTTAATTAATTACTAAAGAGTAGAATACTAATGTATTCTTACTAATGGAAGAAGACCTACAGCTTCTGAAGTGGTGTTTTGTTAAATGTAATTCATAAATCCACACACTTTGCTTCTTGTAGTTAGTGTAATTCTGATAAATCCTTGCATAAATTGAAATTATTTAGCTACCTTTAACTTTATGATTTTTACACAAAATTTACCCTTCAATAGCATTTTTCATGGGCAAAACTTCCTGCACAGCAGTTTCAATATCTTCTATGGTATAATAAATCAAAATGCTTACATTTCAATCTGAGACATATCCATGATGTTGAAAGCTTAATGTTTAGACTATTTAGTGAATTCTGTGTCATTTACATCTCTAATCTACTATTTAATTGCCAGGTTAACATGACTTTTAGAGAAAGAAAGGGTCACATCATGCAGCTCCACAAACTCATTACAGTTTGGTGATTTTTCCTACTGTTTGGAAAAGTAGTTAGTCTTAATAGTATATGTGTGTATACATCATGTATTTATCTGCATGTATTTATGTACATATACCATAGGCAAAGCTGTTCATGGTATTTATTTGTGGCTTATATGTATATATACAAGCCAAAACCCTACTTTTTATGTATTACACTACACACCTGTAATTTTTTTAATATTTGAATTTCTTTCTGTACATACATAAGCTATTTCTGATGAAAGAACAGTCCACATAGCTGTGTTTTTATTTGAACTTATAAACTATAATATTTATAGGTAGTTTTACAGGTGATGTAAATATTAGTATTCCCATTCTTTCCCACCAAATATTATTAAGGTTTCTTACTCTTAGGAATGTGTTTGTGTATTATTTTTATCACTACATTTAGCTTTTATTTGTTAAGTAATATTTTTAAGATCATAATGATAACTGCTCTTAGTACAGATTGTATATTTTGAATTTACAGTTAGACTGAAGGCTTTGACCTCAGAATGAAATTTCATCATATATATGCACAAGATCTAAGGTTCTGATTATTTCCAAATAGACACTTCTGACATCACAGAACCACAAAATCACAGGATGGGTGAGATTGGAAGGAAACCCTGGTGGTCATTCTTCTCTCCAGGGATGGAGACTACACAACCATTCTGAGAAACCAGTTCCACTGCTCAGTCACCCTCACAATTAAAGAAGTGTTTCCTAATGATCAGACAGAACCTGCTAGGCTTCAGTTTCTGCTCACTGCTTCTTGTCCTGTCACTGGGCACCACTGAAAAGAGCCTGGTTCCATCTTTACATTCTCCTTTCAGATATTTGTACCCATTGATGACATCCCCTGATCCTTCTGTTCTCTAGTCTAAGCAGTCCCAGTTCTCTTAGCACTTCCTCACAGGAGAGATGCTCCAGTCCCTTACCACCTTTGTGGCCCTTTGTTGGACTCTCTCCAGTAGCTCCATGTCTCTCATATACTGGGAAGTCCAGAACTGGACACAGGACTCCAGATGTGGCCTCATCTGTGTTGAGTAGAGGGGGAAGATCCCCATAAATGCTAGCAACACACCTCTTAGTGCAACCCAGGATACCTTTGTCACAAAGGCATATTGCTGGGCTTCCAGGTCCTTTTCTGAAAAGTTGCTTTCCCCAGGTGTAGAACTTTGCACTTCTCCCTGCTGAACTTCATGCGGTCCCTGTTGGCCCATTTCTCCATCCTGTTGAGGTGCTTCTGGACGGCAGCACAACCCTCTAGTGTATCAGCTATTCCTCTCATTTTTGTGTTATCTGCAGACTTGCTGAGGGTGCACTCTGACCCATCACCAAGAACATGAACAAAACTGTTGAACAGAATTGGAGCCAGTATTGACCCTTGGGGTACACTGGTGGTTATCGGCCTCCACCTAGACTTTGTGCCACTGATCACCACCCTCCGGGTCTGGCTGTTTAACCAGTTTTCAGTCCACCTCACCATCGGTTCCTCCAGTCCATGCTTCCTCAGCTTCAAGAGGATCTTATGGGTGATAATGTCAAAAGTCTTACTGGAATCAGTGTAGACAATATCCAGAGTCTACCAAGCGATTATTTCATTGGAGATGGTTATAAGCTATCAAGTGTGACTTCCCCTTGGTGAATCCATGCTGACTACTCCTGATAACTTTCTTGTCCTTCATGTGCCTAGAATAGTTTCTAGGCTTAGTTACTCCATCACCTTTACTAGGGATCAAGATAACACTAACTGGACTGTAGTTCCTTGGTCCTCATTCTTGTCATGTTTGAAGGTAGGAGTGACCTTTACTTTCCTCCAGTCCTCAGGCAACTCTCCCAATTATCATGATTGTTCGAAGATTATGGAGAGTGGACTTGAAATGACATCAGCCAGCTGCCTCAGAATCCAACTGAGTTACTGGATTTAGATTTCAACCTTATATGTAGATAACTTTGAGTGAAATAGCATAGCATCATTGGTCATAGGCTATCCAAGTTGATGAAGAGGGCTCCCCAGTTCAAGAAGGACAGGGAACTGCTGGAGAGAGTACAGCAAAGGTCTACAAAGATGATTAGGGGATTGGAACACCTTTTTTATGAAGAAAGGCTGAAGGATTTGGGTCTCTTCAGTCTGGAAAAAAGACGACTGAGGGGGGATCTTATCAACGCTTATAAATACTTAAAGGGTGGGTGTCAGGAGGATGGGGCCAGAAGGATGGGGCACCACTTTTCAGTGGTGCCAGAAGACAGGACAAGGGGTAATGGGCACAAACTTGAACATAGGAAGTTGCACCTAAACATGAGGAGGAATTTCTTTCCTTTGAGGGTGGCAGAGCACTGGAACAGGCTGCCCAAAGAGGTGGTAGAGTCTCCATCTCTGGAGACATTCAAAACCCACCTGGACACGTTCCTGTGCAACCTGCTGTTGGTGAACCTGCTCTGGCAGGGGGGTTGGACTAGATGATCTCCAGAAGTCCCTTCCAATCCCTATCATTCTGTGATCTGTGAAACTAAAGTTGCCCTGGGAACCTCAGTGCATCCCACTCTTACCAGTTTGATGCCAGTGCCAACCCAGAACCTGGAGAAGGATCACAGGTAAGCAGGAGACCACCTGCAGCACTCCAATCAGTAAGTCAGATTCATTGGGGGCCCAACTTAAATGCCTTCATGCAAATCCATGAAGCCACACTCAAAAAGTTGGAGTTAATGGCTTGATGTCCAAGCGGAAACCAGTGACAAGTGGTGTTCCTCAGGGGTCAGTATTGGGACTGCTGTTGTTTAACGTCTTTGTCTGTGACATGGACAGTAGGATTGAGTGCCCCCTCAACAAGTTTGCCGCCGACACCAAGCTGTGTGGTGTGGTCATCATGCTGGAGGGAAGGGATACTATCCAGAGGGACTTTGACAGGCTTGGGAAGTGGACCCATGTGAACCTCATGAATTTCAACCAGGCCAAGTGCAAGGTCCTGCACCTGGGTCAAGGCAATCCCAGGCACAAATACAGGTTGGGTGGAGAATGGCTTGAGAGCAGCCCTGAGGAGAAGGACTTGGGCATGTTGGTTAATGAGAAGCTCAACATGAGCCAGCAATGTGTGCTTGCTGCCCTAACCATATCTGATCATCTTCTACCTCTTTTAATTCAGTGCTCTGGTGCCAGTGTTGGATTCTGACTGATGAGGGATACAAATACTAGATGAGGTTTATCTTACTAAAACGCCTGCAACATACCTATGAGCTCCTTTAAGCTCCTTTTAAGATCAGAGGAGAGAAAAAAATATGTTAGGAGTGATTCGTCTCCTTCTAAAATAGGGTTCTAAAAAAGGCTGTATTTGGAATCTTGACAATAAAAGGAGCCTAAGGTCAATTCTTTTTACAGAGATACTTAGTTACCTAAATATTGGTGTTTAATGACCTTTGAGGTGCCCTGGAAGACACTGCTTATAATCCAGCTGCCTTCCCAAAGAAAGACATTAATTTGTCATAATCTTCAAGGCCCAATTGGATGTTTTATATCTCTAGGGCATCTCAAATTGTCCAAGATGATTAGATGTGGGCAACTGAAACACCTGCATACTTATATACAAGAACTATTGATAGAAATTTTGTTAGTAGAAGTAATCAGCGTTTCATGTTGCTTATGCTATTTGATTATTAGTGCAGAAAAAATGCCATTTCCAAAACCAAAATTTTTGTGAAAGGACTAAATTTTCCTGACACAGGCTGGAGGAGGATTGCCACTATGAATGGGAAGAAAATTAAGAATAAACACCTAATTCTTTTATTCAATAATCTTAGGGGGGGGGGGGGGGGGGGGGGGGGGGGGAGGGGGGAGAATTCCTTTAATCTATTTTTACTCTCCTTTTTATTCTACTTCAGTTTGAATAAGTCATGTAGGTAGGGTTAACACTGCTTAATAAAGAGGATTCATTGCCCTGAAGCAGTGTGGTCCTAAATGGTTCACATTCATTCTGATTATTTTGGAGAAAACTAATTCAAAGGAGTCAAAAACAGAGCCAGAGAGCATTACCTCTTCAGTAGCGTGGGTGATAGAGGTACACTGTTCAAGATCATTCCCTGACTTATAGATGGTATAAATAACTACATATACAATTCATAGGCTTCTTTTTATTATTCAGTAAGCAAGAAGAAGTAATTTCAAAAAGTCATGTCTCAAAAGGAATTCCTAAAGCATTTGTAACTAATTGTTTTCTGAAGATGTTTGTCTCTACTGACTGAATAATCACCTCAAACTAGACCGTAACTTGTAGATAGCTAAATGTAACTTTAAATTAATTCTCTCCTGAAATAACAAATAGGAAGTTTATTTTCAACTTAATTTTGACAAGTAGAAATGCTAAAATGCTTTTAATTTTTCTTTTCTTTCAGGGGGTAGAGTGATGTAAAATGCAATGCTGTTTTTTTTTTTTTTTTTAATTTATTTGATTTTAGCAAATTAGAGATTTTGCTAAAAAAAATACAGACAAAAATCAGTACATGACATCATGGCTTGTGATCAAAATATACAGATGAAAAAAAATATGGCATATTGAGACAAACAGGAGGAACATTTTGGTTTACTTTTTCATCCAGAAGGGCTGCAAGTAAAATGGCATAAGATAGAGGAAAAGGTTAGTCCTAGGTAGATATTACTGTAGATGAATGCAGTGCCTTCCTTTGATGGAGAACTATTTGTTTTATAAAAGGAAATATGATATATTTTATCTATTTCTAGTTCAGTAAGTAATTTGCTATGGTAATATATAGTTAATAAAATAATTAAAGGGGATAGCATTGTGCTGAAGACAGGAGATTTTGGTTACCCTGGGGCAGAGGTGAAAGGAAGTAGAAGGTTAGAAGAGGGTTACCAGTGAAATGCTGACAAATTAATTACTTTTATATAATAAGGGGGGTGGTGGTGGTTTTGTTTTTTGTTTTTTGTTTTTTTTTTTTTTTTTGTTGGGTTTGTTGTTTTTTTTTTTTTCTGAGATAATTGCTAATAAAATTTGGTAATAACAAAAACTTGTGAGGTATTGTTACTGCATACAAGGACTTTTCACTTCCCCCCCCAAAAAAAAAAACAAACCAACCAAACCAAACCAAACCAAACCAAACCAAACCAAACCAAACCAAACCAAAAAACGAACTGGATGACATTGAGGACCATAATAATCACTGTGAGATTAAAATCAATAATACAGAATGCAAACCCATGTGCTTAGTTTAAATTTTATTTTCCTTACTGTTGCAGGGAAAAACTGCCCACCTCTCATGGTTTATAACAAATCAGGATCATGGTAGTTTATTGATTAGTGACATAATTAACAGCAATCCATGAACTATACATTCAAGATCAATATAACCAATAAAACCGCTAAACCACATACTAGACACTTACAAAATGTTAGTAAATATTTACAAATTTCACCTACTGTCAGGGAGCAGCAAAAGTGGAGCTGCTCCATACGGGAAGGAAGTCTGGGAGCTGAGCATAACTCCCCAGGTGGGACAGCAGACCCTCTCCCAGAACCTGCCCTGGGGAGCAGGGCAATCTGAGGGGTCCAGCAGGGGCAGGCAATGGGCAGAGTTTGGGGGCAGATCTTAGGGGAGGCTGGGCAGGGTGAATAAGACCTGTCGGTGCCCCTCAGGGCCCTGACACTGTTCCTCCATAACTAATCCCCAAAAGTTCTAATGCCCCCTACACACATGCACATACTAACAGATAGAAGCTCACCCTCCTCCGCAGCTGTGGGGCTCCCTTGGGTGCACACCCCTCCTGCAGGAGACGTGCTGCCCCAGCTTTGTGTGCCCGGCCCCGATCCTGACATGCTGCCAATGCACCCACCAGTGAGGAAGTACCCAGGAGGTGTCCCCACATCCCAAGCTGGGGTCCCTGCCGGTGTACTGGTGGGTATCTGCTGTGCTGCTCAGCCTGGGCAGGGTTCAGGGTGTACCAGGAGCACTTCCAGTGGGGACAGAATCCCTCAGATGGCTGATCAGTCTAAATTTCTTCACAATATGATGACATCCTTTTTTAAAAAGTCTACAGGTAATCCCCTCATTGCTGTTTAATTCCACTGATAGCTGTTTTAAACTGTTATGGTCTTCTTCATATCTTCGTAGCGTTACCATGTTTTGGTCAACAAGCCTTTCAGAACAGACATTTTTGGGTATTCCATTCACACACACTGTCTACACTTAGTCTCTATCATATCAGTTGTTGCAGGCTCCCCCACAGTTTATATGTAGATATCTAAAGCTGTTGAAAGCTGTATAAATAAAGTGTTTAGATTTCCTTTGTATTGACTGTAGAGACAAGTTTATCACAACTACACTAAACACTTATTGTTGAGTTAGTGTTATCACACTTTCTTTATTGACTACAGAAGGAACACAGATAAATAGACCACCTAACTTTTAGATAGCTAAAGTGAGACAAAATGTAGATGATATCAGGGACTATCAAGACTTCTTGTATGTGTTGGGAGTTCATCAGAAGGAAAGAAAAGAGATAAAGAATGACCTGATTGTACCATGTGATGAGAAGGAATTGAATGCTTGCTTATGACCTTTCTATTGCTTTCTTCAACTTAAACACAAGAAAAGTGCCTGCATCCATCCCAGACATGACAACATGCTCCCTGAATAGAGCCCGCAATGAACATGAGTCTGTTTGTAGTAAGACAGTGAATCAGCCAAACACGTTTTTAGTGTCAATCAGATTCAAGATCTGTTGTAGGGACTGGAAAATATCATTGCAATTGTAGACAGCTTTGTTGAGAACATGTTTTCCATTAACCTGCACTCAAAACAGCTCATTCAAACAGCAGTGAGTAAACACAAATGTTATTAGAATAGTCACAAGAATAGATATTCTGAGTCACTGAAATAGTTTTGAAGTTTAAAGAGGGGCTGATAAGAGAAAAACCTGAATATATTTGTGCTGAAAATTAGATTTCTAGTCATCTTCTGAACAAGAAGCACAGTATCAAAAGCATAGTTAGTTTAAAAGTACAACTTTGTCAGTTAACAGAATCATACAAAATAAGGCTGGAACTGACAATGAAAATTCACCCAGAGCATGCCCAGACACCATCATAAGAACAGCAACACTCATGACAGATTTTAAGTTATTTTTTTTAAAAAGTAACTCAGATGATTAAAACTGTATCAGCTTCCCACTACAGCACTGTTTACTAGACTTAATTTTATTTTTATTTTTTTTCCTAATGTCTAGCCAAAAAAAATTCTTGGTGGCATTAATTATTGTCTTAGTCCTCTTGATAAGGAAAAGACAGTTATTGCGTTTTTTTATGGCAGCTTTCCATAGAACTCTTGTCATGTCCTGTGACAAGCTTGGGCTTTTCCAAACCAGCAGAAACCTAATTCTTTTGGTCTTCCTTAGAGTTAGTTCAATTTTGTCTAAACTTATGTTAGGTACCGTGTGATATAGCCTCCTGCTGTAATTCGAGTCTTGAGTTGATGACACCAGTGTTATAATCCAGTATGAAATCCTTAAGATCAGATATAATTTATCTTCCCTTTTTCATATCTACTTGCACTTTTATCACTAGTACCTTATTTGGCCTATTTTTATTTATTTGCATTTGAACAGAGTAATTTATAAAAAAAAAGATCATTTTTTCTCACATTTATCTCCTAGGCTTCTGTTCAGTAATAAAAGTAACAGATCAATATTACCTCATCTGGTAATCAGGATCATTCTCTCAGATGTCTTAATCAGCATGAATGCTGATAAACCACATATTTTGTTTTACGATATAAGTAACATTTATAGTCTTTAAAATCCATTTTCCTCAAGACCCTGTGAAAAGAAAGTGGACATTAGATCATTTTCCAAGGGTCACTGTCTAAAGATGCTTCAGGTCATGGAAATTCCACATTTGAGAATTAACTTCAGAATTTCTTTAACACTACTTTTTCCTTTTAAATTGAGGAAATCATAGCTCCAATTTCCAGTAAAAGCCAAATTCCCAATGAAGCTATTATCAAGCTTGTAAGCCTTTTAGTCAAAAGCTACGTCACTGTGATGATAATTAAGGACAGAGGTTTTCATTTAGAATATAGCTGTTCAGATAATCCTATGCTTTTATGTTTCTATGCCATATTCTAAGGTTATTTCTCTTAGAGCTACAAAATACTCTAAAATAAGTTTTCTAGTTTCAAGGACAGAAAACAATTGTCGTCAAATAATTGACTACTTACTGGGATTTTTCCCCACATTTCTTATCTTACTTGTTTTGAGTAGGCATCTGCAACATTCTGAATGAAATTAAACAGCAAAATATATATTAAAAAAAAAGAAGAAATCAACATAAAGGTAAATATTTTTCTGTGCTTTTAAACTGAAATGCAATATGCTTGTTTTCATTTCTTTCCCCACATTTTTACTGCTATGTAATACTGAGTTGATTCTTGTTCCACTTGTTATCTCACTAGAGTAGCAACTCATCATATGCAGAAATGATAGGCTATGCGGGGGGTGTCTTATGTTTATTTGTTCCAGACACACAAGAGCTACTGGTTAATGTATACCCATGAGTCTGTGGACTACAAAGCAGTGAAGTATGGACAGATTATTGGGGCTTAGTTTGCTGCTGGTCTAAATGAAGAACTATTCTTCTGAATCGAGGAGAAACAGGAAAGAAACTGACTGTGAAAATGCAAAAAAAAACCCCTCTTCTTGATTATATGAATGCCTTATGAATGACTTGATTATATGAATGTCTTGATTATATGTGGTGTCTTGTAGGGCTGCAATTTAGACCGCTGTTTTCATTTGAATGATTCCTGAGTGTCAGCCAGAGTAAATCTGACCCAGTCTAGTTTAAAATTTGAATTTCAACAAACACATTGGCAATAAATTCTCAAAGTATCTATTACAAGAAAGCTAGAAGTACTTCAAAGAGACAACACTGTATTATTATTAGCAAGTGCTTCAGTGTTCTATAACTATTAAACTATTATATTAAGCCCATGCAAAGAAATCAATAAGCAAAAAGCTTGTGCTAAAACAAGCTTAAAGAACACCATAAGGTTAGATTTCAGGTTATTATAAGAAAAATAACCATCTTTCTACTGTGAATACAGTAGAAAACAAAAGGCATTTCCAGCAAGATGTCTAAAAACCCTTTGGTGTAGCTATCTTCATTTCTGCTTGTTTATGATGTTGGGTTTTGTTGTTTGGGGGTAATTTTGCTAAGGAGTGCAAAAAATGTTATTTTATTCTGTAAAAAAAAAACTTTCTAGTAGGTAAGCATCACTTAGAATTAACCTATGCAAACTAGCTTTTTATTTGAACTCACCCAAGTCATTGCCTGAAGAAGTTAGTCCAAGATCATTAATTAGACTAGTCCTATTCATTTCACAAAATTAGGCTTTTATTCTCATTTTAGGTTTAATTCATATTCTGATTCATATCAGACTATTTTGCCACAATTGTAAGAACAGACTAAATTGATGACATTTGCTAATATCGTTATCATAAACACATAGCAGCCATGGCCATTTTCTTCCATGTAAACTCTGTGTAATGATCTCATTCCATTATGGAACTTAGTATAAGCTTGACCTACTGTAAACACTCAGAGGGAGCATTTTTTAGTTACGTTATGGTCACATACCACAATAATTTTTGAACATCCTAATAGTTCTAAAAATAACAGACCATTAGACAATTCTTTTAAATATTTATTATGAAGACAAATATGAATAATTCCCACTGATTATTTATATGAAGAACATATGCTATTTCAAAACCATGAGGCAAAAGCCCATCCACTATGAATGCAAAGGAAAATACTGAAGCATATAAACAATAATAAAAACTGGTATTTTAAGTAAGGTCCTGAAACAAGAAATTAGCTGTATAAGGATCTGTTGCAGCCCTCTGGACTTAAGAAAAAACAGATACTGCAGCAATATATTTTTGCAGGGAATTAATCTACTGGAAAAGGAACAGAAAGATGCATACACTGTGTTCCCATTACCACTTCTTAGTGTTCCTTTTGTGACAAAAGGATATGTATAACACTCTTATTGCAAAACTGTACTTAAACGCTTTCAAATGGAAATACATAGTAGCATGTCCATGTAACGTGTTCCATCCTTTATCATTCTGCTTACTGCAGACATGCACATAATAAAGCACACACATACTATATCCTTTAACAATGTCTTTTGAAATAAAAAATATGATTATTTTTCTATTTTTCCACTCCTACCAACATATAAAAAAAAAGTTGTTAGTTTAAATTTGCTAAAACTTATGAAAAGAATAATCTAGTAAGTCATACCTTCATAAGAAATCAACACAACCTCTGTCTCTGGAGAGCTAAAACTAGACGAATAACTGATATTTAATTTCTACTTGTCTTCTTCCCCTAACATTTTTACTATTGGAAGATTATGTGTAAAATTAAAGCAGCTAGTGTTAGCTTTCTCTTATAGGTAAAATATTGAAAATATGTTGCTATTATCAATCACTGTTTTATGTTACTGGTGAATTCTACTTACTAAAAGCTTGTTGAGCTGTTCCTTTTTTTTTTTTTTTCTTTCTTTCTAATAAATGCTACAATATGATTTTGTAATGATGATCACAGAAAGTAGTGAAGTATTTTCATCTGTATTTACTCCACCTAATTTTAGGCTCATAAATTAGATGCTTGTATTGTGAATATAGTTTATGCTGGGACATGGGCAGTTGTAGGGGGTAATTCAGATAGATAATAATTATCTCTTTCCATTTACTCTATAGAGAATTTACGGCAACCACACTTTTAGCTCAAACATCCTATTTTAGTATTGAAAATTAGATTAAACCGATCCAAGCCATTTTAACAAACTGCAAAAGAATTAAGGCCAATCGCATTCCTTTAAGAATAACGTTGTATTCAGTGAGACTAAGGTTGACAGATTTAGGATGTAAACTACCTTAAATTTTAATCTGACAATATAAATACTTTTATTTAATATTCTCATTTTCTAAGATTGAGAAAAGTTCATGTGTGTTTTTGAGAGAATCTAATACTAGATTAAATACTTGAGAAGTTTTAGAAGTTTTCAACCATAAAAGCCCTTCTTCTGTTTGGAGGAAATCAAACTCTAACACTGAAATTATGTCACTTAAAATATTATAGTGCATCTGCACACACAGGATTTATAGCGTGTTTGCAGGATGTCTCATATGTCATTTAAATAATCCCATACATAAACTAGTTTTCATAGACAAAAGAAAAATTCCTGCTTTAAAACAAAAAGGCAAAAAAAAAGTGCATCCATTTATTTAATATTTAATAATATCAGATGAATCAAAATCTACTTAGCAAGTTTATATGTTTTGTGAAGGTTACATTCTAAAAGTTGAGAGACCCATTAGCCAGTAACTAAGATGGTGAAGTTACATTATTCTAATAGAAACCATGGACTGACAGGGAACAGATCCTGAGTGACCTCCCATGTATTCAAGTGCACTCTGAGTTGAATAAAACCCTTTCTATTACTTGTGCAGTGCTACAAGGCCTGATGGAATAAGGTCATATTCTCAGGACTAGAGGACATTGATTTGTTGTTATTTATACCAGTGTTTCAGAAGCCTGCTTAACAGTATGAAATTAATTTCAAATGTTGAGACGTTTTTTGCTGTTGTTTTCTTTTTTTTGTGTTTGGGTTTTTTTTATGGCTGGCTCTTTCATTGTATATATAACTACATGTGCAACACATAAGAAAAGACTTGGTATTGCATTCCCCTCCTGTGCCTGATCTCTAGAAAATGTGGCAACCTACCAGAACTGCCTATTACTGAAGCTGTTCCTTTGATTCAAGAAGTAGACATTTGTTCTCTATGACTTAAGACTGCAACTTAGGATTCTTATTAAAAACTTCACTGCAGAACTCAAAAAAAGATCCCTAAGTATTTTCTTGGGTTTAGGCCCTGATTCCAGAAAGCTGTCAAACACATAAAACCCCTATTCAGTGAAGCCTTTCACTTGAAAATACTACAAATATTTTTTTTCAATCTTAGTTGGATCTCAGAGAAACTTAGATAAGATAGGTATCTCAGGCGGAGGGAAGGATAGCTGAAGAGAGAGTGTAACTTATCCTTCTTTTCTAACCTACTTCCAAAAAATTCAAGACAGAAAGATCCTTCCCCCTCTCCAAAGTGAAAAACTCACTGCAGTAAAATGGAAATTGAATTTAAACTCCCAAATAAAATAATGTAAAAAGCTTGTTAGTCATAGAATCATAGAATAGTTTGGGTTGAAAGGGACCTTAAAATGTCATCTAGTCCAGCCTCCCCTGCAATGAGCAGGGACATCTTCAACTATGTCAGGTTGCTCAGAGCCACATCCAATCTTACCTTGAATGTTTCCAGGGATGGGGCATCCACCTTTGGGCAACCTGTTCTGGTGTTTCACCCACTGTTACTGCAAAAAGTGTTTTCCTTACATCTAGTCTAAATCTTCCCTCTCTTAGTTTAAAACCATTAGCCCTTGTCCTTTCACAACAGACCCTGCTAAAAAGTTTTTCCCCATCTTTCCAGTAGGCCCCCTTTAAGTACTCTCCAGGCTGAACAACCCCACCTCTCTCAGCCAGTCCTCACGGGAGAGGTGTTCCAACCCTCTGATCATTTTTGTGGTCCTCCTCTGGACCTGCTCCAACAGGTCCATGTTTTTCCTATGCTGAGGGCTACAGAGCTGGATGCAGTACTCCAAGTGGGGTCTCACCAGAGCAAAGAGGCAGAATCATCTCCCTCAACCTTCTGGCCATGTTTCTTTTGATGCAGTCCAGGAGGCAGTTGGCCTGCAAGCACACATTGTCGGTTCATGTCGGTTCATGTCTGGCTTTTCATCCACCAGTACCCCCAAGTCCTTCTCCTCAGGGCTACTCTAAATCCCTTCATCCTCCAGCCTGAACTGACAGGGGGTTGCCCCAGCCAAGGTGCAGGACCAAACAAAAGAAAAACTGTTCTTCCCTGTGGGGGTTGTCAAACACTGGAACAGGTTGTCCAGAAAGTCCACAGAATCTGTCCTTGTTGCTATTCAAAACTCAACTGCACATAGATGTGAGCAACTTGATCTATTTGACTCTGCTTTGAGCATATAGATCTTGTATGGCTGGAAGGAGTGAACAGTTCCATGCTACAGATGCAGACTGGGGATGTGTTGCAGACCTCTCCAAAGGGCTCATTATTCAGATTTCATCAAGATTAATGCTTTTAGAGACACAGGAAGTAAAAAGTAAATTTAATCACTTTTCAAAAGAAGTATGCACACAGCAAGAAATATATTAAAGGCTTCCAGCAGATTTTTATTTGAAGACTCTGGAACTGCAACTTGTAGAACAGTGCTGCAGGAAGAACAAATGGCTCTTTGCAGTGTTCTTCATGTACATAGCTAAAAAATGGCAGAAGTTCACATGCTGTTTAGTTGTTAGATGTAGTTAACCTGGAAAAAGGAAAAATGACAACAACAAAAAGAGAATGTGGCTTGAAAAACAACCTCTCTCTGCAGCAAATATTGGCCACAAATCAGAATTGATTAACAAAGCTAGGAATCTTTTTATTGCCTTCCTTGCAAGCCACTGAATAACAGCTGAGCTATTGTACAGCCTGGGATCTATGTCAGCTCCATCAATTCAACTAGTGATCCCCAACAAGGAAAATGGCCATTGGATAGTAATGGCACATCCATGACCATTCTTTCTCCTCCTTGTTTCTGTGATATCACTAAAAATTTGTAGCTGCCATGAAAAGACAATGCACATTCTACAAGCTCTATATGCATCTTTCTATTTTTGTCATTCTGTAAATTTTGTGATCAGGTATTGAGAAAAGAAAAAGCCAAAATATTTTCTCTAAAACAGTTCAGAGGAGATATTTTAATAGCTTTGATATAAACACTGAAAGTATTCAGTGGAAAGTGTGACTATATAAATGAAATATTCACTAGTAATTTGCCTAGCAAGTTGACAAACTGTTTCTATTCATACGTATTCAGATAAATAACCTTGCACCAGAGCTGACCCTTTATAAGACCTGTCTGTTCTATGGACTTTTCTCTTTCTCTTGCTTTCCCCAGAACAATTCTGGTTTAGTGCAACTTCTGTATGGTCACAGTGAAAGAAAGAGGAAACTTACAAATCATAGGAGGACTTTTTGAAAGCATAAGGAAGTAAACACAGTAGTAAAAAACAATGACTTAGTTCAAGAACAAAGAAATGGGAAATTCTTTCTTGACTGACAACACAATTACCTACACAGTTTGAAGATAAAAACTTCCTTCTCTGAAACAGATAGATAAAAAATTTGGCTGAAGTTTTTCCTGATATACCTTTCATTGTTTCAACATAAGACTCAGTCACAGACCTATAAATTCTTACGTGTTATTTTTGCATTAAAAAATTAAAATATATGAAAGTCTAATCAAAACAATTCTTTTACCCTATGCAACCTTTCCCTTCAGAAATACAAGTAATATATAAATATTATCAACCTTTTCATTCAGAGTTAATTTCCTTCCCTTGTACATGTCAAATTCCTGAAGTATTTTTGTATTTTATCTTTGGCCCCGAGAAATTTATATTGCACAAGGAACGCTGTCCCAACATCATAATCCTGGAACAAATTTAAATCATATATACAGAATTAGATTTACTCCTGCATTCATGCAAAAGTGTCTTATCTTAGAAAAACTTAGAGAGATTTGTAAGTTTTTACAAAATTTAATCAAGCAGTTGTTACTGATCTTTTATTTTTGAATGTGTATTCTTGAAAAAGAGATATTCCACTAAAAGGTTGTGGTTTCCTTTTTATTTGCGATATTCATAGCATGATAGTTGCAAACTTTGTGCTAAATTGTAGCTCTATATGCATATTTGTATATATATGTCTACAGATTAATAGAATTAACAATATTGTATGCATTTCAAGAATCACAGAAACACAAATAGTTGATACTGGAAGGAACATCTGGAGATTATGTAGTCTAATTCCCTCCCACCCCCACCACAACAGTGTCAGAGGTTGCTCAGGACCTCTCTCAATGGATTTTGCATATTTCCAGGAATGAAGACTCCACAACCTCTTTGGCCAGTCTGTTCCTGGTTCCAGTTACCCTTAGGGTTTCATGGTTTGTTTGTCTTTGTTTTTGTTTTTTCTTTTTTTCTTGTGTTCAAGTGGAATTTCCTGCATTTCAATTTGTAGCCATCCCATCTTATCCTTTCCCTGGGCACCATTGAGAAGAGTCTGACTTTGTCTTCTTTACTCATCCTAATCAAGTATTACACATGTTGATATGCTTCCTCTGAGCCTTCTCTTCCCCAGACTAAACAATCCCAGCTCTCTCAGCCTCTCATGTGTCAGATGCTCCAGCATCTGAACATTTGTTTTTCTCTAGACTCACTCAAGTATACCCATGTCTCTCAGGGCTCTTACTGGTGAGGTCTGAGCTCAAGTACTCAAGACAAAAGTACTCAAGATGTGGTCTCACCAGTGCTGAGTAAAGGGGAAGAATCCACTTGTTAGTCCCCCAGCATGTACTGTTGCATGACTGGTGTACTGGCATTATTCTTTACCATGTCCAGGACTTTGTATTTACCTTTACTGAAATTTATGAGGTTTGTCTTTGCCCATTCTCCAGGCTGTCATGTTCCCTTTGAATGGTATCATAACTATACAGTGTACGAACAACTCCTTCCAGTTTTGTATCATCTGCAAACTTTCTGAGGGCTTGTCCCATCGATGCTATCCTATTGGCCAGGTCATTAATGAAGATATAAAACAGTATCCAATGTCAGTCCCTGGTGTACATTGATAGTGACCGGTTTCCAAGGGAACGCAGTACCACTAATCACAACCTTCTGAACCTAGCAGTTCAGCCATTTGCCACTCGATCTCTCTGTCCATTTATCTAGACTGTATTTCCTCTGTTTGTCTCTGAGGATTTTATGGAAGGGAGTGTCGAAAACCTTATTAAAGTTAAGATAATGACAAAGTTGAGAGCAGCATCCAGTGCTCTCCCCTCATATACTACCAGCTAGAGTACAAGGCTATACATAAATTCATGCTGACTGTTTCTGATCTTCAACATCCTTTATGTTTGGAATCATTGCTTTACTTTTTTCATTCACTCATCTCAAGGGCCTGAGATTCCCAAAAGCAAATCTTACCAATAAAAACTGAGGCAAAGAAGGCATTGAGTACCTCGGGCTTCTCTGAGTCCTTTGTCATCAAATGCCCTTTCCCATTCACTAATGGACTGTTGTGCTTTAACCCCAGATAGCAACCACGTACTACATAACTACTTGCTCACTCCTCCCTGGTGGGATGGGGGAGGCAACTGGAAGGATAAAAAGTCAGAACACTCATAGGTTGAGATAAAGACAGTTTAATAAGTAAAGCAAAAGCTGCACACACAAGCAAAGGAAAATAAGGAATTAATTGACTATTTCCCATCAGCAGACAGGCGTTCAGACAACAGACACCCAGGAAAGCAGGGCTGCATCATGCCTAACGGTTACTTGAGAAGACAAATGCCATAAACTATGAATGTCACCTGTTCCTCTTTCTTCCCAAGCTTTTACTGCTGAGCATGACATCATATGGTATGGAATATCGCATTGGTCAGTTGGGGTCAGCTGCCCTGGCTGTATCTCCCAGCCTATTTGCTGGTGGTGTGGTGTGAGAAGCAGAAAAAGCCTTGACTCTGTGGAAGCACTGCTCAGCACTAACTAAAATATGTGCATGTTATCAACACCGTTTTGGTCACAAATCCAAAACATAGCCCCATACCAGCTACTATTAAGAAAATTAACCCTATCCCAACCAAAACCAGCTTACAGACCCACATTTTCTTTAGGATTTCTTTAGCTGCTGCTATGCTCGTAGAAGCCCATCATGTTTCCCTTCATGCCCCTTGACAGATTGAATTCCAGATTGGCTTTGGCTTTCCTAAGCCCTTTTCTTAAATGCTTGTGAAGTGTCTCTATAATCCTCCTGGATCACCTAATCCTTCTTCCATCTCTTGTACACCTCCTTTTAGTTTTGGGGGTTTATCAGGAGCACTGGACTCTTATCAGGAGTGTTTTTCATTCATGCAGGCCTCCTGACAATGTTGCTTGACTTCCAGCTCATTGCCATGGACCATTTGTAAACTTGTAAGAGCTGATCCTTGAAAATCAGCAAGCTCTCTTGGGCCCCCTTCTCTAAAGGACCATCTTCTATGATATTATTCTGAGTAGGTCCTCGAACAGGCAAGTCTGCTCTCTTAAATACAGGGTTATAATCTTGATGATCCTGAACTCCGCCATCTTCCTCATGGGCATGGCTGCCCCCAGCCTGCACATTCCTAACCAGTTCTTCCCCACCTGTACGTTTGAACATCTGTCCTTGCTGGCTTCTTGATCACCTGCATCAGGAGCTTGCTGTTAATGTGCTCCAGGAATCCCCCTGATTGTTTGTGCCCTGCTGCATTGTCCTTCACTCTCAAAGACAGATCTCTGTTGTCACTTGCAACATGCTCAGGGTCCCCCCAGCAGTGTCATTGGTGCCTGTCTGGATGAGAAATAGGGGTAATAATCTAAAACTGTAGAAATTGTGGCAGTCTCTCCACAATACCTCAGATCAGAGTCTCCAGCAAGCAACAAACTTCGCAAGACACCAAGTCAGGTCAGCAAATGGGTAAGACTGTCCCCTGCAAATAGGAGCCATCATCTGCCTCTCCCTCTTAGTGTTGTCAAACTTGACTGAGGGTCGAGTCAGTGTGATGATGCCTCTCACAAGTCTTGCCTAACCTGCTGCCAGGACACTGTATCCCTTTGGTACTGCAGTTCTGGAGACAAAGAAGGAAGCTTTCCTCTGTTTCCAGAAGCCACAAGTTTCCAGCATAACCCACCTTTGGGGTCTCTATGCACTTTTCTTCTGAGTGTAGCCTCTCACTCTCTTCCTTCCTTGTACTGTATGATTCAGGCTCTTGCCTCTGCAGCATCCCATCAGTCACCTCTTTCCCCTCCTTGGGGCTGTGCTGCTTGTCCATCTCCTCCCACTGCTCCTACTCCTGGTGACTGTGTGCTCAGTTGGACCACAGCTCACCTCGTACAGGTGAGGCTACCCTTGCTCCAGCAACCAGGCACAGTCACTCACTCTCCCCCCAGTCCAAGACCTGGACAATGTCGTCATCTCTCTAGATCTCTGACAGGGCCCTTGGCTTCAGATGCCAAGGACATCACCAGCCAGTAATGGGAGAACAAGTATTTTTTATTCAAAATCTTGTTACAGGCAAAAGGGAATGCACGATATTTATGGAAGCAGGATTTATTGTTAGTTCAATTAATGTTTTCATAGTCTAATCAAAAATACAATCAACAGCTATTACTAGTCCAGTTACAAGGACAGTAACAGTCATATACAAATCAATACAGAAAAGCCTCATTAATAACACATTTAAAATTGTTCTGCAATGCCCTCTTCCCATCGCCCTTCTCTTTTACTCTGGTGTTGTGGTTGCCCTTCCAGTGTCCTTCAGGGACACAGCTTGACAGTTTCAGTTTCCCCAGGTGAATGTGCCTGTTGGAATGGGAGGATACAACAACATGGTGCTCCGTGGTCCCCACTGGGAAGATAAGGGTGTTCATGCAGGTGTGGCCACCTCTTCCTGGGGCTTCCCTTGGGGCTTTGGAGATGCATTTCTCCCCTTCCCCTTGACACAAAGGGCTTTCCTCCCCCAACACTGGGGTCGGTCATGTCACTGTCCCTGGCCCTGAGTGCTCCCTGAGTAAGTGGCAATGATGTGAGGATGGCAGTTCCAACCAGCTGCTTCCAATCGGCCAAGGCTACCCCATCCCCCTGAGCGATACCTGCCCGTGCCCCTGTTGGGGTCAGGAGGAGATAGCAAAAACATACATTATTTCCAAGGAAAAGATGACATCAATGAAAAAAAACTCTTGCAAGACAGAATGACTCTTAATTTGTGTTCCTGAAAAATATCTAAATGTGTATTATGAAATTGCAGATGCCTTACTTTAGTTTATCTGAAGCCTAAGCTGGTTACAAAGATGAAAAGCTCTGAGAATTGTCAAAAAAGTACTCTGATTTTTTATTATTCTTTTAGTCAAGTAAACATACACTTTTTTTGTCATGACCAATACTTTGTCCCTTATTTCAAAACATTCTTGTCCTTTAGAGAAGAATTGGCTATTGAGCTGTAGTTGCACCTAAAGAGTCCTAAGATGATTCATTCAATTTTGTGACTCAGACATAATTGTACTTTTCCATATACTTTTTTACATATACAGCTCTTTTGGGGAAAAAGTTGGCCTCTTGTAAATTGCCATCAATCAAGAAGGTGATAGCAAAAGTTATGTTAAAATATAAATGTCACCATCTTAAAAAAAAGGATTTTGTGATTCACTCAGTGATCTGCTTTTTCTTGCTGACTCTTAATGCCCCTTCCATAATGCTCTGCTTTTTAAATATGTCTCTGCATTCACTGTAGGTGGCATAAAAAATAAATAAAAACTAAGTCCTAGAATATTACAACAATCAGGCTTTTCTGAAAAGAGGGATCCATTATATGAGGATATTTCTCTACAGAAACAACTTTCATACAAATAACAATTTGATTTTGCAGCTGCTTCTCACTGCAAATAGCACTGTGCTTAGCAGTCTCTTACACCAGAGCTGAGGAGTAGAGCTGTATGAGACATTCATTTCATGCCTTGAACTTGTTGAAACGGACCATGATTTTGAGGTACATTATGTTGTGCAAAATCCTACAATGAAAGGAAAAAATCATATAGGCAGTAATTTTATCATCCCAGATGAATATTCTGGTCTCTTTCTGGTATCAAGGCACATGCTTTACCACCAAACCCAGTAGTATATCCTGGATTTGGGCACATATAGTAATTGTCTCATGATTCCAGACTGTGATAAAAAAAAAAAAAAAACAACCAAACAAAAACCACTATCTGATCTTTTGATTTATAAAGGAAGGAAATTAGGTCATGTAATGGCAGTAGTGTAGTTTAAAAATATGAGTTATTGGAAGAACCTGGAGTTTAATGCAATTTGCCTCAGTAGGTAATCATGCAGTATGATATTGGACCTCATAAAATCAAAAATATAATAGGACAAGTGTATTAACTTAAAATTAATATGTAAAATAAGTAATCTGAAGCCAATACAGAAAATTAAAAGATTGCTCAAGATACTTGGCAATTGTAGTCCTAGTTCCAGAAAGCATTCTCGATCTTTAGCTTCAATGTATCAAGGGTTTTATCCTTAGCAAGAATATGTGACAAAATTAATGAAGCCCAGATCTTTTTTGCATATGAAACTATGCTACTAGTTATTTGCTCAGAGTTACCCTTTCATGATGACACAGCAAAGTCTACATTTATTAATGGTAAGATTGATTTTACCTAACCACGGCCATCTAAAGATTAAGTGGGTATTCTAAGCTGATCAGCTAGGCTCCCGATCTTGACAGAGAAATTGATACAGATGCCTGCAGTGGTGATTCAACTGATTAAACTAAGGGAGCAAGTTGACTTTCACATCTCACTATTTCTGTTCTACTGCTGTAAAAGCAGAATGAGCAACTAGATCTGGTTAGCTGATTGGCTTTTAGGTGGCTAACACTGGTGAAATTGGTCCTACCTTCTTTTACTGTAGTAGAATGCAGAATGTGGTTCAGTACCTAAAAGTTCTTTGTGTGTGAGGTATCACCCGAACTGACAGGATTTAGGGTTTTAACATCTACTGTGCCTCCACTAATAGTTGTTGTTCACTTGAACAGGCATGAAGTCAAGACTTAAAAAATTATGAGCAATCTGTTAACCTCAGTGATCTTAAGAAATAAGCATGGAGAAAAAGATGAAGAAAGAAAATTACATTTGCTATTATTATCTCATCACATTATAGAAGAGGATAATTGCTAGTCACAGAATGAGCTAGTAGAGTTCTGATGTGCAAACTGAAAACAGATATGACATGTTTTTCACATGCTCGTAACATCCAATCCTCTGAAATAATATTTATTCATGATAAATTACATAGAGTTAATCTCTGTGTTGCAGGATGATTTACTGAAAAATTTAACTCAGTAATACTTTTCATCAGTGCCTCCCTTAGGAGTTCTGTGTATCTGTTGATGCCCATAGGCATTAATGTTTCAAAATAAACACCCCAAAAAAGAAGTTTGAGATGGGCAATGAGAATTAATATTTTTACTTATAAAACATTCCAAGCCATCGTTCTTGCAACAAACTTTTTTTTATTATTATTATTTTCAATAATAAGAAATGTTAAGTGTTAGCTAAAAAGAGACAAGAGGGATTAATATTATGTTCCCCTTTCCACTTAAATAAAAAATAATTAAAACATTGGTTTTGGTTGGGTTTATATTACTTCTTGGAATTGCTTTTTCTGTTAAAATTAGGAAACAAATTCAAGAACTACTATTTTATATCTCTGCATTCTCTCTTATTTCTCACCATTAGCCATATTATTAGTAATCAATTTGAGGACATGAATACAGTCCTGTGAATATGTTGCATAAAAGAAACCAAAGTAGAAAAAAGTGATGTCTTCAGTGTTGTTGATCTAAGTATTTAGAGATCTAATCTATTTAGTTTTTCACTGTTGGAGGCATTGGTTAAAAACTTGATCTGGCTATAAACTGAACTATCACAAGTTTTTAAAAAGAGTAAAAAGGAGGACTGTAGGAACTACTGTCTAGTCATCCTCACCTCTGTGCTCTGTAAGATCGTGGAACGGATCCTCCTCAAAGAAATGTCAAGGCGTGTGGAAGACAGGAAGGTGATTAGAGACAGCCAACATGGCTTAACCAGGGGCAACTCATGCCTGGCTAATCTAGTTCTAGCTTTTTAAACTGATTCTTTACTTTTGTGCAGACTTTCATCTGCTTGGAGATTCTACATCAGTGAAGAAACAAATTGCATTGTATGCAAGGAAACTCTCGATTGAATATATATAATGCATAATTTACACAGTAAGTACAGAAATTTATGAAGACTGACAGGATAAATATCTGAACAAATGAGAATAAGAGATTATGTGTAAAAACACACCCACTGATTCATCTGGAATCCAGGCAAATTAATAAATTTTTAAAAAGGTAGGCTCTATGGCTACAGAGATTTGAGTTCTCTTGCTTGTTCATCTTAATTGATCTAAAGGTTCAGACTGACAACCAAATTGCTTCATGTCCTCTAAGCTGTGATAACTGCCATTCCTAGAAAATGCAAAGTTATACAGTATTGTTTAACTCTTATTCATTGTAAGTCATCGATCAGGACAAAATCTAAACTATTTAAAAATAAATAAAAAATACCAAAATTAAAGTATTCACATAAGTATACACACTTTAAAAAATATATTTATACTTTGACACATACCAATGAAGATATCTAAATGAGAAGAATGTGCAGTAGAGTAGTATTACTAGGCTAGAGTAAAAGTGTTGCCGACAAAGACACAGTTTTCCTGTGTTAGAAAGATTTAATTTTGGTTTGGTCTGTCACTTTGTTGTTTATTTTTTGAAATGTAAAATTGCCATTTAAGATTTAAAAAAAAAAAAAAAATAAATACACTATTCATATAATAGATAGAATGATAGAAATGAGTGATAGAAAATAAAGAATTTATATTAATCATTTAAATATTTAATCAAAAAGTTATTTTTTACTTTTTAGTCATGTTTTAAAATAATTGTTCTACATTACATATAACAGCTAAAAAGATTCAGAAACAAGAAAGTACAATTCAATAATCCTAAATTTTTTCACAATACATTTTCATAGTTTCTTGTCTCAAACTTTTCTTGTAACAGTTTCTCTTTTATTGAACAACAGTCCTTCACAAAAAAAAAACAAAACTAACAAAATATTTTTTTAGGCTAAAAAAACCCCTTTCAGCTTTGGCTAGAACAAGCTTTGGCATCTGTAACCCTTGACTGTATTGGGCAGATGGTAACACAACAGGACAGTGTAGGAAGCCAAGTCTATAGTGAAGTGACCAGCTTTTGCTTCATGTTATGTGATCACCTCACCCTGAGACACTGTGGAGATTCCTCCATGTAAAATGATCTCTGTGTCTGTGGTTCCTTGAATCACAAGTTGGAATTCATAGCAGACAAGAAACAAGTTTTATTAAGGGTAGCTGAATCTGGAGGACTTCAGGACTCAGAGGATTTCTCCTTCACAGCCCACTACAGTAGAAAATAGAGTCAAATTGGATGGACTTACAGCACAGCAGGTTAGTCCATCATAGCACAAGGGATGCATATGTTTCTGTACTCCTAGGTGAAGCTGGTGGTGACGCTGAAGATGTATTGCTGATAAACACACATATACATGCATGCATGCACAACAGTCATGGCAAGTCCCACAAATAACACAGAGAACACCACCTTCACCAGCACCCATATAAACACAGATAGCACTCACATAAACATGAATAATGGGGGCCAATGTTGGGCTTACTTTTAGGCTGTCCAGTATTGATCACCCTCATTTTCTTGATTCACAAGCACACCCACATTCATAGATCCCTCAGATGCTTTAAGTCAATATCTATGCCCAGACCATAGTCCCCTTGTACAGTCACTGTCTCTTACCATGTTAAGTTTGCTAGTGGTGACACATACAAGATTGTGTTTATCCTGTAGCTGGTTTCCAGACTGTGATCTCCTCCAGTTTCCCCAGTCCTCTGTTTCCTCCAGGGCAGCTGGACCCTTTGTAGGGGGATCACTCTCTCTCTAGATGCTGGTAATTGCAGCTCATATCCTACTCCCTGAATCGTCCAACTTGAAGTTTGCTAGCTGTTCCAGACACACATTCAGAACAAGGAGCTCAGCCATACAGAAAAAATGTTGGAAATATGATTCAGTGAGAAGACAGGACAGATTGCGTCAATCAAACATCGGGCTCTTCAATCAGGTGTGCTGATCAGACACTGCTTACCATCAGCCTATTCCTTTTAACCCTTTTCCTTCTGTTTTCCCATGGTTGCTCATCCCTGTTCCACCTTAATCAATCTTTTTCCCTGCCTTTTGTCCTTACCTGAGACATTCCATTTTAAGTTTTGTACAGTACCAAAATTAATTTCCTCACTGTGTTTCATGATAAATCCTATAGCCTTTTAAACAGTAATGCCATTTAGTTTGCATGACATTTCAAAGAGACTTTCTTTCCTTGACCCTTTGGTGAGCTTCACACCAGGGATAATGGTCTAATCATTGTCCTTTGATGGTTTTAGGAGTAGCTGATTCAGTTCCTAGGGTTCGTGGCCTGTCATTGTTTGTCTGATCCTAGCTGGGTCTCTGTGTTTAACTGGATTAGCTTTTAGTCACAAATCCTAACATTCCGTATAGGGAGCCAAGTTACAATAAAGCGACACCAGAATTTACTTCATGTTACAGCAATACCTCACCCTGAGACACTGTGGAGATGCTTTTATGTAAAATGATCTGTGGTTGCCATGTCTTCAATCACAAGTTGAAATTCACAGCAGACAAGAAACAATTGCTCTTCATAAAATGCATTTCATACTGGAAGTTAGCACAGTGAACCAAGATCAGCACATTCTGTGATGATAAATCTTACCGAGGAAGACGTGTAGCAGGAATCACGTACAAGGAATCCAAATGAATCACAAAAAAACCTCTGTGTGATTCTGTGAAAGAAGGAAGATATTGGAAGCTACTGTACTGCTATACAAGGAAATTCCTACTCAGAGTTTAGGGCTATCCATTAGATGTGAGTATTAAAATCCAGAACTGTGGGACTGGGTGTTGTGGTTTAGGCTAGATTGGCCACTGGCACGAACAACAGATGCTCTCCCCCACCTCTCTCTCCAAGGAGAGGAGGGAGAGAGACAAAGAGATTTATGACTTTAGAAAGAGCTAAACTACTTTAATTAAAATATTAATATATAAAAAGGAAATAATGAAATAGATACTATATATACAAAACTGTATCAGGCTCCTAGGATGATGATCACATCACCAGCAGGCACTGTGAAAGTCCCAGACTGGACTCAGTGATGGACAGGAACTGGATTCCAGATCTGGAGTCAGGAATGCACAGATCAGGATCCAAGGCAGACAAACAGACGGAGTCCTCCTTGGACACTGGCCATTGAAGAAAGAGAGCTGACCCTTTGATCCCTCCACTTTTATATTGAGCATGAGGCAGATGGGATGGAATACCCTGTAGTCAGGTTTCGGTCACCTGTCCTGTTCACTCTTCCCTGCAGGTGTGACCCTTCTACACTTCTCCGCTTCCAACCCTCCAACAGGATAAATAACAAAGTTACTGACCTTGGTTGTTTTAGAAATAAGCATAACCAAGGGCATCTCTGCATTCCATTTCTTGGTCTTTACTATAAACATAGGTCTTATGACTCTGAAAGTGAACAGTTTCTGCACAACATGTTGTTAATTTCAGAGAGTTATAAGAGGCTTAGCTAAAAAGTAAAATTACCAAACAGAAAATCAGTCCTGTTTCTGTCAAACCAGGACATTGGGTAAAGTTCATTATGATTTGGATCCTTCTGCAAAGAAAGCAAGGAGCAATATATTTAACTGTACGTGGGAGGGGAGAGGAGCAATCCACTGATCTGAGCACATAAGGCATGGCTTTTGTGAAAGGCAGAGTTGAAAGTTTGTTAAATTATCTGATTAAGGCTGATCAAAATAAACACAAAGACCAGGGCGGATCAAGAGAACAGTGACAGCCAAGAAACCCTAGCAACCCAATAAGTGCACCTTGAATTAGCTGCTCCCTCAGATGAAGAATTAGATCATTGACCTTGATGTGAAACCTGTCAAGTTGACTCAACTTAACAAATTCTCTTGGAGGCCACACAAACTAAATGTCATTATTGCCTCAAGGGGTATAAGACCATTGTGGTTTAAGATTAAATTGACAGCGTGGAGACTAAATGCACCTTGACACCAAAACACTTTAATCACAGACATATGCAATTTTTAAGAAGCTCGCAGTTCCCCTGTCCTATGTGGGAAACGTCAAGGTTCAGAAGAAAAATTGAGGGGATCAGTGAGGTGATTCCAACTGTGTGATGCACAGTCCTTGAGTAGGGCTGGGGGTCTTTGGGGTGTCTCTTAGTGCTTCTGGAATCTCTTAAATCTTTCTCTCCTGACAGCTTCCCTGGAGTCACACTAGGCACCATCAGGACAAGGATGTGTCAGAGATCAGTTCCTGATGGGCCTCTTCTGCATCACCCAGAACCTAACAACCGGCTGTCACTGTCACTGGTACTCACAATCTGCCCATCTGAGGGGTTCTTGGGAGTCTGCAAATTCACAGTGATTGACAGGTTGTTTAAGGTCAATGTACTCTTCTATTCTTATAACTAGGTTACTCCCTTATCTGGTAGGGTTAGGTGAAGTTCATATACTAACACTGCTGTCACTGAGGCCTGGCTGACAGGCCATATGGCCTTACTATGAGATGCGGGGGTGGCACATAAGTGTGAGATTGCTAAAACTTACCATGGAATTTTCTAGGAATGTTTATATAATTTAATTTATATAATAAATATTTCTCTGTATCATATATTATATAGTTTAACTATATAATGCATATATTTACAGGCACAACCTATAGTATATAAATATCTATAGAATCATAGAATGGTTTAGGCTGGAAGAGACCTTAAAGATCATCTAGTTTCAAACCCCCTGCCATGGGCAGGGACACCTCCAACTAGACCAGGTTGCTCAAAGCCCCATCCAGCCTGGTCTTGAACTCTTCCAGGATGTAAATGGTAGTTTTAAGATACTTACATAATAACTATAATATATCATGACTAGGCACTACAGTTGTGACATTCATCTTTTCATATGCATGCAGTTTGTTGCATGTAGGCAGCTGCATGCATATGAGGTAATGCCTATGTAATTTGTGGATCCCAATACATTCTGTAGTTATACAGGTTTCTTAGGAGTGAGCTTGAAGTGGATTTCTTATGAAAATATTACCATTAACAAAGTAGATCACTAAAAATTGTGGGGTTTGTAGCATGAAATTAGTAGATCTGATGTCACAGTGGCAGATGGTTTGCTGGCAGTGTTGTTTTATTTGTATAGTGAGAACTGACAACCATTTTTTCTACACTCATCTGCTCATGACAACTGCTCATGAAAACTGTTATTTCCATTATTATCCGGAGGTGACAGTGCTAGCAGTATATCCTTCTGTCCTAACTTTTACCTAAGGGAATATTTTGAACATGTTTTCCTATTTTAATCAGCTGTGTTTTTCTCTTCTGTGTGATAGGTTAACGATGGGAAATGCCCAATTTGACTCTTTTTGGTCAAATCTTATAAAAAGATGTTTCCTGTTCATAACATTTCTGCTAGCAGAATTTTCTGCAGGAAAATACCGAATAGAATATAAATATGTAAAATATGTAAAATAAATAGAACTGATGCATTCTTTAAACCTATATAGTTTAAAAGAAAATTTATTTTTCCATACAAAGAATATAAGGAAATATATAATTATATATAACTATATATAATATATATATAATATATAATATATATAATCTATAATATAAGGAAAATGTATATGTTTTCTATCACATTTTATAAAATATTTTTATGAAAACCCGCACCAAATTTACCTATTTTGAACCAGCTACAAATCTTATACACTAAGATTGCCTCATCTAAATAGAGTGTAAAAGAATAATTTTATCTATATGCTAGTTATGAAGGTGCTTGATATTTACAATAACATCATAGTACTAGAGCTGGGGAAGAATTCAAATACTTTGTGCAGCTTTGTGGAAAACATGTTTTCTCATTTCAGAGCTTTTAATTTATTTTTTTTCCATAATTTGGTTCTTAAAATGTTAAAAATGCACATGCCAGCTGTGTTTTACAATTTTAGTCTGAATACTTCAACTTGAAATTTAAGTCTTCAGGTCCTCAGGACTAATCTCTAGACATGAAGATATTATGACATTAATAAAAGAAAGGTGTGGATTAAATAGAAATTAAGCTTTGTGAAGCTATCAGACTGAGATCCAAGTAAAATGAAGTTCCTTAATGATCCCTATCTGAACACTCTCTGAATTATTCCTTCTAAAGACAATACCTAGATTTCTACATATTCAGAGATGGAGATGTATACAGACATATATATATATATTATATTTAATGGACTTAGTAGGAGATTCCATATACATACATTGGTACCTAAGTTTAGCAGAAGTGTCCCCCTCCAAATTATTAGCATTTGTCTCTATTCCATAAACTATACAAAAGAGCTAATTGAGCAGGAATGCTTCAATAGATATCTAAAGTATTGGCACAATTTGCTTAAATTACAGACTTCATTCTGTGAAATAGAATTTGTAGTCTCCTTACATTAAACGTGATTTGATATTGCTGACATTCTGGGATTCACGATGGCCAAATTATTACATAAACTGAAATAGTTTAATCAATACACATGAAATACAAAATGGCCTTGGATGTCTCTCTCATAACCACTCTTCTGAAACAAGGGTTGTAAATTTTAACGCCCACCCTGAAGCTGGGCTAAGGATCAATATAGTAGAAAATTGTTTACAGACTGATCAGTTTATCAGCTATCAGGGGAAGGATTTAGCTGCCTGAATAGGCATTGTGATTTTGAGCTGTCCTGAAGTATCTGAGAAATCTTTGCTGATGTGGAAGATATGACAAAGGTGCTATAGAAAACCATCATGCTCCTGAAGCATCAGCTGACTTCAGGTAAGGTGCCCAAGGGTACCTCAAACTGCATCATATATGGGAGCAGCAGAGTCAAGCCTAAAACTTTAATGTGAAATGATTTTTCTGCTCCAACAACTGTATTTACTAAATCTACAGTGACTATAATAAGAATTTATACATTTAGTTTACGTGTAAATACTTTAGGCACCTAACTGTAAGTGTCCAATTCCAAAACAAATCTCATCACTGGATTACTGTTTTCTTTCAAAATAGTAAAAGCAGCATTGACTTTGCCTTACAGCTTAGGAGTTAGGAGTATTGGGTACATTATGTGGTTGTCTAAGGAGGACGTATATACAAAGATCTTTAGTGAGGAAATACATTCTTTCTCATTTAAAACAGATTACTGTGTTGGTAGCTGGCACTGTGAAGGTGGGATTCAGAGCTCAAAACCACTTCCTGTGGTTTCAATTTTCTTGATGTAGAAGTTGGTGAAGGAAGTGCACACGAAATACCTAAAAATATTGTGGTAGTCCAGTAGCATAACAGCACTGTAATAAAGACTAAGTAATATGTAATTTTACAGTGGAACCATATTGAATTATCTCAGAAATTTTAATATAGTAATTCCTAATTATTCCATGCTTGATTTCTCAACTTTCATGCTCTTTTCATCTTGCATGTACAAAAGCTATGTATGATTTTTCTTTTTTTTTCTTCTGAGCAATTATATCTTTGTCAGGATGATGAAAAGTCAACTAACTGTTTCAAAATTTTTCATATAATCATTGAATCATGGAATCATAGAAGGGAAGGCACCTCAAGGATCATCTAGTCCAAACTTTCTTGGTAAAAGCATGGTCTAGACAAGATGGCGCAGCACCCTGTCCATCTGAATCTTAAAAGTGTCCAATGATGGGGAATCCACCACTTCCCTGGGGCGATTATTCCAATGGCTAATTGTTCTCATGGTCAAAAATTTTCCTCTTGTGTCCAGTTGGAGTCTCCCCAGAATTAACTTGTACCCCTCATTTTTTCCATGTGACTCCATGTGAGAAGGGAGTCTCCATCTTCTGTGTAGCCACACTTTAAATACTGGAATGTGGTGATAAGGCCTCCCCTTTCCTCATATGGCAGGCTTCCCAGTCCTTTGCTTACCTTTGCGGCCCTTCTCTGGGCCCTCTCCAGCCTGTCCACATCTTTTTTGCATACTGGGGACTAAAACTGAACACAATATTCCAGGTGTGGCCTGGAATGTGCTGAGTAGAGTGGGACAATGACTTCTTTATTTCTGATGGTGATGCCTTTGTTGATGCAAGCCAGCATCGTGTTGGCTTTCTTTGCCATTGCAGCACACTGTTCACTCATATTGAGCTTGTTGTCTACCAGGACCCCCAGGGCCCTTTCCACTGAACTGTTCCCAGGTTGTGCTGCGCTCCTGGATTTTGTTTTCCCAGGTGCAAGATCTTACACTTGTCCTTGCTAAACTTCATAAAGTTCTTGTTAGCCCACTCTTCCAGCCTATACAGGTCTTCCTGCAGGGTTGCTCTTCCTTCTGAAGCATCCTTTTCCCCACTCAGTTTTGTATCATCAGCAAACTTCATCAGGGTACACTTGATCCCATCATCCAGATCATTTATGAAGATAATAAACAGCATTGGGCCCAATATCGATCCCTGACTGACTCCACTTGTGACAGGTTGCCAGTTTGAAAAGGAGCTATTTGCCACCGCTTTCTGGGTGCATCCTGTCAGTCAGTTCCCCACCCACTGCACAGACCACTTGTATAGACTGTAACACATCAGTTTTTCTAGGAGGAGGCTGTGATGAACCATGTTGAAAGCCTTGGAGAAATCCAGGTAGACAATGTCCACCTCTTGTCCCACATCAACTGAGCAGGTTACTTTGTTGTAGAAGGCGATCAGGTTTGTCAAGAATGATTTGCTCTTGATGAATCTGTGCTGGCTTTTCCCAGTCACGTGCTTCATTTGACTTGAGTTAACCCCGACGAGGATTTGTTCCATAACATTCCCAGGGACTGAAGTAAGACTGATGGGCCTGTAATTTCCTAGTCCTTCCTTTAAGCCTTTCTTGTAGATGGTGGTGACATTAGCCTTCTTCTAGTCTTCTGGTACATCCCCTGATCTCCATGACTTCACAAAGATTATGGAGAGTAGTCTTGCAACAGCGTCAGCCAGCTCTCTTAACATCCTTGCGTGAATAATGTCAAGGCCCATTGATTTGTAGAGGTCAAGATCCTGCAATGGTCCACATACCAACTCAGGGCCCGACAGTGCTTCATTTCTTCCTGCTTGTTCCACAGGCTGCATGCACTGGTATACATACACTTGAGGTGGCAGCTAAGGAACATTTGTCACTGCTGTGGTTGGCCTAGTTTATTCCCCAGTCAGTTGCAGTGGCATGAGCAATGTCACTTTGGACCCTGCCCCCGCCCCCATTCTCTCAGTTTAAAGCCCGCCTCACCAAGCTGGCCAGCCTGCTGCCAAAGATTCCCTTGCCTCTTCTACACAGGTGAATCCCATCCCTCCCTAGCAGGCTAGAGTCATCAAAGAGTGTCTTCTTGTCGTAAAAGCCAAACCCTCACGATGGCACCAGCCACAAAGCCATAAGCTGATTTGCATTATACATCTGTTTCTGGCTGCACCCTTTCCTCTAACTGGTAAAATGGAAGAAAAGATAACTTGGGCTCCAGTACTTTTCGCTGGCACCCCCAGGGCTTTGTAGTCTTCCTTGATTCTTCCCAGGTTCTGGCTTGCACTGTCATTCATGCCCACATGAAAGAGTAGCAATGGACACTTGACAAGTAGTGGCACCCTCTCAGCAACGGCACCCTCTCAGCAACATCTCGGACCTTAGCCTCTGTCTTATGTCTGGAGTCAGAGATAGGAATGCAGTTGTCTGAAACAGAGATCAGCAATTGATGAAACTAGTTAGAGTTTGCAGTGGCTGAAGCTTTCCTCCATTTAAAAGATACAAAATTTTCCTCCTTTAAAGAGAAGCATCCTGATATATAAGAACACGTTATATGAAATGTAAAGACAGACAGGGAATATGAAATATTGAGGGAATGACTAGGGAATATAAGTTATGAGCTAAAGACAGGAAAAGGAGAAGGAATGCATCATGATGCTTTAGAAAAAACAAAAAAGGCTGTCATTAAAAGAGGATGGATCCTGAAGGCAGATATAATTTGATATATTAGACAAATAGTCTGTTCATATTGAATTACAGTGAACATTGAGCATGAGCCAATTTAATTTTTTGCCCAGGAGAATAAACGTTTGTAGGAGAAGAGTACACGCAGAATTAGGGTTTCTAATGACTAATGAGCTTGAGGCTCCTCTAACCCTATTCATTTGAGGAATTCTGACTAGACTGTACCTCAGTTTTGATTTCTGCAATATTACAAAACCAAATTCATTGTTCTTATGAAAATGTCAGGTTTCTCTACCCTTTCTTTAGTTTAAAAAGGGAGTTTGGAACAAAAAAACACAAACAAAACAAAAAATGAGACACAAAAACTCTGAGCGCATGAATAGAACATTCCCTATCTGAGTAACAGAAGAAGAGTAAAGGGAATAAAAATGTCTGAATCATTTTTTATCATTTTTTAACATAAAAGCTAAAAGGTTAAAGCTATGCTTACTAACCTTGTTGAACATTTTTTTTCTGCCTATTTTAATCTATTGTCCATGACCATCGTTCTTATTTGTTTCTAGGAAATTCCTTCTGCATGTGGTTAGTTTGAAATGTTGTACCCTACTCTTGCAGATAAAGTTCACATAGATAATCCATGGAGTAAGGTTTATGTTTCACTTAATTGCTGAATGTTCTAGTTGCTAGAACATAAAGGTGGGATTGATCTGTGCAATAATTACAAATAATTACTCCCTAGTTTTTAAGGCTAATGAGACCAAGTTTTTTCCCTAAGAATGTATGTACTTAGAATTACACTGCAGTTCCCCGCTCTCCTTAATATGGCATAGCTGAAAACTCCTCTTCAGTCTTCCCTTCTTTTGCATTAATTTTTCTGACTATAGCATTTCTCCTGCAGCTAGGGAATTTGTTTCAAAAATTAACCTGATTGATAAAAAATAAAATTGAATTAAATTAAAAGGTCAGTTCTCAGATGCCATGTATTTACAGTTCTATTTCATGAAACAGCTGCACAAATGATAGCAATAGCAGAAGGGAGGTAGCAGGTTAAGAGGAAGTTCCATTTACCTGCATTTTTGTAAGGGTAAAGTGGGAATGGAATCACAGATATTTGATCCAGATTCATACAAATAGGAACCAGTAGCTAAGTGTTTATCTGCTTTAATGGCAGCCCATATATTTAGTTTTAAAAATGGCCTTTCAATAAGATCTTAGGCTCCCATTTTTTTTTTTAAATTTAATTTGAATTTGTCATATTGTTGAACAGTCCTATGAATTGTGAAAGTATGATACCATTTTTGACTGGTATAAGACTTTTACATGAGAAATGACTGCATAAAGATGACAGAGTCTGACCTGAAAATAAAACTAGATAACATAAAACCAGTGGGGAAAACCACAGTGAATACCACTTCCATGACAAGTTAGAAAATAATGGGATGTGGTCAAGAGCTGATAGCATGTTTTTCTCAATGTATATTTCTGAATGTTGGCCCAGCATTTTTATTTATTTATACATATTACATCAAGACAACCAAACAGAGATACAGAAAGGATACAGCTTCAAACAAACAAAAAAAAAATATAGAGATTATATTTCAAGCAATATATAAATAATTCAGTTCACCTAGAGATTAAAAAAGAAAAAAATCAGTAAAAGAAAAATGTTTTTAGAAAATGATTTATAATACAATGGGAGTTAGGGCAGAAATTTCAAAATACAGTAAGACAAGGATTTGCATTTAACTAAAAAATAATAACTATTGAATTTAAGTCAAAATCATAACTATATGGCTATAATAAAAGAACTAAACCATAAAATAATTAAAACATTTGACGACATTAATTTTGAATAGATTTTAGGTTTGGTAAACTGATTACTCTCTGTGTTGCATGAATGGTTTTCTCAAAATACCTGTGACCGTAGGAACAAATTCAGTTTTGTGTATATAAACAGTCTTTTTCATCTTCAGTGGAAATAAGGTTTTGAATGAGCACTTCTGAGAAATTCAAAAAGATCAAAACTGCCTAGTCTCTTATTACACTGTAATTTTTTGGAAGAAACGTACTTTGCACATGGTGCTGTTGCAACTTAAGCTGAAAAGCACTGCCATCTCAGGAGACTTGGAAAAATCTTGAATGTAAATCTCAGGTTACTTTAAGCAGAAAGATGCCCAGCTCAGCTACCTTCCCTGAGAGATTCAGTGAAGTACGCACACCCAATCATACTAGCATCATTGAATTTCAAATAAACAATTGAGCAGGAAGTTCTCTGTAGGTATAGAATTTTTTCTTAACACATAGTGGAGTGAAATATATTATACACATTTTGAATAATAACTTAGTGTTTGAAATATCTACGCAAGGAGAATAACTACTGATTTCTAAATCTTTTTCAGTCTGGTATCTCAGACCAACACCAACTACTTACTGAGGGGATATTCCCCGAAAACCATTTATCAGGAGGACACCCTGGAACCTTGCTCTCCATTTTCCAAATAAGTGCACCAACCATTACACTGTATAAAAACATGGAATATTTATAAAAGGAGAGAGACATGGTATATGAGCAAATGTATAAGCAAAAGAACACCTTTAGACAAGAAATATCACTTTTGTGAATCCTATTTTGACTGTCAGAATTGTAATTATTAGGCACCGGACTGTCGTAGTCAGTGTAACATCTTACAAATTAAGATGAGAATCCATTTTCTGCAGTTTAACAAGGAACCAAAAAGCAACTTCAGTTTAGCGAAATGTTGGCCTTACAGTCATCGCTATATATCTCTAACCTTGAATTGCTCCATATCTTCCATTATTCTTTTAGCCTTTGCCTATCAACCCGTCTACCATGACTGTGATGTACAATCTTTCTGATATAAAAAGATGTGCTGGCATCTTTCTGACAAAAGTATCCTTTCCGAGTCTGTCGAGTTTGCAGTATTCTGTTCGTTTCTGGTGTTTCTGTAAACACATAGTCTTCCATTTTCATAAACCAGCAACTGTTTCCATAGAAACTAATGAGTCTAATACTGTACTTAAAATGTTTCACACACTGAGTGAGTCTCAGTAACTTTAATATTGGCCACACTAGTTCACAGCCTAAGAGAAATCTACACATAAAAACATAAAAATAGAAAATCGCTCTAATTTGGCAGGGATAAATGAAAAAAAGAACAGTCAAAAGTGGCAAAAAATGGGAGTTAATACTCTTGTTAATTACTTAATTTTGTGACTTTTTTGACTGTGTATTCATTGGTTTACTTTGGAGCAATTTTTTTCTGAAGTTAATAGACATACTCATCTGGATGAGACAGGAAGCTGGTACTTCGGATTAACTAAATAATTACATGTTTTTATTTTCAAGAGAACTAAAAATACCTTGAATTCCTTATGAATACTGTTTTTTACATACTCCTGGGCAAAATTATAGAAGTTACAGATTATTATAATAATCAATTTAAAACCAAATCAAAGTTATAATAATATATATAGTTAATTAAATTAATAGGAAATCTGGTTTAAACATTAGATAACATATTATTTATTTTTATGCAGAATTTTGTAAGAATTTTTTTTTTTTGTCTTTTTGCTTGTGTATGGTAATTGCATTTTTCTTCTTCCACAAACCTAGCTGAACTTACAGAAATGTTTCAACGTCAGGTTTCATTAGCATACTTAAGCTAATCAGATGTGAATAAATCTGGAATAAATGTGCAGATAACTTAGCCTAATGCTTAAGTTAGGGGAAACAGTTTTATTTCCAACCTCTTCCATCATTAAGAAAGTTTAATCTACAGTAGAGCTTTAAATAAATCAAGTTATGTATATATATATTTATAAACTTAAAGGAATATAGTTAATATTATTAGAGTGTAATTTTTCATAATTAGGTTTCATTGTTGAGTTCAATTAAGAAGTTCTCATCTAATGCTACTGGAGGGAGACAGCATTGAAAAAAGATGCTGCTAAGCAGCATGAAAATCATTCTTTTGTTGATAGTAAAGACTTACCTCATTTTTAACTGAAACCTAGTTTTTTGTGCTACTCCCATTATGCAAAAAATGAACAGAAAATATATGTTTAATAACTTCTTCAAATCTCTCCCCCATTTGCCTTTTTCAGGCAAGTATGTGCTATACTTTGTAAATGAGCCCAAATTTATCTACTGATGACATTTTTATGGAAACCTATACTTCAGTGTGGCTCACCGTACTGCAGGACAGATAGGTTTAAGGTCTGTAGCTAGCCTCTTTGCAGCATGGGTGAACTGCCCATAGTGTCTGTTCCTGACTTAGGTCAGGACTTTACCTGACCTAAGTCTCATCACAGACTTAGGTGAAGTAAGTTGGCTCTGAGTTCTGGCTGAAATACTTGTATGATCCTGGATGATAAACTGGCGTGTGAACTGGAGGTAATGCCTGATCCATGTCTCATAGGATATAGAAAAGATATACCCAAATGTAGCCATTCAAACCCAGTTTCGTCCCATCAACTTTCAGCCCTCTGGCTGACATGCCCATATTAATGCCATTATTTCTCTAGACTCCCTCGATACATGAAGCACGGCCCTTGCCATATGTGTCCTAGGTCAGCTGATCCAGATGTTTAACAATCTGAAAACAATTACAGGGAGAACTAAAGCATCTGCATTCCTAATTTGGACATATTAGGATAAAAATAAAGTATCATAGTTCTAATGAATGACAGATAGTCAATTTTTTTTGTGTCACCAATACTAAAATGTATCTTAAATTAATTTCATACTTTTTGTTGGACTTTTTCTTATTTATTATCTGTTTGATTCTTAAAATAGCCATAAATTAAAAACACAACACCATCACATTTAAAACCAACACTTCAAGAAGGTAATCTTCTTTAAAGGTAATATTGAATTACAACAGATTTATATTTCATTTGTGTATGAACACTCAGTTATGTATCTTTCAGAGTTTTTTTAAAAAGTTTCCTAGCAAAATATAGAAGAGGATTAACATTAAAATATCTACTAAAACCTCCAGTTTAGCTTTCAGTGATCATAGTTCAAAAAACCACCCATGTAGTTATAAGAGAAATATTTAATATTTGTTACACAGAAACATAGCAAAATTTCAGTAATAATAAGACAACAATAACAATAATAATACAAAAGACCTTCTCATTATAGGAATAGAATATTGCAAATTATTTAATCCACAGGAGAAAGAAATCAAGCAAGAGAAAATTATCTTGACAGAAAAAAAAAAATCCAATAAAAAGTAATGAAATTTGCTCACTACTCTTTTTTCTTACCTTTTATTAATTTATTTTCTAACACTTATTATTACAATAAGGTATGGATGCTAAAAAAGGTTTCTTTTCATCCACTTATTCAAAGTTTTCAACTTTGTTTCTTTCACTTAACAGAAAATCCAAAATTTGACCCCTATGAAATTGATGTGACTGACTTACAAGGACAAAAATTGACATATCTATATTTTGGAATTTGATTTTGCAATGGCTCAAGTATTTGCAATAACTTTTTGAGTTTTTAATAAACTCAAGTCACATTTAAAACAAATATTGCATTTTTCTGTTTTATAATTTACTTAATTTTCTGGAAGATGTCATTATTCTCTATTTAATCTTTTGCTTATTCTTTAAAAATAAACCACATTCTTATTTTCCTCTTTTGAAAGCAAAGGGAACTGTTATAGCTGAAGAACACCTAAAGAAAGCTTTTTATTTGTAACAAGTCTAAGGCCCTTTCCATTTTCTGTAACAGCATTCTCTATGTGAAGTGGCTTATTATTATTTACATTAAAAGTTGCGTTTCTGTTGCCAAAACTAATCCCACAGTAATATTCTTTCCACTCAGTTAAAATATTTACTTCATTCAGAAATAATTTCTGACCTGAGGGGAAAAAAAAAAAAAAAAAAAAGATTTTTGAATCTTTCTGTCTGCTCTCAAATCAGGAAGAAAAAAATCCCTCTATAAAATAATCTATATATTTGTAATTTATATAGGTCTATATAATTAAATGTATAGGGATGACCCTCAGGAAAACCAAAAGAACTTTTAAGGATTTTGGTTTCCTTGTCTTTTTTCCTCTTTTCTTAACTCTGCTTGGAATGTCTAAAGTCTGAGTGCTGTCTAGCTGAATCACATGCTCTAACAGCCTGGTTTGTAATAATAGTGTGGTGAGGGCAAGGTTAAGTTCATAAATTTTGAAGTTTCATGCTAAACTTTAAGTCAAAAATGCAAAAAAAAAAAGTTCTTGAGTAGGATGTGATGGACATGCACAAAAATTTTCTGCTTTCCCTCTTGCACCTTAGATATGAGTAATATGAATAAATATGAACAAAAACATTTGACCTTCCAAAGTCTGTAATTTATATACACCTAAGAATGAGTGATCACAAATAAAAGATAGCTGACATTTCTCCTATGTTAATCATTCACTTTTAATACTGAATAACCTCATTTAGAGCCTAGACCAAAAAGATTTTTATGGAGAAAAAGGTGGATTTGTGATATTTGGTAATTTTTTGTTTGTTTGTTTCCTTCTTTCTTTCTTTCTTTTTTTTTTAAAGCAATGTATAATATACATATACATACCTACTAATAATTTTTGAGCTGAAAACAGTTTGATCTTTGGAGAAAAAGTGTTTTTTTTTAGGACTCCCCTGTTCTGTAGTTCCCTGTCAGAGCTATAAGAAGTGTAAGTTACTAAATAGGATGTATTTCACTTATTTCACTTTCCTGTTATAGGTAAGAACTGAAAACAGAGACCGGAAAGAGAAAACAGTAAGTTCAGACACACTGTAAAATAATTTTTATCTTTATGCTGAAGAAAGAAAGAAGAGAACAAATCTTCAGTCTTTGTACAGGCTTAAAGACTAATTAGAAACACAGGAGAATTGTTAAAAAGTTAGATTTGTTATTAACTGGCACTTCATCATATGTACATAAATACACATACACAAGCAAACATATGGGACCTATAGAAAATCTGGGCATTCTACCAAGTTTGTGTAAATAATATTTTATTGCTTAGAAAGGATAAGACATATTTATGAGGGGAGGAAGAGAAATAAAGAAAGAAAGAGGTGAAAGATGGGTGTCTAACTACTTTATCTATCTAGATATTGCTCACGCATGTAAAAGACTGGGCAATGGAAGAATATATTCTGTAGTGAAAGTTTCGAACCAAACAAAATTAGAACATCACTAGACCTTTATGCTTCATTAGGTAGAAGATGGAAATGTTCCCGTGCCAACTTCATTATCTTATTTATTTATGGCATTAAGAGTCCCAGAAAATGCTATTATAATCATGTTATAAAAACCACCTATACTTTCTAAGGCACCAACAAAGGAGACACTGACTCACCTCTGCATCTATACATCCAAATGCAAGTTCTACTGTTCAGACATAAGTAAGGTGCTGAAGTTTCCTTACACAGTCAACGGTGCTCTAATCAACACTGCAAAAATTATAAAAAGCCCGTGAATATTCAGTTAAATATCTAAACTTAAAAAAACTATACAGAGAGAAGAAAAATAGAGTTGTCAGGTGTCACCAAGTAGGGATTTGTCAAGAATTGACTGTATCAAGCTAATGTAATTTAGTCCTTTAATAGAAAACATGGCAGAACTCATAAAAGAAATAATAACACTGATTCACTTTGATTGTAGTGGAACCTTATTTCCAAATGACATTTTCATAGAAACCCCTGATGAAGTAGATTAAATAGCAAAAAGGTGGGTGTATAATCAAGTGAACAACTTTACTTGAAGTGTAGTTATGCTATCAGACTGCTTTTCTAGTGGTGATTCACTGGGACCTATACTGGCACTTGTTCTGTTCAATATTTTCATCTGTAGTTTGGATAGAAGTAGAGAGTGCACTTAAAAATTTCTAAATGACATGAAGCAGTAAGCAATGCAAGCACTCCGGTGTGTAGTTTTAGAATTCAAAATTATCTTAGTAATATGGAAAAATGGTCTGAAATCAATCAGATAAAATCTAAAAAGGACTAGACTAGACCAGACTAGACTACTTCAGTTGGAAAGGACGTACAACAATCATCTAGTCCAACTGCTTGACCATTTCAGGGCTGACCAAAAGTTAAAACATATTATGAAGGGCATTGTCCAAATATCTCTTAAACACTGACAGGCTTGGGGCATTGACCCAAGGCTCTAGGAAGCCTGTTCCAGCATTTGACCACCCTCTCGGTAAAGAAATGCTTCCTAGCATCTAGTCTGAAACTCCCCTGGTGCAGCTTTGAACCATTCCCACATGTCCTGTCACTGGATCCCAGGGAGAAGAGATCAGCACCTCCCTCTCCACTTCCTCTCCTCAGGAAGCTGTAGAGAGTTCTGAATTCTTACAGGTATATAAACTTAATATTTATTTTAATAGTTGTATAAGAAAGGAGAAACGTTTTGTATTGACAGATAATATTTTTCATTCCTTTCTGACAAACGTGCAGAGGTATGCAGTGCCTACAGTCCCCATGCTACAACAGTTTCCCATGTGTGAATGGATATCAAGGGAACTAGGCAGAACAGATAGCAATGTTCAAGAAAAAAAGTAATAAAAACAGTCTTCAGAGATCCTTTCTTCTAAAAAAAAAAGCATCTCAATCTTTCATGAATGTGAGCTTTATGTTTTCAGTTTTGCTATACATAAAATCCTTCTATTGAAAAAAAAAACAACAAAAGACAAGTTCACTACATTAGTAGAAACTTTGTCCAGGTTAATAGTCTAGTTATTCATATTTTTACTGCATAAAATGTGATACTTCTGTTCTGCTCATTAACAGAAGTCTGAGAACTCAACCACCTCCTTATCCACAATTCTTCATTGTCTCAGTCCTTGGCTATCTTCAGGAAATCTCCAACTAACTCTCCAGAACAAATCTGCTTTAGAGGTACTTCTTAATGGAATAGACACAAGCAAAAAAGGGCCATTTACCCTCAGGGTCAGACGTTGGTTCTAGGTCTAAGCATTATAGACATAGCGTAGCAAAATATTTTAGTATTTTAGAATCCATTATATTTTTTGTTTTCTTTGTTTTAGGAAGAAATGACATCTTCAGTGCAACATATAGAAAATGGGCTTCTGTATGAAACTGTTCATATGGTCCAAACTGGGGAAATAATTATTGGTTCTGACAGAATCATAGAATTGTAGAATGGTTTGCGTTGGAAGGGACCTTGAAGATCAGCTAGTTCCAACCCCCCTGCCATGGGCAGGGACATCTCCCACTAGACCAGGTTGCTCAAAGTCCCATCCAGCCTGGATAAACTCACCTAGAAATCTCTATGCTGAAGTAAGACATGGGAGTAAAAATTACAAAGTGGCAAAAGTCTTTCTCAGTGTTATTATGTTTTAGCAGGATTAACTTTCACTGCAGTTTGACCGCGTAAGGACTTCATGCGTTCTCCGTCCTTTGCTTCTTCATATTTGTCTCTGTTGAAAGATAAGCCATACAGTTTCAAAGCCTCCATCCCCCACTTCCAGCACTAGATGTACACACTGTACAAGAATCCTAATTGTAAGAGCCAACAAGAATTCCCTAGAGAAGCTGAAAAATAAGATTGAGTTAGACTGTGTGTAACATATTCCAGCTGCATTTAAATCCATATAAAGGTGGATTCCAGTTTTATGTAAGCAAAAGGTTAGACACCTTGCTCAGGAATGAGGATACATGTCTTTGAATCTGTTATATGGGGAGAGAAAACACAATCTATAAGGTTTTAAAGTGCAATTTACCTTTTGGGGAATACATGAAGAACTACATGAAAAATTCAGAAGGAACAGACATGAAAGAATTAATAATTTGACTTTTTGCACATGGTTTATAGGTTAACAGATGAGATAGCAGTGTACTGGTTTGGGCTGGGATACAGTTAATTTTCTTCATAGTAGCTTGTATGGAGTTATGTTTTGAATTTCTGACCAAAATGGTGTTGATAACGCGCCCATGTTTTAGTTATTGCTGAGCAGTGCTTCCACAGGGTTAAGGCCTTTTCTGCTTCTCATACCACCCTGCCAGTAAGGAGGCTGAGGTTGCACAAAAAGCTGGGAGGGGGCACAGCCAGAACAGCTGGCCCCAACTGACCAAAAAGAAGTCCCACACCATATGACATTGTACATTTGACATATGGAACCCATACCATATGACATTGTGCTCTGGGGGAAGAAGGAAGAGTGTATATTCTGAGCTATGATGATTTTCTTCCCAAGTAAATGTTAGGCAAGATGGAGCCCTGTTTGCCTGGAGATGGCTGAACATCTGCCTGCTGGTGGGAAGTAGTGAATGAATTCCTTGTTTTGCTTTGCTTGTGCATGCAGCTTTTGCTTTACCTATTAAAGTGTCTTTATCTCAAGCCATGAGTTTTCTTACTTTTACCCTTCCGATTCTCTCCCCCATCCCACAGGAGAGGGAGTGAGCAAGTAACTGTGTGGGGCTTAGTTTCTGGCTGGTGTTAAACCACAAAACCTCTTTTTTATTAGGTCACCAGAAAATAATTTCAGTGATCCAAAAGTCTTCCAATCTTAGTGAGCAGGAGGTCAGAGAAATATAGGTTCCTACAGAGACAGGAAGCAGAAATCTGAACAATATCCTCTGGAGGCACAGAGGAGCTGCAGCCCCTTTCCACTAAATACATAAAAAAAATTTAGACAGTTTGGATCATTCTTCTGAAAGCAAATACTTAACTTTTTGGCTTTTTAAAAGATCTATTTAGAAATCTAAATCTTGTCAAGTGACACTTGTTATAGAAACATAGAGATGCAATAAAGGCTGACATCCTTTGAATAGAATTGTGGGAAGTAAAGACAAGGTGTTAAGAAATGTGGAGTAAGCTAACCAAGCAACTGATATGAATTTGACTTGGAACATAATGGGGAACTACTGAAATGTTTCAAACGGTATGGGGAGGGAGGCGGGCGGAATGACAGATAAGAGAAATTATTTTGGCAGCAGCTTTTTGGACTGCAAAGATCTGGGAGTATGTTTAAAGAAAGAAAAAAAGATTGAAAAATATATGGAGGTATTTTTGAATAAATGTAAGAATACATATTATAAAAAGAAGATATATCTATAATCAGAAAAAGGTGCAATGATGTTTAGACTGCTGTTGTACAGATCATTCCCTCTTTTGCTGACCAACATTGCCTTATTCTTTCTGAGTATTCCCTTGTCTATCTGAGTGCATCTGTTAGCTTCTGTTCTATACTGAACTTGTAAATGTCATAAGGCAGCGATCATCCATCTGTTTTTTGCTTGCATGGCTATTTTCACTGCAAGATCCTGATACAAGATTGGGCTTTTTTAGTGTTGTAGTAATACTCATACTAATAGATTTGTCAAGAACAAATCAAGCCAAAAAAAATTAAATTCTTTCTTCCAACATAATTTATGCTTTAGTGGATAAAGGTAACATATCTGGGTTGGTTGGTTGGTTGGTTGGTTGGTTGGTTGATTGGTTTTGTTTTTCATGGCATCCTCATAAGTAAACTTAGAAAATAAGGTCAGAGCAGCACAGCAGTAAGATGACTGTATAGCTCACTAAAAACCTGTGTTTTAAAGAGTGGTTAAGAGTGCCTCACAAGAAAGCTATTGTAACATTTCAGATTGAGTCCTGTACATATAGCAGGTTCAATTAAATAATTTAATGAATAATTTAGACAATAAGATAAAAAGGATGCATATAAAATCTATTGGTGACCCAGAGCTGGAAATGGTTGCAGTTTCTGGAGAAAAGAAGGCTCCAAGGAGACCTTATAGTGGCTTGTCAGTATCTGCAGGGGGCCTACAAGAAAGCTGGTGAGGGACTTTTTAGGATGTCGGGTAATGGTAGGACTAGAGGGAGTGGATTAAAACTAGAGACGGGTCGATTCAGACTGGACGTTAGGAAGAAGTTCTTCACCATGAGGGTGGTGAGGCACTGGAACAGGCTGCCCAGAGAGGTGGTGGAAGCCCCATCCCTGGAAGTTTTTAAGGCCAGGCTGGATAGGGCTCTGAGCAACCTGATCTAGTGGGAGATGTCCCTGCCCAGGGCAGGGGGGTTGGAACTAGATGATCTTTAAGGCCCCCTTCCAACCCTAACAATTCTATGATTCTGAAGACAAAACTAAAATTTAAATCATCTTGAAAAAATCGGAGAATAATTTAAAATCAATAAGATGAAATTCAGTGAAGACAAGGGCAAAATACTATGTTCAAGCATGAAAGATCAAAGGCATAATTAGAAAATGGGAAATAACTGGAGGAAATGATTAAGAAATATGATGGGTGATAAAATGAATCAACAGTGTGATCCTGTTGCACAAAAGTCAGATATCATTGTTATTTATATTAAAAAAAGAATATGTAAGACAGACGACTGTTAAACATTCAGTTGAAATTTTAGTTTCAAATTTTAAAGAAATTCTGGAAGACATGATTGTATGCAAATGTATACTTACCAAATGTAGAAATATTGAGGTGTAGGAAATTATTGAAAGTGGTGTTTTCAAGGGGTGATTAAAGAAAGTCTTAAAACTTTTATTTTGACCGTGATTATTTATCTTATACAGGAATGGATAAGACAAGAAATAATGTGTGTAATTATCAGGGAACTGGAAATTAAGCAGTTAGAAAACCTTCTAAGCATAAGAATTTTTGTATGTTCCTTACTTTGAATATCTATCGTGGCTGTATTTAAGGGGAGGTAATGAATACCCATCAAGACACTTGAAGTATACTTTATATCCTTCAGAAGTGGAAGAAACGCCAAACGCTTGGAACATTTGCAAAGTTGTTTGGCTTTGGGGTTTTCCTGTTTGTTTGTTTGTTTGTTTGTTTGTTTTATAACTGAATATTTGTCTTTGGAATTCAGAACAAAATAAAACAAAAAAGCTTTTGAGTATGAATACTTTTGAATTTTGAATATGAAAACCTTGAATATGAATACTTTTTAAACGATTACATATAATAACAAGTAGAGAACTGTTTTAGAAAACTATGAGATCATATTCCATTATTAAATGTGGACACATGGTTCAGGAAGCTCCTGACCTCCAAAAGTGTAGTGATTGGAAGAATATTCTAAGACACTACACATATAAGTTTGTTATGTTCACATAGCATCTATTACTGTTCACTGTTAAAAACAGGGCATTGAAACACCTCTGATCTGATTGGATCTATTGTTTTTATGTTGTAGACATGCTAAGGAAAATGTTGCCTGTTTGTTTGTTGTTTTTTTTTTTTTTTTTCCCCCTCACATACTGATATTTCTGATATTCCCTATTTTCTTTTGTCATTTTCAGAACACAAAAAAAAAATAGAAATACATAAAGGTCTCAACAAAAACATTAATGGATTTCAGAAAGATGTTCTACTGTAGCAGAACTGAATCACTGTGTGAAAAACAGCAACTACACCACCAGCAAAATGAGGAGATTTAACATCCCACAGTGTTCATAGAATAATAGAATGGTTCGGGTTAGAAGGGACCTTAAAGATCAGCTAGTTCCAACCCCCCTGCCATGGGCAGGGACACCTCCCACTAGACCAGGTTGCTCAAAGCCCCATCCAGCCTGGTCTTGAACATTGTAAAATAGAAATTGCAATGCACTCACTATGACCATCCATCTTTACCAGAAAAATAGTAGATGTTATGTCACTGGGTGGTGTGTTTCTGTTCTTGAAGTTATTTCACCCCTAAATTTCTCTGTGGCAGATAGTAACGTAACACTACCAGAAGAAATTTTACATTAAATTTAATCCATTGGTTAGGTAAACCCCCCTACATTTCTACCAAGAAATCCTTTGTAAAACTAGTTATTTAAAATTCGGTTGAAAATGCTTTCAGAAATTATCACGTCCAAAACATGGAACATAGAACAAGTAAATGGATTGCACTGATGGGTTACAGAACTTATTTTTTTGTTCAAAACCAAAACGGAATAAATACAACTAGAAGAGATTACGATACTATTTTTCTGACTGTTTTCAGCCTTACTCTTGCTCTCATTTTGCCAACTATCTCTTGCTCCTACATTTTCTATGCAGTGGTTCAGCAAAACTGTATGCTAAGTAAAATGATTTACTGGAATATATTGCCAGTTTGCTTCTGTGCAGTTGTCTGCAGACTGCAAACAAGCTTTGTAGTTAGATTAAATTATTGGTGAATGACATCCACCTGTTGTAAATTAAAAAAAGTTTCAAGAAAATTAAAGCACAATACAGAGAATATGTATAAGTGAATGCAGTTAGCTACCTTTTCTTTGTTTGCTTTAGTTGAGAAATTTGCTGTAGAAATGCCCTGTTTCCACATAGGATACATTATATGTCAATAAAATATAATAAATATATATTAAGGTACAAACATGCACAAGACTAACTTCATCAGCCTTTGCCATTAGGTTGTTGAATGGACATTGCCTGGATGCTTTGATTTTAAAGTACTCATTACTATTTGAATTATTGCATCACAAGAAAAGTGTAGGGTTGACTATTATGCAACATTCTCACCCTGCATAATGACAATGAATTGTTTTCCTTACCTACTAAGTATAAATATTAAAACCTATTTTTGCAAGCTAATATAAATATAACATTCATATTTTCATAGTTTTGTAAAAAAGTTATGAAGTATAGCTCCATTTTAATATTGTGTCTTCATTTCAAGTAGTTATCATGAGTACCACTTTCTTTTGGAGAAGTCGTTCTGACATTGGAACGATTTGCAGAATAAGAAACAATTTAAGTTTGGCTTAAGGAAAACATAATATTAAAAGATAAAATTTCCCTAGATAAAACAAACAAAATGCAAACAACCCAAAAACCCCTAAGTGTTTACATTTAAAGTAACATATTTTTATCAACCTAAAAATAGTTTCACTTGAATAGAATGCAATTCATTAAAAGCTTTCTCAGCAACTCCTTTCAGTTAGGAATAACTGCTTGCTTTCATTCTGCTCTGAAAAATCAGCTCAATTTATTGAAGTCCTCATCATTTGAATTGGAAGGAACCTCAGGATATTATCTACTCCCATCTTCTTCTTAAGGCAGTGTCAACATCGGGTTGCTCTACGTTGTCTTTGCAGTAAAACAGAGAAAATGATGTGATTCAACCTGAGTTATGTCTAACAAACTGAGAAGAACTGTTGCTTAGTAGTCCTTATTTCAGTAGCTGTGACTACTCAAATATAGTTGTCCACATTTCATCAGATGATCTGAGTGTTTGAAAAAATGGAGTGAAATCATTGGAGACCATTAAGTAAGCACTCTCAGAATATACATAACATATGTAAACAGGATGGAGATCCTCATAAAAGCTGAGATATGGTAGCCTGACAACCAGAACATCCAATTTTCCAGCAAGTGGCCAATCTTCTTTAGGTAGGGGTGAGAGGGAAAGAGTTGTGTAGAGAAGAGAAACAGTGCTCATGGAATTGTGGGAAGGGTGTGCCACCACTGCCAGTTAGTCCTGCCATCTGTATATTGATAACCATTAGTAAGGTCTGAACATGTGCCCTTGTTTTGTATTTAAGTATCTGGAATACGAAACCGTAATATTTTTAAAGAAACACTGAGCCAACAATGCAGCACTGTGGCATGTAGAGGTATGCCATAATGCTGACTAGGGTATGCATCCTTGTGAAGCTGTTTCTTGAGTAGAATTGAATTCAAACACACATTTAAGTGATATCGGGCTAGATTCCCTTAACATTCTATAGCCATTCATAAGGGTGTTGCACACAGCAGGCGAGAAAAGAAGGCTTCAGTTTCCGTTGGAAAGAGCCAATACTGAAGGTAGAATGCAGTATCTGTTTCGTGGCAAACAGTGACATTCCACAGTCAGCTCAGTGAAAAAAAAAAATAAAAAAATGGGTAGGTAGGACAAAGGCAGAGGCTAGTTAAAGGTATCTTTCTGGTTCCTACCAGGAAGGCCATCAGGAGCTCTTGATACTCTGGGTTTATTTAATGACTTAAGATTTATGAGTCAAATTTGGCCCTGAAAATACCAGCTGCAAAAAATTTTAAAGACCTTTTTCCCCCTCCTATTTTATAGTAATGGTGCTTCAAGATCAAGAACTTGTTACAATTACACTATACCAAATATATTATTACTTTTATGAGCAAGGCAGTTAGTAGTTTCTTACATCTAAGCATCTGTTGGCTGGCTTTTTGTTGTTGTTTGTTTAAGGTTCTTTAAAGAGAATTATGGCAATATTTCCATATACTGAGATTGCCTTTACTCAAGATTGTTTTAACAGTGTCATGTACACTGTAGTGCTCAGATGGAGTAATTGGATTACAGGGCCAAACAGTATTCAAAAAACTTACTCATGCTTAATAACTTGTATCTTCTCGAACAGCTACTAACTTCTTTGACACTCCTGAAAAGGTAACTCTCTCGGAGATCCCTGACTCACTCCTAGTTCTGCCTGTAATAAGAAAAAAATGATCCAGAGATTACCAATGAGGAGACAAACACCGATAAAATAATCATTAAACTTTATTTTCCCAGGGAACACAGTTAAATAAACAAAACCCACTATCTTTAACATAGTCCACAATCAATGCTTGCTGGAAAATGCGTATGCTTTGAATAAACCTTATGCAAAAAGCCTATTAGGGCTTAATTCTAGGAGGGGAAAAGAATTTTCTCAAAGAACAGTGTTAGTTATTATTAGTTATTCTAGGAAATACTTTTATGACATACAAATGAGGCTTTGCTAAAGAACTAAATAACAGTCTTAAGCACAAGCATTAACTTTTGACGTTTCTTTAGGCAGTTAACCTGAAGAAAGCCACAGATATTTAGCAATTGATTTAAGATCCTGAATGGCTACAAGAACTCTACTTTAGATTTCAAGTATTAGCAATAACAATAATTAAATAAATTCTTATAATTAACTGAATATTAAAACCCCTAATTTGAATAGCTCGTGAGGGGGTTTTTATGTATATTTGTTCCCATGAGCGAGCTTCACACAAAATTGGGTCTTGGTTTGGAGGTGGGAGAATCAATATACAAATTGAATTAAAAAAAAAAAAGTTTCATGAGAAGAAGCAGAAGCAAATACTTCTTTTATTAGGCAAAGATAATAAATTAGCTTTGAGCTAGATGGGGCAAAAAATGGTACTGGAACAGATGTTCTCATTCAGAAAATGAATTCTCAAAGCTCAGAGAAATTAAAAGGCTTGAAATTAGCCTATTAATTTATGTTGTATACTGAAAACTATCCATTTAGCAAACACTTTCCTTACCACCCTTCCTACCTGCATTCCATTCCAGATAGCTAAAAGAGAAGTTTTCATTATAATGAACAAATCATAGCTTTCAGTAAGGCCTGAATCACAGTATCAACCTACTTAAATTTAGCACTACCGCTGCTGAGAACCAAGCGACCTTTACCAAAGCCAGAAACAAGATGGACTGTTGAGGAGAGGCATAATACTTTATTCACTGTATCAGAGGGGAAATTCTAAAGATAAGCATAAAAAATAAAAGCAGTAGAGGTTTAAAAAAGAGTGACAGCATTATTCTAGCTGTCAGTGTGTGTGTCTTCTATATCATTTCCACTGAATATGTTTACAGAAAATAGGTGCTCCTCCAGGTAAAGAGAAAAATGTTAGATAGAAAGTGTCTTGATGATTAAAATAAAAACCAGAGATATAAACAACATATATAATAAAAGTATGCTGAGTATTCATACGCATTCAAGAATAGGCTGAGTCATAACAACAAAACAAAGTGTCAGCTCTTATCTCATTGGAGATTTCCACTTTTAAGACGAATGTCATCTTTTTTTTTTAATATATATTTCTAGCAGAGATAAAATTGGTGGAGCTGTAGAATACAATGCTGATGAATCAGTAAGTTACACAGTTCCTTTTACACCCTTTTTGAAAGCCAATTTTGCACAGGGCCCTAAACAGAATGTGTTAGATATGCTTCTTGAGAAACAAAACCCAGTCAGAAATTCTCATCTGTAAGAAAAGCCACAAATCATGGTTATGACAGTGGTGGTTGTACTTATTACAATGCCAAATGTTAAATATTTGAATGAAAGAAAAATTATATCTTTAAAATATCATACATTTCTACTGGTCTGTTCCACAGGTTGCTACTAGTTTGTTTTTTCCCCTCTCAGAAAGTGATTTGCTGTCTGGAAGTGGATGTCTAAAACACTTTCACACTCATATTCTGTGACATCTTTTTTTTTAGGAAATGTCATGCTTGTATAATAGTGTCCAGACTAGGAATGTTCCTTTCTTTAAGGCTTATAATTAATTACAGTGACTTAAACTTGAGCAATTTATTTGAATGTATCTGTTCAATTTGATGGTTTCATGCTCTCTACACACAGCAGAGAAGATTAATGTACTGCACCAAACTGGTTTCAGAGTATTTTTTTTATTCAGTATTGTGTTGCTCCCATGGAGTAAAGTATCCTAGTTAATGCAGGATACAGAAGGCACAGAACTCAGAATATTAAGCAGCATACAATTAATTTACTTTTATACTTAGCTGAAACTGTCATGGACAATTGCTATGTTTGCACATAAGACTGAAAGGTGTGCACGTGAACAGCAATATATTTTGTAACTAAGAGGGATCTAGATAAACAAACAGCTCAACAGTTTGAATTATAACAGTCAGAATATTCTAGTTTAAGCTAAAAATATCTGCCTCTGAGAGATATACTTGTCTGAAGATACCAAAGTCATGAATGTATTGTTTTTACATTTTTAGGACCATATTATCTTTAAGCATCCTTTTTTTTTTGTTATTAATATAATACTGTAGTTAGTTCCTTACATGCTGCTTTCATTTGCTTAAGTTACAAAGTATACATAAAGAGAGAATTACTGCCATTCTGTATAAATCAAAATCCCCCAAATGGAAAGAACAATTTAAAGAAATAAGGAATGCTTTTGTAAATTTCATATGGGCAACACTGTAGAAGTGTCCATACCAAACACCGTGTATACATATGGAATAATATATTACACTGTTGATGAGAAGATGAGAAAATTAAAAACAATACACAATTACTGTTAGGAAAGTTCCCCTGCAGCCCATGGAGGTCCACGGTAGAGCAGAAAAATCAGAGTGAAGCTGAGCCTGAGAGGAATGGAGGGGTAGGGCAACATGTTCTTATTTCTCATTATCCTACTCTGATTTGATTGGCAATAAATTAAATTAACTTCCCCAAGTTGAGTCTGGTTTTCCCCATGACAGTAATTGCTGAGTGATCTCCCTGTCCTTATCTTTTGTCATATTTTCTCTTCCTTGTCCAGTTGAGGAAGGGGAGTGAGAGAGCAGCTTGGTGGGCACCTGGTGTTCAGCCAAGGTAAACGCACTACACTAGGTTATCTATTTAGCTTTACTGGTAGCAAAAAAATGGATATGGAGCTGCACACTTTCAAGGAAAATTCCAATTTACTTAACAAAAATCAATACATTAGTGCCATATACAAGCTTTTTGTACTGCTGTGTTCTTTAGTCTGGGTTTTAAATGGGAAATAAGTGTAATGGAATTCCAAGTGCATTCTTTTGATGCTCGAGAAATGTTGTATGCTACTGCTGAATCATGGAGATTTTATGGGATTTTACCCAGGAATCATTTTATTTGTTACCACAATAAAAACATAATACCTCCTCTGGCTATTTAAAGTTTATTTGCATTTGAAAATAAAGTCATTCTTCTTCCATCTTTATCAGAGCTCTGGAAAAAAAAACTCAGCTTTTGTTTTAGCAGTGTATTTTTGTTTAATATTTATTACTTTACTAAAGGACATTGATTCTACATATTTTTCAATTGTATTGACTTAGTATTCAACATGAAATATGTAGGTAATGCCTGTATAACAGAATGGAGACAGATCCTCCAGAAATATTTTGTTACTTGTCTTCTGTTGATGGTCTTAAAAGTGAAATACTGGTATGCTAAGTGTTGCAACTGAGGCTTCAGAATAATAAATGGAAATTCTTTGTTCAAGTGATTTGCATCAAAGAATTCAACCCCACAGCTAGCATGCTAATCTTAAGGGCTCCACACTAGCAAACTGAACAAGGACTCTATTCAGGCATAGGCAGATGCTTTTCCATAACATCTGGCTCTTCTAGCTAGCTAGCACTTTTCTAGACAGGGCTTGGAAGCAGTTGAAGAGCTAGCACCATCACTAACTCTGACAAATAGACAGCATGAATGAGATCATCCTGCCTTTGAGGGGATAATTTCAATCACAGAACTATAAACTGTGGCCTAGTACCTGTCTCTAGGGACAAAGAGCCTGACTGAGTTTCATTTATACCATAGTTTTAGTCAAGATGATTCAATTTCCAATATATGCTTTACTACTGACTAGGCATAATACTTAGCAATTAACTTAAAACTAGATCCCTAGGAGAATGAGTCAGTCAAAGGAGTCTAGAGACCTGTTCAGCTGACTGGCTGGATTTGTTCAATTTAGGCAACGTGAAAAATTTTCTAGACTCCATTGACTATATTGATTATATTTCTTAGACTGTAATGAATCCTTGCTCTATAAGTGTTTACCTACTCCTATTCACCTGAATTTATTAATCTGAATCAGCAGGCGAATCCCACCCAAAGGTCTCTCTGTAGCTGAAGTGTAAAGGCAGCTTTCAGAACATCTTTCAATCTGCAGTATTCAGATGAGTGTTTAAGATTATTCATCCAACTATGTTTTACCCAAAATAATTTTCACTTCCTGATTTCCAGGTGGTCCTTCCCTTCTAGGCAGAACAGAAATATCTACTTACCAGTTACCCTGTTGATTTTACACATGCTATCCAACAACATATTCTAATAAATTGTTGGAGAGACTGGCCCACATAGTTCCTAGTGGAAATTTGGTTATATAATTTTTTTATTCTATAGTAAAGGTCAAAGTATATTTTTCTTGTACTGCTTTACAAACACTCGTAATGTTAAAATCAGATTGGTACTAAGAAAACAGGAAAAAAGAAAAAGAATTTAAAGTACTTTTCTGAAAAAATAGGGCATTTGATGAGGAATACTGATATAGCAGGGCATTGACTGTGTGCATGTTAGTCATAGGAATTAATACACAGAAGACAGCTAGCTTCTCTTTTATATTGTTTAGAGGGGAAAAAAACACAAGATAAACTCAGCCAAATGCAGTCAGCTAGCTCTTTAAGTCACATATTTAGAAAAATAAGATTAAGTTTTAAAATAAATTTTGAAAAGTTGGCTGAAGAGACCAATCAACCTTGTGTTTTATTCAAACATTGTGGGGTTGTTCAGGAAGATTCTAAAGTGAAGTACATGGAAAGTTATTTGTGTGCTAAGTTATGTATGAAATAATTCACTTACTAACATACGTGACTTTCTAGAGCATCCTGACCCAGAAAAGCAATTAAACACATGTGGAAGGATTCAGCATGTAGGTATCCTATAAAGTCTAAATGAACAGGGAGATGACTAACAGAAAGCTGACTGACATTTGTAGCTAACAAATGACTCCTTGTAAAATGTTCGGAAATCAGTGGAGCTCTGGAGGAAGTTAAATCAAAGACTGAAATGAGAAAAAAATGTTTGTGGCCTCAGATATGCCTGAAACATACTGTTTGCTGGTGAAGCAGAGAAGAAGCAGGGAAGTGCCACATAAAATGACTGTTCACTTAGGAATAATGAATGGGTGTCTCAAAGGATTGCATCAACTTTGTTAATATATGTCTATTAAATTGTATTACATGTTTATGAACTTAGATTTTTCAGTCACTTGGCTCTGTATGTCTGAATCTTTTTAATGATTCTGAAAAATTCTACATTTGATCTCTCTCTTTTTTTTTTCCGTAGACCAGTAATAAAAACCTTTCTTAATGGACTGCATAAATGGCTTATATGGGAATTGTAAAAGCAGCTAAAAACTGATATCCCAAATGACAATGTCTTAACAAGTAAATGCATGGAAGTGAATGCATTCAAAGGAATTACTTTTGCTTTCACAATATACTTTATAGATTAATTTAGTTTTCACATGGATGACAGATGTATTTATGGGTTTGCATTTTGTTAATCTTTTTTAATGGAAACTCTAATTTGTGAGATACGAGGATGATCTGACCAACACAATAAAGAAATTTTCTAGTCTCTTATACATCAACTGGACTTTGCAACAACATAATAATGTTGCTTTGAGGTCTGTAATAACTAATATATTTGCAAAGGTAGGAAATAATAGTTATCTCTATAAAGATTAAATGTTTAACCTGGAAGGAAAAACTGCAATAATAATAATAAAATGCTCTAACGAAAATGAGAAAAAAGAACAGAAGAACTGCTTGAGAGACTTTTCAATTATTTATTAATTTTGAGGCACAAAATATAAGGACAATTAAAAAAAAAAAAACCAACAAAACAACAATCCAACAATTTTGTGAAAGACATACAGATAATTCAGTTAAAGAAAACACTGGATTGCTTTTTGGCCCCTCTGCCTTCATACTTTAAAGTTATGACAAGTAGTAGCTTTATATTATATTGCAATGGCTTATTAAAAAGAATTCTAACTAATTGCTACATGAAGCAACTTTAAAAGTTGGTTTATCTAAACCAGAAGGCACAATTATTTTTAAACATTTAGATTTAAATTAAACCATTTAAGGATAAAAGAAAATGCAACTCCTGTACTTCTGTATATGCTGTCCTGTTTCTTTGTGCAAACTTCTTAGCCAATTACTGACTGAATTCTACTTCCTCTCTTCTACCGTGAAACCCTACAATGGTTGTCATGGTTTCAGGTGTGATGGAGTTCATTTTCTTGCTAGAAGCTGGTGTAGTGCTGTGTTTTGGATTTGGAATGAGGAACACTGATGATAGCACACTAAAGTTTTCAGTTGTTGCTAAGCAGTCAAGGCCTTTTCTGCTTCTCACACCACCCTGCCAGCAAACAGGCTGCGGGGGCACAAGTTCGGAGGAGACACAGCCGGGACAGCTGACCTCAACTAACCAAAGAGATATTCCATGCCATGTGACGTCATGCTCAGTATATAAAGCTGGGGTAGAAGGAAGGGGGGGGACGTTCAGACTGATAGCATTTGTCTTCCCAAGTAACTGTTACACACGATGGTGCCCTGTGTTCCTGGAGATGACTGAGCACCTGCCTTCTGGTGGGAAGCAATGAATGAATTTCATGTTTTGCTTTGCTTGTGTGCACAGTTTTTGATCTAGTTTTTTGATCTAGTTTTTGATCACAGTTTTTGATTTTTTGTGTGCACAGTATTTGTCTATCTCAACCCACAGGTTTGTTTTTTTTCCTCACTTTTACTCTTCTGATTCTCTCTCCCATCTGAACTGGGGGCAGTGAGAAAGTGGCTGCATGGTTCTAGCTGCCAGCTGGGGTTAAGCTACAACAGTGGTCAAGGAATAAAGTCATTAGCTGTGTCTTTATTCAAGACATTGTGTTGTCTTTTAAAAGATGAAGCATCAAAGAAATTCCCTCTGTTTAAAAAGACAAAGGACAAGACATAATAGTATGCAAATGAACTCTTATACATCTAGGAAGAACTGCCTCTCGTTGTCAAGTGCTAATTCTCTTTATATTAACATTTGTCCTCCTACCAATGCGAGTTCTTTCTTTCAATATATTTGTGTTATTAAAGGCTGAATGGTTCTCAGGACACTGTCTGTGTCATATTTATCTTCAGAGTTATTAATATGCAAATCAATGCATAGCTACACCATTTAACTGTTTAATTATAAATACCAGCAGTCCTATTTCAGCAAACTGGTTTGCTGTCTCCAAAAAACATATAGCTTTATTATTTGTGAAAGGTGAGGAACTGAAGGCTTTAGATACTGAAGTCAATGACTGCCTTGACTGAGAAAGGTCTAATAAGACTGAAGACTGCGGTGTAAAACCTCTGCACTGCACTGCCAATGTGCCACAGAACTGACTGCAAGTAAAATCGGACTGTCCATTTTCCATGGGTATTTAAACCTTGGCCTTTCTCTTCTGAGATCTATCAAAAGTGTTAATTAACATCAGCAATGGTGGAAACCCTGCTATACTAGAAACTTGATTGAACTATCCTGCAGTTTTTATGTGGTCTATGAGTAAAGCACGATGACACAGGCACACTGACTTGAACCAGATCCAAATGAGCTGCATGCTGGGAAAGAGTATTCCAAAGATCTTAGAAGCAGCATTTTCTCATTGCTTTTCTTCTCTAGTAAATTATAGTCAGTCATAATTCTGACTGTTACTTCTATGCAGATAAAATGGCAATACAAGTGATTGATTTTATTAACTATTTACTCATCATTTTCTCATAATTTAAAGTTAAATAACAATAGTAAAAGACATATTCTAATTTATTAGCATACGGAAAAAAATAAACCTCTGTTTATCTCAATAAAGTAAGTGTCTGTTAACTTCAAGAACTGGAAGAGACCTTAACATAGAAGATTACACGTTCAATAATTTTTCAAAAATGACTTTGCAGCCTGAAAGTTTGGCTTATAGGAATAACAGGAGATGAGAGCCAAACACTTCGCTTTAAGGACAGTGAATGGGAAGCCAATCCCCATAATATCTATATTTAAGGGAACTGTAAATGAACAGCTAGAGTAATTCTGAAATATTCCCATGTCCTTAATAATATCTTGCCCTCACCTGTAAACTGAAATGGAAGGAATAAATCAGAGCTGTAGCTATAAGTTAGAAAACCCTTTAAAAGATTTTGATGTTTGAACCAATGTTCAGCTATTAAATTACAGGAAAACAGAGTAGATCTCACAGGCAAAAATAATAAATATTGGCATTACCCCTAAAAGTGACTTAAATTATCATGCTTAACTTTTCCCACAATTCTCAGTTACAGCTGTAACATCATTTAAGTAGGTATCAGGTGTCAGTGGAGAAATAGCAAATTAAACCTGCCTTGTCTGATTTGTAACGGCCAAGCAAGGTTACTTTATGCAATGCCAGTAATGACTGGGAGATCAAGCGATACTAATATATCAGCTTAAAATGTATCAAAGTACAGAGGATTGGTCCCTCAATATTAATAAAATTAAGAAACAATAATAAAAGTGGGCACTGTTAAAGGAAGCTGACTCCTATGAGCTTAAGGGCTCAAGAGATTTCTTCTCCTCTACTTACTGCTGTTCTTGTTTGCAGGTCCAGCCAGCAGCGAGGTAGAGCACATATGCCAGGGATCTAGCTGCACACTCCCAACACACACAGAGCACTCATGGAGAGTATGTATGAGCAATATCTACAGTCCTGTCCTATTAATTCCTTCCAGCTGATCAGATGAAAGCTCATGAGTGGACGTATACATATTCTCCTTTGATTTGCAGTCACTCCCACATTTGGGATCCCTCAAAACTTGGACCAGACCATAACAATCCATGCCTAGATGATGGACCCTGCTTATCCAGGCTCCAACTTCAACCTCAAATCTTTCCAGACTCTGGCCTCCTCCTACTCACCAGCTGGTCTAGATTGAGATTTACTAGCAAATCACACATACAGAGAGAATGGAAAGCAAAGTCACACAGTACATAGTTAGGAATGCATATTGATAGCAAAACAGGATAGACTGCACTGATCAGCACAGCGTTTGGCCATCCAAGCATACTCATCTGCAGCATGTTTTCATGTGACTGACTCCTTTTATCCTCCCTCCTCTCCATTTTCACATAGTCATTCCTCCCTGATCCACCTCCATATCTCCCTTTGGCTCTTCTCCTGAACATCCCATCCTAAGATTTGTACGCTCCCACAATCAAATAAATTTCCTGTAGTAAGTTTTACACAATCACACAAGCACCCACAAGTGTACCTTCATAAGTTTGCTCTCTCCTATGAGGTGTGTGATCATTTTCTTTCCCACACTTTCTTACCAGCTACAAAATTCTGTCTGAATCTCTCCCAGGCTACAGTAGAGAGGTTCCTTCAATGGCTCTTCATTCAGTGAGCTGAGACCTCTGGTATTTGAAAGTATCATAAAAAAAAAAAAAAAAAAAAAAAAAAAAAAAAAAAAAAAAAAAAAAAAATCTTTCTAACTTGGTTTCACTTGTTAGGTGATCCATTTGACAACCTTAGTCAGTTGATCAGTTACCTACTTACATGCCAATACAAGTAACTTGTTTTTCCAAGTTAGCAGACAACCTGCCCACCTAAGCCGTTTTGGAAGAAAAAGTATCTAAATATGCACATCTACAAATGTAATTACAGTCAAATCTGTTCAGTACATTCAGTAAATGGAATCCATGGAATTCTTAAGCTCCCCTTAGACACCTGCAGTTCGTCAAATAAATAACTTCCTAGACCCCATTGAATGTGTTCACTTTGGATAACCTCACTTGCCAAAACAGAGGCATTTAGTATTCCTTCAAGAAGTCTCTAGGGCATCCCACCTGGCTTCTAGGTACTGAGACAGAGAGGTAAGGATCTCTGATATGTCCTAAAGCATGTTGAATAGCCCTGTACAGAAAGGTTGGATATCCTGTGTAAGTTCAGGGACCATTGGATGTCCAAGTATGGCGACTGCGTTGTCTCTCACAGGGCCTATTTTAAGCAGACTGAATGACATACCACAGTGTGGCATTATTGCTCATCATTTATTAAGAATTAAGTACAAGGTAATTTAGAGTTTCATTTCTGTTGCCCAAAGTACCGACATCACAGAAACCATTGTTGTGACTGGAGATGAATTCCTAAAACAAAGGCTGGGGAAGGGAAGCCCAGAAACAACTAAATTGTGTAAAAGTAATAAAATCTGAAAAAGGAACAAGTAATAATAATAATTAAAAACAAAAAAAAAGGAATTAGAAATTATCTGTCTTGATATAAACAATATAAAATTGACATATATTTCCAAATGTCTGTTCATTGTGTATGTATATACCCACGATTTTTGTGTTTGTGTGAGATGGAGAAAACTGATATTAGAGAAGAAAAATTTTTATTTGAAAGGATTAAAGTATCTGCTTATGTATAAAGAAGATAGATAGTGGTGAAAGTATACTCTCATGTTCAACGTTAAGCAAAATAATTTTACTCTTCTATAACTTCTCTAAAATAAATTGAACTTTTTGTACACTCAAATGACAAATTAGAAATAAAAGACCAGATATTGTATTGTTTTAAATGGCAATGGTTTCTGACAGTCTTCCTAGCTAATATTTGCTACTTCATCTGAGGTCAACGCTTCAGGATCTCCTCATGAGTTGGTATTCTCAGAACCAAACCAGTCATCTAAAGAGAAAGATATATCACCCATGAGCAAAAACTAAAGTAAAATATTAGGGTAAAAATACACATTTTGTACTGAAGTTTGAAAGTGTGTTCAACAACTTCTTATTTCTGTAACTTTCCTCTTTGCTGCTGTTCTACACATCATTTGCATCGTGGCCATAATGACTGCTGTTAACTTGATCTGTCTTTCACAGTCTGCAGTGTAGCTATCTATATATGGGCTTGTCATTTAGATGGCACTTAAATGCAATGGCAAAAAAAATGTACTTGTCAGGAGTGATTCACCAGACCTATTTTAGTTGTTTATGTAAATATGAAATCAAAGTCATTGTATAAGTTCCCGTTTCTGCCCTTTAACCATAAAGGGGTGTCTTCAAACCATGACAAGGGAGTTCAGACAGTGAGTTGAAATGGCGACATCTACTTTCCAGACTTCTGAAGTCAGAGGGAATTAACTTCTTTATAAGGAAGAATTTAGCTCTGTACTGCTCTGAGGTGGGAATACACTTCTGTTCTACACTGGGGAAACTGGGAACTACTCTGGTTTGTACTGGGGAATAGACACGAATGGCCATGTTGCACTCCATTCCACAGGAGAGATCTGCATCCAAGTCCTTGACAGAGGGAAGGAAAAAGAGTCTGGCTTGGGAAAAGGAATGACAATAAATGAAAAAAAATAAAAGGAGGTGTAGACTAAGGTAAGGGACTCAGCACCAAGGAAAGAAGATGGAAAAGATCCATTATTCTTCTTCTAAAATTATCTGCACATAAATATCACCTATTTGCTGAGATAATTATTTATACTATTTATGCTATTTATATTATTTATATTATTCAGAGATGACCAATGGGCATAAGTTAAGATGTGATGATAACCCTTTTGCAGAATATCAAGAACATTATTATTCTTGCATAAATGGGATATAAATCAAACCTTGTTTTATTGCTTTTTTTTTTTTTTTTTTTTTTTTCTCTTCTACATCATCTGTTTATCTTCCTCTCATTTAATGGAAATGTTAGTGCTTCTGTATCTACATAAATTTTTTTTCCATATATTTTTTCTTCAGTTCATGAGTGCTTTGAGTTGCTTCCTACCTTTCCATAAATATATGTGTGCACACACATGCACAGAGGTCCACATGGGCACAAAAAAACACATGCACTTTCTGCTGATTAAATACAGTGGCACCGGTATGATTCTGACCAAGTTTTTTGCAAAGTTGTTACTTTTATGTTTTTCTGTCGACTTGGAGTGACTACTACAGTGACTGCATAGATTTAGATTTATCTGGTTATTTTATGGACCATATATATGTAAAGTATAATAATTTTCTGGTTTTGTGCCTGTTAAATTTATAGTAATTAGTCTAATAGTGACAATCTAAAATTGTTATGTTTTTTCCCTGACAGTACCCTTGGCTCCCAAATGCAGAACAAAAAACAAATTTCACTCAAACTCATCAACCAAAATGGCATCATACTGTATTTTCAAGTTTTGCATTTGCTAGAAGTTTTCATCTCTACTTTTTTAAATTAATTAATTTTCATCCATATTCTATGAAATTACTTCTGTAAAATTATAATTCAATAAGTCAGCATGCATGCTCAATTCACTTCAGTGTTCACAGTCACCTACTTACTCAAATACATCTTATATATATTTTCCATAAAGTGGAATTTAATGAGATGTCATTCAATTTTCAGACTTCATAATCAGTGACCAGAGTTTTCAGCGATCAGAGTTTTAAAAATGCAACAATATTTGCAAAAAAATCCAAATCCAATATTACAAAAATTATGACTTAATTTTAAAAAAGCAACCTAAAATTATTCAGAGGAGGAAATTACTCTCAAGCTGTTTCTTGGTCGCAGGGTTATCCATTTCAGTCTACTGAAGGTGTGAAAATACACTCTGGCTTCTTTTTACTGTTCTGGTAAATATAAAGGCAATTTGGCTAAAGAGTTAAACAAAACAGATATTTGGTGGTACGTTAATCAGAATATTTGTGAAGTGTGATCATTACTGATACAAGCAATGTTCTCTATGTGCTTTAATTAGAAAAATATTTGCTTGTTCTGCAAGAACAAGGCAAAATAACCAAAAGAGCAAGCTGAACAGTCTTACACACTGTTTCTAATGAAGAACTTGAAACAAAACTGAGATCCAAATAGATTCAAATTTTCAAACCAGGCCTGTCTTTATTTTCTATCAGATATGTCACTAACTTTGACAATGTAATACACTGTTACATACTGAAAACATGTTATATCTGACTACCGCAGATGTCTCTGTAGGTGTATGTGAAGAGCACCCACCATATTATCTTTGACTATTGAACAGCATTTAACCAACACTTTTTGATATTTTTTTTTATTTTTTTTTAATTTCAACACTGGATGATTATAAACTATTAAATTATTTTAACATTCAGAATTATTTCTCATGGAACCTACCTGAAAAAATAAGTATCTTGAACTATTTTTCTGCAGATGGGTATATCTGGGCTATAAAACCACAGTGAGAAGTGCCCTCAACTCAAGTCATCTTAACTCAAGTCTGAATATTTATATCCAGAGGGACTGCTACCTGTAACACCTCCACTGTTGCTGCAGCAATTGAAGGAACAGCGGTTCTCTCAGGTGACCAGAACTCACATCACTCAAACCCTTAAGGCTCAAGGCTAGTACTTTGAACATGCCACATATTGAATGGCATTTATTAATAAAATAGAATGTTTTGGGTTGTGTCTCCCCCCCCTCCAGTAACCAGTAAAATATGCATACTTATTCAAATTATACCAGGACTGAAGAGAATCACCACTTCCTAGGGGTTCAGTAGTGGTTACAATATACAATTTTTTTTTTTTTTTAATCTTCCTAGCAGGATCCTGCTCTAGCATGGGCTCTCCATGGGCTGCAGCTTCCTTCAGGGAATATCCACCTGCTCCAGTGTGGGGTCCTCCATGGACTGCAAGTGGATATCTGCTCCACGATGGTCCTCCAAGGGCTGCAGGGGGGCAGCCTGCTTCACCATGGCTTCCTCCAAGGGCTGCAGGGGAATCTCTGCTCCAGCACCTGGAGCACCTCCTTCCTCTCCTTCTTCTTTCACCTTGGTATCTGCAGAGCTGTTTCTTTCACATCATTCTCAGCTCTCTCTCTCACAGATACTGCACAGTGTTTTTTTACCTTTTCTTAAATATGCTATCACAGTGGTGCTACCAACATGATAGGCCTAGGTTTGGATGGTGGTGGGTCCTTATTGGAGCCGGCTGAAGCTTGCGATGTTGGACATAGAAGCAGTTCCTGATAGCCTTCTCACAGAAGTTACGCCTGGAGCCCCTGTCCACTATGAAAACCTTGCCATGTGAATCCAATACAATGTTATTCAGTGTTTAATTTATATTCAACATTTTATGGCCTAGAAATAAACGATACCTGCATTTTTCTTTGTTACACTATATGGTCCCAAACAATTTCTATATAAAACTTTCATTTCTTATTATGAGTGTGTGTTGTAGATTATCATGATAATATTTCAAACCTAATCTTCTTACAGTCTTTCCCTGTTGCCTTATGTAATCAGTCTACTGAAAGTGTGACAGATTACATTCCTCCAGAAGTAGATTAAATGCATTCCTGGACATACGAGCTATTGTCTAATTCCAACCCTTCAATCTCCATCAGGAATTGGAACTATTCTAAAATGTTTTTTCTTGCTTCATGTTAGATTGAGATCAAATGCATGTGGCCTATGTAAGCCAAATATTTCTTTACACAGAACAAAAAAGAAAAAAAAAAAACTGTTTCCATTGTTTACCTCAGTATCCTACAACAGAGGGAAATCATCCACTTAGTGTTACTGATGTAAAATGTTGGATGCTAGAGGTTAAAATTAGGAAGTTAGGTATAGAAAAGGTACTTATATGCATTTTCCATCACATTGTGGCCAGACAGAGCAGCAAAAAGAAATTAAGCTGTTTGTTGATTTTCAGTGGATGCTTCATAGGCTCTTTGATTGGAAAGAGAGCTACTTTTGGAAAGAAAATAGTGATGTAAGGGTCTAATACTAAAACTGTCTTTCAAGATAAGGATCCTGATCTTACACAGGCATGCAGTCCTGAAAGAAAAGTGTAAACTCATTCAGGCAACAGTTTAAAACACCTCTTTCTGTGATATTTCCTTTTCTATGTTTTAGTCTTATAACATTAATTAAGTTGGCATTTAGTGTGCTGGTTCTTATAAATTACAATTTAAGTCACATAACTCTTTTGTTGTATAGGCATCTACATACTGCTATTGTGAATTCCTCTCCCAGAGCTGAGTCTATTTCTTTAAAATTGCAGAAGCCATGACTTTATAAATTATTATTAAGTACATGCAAAGCTTTCAAAATATTTCTTCTGAATTTTTGCATACTAAGCCAGATCCACTACCTTGTTATCACAGTTGTACAATTTATTCTGATTTTAAGCTAAAATAGTCTCTATTGTTTACAGTTTTGCTACACATATATCTAAATTTTACATGAGATGTCTTATCAGATCTTCTGTTGATTCTTTAATATATATCTTTGAGAAAATAAAATGAGAAAAGGAAAAGAGTAATGATAATTTATCAGAATTTAAATAAAGATTATTATACAGTGCCAAAAAAAAGATGTTCATTTAAACTGGGTAATTCTCTGCTAGTACATAAACTGTAAAGAATAGACAACATCGCTAAGGAGAAAAGAAATATTTGGTTTGAGGGGAGGCAGCCACCTGGAGGTTTTCAGGGTGCTATATGCTAGATGCGTATTCTAGTTCGTTAACCTAGTACAAGAAGTAGGGATACACGAAGGCAATTTTCTGAGTTACAGAGTTAAGATACAATGTTGCCACAAAGGAATAATCAAATCCACAAAGAACCGGATAACCTGAAGTAACAAGAAACTGTTTTAAAACTTAAGGGATCTAAGACAAGGTTGCACTTGTGTAGTTGAGTGAAAAGAATTGAGGGCTCCAAACAAAGGAATCTCAAACTAAGAATGAAAAGCTGAAAAGGATAAATGACATTTTAGAAAATATTATATATTTCCAGTTGAATTAGAGACATAATCATCTCACTTTATGAAATACTGCAGAGGCTTCATCTGGAATATTTTATCCCAGTATTAAAAGATGTTAAGTTCAAACTGAAGGAAGAAGAAAAGGCTCCTTTGGCCAATCGGGAAAATACAAAACACATCACATAATAGAAAATTAAGCATAAACTTTTTAACTCAGCATAATTAAGATCAAGAGCTTTTTTTTTTGTTGGTTTGGGGTCTTTTTTTTTTTTTTTTCCTATAGAAGCTCAAAAGATAAAATACTAAGAGAAATTCCATTAGACTTTTTCATAAAGAATTCTGATTGACCTTAAGACAGACTTTGATTTGATTATGAAGGGCTAATGTGGCTATGACATACATGCTTGTGAATGCAGTTTACAGATTTAACAGGTTAGGTGGCTCTTTCGATATATCTTTTTCTTCTTAACACAACACACCTCTAGATAACCCATTTCCCCCCTTCTTCTTACATGCAGTTTATATGCAAGCATCTCATTAACGCTGCTCTAAACTGCCCTATTTTCTTCTTAGTGTTTATACTGTGGTAATAGTTGAGGTTGTTCTCAAATATGTCATTCTGCCTACTTAATTGTTTAAGACAGTCTTTCCTCATTATCTTCTCAGCCTTAAAATACAAGAGCAGTGACTGGAAAGTGTTCAATAAACTGTTTTTTTCCATTTATCCTGCAAAGATTGTGCAACCATAAGTTATACCTGAAAGGCAAGGTCTTGTTCAGGGAAAAGACAAATTAGGGCAAAAACAAGAAGCAGCAGTGAAGTAAACACCAGTTAAACTTATAAAAGTTTATATAAATCCCTGAGGGTGTTTTAGTTCCCAATGAAGTTTAGGAATCTTGTGTTCACTTGTTTATTTTTTGGTTTTTTTTTTTTTTTTTTTTTTTTTTTTTATCTCTCCATATCACTGGTTATTTTGCTCCTGAAATCAGTTACAATGCTTTTGCTCTTTTAATTACAGCTCATGTTGTTTGACAAATTTACATGTCTCATATTTTTTCCATTTACAGAAAAATTCACTTTCTGTTTGGACTCAGCCCTCAATCAGATGAAGACGAATGGCCCTTAAGAATAAAAGTTATGGGGTTTGTTTTTGGAGTTGTTTGGACCTTTTTTTTTTTTTTAATCCTCTTTATTGTTAGTTGCAGGTTACTTAAATTAGAATACCCAGGAGTTAGAAAGAAATATCTTTTTTTTATCATATTTTTAACATTCTAAATTATGCTGCTTACTATCAATCTATTCATTATTTCATTTTAACATGTCACTTGTGAACACCTGAGAAGTTACAATGGCTCCTTCCTAAAATTTTTGGGACCCCTAGGCAAAAGGTTTTCCACCAACAGTATTGTATAAGCTAATAAAAAAAGAAAAATGTTAGAAGCTGCACTTTTTTATAAAGGACTTTGTTATATGAGGAATCTCTCACAACCTTCTTAAAGCATTCACTGTTGCTGGCTGCATGGTGTCCCAGCTTCGAGAGAATAGATGGGAACCATTTATGCTGTTTTAGGCAGTGAATTTTTTTCTTCAGGCTGTCTCTCCCTCGCTTCCTCCTGTCCCTTTCTTCTCTGTGGGTACTCTAGAATGCTATGAGAAATTAGGTTTCCTTTAGGTTTTTGAATGAAAGTATCTATTGGTATCTATACTGAATTGAACTCAATTCCACTTGACTATGCTATCTGCCTTGTATGCATTAGACTGCATCCCTTAGAGAAATTAAGCCAAGAGGTTCCAAGTTAATGACTGAAAAATCCTACAACATTAAATCACTCCTAACATATTGAACTCAGAATGCCAATGAATAACTAGTTCTCTCCAAACCAAAACCTAGGCCACTTACAATAGCATTTATTTGTGGTAAGATAGTATAGCTAAATCCACACCTGATTTAGTGGATACTTTACACTTCTGAACAACCTTAGATACCCTCATGTCATACCCACATCATGCAATATATATTTTTGGCTTCCTCCTATGAAATATCATGCTGGTGTACTGCAAAATACCTGTAGCTGTATTTCAGAGATGCAGCCATCAGCTTTTTGAACAGTTTAGCCCTGAGCAATGGGGACATAATACATATATCTTTGTCTGTGAACCAGCAAGTAAGATTGAAGATTCAGCCTAGATGACTAAGTGCTAGCTGGTTTGAACTTACTTTTATTGTATGTAGTTCTAGTTCTATGTCGAACAACCTTACACAGCAATTCACATCATCTCCAAGACTTTGCAAAGGCCATGTATCTTCTCATTCTAAATGTCTCCTAAGGATTATGGACCAAGATCTCTTACTCCTGTACGTGCAAAACTGTCCAGGGGAGAAACTGATATAGTAGCTTCAATACCGTAAAATAGGGTACATCCCATATCTTACAAAAAAGGAAGAGGTAGATGGGAATGAAAGAAAATACTGTATTACAGAATAAATCTCATGGATGGCTCTTCTCTTCTGCACTGCTCCAAAGAAATGTCTAGATTTTTATTGATACTTCAGATTTGTGGTAGATCTTTGTAACTTTTCTGTGGATGATGGAAGAAAATGGAAATTTCCAGAAAAACAAATGACTGAGGGAGGAATTAATCTTGGAATTCTATCTTTTGTCTATTCTAAATCTTCTAGATTCCCTGTATAATCAGAAGAAAGAAATATGTACTTGCAGAAAAATACTCACTTAAATCTAAAAAAAATATTTAAGACAGAAAGGATGAATTGCTCTGTAAGATGCAATAAATTTTCGTTAATTATAGAGAGTTTTGATGACTATCTTAAACTACGTGACTGATTTCTGAAATAAAAGATCCGAAATTACGTAAAATGAATCCCATCAAAGGTTAGTTTTCATCTAGATCCCTCAGTAATTAAGGGAGAGTGAAATTTACCTTCAAATGTTGATTGATTCTATCCAAAATAGCCATCTAAGATAAGGAAAATCAGTTGCCTCCCGGAGACTTATGTCTTTTTAGTATATATGTACTTATACAACTTGTTTACATTAGGAACGTAACTTGTTTGCATGCTTAAGGACAGGAGGAACATCCTACCTAATCTGCCTTGCTTTTGGCAACTAAACATAGGTGAGCAGAATCACCCTACAGGCTTCAACAAAAGATAAAACCCAAAACTGTTTACAGCACAAACCAGACCGAGAAAGTGACTCTCCATATTATCATTGCGACTTTTTTCAGATTTTATTGTTCAGATACTTTTCTTTCACAGGTGAATTATTTATTTAATTATTGCCCTTAAGTCAGGTATTTTGTTTCTGGGCACATGAACAAAAATGATTTCCAAGGAGATATTGCCTAAATAAACACAACAGTATTTATGTATTTTCTTAGAAATGGGTAGCAACCACATCCCTTTTAAAAAGGAAAAATAAACTGTGACCAAAGACATCAAAATGAATAGCAGTGAAATTCATATATACATTTAAGATTCTACTCAATGCTATAAATTTCTTTCAAATAGTCAAAAGGAAATGCAACTATCTTTAAAAATTCTTGCAAAGAAGACTACTGAAACTTATTAAAAAGTTCCTTATATCCTAGCAGTAGTTATAATTCATAGTTTAAACAGAGCTTACAAATGTAGTACATTCATTAAATATTCATTGATTACGTATAAAGGCAAATATAGACTCTCATTATATTTGTAATGGGTTGTATTTTCCCACAGAAATGAATTCTCTACTGCTCTATTTTGTGTGGCAATTTACTACTAAGCGGTGAAACCAAAAATGTTTCCAAAAGAGCATTCCACTTTCTCCAACATCCATGGCAGTATATTACACTTACACTTCATGAACTAAAGTTAAATTTTCTCCTGCTATAATATGATACATATCTATTGACCTCAGTAGAACAGAAGAGAACTACATACTGGCATTTCAAATACAATGAAAATACATGTATTACATGCAAGGTGTGATAGAAAGAGGTCTTTTCCTTCAGGCTTTTCATAGCTGGTGCTGACATTTTGTACAGGCAACATTTGGACCTGATTCTGTAATTCTTCTTTTATAAGAAATGTATGGTTATTCTAACAGCTTCATAGGTATTTCAGTGTAAGTAGTATTTAAAAAAAAAAAAAAAATCTATCATGCTCTTTTTTTTAATGTAAAATGTGGGCAAAATCATTGAAGTTAAACCTGAGATTTTTTTTTTATTTACCTCTTAGAAAAAAGTGTCTAAGACTGAAATTGTGAGTTTGATTAATCTTGCAAAAGCCTTAATTTCTCAAACTAGAATTCACAAGAACAGTGTTATACATTCATGAATAACTGAAACAGCTTATCTTGTCAGAGTTACTATCAGGCACAGGTTTAGAATGAAAAATTAGTTATCCATTGTGAATGCTTGTAAAACATTATCAACTCACCATAGGAAGGCATTTGTTTCTGAGGGACGGGCACAGATTGAAATAACTGATAATTGAATTTATAATTGATAATTGAATTTATATTGAAATATGCCCATTTCTTATCTCAGTGGGTTATGATAAGTAAAGACGTGTTTTTCCTACATCTCTTCCCATGAATCTCCTCATGATTCTTGTAGTTACCATTAGAAATTTCAAAAGATGACTAATACAAAGACTTATAGTTTTTGTCTGCTAAGAAGTGGTTTTGTAAAAAATATCTTTAATAGCACAGTCAGATTATAGTGATTGCTCTTGGAGAAGTTTATTTCTGTTAGATCTAAATTATAATTAGGTCTACCTATTGACACAAAATTTCCAGTCTTTACATTGATGACATTATCTAGTAGTATTAACGTTGGTGTTGATACTTTGTATGTGTTTTGGAGTTAAACATTAGGTTTTGAAGCAGCCTTCCTTCTCTAGGCTAGGATTTACTGGTTTATTATCCTTGATGATCTCAATTACAGCAATAGCACAAAGGAAGGATGATAGAAAGAGAGATGTGGAAGTGAAAACATAAATCACAGAGGTTTTTCTATAAATCAATATCCATTTATGCTCCATATGACAACTGAATAATGATATAGCTTATGTAGTGCAAAGGAAATGTACTTAATGTATCTTTTTAATAAATAGACAGCTATTTTTTTTTCATTAACGTTATCTTCCTAATTATCTTGTGTTTTTCAAACAAGTAGATGTGGTAAGAAAACCATGGCTCACATTGAAATGCAATGATGTGCCATATCAACATGACTATAATACTTCAGCATTCAAAGAAAATGCAATGAGCTTTCAGTTCTAGGCATCAGTCTGTTATCTTTGACTCAACACACAGAAGAAAGTTTCAAATAAATAATATTAGAGATTTGGCATTTATTATGCTGCATGCCTATTGCGCTATTTATAGAGACCAAGGAGTATGGTGCAGAAAAAAGGAAGAGAGGCAGAAATGAATATTTGCAAACTAAGACTGCACCGCACTTGGGACTATTTATAGAGAAGTGAGGTCTCTGTGTTCAGCAAACACCAACCTGAACCTTTATTGAGGTCCGTGTACAGCATAAAAATGATACTAAAAGAGCTTTCAAATTAAACTAATATTTTCAGGCACAATACCTTTATAAAACAGTATTTCAAATAAAATAAATGTGAAAAGAAGGAAAAGTGTTTATTTCTAATTCTGTAACATAATCTTGTGCTTTAAGCCTAGCTTTTAACTATGAGCAAAAATAGAGCAGTTCCACATTACGTCTACCAAACAAATTTGTCAAGCAGCAAGAAGGAATTATTGTTCTGGTCTAGCTACCAGCAACAGTTCTGGATCATAAGCTGAGAAAACATAGCAGGGCCCAGGGAGTTCTAGGGCAGATCACTACTATTGTTCCCTATCCTCCCTGTGTGACAAACAATAGACCTTTGTGTCACAGAGCAGGGCAGGGGCACCCGGAGACCCCCGAGGGCACTAGGCCTCAGTGCAACACCCGCCACCCTGAGGCTGAAGGAGACCATTTCCATGGACTGGGGGACCCCAGGGACACAAGCAGGGATGCATAACATCAGAGAACAGGAGTTGGTGTTAGTCACTTTTCTTGTGTAACAAATATAAGGTATTATTAATGAAATGTTTCTGTACTAATTTGATCTGCATTAGTATTATTGTAACTAGATTAATCATAATTATTTTATTTTTATTAAATTGCTGACATTTTTAATAAAGTTAACAATAAGTGTTTTTCTCCATATGTATATTATGTTCCCTTGTGGTCATAACAAGATTTTAAATGAAACACTGTCTATTTTTCTTTTTCTTTGGGAGGTGATGGAATTCAAGTTTATAGCAGTTAATTATGCATGATTGAAGGAAAGTCATGTCAGTAGCTACACATTACCTACAATAGTAGAACTTTTACCCCTGTGGACACTGGGATTAATGAATAAAATAATTAGAATTGAGAATCTGGGCTATGCAGATACACTTCTGATTAGAATTAAGGTTGGCTTTAGAGGGGGCACAAGCTTATTGACTTCACAGTATATAGCCTTTTGTGCTGTGAGCATTACCAACATCACTTCCTAGTTAACCAAATTCACGGCTGGTGTAGTTTGAATGAAAATGAGTTAATGACAAAACCTGGGTAAGGAAAACTGTCTACTTCCTTAAGCAGAGATATGTCCCATTTATAAGATCAGAGCAAGCTATGAGATGAATTATAAGCAATTGTTAAACAACTCTGTGTGTAAGTGCACGTGCATATGTATTCACTAGAGTGTTTCCTGAAATAGTTTCCTGAAAAGGATGATAAAAATGTTGTACAATGAACAAGAATGAATAATGGCCTAAGTCCACTGGAGGATCTAGTCTTGGGTTTTTCATCAAATAACTCGATGTCATTCAATCCATGGAAACAGAACACCACTCTAAAACTTCCTCCCATCCAGTCACTCCTTGAAAGAATGACGTCAAGTCAGGGAGGCAAATCTAAAACTGAAATGTAATTTGTAATCTACCCTAGTGCTTCTACAGCAGAGGTATACAGCCAACTACTATCAGACTAAAACTTTAGTCAGAATTGGAAGTTGGTGGAATTTAACAGATAGCTTGAACTAAAATACAGTAGCAATAATGATTTTCATTATAAAATATGAGGAAGACATTTTTGAGATCAGCTAAGTGTTTATGGTTTTGGTCCTTGCATAACATTCATGTAGTTATTAATGCTATGGGTAAATGTGCTCTGCCCCACTGGGACCACAAATAAGTTTTTATAGAATAGATATTACAATCTGTAATATTCTGACTACTGCAGTAATGGCCTGAATTAATAAAGGTATAGGAAGTATGTATTTTCATTGCATTTGAAAGTGTATGGTAGAGAAAAGAAATGAAAATATTATGGTTTTAATCTTAAAAAGCAAGAAAAAAGAAAGCTTGCTATTATACTGTAAGAGGTAGGAGAAGTATGAATTTGTACAGTCAAAACGATATAGTCTAATTTAATAGTGTAATTAATTCAATAAAAGATTATTTATAAATGGAATTTCAGTTCTTATTGTTGTCAACAAACACATCACATCACAACAACAGTCTTACTTGAATAAGGATTCACTGGCAAAATATTGCAGTGTTTTACAACCGTTACAGTGGAAATATTTTTTCCTGTTTAAGTAGAATTTCCTGTGTTTCCATCTGTCCCCTCTCGTCCTTTCACTTAGAAGAGACTGGCTTCATCTTCTTTACTCCCTCCCATCATGTATTTACATACACTTTTTAAAAAAAAATGTATGTGTATTTATAATATTATACATTATTTTGATATATTTTATATATAAAAAAAATTAGAAATTAGAATCTGTATTACTTATTGAAATGTAATAAGTGGGAGGTGTAAGAGTCTGTGGAAATGAAGAGAACTATTAAATGCTGATGACACAATGGACATTAATTTCACATCACGGCTCTTGGTGAAGACATTAGTATCAGATGAATAAGGAATTTTACATTGTGAAAATGACCCTTGACACTACAATATTATCCACACTGTTTTATTATCCAAACCAAGCTATCTCTGGCAACAGAGTAATCAATTACTGCTTTCTTATTCTGGACTGAGCTGTGTTCTGTAATACATTCTTTATTTGTTGTTGTGTTTGAAGAGAGAATTATATTCTCCAAACTGATGTAGGATGTGCTCTGCTTCTTTCAAGGATGGATAATTTATCAACCTAGTAGACTTTACCTATAAGCTATCCATATAAACTTATATATTTTAAATGTGCACGTGTGAAGACATCTTACTTAATATATCACCATAAAATATGAATAATACATAAGACCAACCCTGTTTAGCTCTTTAATTTAATCTTAAAGCCAGATGCTTCTTTACAATTGATTTTGTGATACAGGAAGAGAGAAATTTTTTTTTCCTTAGAGGCATACATTATGTCTTATGTTTTTCCATATAGACATAACCCACTTCAAATCTACCTCGGAGGCAAATTTTACCACTTGTTTCCCCCATTTTTTCAATAATATCTTTATACTAAGATTAAGAAGTAGTAACTTCTGTAAAAAGTAGATTTCTGTAAATTTATTTGTGTACAAGTTAACTTAATATGCTTGTTGTGCAAAAATTAAAATTGCACAAGCTTTTCAATATAGAGCAAGAAGCAATGGCAAATGAAATTAAATGTTATATTGGCTCACAATTGTAACTCAGAGATTAAGTATTTATAGAGAAATTAGTTATTTTCCTCCACGGCCAGCTGAAACTGTGGTTTGTACGTAAACTATTGTGGTAACATATCAGCTTCTGAAGCAATCTTAGATGATGCTGAAGTTACTTAATGAGGGGGAGAAAAGGACAATATAGGGAGAAAAGTACCCACTTCTTTTAATTTAGGGTTTGTTGCTTCACCTTATAGTCCAATTGTTTTTACTTTTGAAAACTGATCAGGAGCTTTTTGTCAGTGGATACTGTGGCAGAAATTCCTGAAAGTACAAGCACGTCAAGGGCCCCCAGAGTAGAAACACAAATCACAGTTGGTCAGTTACTGGTCAGTTAAGGAAAGTAACCATGAAATCTCAGTAGAACTAGTAACAGGGAGAACAAAGAACATGAATCCAACAGACATAAAATGTCCCATATATGGTAAATATACATAGATGGTAACAAGATGGTTCTCTACAAGAACAGGAACAAAAGAACAGAGAAGAACTGATTCAGCATTGTTGCCCTGTCTGAGAACACCCCACCAAATCGGAACCACTACTTACCAAAAAACAGGTCCTCCTTTCTCTCCAGTAGACAAAAAGCCCTGCCTTTTGATTTGCCATTCATCATATTTTGCTCCTGCAACTAAGCATTATATGCAGTGTATTATCTCTTACTGTATAATTTGGTTAAATAAATCAGTCTTTTAAAGAATTCTTTGTATACGTGTTTTCTGCTTGAGTCTTCCCATGTGCAGTACTGAATCATTATAAACTCAAGTACAACAACTTCATGTTTTACAAGCCCTTCACACTGCATGGCTGTTCGCTGAATGTGGGTTTATCATAGACTAACCAAACACAGGGTATATCTTAGATTATTCAAACACAAATGCTGCTTCAGAAAGTCATATACAACTCCTAAATATAGATTTCCCTATGATTTGTATGATAATTCTTCTATAATTGTGTTTTGTCACCATAGGTTTATAGAAGATAAAGGATTTAGCTTAAAGTTGATGTTTGATCTTCAAAGACCAAATAGATGAATACTCAATGAAAGTAAATGAATCAGTCTTCATAGGCTGGTTAAGAATTTTTAAAACTACAAGGCAAATTCTAGGTATTCCTATATAACATTAAACCGAATGGAATTAGTAGTCCACAAATATTCATTGGGCTCCTGTCCACATTAAATAAAGCAGAGGATTTAATCTCTTCATATATAACAGTGAAAATAAGATAAGAACACAGAGATGATTCCTCAACATAGTGTGAATTCATTAATATCTCTAATTCAATATCTCTAATTACATAAGGTGAATATACATGGGCCAAATACTTCTTTAGTTTCAAACTTATTCCAGTGTTAAAGCAAATCCTATTTTTACAGACAGAAACACATTTCCTTCTCATTGACTTAAATTAAAGTTATACATATATTGTAGTTATATCATTAGGAATATTTAATTATTTATCTACGGTTTGTGGATAATGTTAATTTCATTAATCTTAATGGGGAAACCTGAAAATTATTCTTGTTGTCAATGCAAAAATTGATACGCTTAAAACTCTACATTTTAGTTTCAGCATTAGAAGTGTGAAAAATTAGAGTGAAACAAATTATGTCAGTGAGCATAGATGAAAGGATCAAATACAGATCTAGTTCAAGCAAGACTTAGTTTATGTGCATTTTTTCTCATCCTCTAAAACTTTCAGAGCATTATAGGATAGCTCTGGTTTTGGCTAAGTTCAAACTAGTATCTTCTCATTGAAGATGATCCTGTCTAAAGATCTACAGCAAAACAAAATTTCATAGCTACTCCAGGCATGTTTTTCTGTGTGTATGTCAAATAGTTTGAATAAGAAATAGAATACATTCCAGACGGATTATGAAGAGTGATAAAATCGACCAACTCCTAAAAATTCTTTCTTTAAAACAACTCATAAACGCTAAATATGATTGCCAAAACCATTCAGCAGTTAATTTTTTTTCACTAGCGGTTATAAAAGTCCAAATTGCTTCATTTCCTCAGACAGCAAAAAATGGAAGTGGCATGAGATTCTAATTCAAAGTGGAATAATGTATAGAATAGAAAAGCATTGTGCAATGCACACACTGTTTAATCCATAATTTTATCATTGTGTTGGAAATGGCAACAGCTATAAAGGAATAAAACATGGCTGATATTCATTGAATAAATAAAATCTGTATATTTCTGCCAGCTGACCAAGAAGTTTTGATTTCGTATTTAAAATACAACAATAAAGATTCAGGAAGATAACCCTTTTTTTGCAATGTAACAGAGTCTTCTGTTCCTCTCCTTACAGTGTTTTTTTAATTTTTTCCTAACTAGAAATCTAGAAGGGCTGAAGCAAGATTCAGATTTAAATATTTTAAACCATTCAGTATCATACAGAGATTTGTCTCCCTAAAAGATAAAACATTTCTATTTCCTCATGCTTTGTTTAGGTAATGTTTATTAATAACAGAATATATAACTATGGTTCATAAGTCTACAGAATTAGAAGGTATTTATCTTATTTTTTTAAAAAAAACAACCAAAACAATTTGCATACAATGTTGAAAAAAAGTTTGCTATAATTTAAAGCTAAGGAATGTCTTAAATAAAAATCAGATTCTGATTAGTAACATCTTTGTTCAGCTCAAACTGCCTAAGTACCCAAAGGTCAAGCCAAAGTTGTCATCCCATTTTGATGTTTGCTGTTCAAACATACTCTAATGGATTATTCCTACTTCAAAAAGCATTTTTCATAGTAAGTATTGGCAAGTACATGGGAATATACTTCTGTTTCAAAAATATAAAAGTAAAGGCTGATATTAAATATCACTTTTTAGATGTTAACTTGAGAAACTGATGGCATTATCCATAATACGCTACACAGTGCCTCCCTTATTAACCAAACAATCTGGGAAGTATTGAGAAATCTCTTATAGCAAGGCTCATTAATTGAAATATGTGGCAATAAATGTCCCTGTTGTATTACCATCATGCTGTTCCATATTATATAAAAGATTACTTCCAAACAATCTCTGTGTTACAGGCATACATTTAGTATGCAATATCCATTATGAACTTTTGCTATATGTTGTAGAGCTCTCCAGAGTGCTGAAATTTTATGGAAAAAAATATAATATTGCTTTTTTTATGGCAGAAATCATTTATTCGTTGCAAAATGTTTAGGATTAAAATAGTCATATCTGAAACATAAATTGTGAGATGTGTACCTAGAGGTGAAAATACCCAGAGGTGAAAGTAAATGCCAGTAGGTCACCTAAAATATAAGAACCCAAAGATTACTTTGACTATGTGTTGTGTGGGGGAATGTGCTTCTTGCTGCAACTGATTTGTTGCGGGGTAGAACATCTTAGTTCATGTAATTTAAACAAAATCAAGACTGAAATGGTGAACTGAGACAGCCTTCATTACTGTAAGTCTTTAGCCCTGCAGTATACGGTATTGTCATAGCCACAGACTTTGTACTGAGTTTGGAAGGCCTCAGGATTGAGGCTTGTCATGGCTGATCTATGTTAACTTTTCTTGTCATGCCTGTTGCTGTGTTTTGCTTGGTGTAACTGCTACAGAATTATGTTGGAGGTTTTTTTTTTTTTTTATTTTTTTCTGATCAGATGTCTGTGGCACATTTGTTTTCCTTATCATTGTACGGTAAAGCCATAGTTTTGTAGAGACAGGAGAAATTGTAGTGAGAGACTAATTTGTGCCAGAGTTTAGCACTAGTGACTAAAGTAAATGAAGCCTAGGCCACATGAACTGTGCTTTAGTTTTGGTTTTTATCTATGGAAACGTAACTGGTAGGTAAGGAAGTGTAGGTATAATATTAACTGTAGGATATTCTTTAACAAAAGATAAGGAAATGTCTCAAGACACAGACAAAAAGAGTGCCTGAAAGCTGTGAGATCAAATCAGAAGAGAAGACCGCAGATTCTGCGAATAGGGTTGTATGAGCAGAAGTGGCATCAGAAAATCAGGCAACCCATAAAGACTATAAAATCTGGTAACAATCAACAGGCGGGGTGCCTCTTCGGAGACACGCAGCTTGACCTCTAACTACTATTGCATATAAAACACAGTAGAAGAAGGAACTCTTATTCTTTTTTTAAAGCAGAACTTAGGGACGAACCCTGTTGAGGTGGCATCTTCATAATTCCTACCATGGTCTAAGTGGCGGCTGCATAATTCTTACAACAGAAACAGTTATTCTGTGCAGACTGAGATACTTACAGCTCTAACACAATGATGTAGTGTAGAGAAATGCAGCTCTGGTATTCTAGTAGAGACTTTCAGAAGTGGCGAGAGAGGTTGTGGCATAAAGGACCGCAGGCATGGGCTGATAAGGCATGGGCCACAATAGACCCTACCGATGTAAACAATTCAGCTGTGGTCATCTAAAGAAATGTGGACGGGAGCTGGACAAAACTGTTTTTGATGTGTAACACAGAGAACCAAGAAATAGTATTGAAAAGACACGAAACATACCAGATATAGTAAATTTGTCTGTAACATGAAGTTGTGGACCAATAAAGAAAAAGTAGTTGTGTAAAACATTAGCAGACACATAGAAATGGCCCCAAGTAGATCCTAGAGGGAGGAAAAAGCAACTATCAATTCTAGCATCGTATTCCTCCTAGCGAAGCACTGCAGACTCTGACAAACGGCCATAACGTACACCAGTGAGCCACTAAGTTCAGGATGCAGAGAAGCAGAGGAAAGATGAACATAACAACCTGGACAAGGTGTAAAAACTAGAAAGTGTGTCTGTAAAAGAATTTTAACTGTGTTATTATAATTATGCCTCCTTTTTTTTTTTTTTCACATAAATCTTTTTCTCTCATCCTTTTCCTTTCCCTCCTCCCCCTACTCCCCCTCAACAGTAATAATTTGGTCTGGACTAGTAATGATTTCTGGATTAGGCTGTTATAAATTTCAATTATATTATTAATAAATCATTGGTTTTATATGTAAGGAATGTTTCCTCTTCATCCATAAAGAGGATATTGAGAGTAACATACATAAATCCAAAAAGTTCTCACACACACACCCACACACCCACACCCACACCCTCTTCTGAGGCCACAGGGGTTTCCTCCTGCAGGAGAAATGGCTGCCCAAGTTTTGTGTGCTTCCTGCTGCTTCTGATCTTTTGCAAATGCACCTGTCATTGAGGAAGTGCCCCAGAAGGTGTCCCCACACCTGCAGGTGGGGTCTCTGCATGCTGCCCCTGCTCTGCCAGCCCACTGCTGGGTGCCGGTTGCTCCCAGCATCCCACAGGGAAGCTGTACTGCCCAGCCTGGGCAGAGGTTGGGGTATCCTGGTTTTCTCTATGAAAGCAGAATTTTTCCTTGTGATCATACAAGTTTCAATAGAATTTTTCCCCATTCTAAAGGGGAATTTCTAGTCAAAAACAGACAAAAGGAAACAGTTCTGTACAGAAAAAAACAACACTTCTGTTTTTTGATCCCTAAGCTAAGAACTGAAAAAAATTACTTGAAGTATGTTCTTGACTTGAACTCAGATCTTCAAGAAAAATGTCCTGTTAGCAACTTCAGTATATTAACCACCAGGCCATCCTCTCACTAAGTAGCAGGCAATAGTAGACAGATGGTGTCTAAGTTGCTTTAGTAAAAAAAAAAAAAAACAAAGTAAAAAAAAAAACAAACCAAACCAAACCAAAACAGAACAAAAAACTTCTGTGAAAAGAAAAGGACTTTTTCTTTATACCTAGGTACTGTAGCACGAGCAACACAGATCTTGAAATCTTCTTGATTTAAGCTACCAGAGACTGTAGCTGAACAAACAGAAGTTTAAAAAAATTCTTATTCAATCAATTTAGCCTTTTGTTTTTTAGTATATAGTTTTCCAATGTAAATGATATCTTGAAATACAGGAGACTGGGTTGGCGTTAGAAAGGTTAATACTCTAGGGCATGAAATAGTTCTTTAAATTTGAAATCTGTTTGCAGTTCTTCAAGAATTCATTTGGGAAAATAATGTCTAGTCTGTGACTACTCACTTGATGTATTTAATGTTAATGGTTTGCTGTTGAGACTATTTAAATGGTCACCTTTCACATAATATTGTTTTTGCTCTCTAATTACAGGCTTTAATCTTTATAAATGAAAAAAAAAAAAAAAGAATGAAAGAACCCTTGGGACTTGAAGAGGTTGGACTGGGGAGAAATACTTATGAAAAAGACAGATTGCAGGAGATAATCCTCTAAGAGGAAGTTTAGAAGATTTAATAACATCTTCCTGTATTCTCTCTCTCCAACTGCAAATGAAAATATATTATATATGGCTACATATATTATTCCCAGATTAAATATAACTATGTTCCTTCCTGATGAAAAAACAATAAATGAGACAAATTTTGTGAATGTTTTATAGACCGCTTTTTTTTTTTTTTTTTTTTTTTTTGCTTGTTTTCTATTCTTAAAGAGCATCCAACTTCTAGGTCACACTGACATTCAGAGTAAACAAAATAGACAAAGAAGGCTGCACTTTAAAAAATCGTTATAAAAAATACCATGATTGAAATGATATCATCTCCAAAATGGCAAAATTTTAGTATTACCTTACTGTTGTTAAGGTTTCACCCTTTTATAAGTCTCATGGGCAGGAATGATATGTCACAGCAATGCATTTTCACTTTTTACACTGGCTTCCTCAATGAGCAGCAGGTGCCTATAAAATGTGAAGTTACAGTCATACACACACAGAGAACAATAAAATCATGTGAGACAAAGGTCTGTGACTAATGGTCCAGGTAGAGTCTTCGAAAACTAGGTTGTAACTTCTAACTTTGTCATGGACTTCATATCAAATGTTACTCAACTCTCAAAGGCTGTGTTCACAAAAGGACATGGAATTATAATGTAATTATTACCATTTTTCTTCCTCTGATAAAACACAGCCTCAAGGTAAATAACTGACCTCTTCAGGTGCTTAAGCACAGGCTCCCCAAAATCAGAAAGGCAGTAGAAAATTATGAGAATAAAATTTTATCCTAAAACCTCCTTTGCCCACGTTTCAGTTTCCTTTTGTTTGTAGATGCAGATGTTTTTTTGACCCTGCTGCTTCCAGCTTACACAAGAAAATCAACCAGTATAGGGATTTAACATTGCCATTTGGGAAAAGTTTCACATTGAATTAAAACAGAGGTTAAATTAAGAAAGGGAGAAAACTGTGAGAATAACTATAATACTCATTATAGGAAATGTTTAAATATTGAATGGTGTAGAAGTAAAATCCATGACCTTTAGTTTTGAGTTAGTCTGCATGCCTCTGACTAGCCTACTGAACTTTTCAATGTGCAGGTGCATGTTGGGTTGACCCCTGCCAACAGCCAAACAGCCACCCAGCTGCTCGCTCACTCCCCTCTCCCTAGAGAAGGATGGGAGAGAATATAAGAGTGTGAGAAAACTCATGAGTCAAATAGACAGGGAAATCCCTTACCAACTACTGTTACAGGCAAGGCAGACTCACCTTGTGGAATTTGACTTAATTTAGAAAATTTAAATACTGATTTGGGTACTGTCAAACGAACAAGACAAACATTTAAAAGCCTGGGGAAAATACTTTTCCTCCCTCTTTCCCAGTCTCAGCTTCACCTCAGACACCTCCCCTCCCACCTTCCCAGTCTCCCCTCACCTTGTCATCACCTCAGGTTACTCTCAGTCCCTTTGGTGAGGCAACAGGTGTCAGAAGAGGTTAGGATCAGGGCATAGCAGTTTATTTCTGTTGCTCCTTGTTTGTTACTCTTTTCTTCCACTAATCCTTCCTCCATACTCATTGTGTTTGCTCCAGCATTGGTCCTCCACAGGCTACAGTCCCTTAAGAGGCATTACCAGCTCTGCCATGGATCACTCCTTATTGCTCTTGGCCTTTTTGTCTCAGTGTTTACTGCCCTTTCTTAAACATATTTCCACAGAGGTGCCACCATCTTGTCTGAGGGGCTCAACTGTACCCTGTGATGGGCCCACTGGAGCTAGATGGAACCAGCTGTGTCCAGGATGGGGCTGTCCCGGCCTCTCCCTCACAGAGGCCACCCTGCAGCACCCCACCCTGCTACGAAAATTTTGTCATTTATACCCAATAAAAAGGGAACAGTTTTACATCCATGAATTTTCCATACTGAGTTGCTGGAGTAAGCTATGGAACTCAACTATCTCGTAATTCCGGTGAAGGTTTGGGTTGTAATCATTTTATCCCTTTACAGAACTCAACTGAAAAGTTTGTAACTGTAATGTCTCAGCACCAAAAAGGAAACTGTTTTGGCATAATTCTTTACTAGTCTACTGTATAAAGGGGCATTTATATGTTTTGGAGAGGCTTTGGTTTGATATATGGCCTGTAAGAATGTTTGTACTTCTGGGAAGATGCTGCAGAGGGTTTATGTATCATTTGGCATATGTGTCACATTTGGGTTTTTCCCACTTGCCATCTCTCAAATTGAATTGCACTTTAGACTTAATGACACTACATTTAAATTTTGTTCACTTGTAACCCAGTAAACACCCTGGAATACTCTCACATGCCCGTCTCACTCTGGTGAGGTCAGTGGCAGTTGCTGCACTTTGGCAATGTTGGAGGTATTTCCTTTTAGAATTGATGTCAGTGGAGATCTGATTCTCACTAGGTACTTTACAGAAATATTAAAAATAATTAGCCAGGGGTTATAATTTAATTAAAAGCTATTTTGAAATCCTGGTTTAAAGTATTTTGGAGGTATCTGATTAAGCATTGCCAAGTAAAGAACTGGAGTACATTTAGAGCTTGAGTATGAATTTTATTTATTTGCATAGAAAAGGAGCAATTCTTTGCCCAAAGAATTAAAAGAAAAGGAATTTCTGTAAATGTTTTGTCGTATTTTCTTGTCATTGGAGTTGTCATCTAGTTGTCACTGCTGTCTACCTAGATATTCATTTAGGAATCAGCATGAAATCTATATATAATGCAAAAAAAGGTTTACAAAATACTGGTGACAAAAGTCTGCACAGGTCTTTTCAACAGGCAGAGTTGTTGGAAATCATGGAATCAATGCATACTCTGAAAAATAACTGACATCTAAATCTATATTTTAAATCAAATAAAAATGCTTTCATGAATGTCCCCGCTAAAGATATGTAATTATTTTCCATAAAAACAAACACCACTAAATTATTTCTTAATGGAGGTATTGCTGTAGCTAAAATGTCATGACTGTATTGGCTGTTCTAGCTAGTCTGACATTGAGTCCAAGGCTTACAAAGTCAACATAACACTTAGGACATTATGCTTACTTAGCCACATTGTTTGAATGACCTGCTTCAGAAGAAGCTTAGTAAGTTAAGATTTATTAGACAATTTCAACAAAACATACAGAAATATCTTTAACCACTGCTTGCAAGTTTAAATGTCAAGAGCAGAAACAAACACTTCCACAGATGCTGTCTTCACCTGAGGAAATTTTTAAATCATTCCTTCATAGCATTTTGATATAAATGATGCCCTTCTGTGCTGTCAAACAATATTGACGATGTCTTTTTTTAACCTATGCTAAACTATCTTTTGGCTTCTATGTTGCTGATTTTTTTTTTTTCTTTCAGTCAGTGACCAGTGTATTTTATACATTAACTTTCTGTGCATGAGTTATTGTACTTGATATTGAAACACCGTGTCATTAATGTAATATAAAGAGACTGAGTTGTCCTTGATTATCTTGCTGCGTAGCTGGTTTATGGGAAACTGGGAAGAGCTATTTCTAGGCTCTCTTCTGCTTCAAAATGAGAAAGAACTATTGCTATAGACAAATATGCTTTATATTATTGTTTTTATATTTATGGTTTCTATCTTGTGAATTAAAATACTTTAAAGACTATAAGACAAATGGATGAAAATAATGAAATTAATATACAAGAGCTAAAGCAGAATACTCAGAATTTTCATCACAGCTCCTACTTGGTATGCGGGCTGCTTGCGAAGCATGAAGAACAAAAAGAACTTTAATCCAGTGAGTAGCCTCACACATTATATGTATGACACCAAAAATACTGTGGCCTTGAATCAAGAATAAAAACTGTCTAAAAGTACATAAGTATTAAGGAAAACTGTCCAAAACTTAATGGCAAGACCTTTTTCAAGTAAAATATTTCAGTAGGTGGAGCTAGGCTGCTGGTGGAAATCTAGATGCAACTACTACTACTACTACTACTGCTACTGCTGCTGCTGCTACTGCTGCTGCTGCTACTACTACTACTACTACTAGTAATAATGAGTGACAAATTAAGAAAACATTTTTAAAGTGCTTAAATACAGGCAATCTGGTCTTTTGGCAATCTGGTCTTTTGGGAAGGTAATACACTGATTTTTTTAAACCTCAGGCAAAAGTGTGAAGACTGAACATTCATTTTATGCTTGCTGCTTCTAACACAGTTGGCATAGACTGGATTTGTTTCACATAGACAGTCCAGCTGCAACTTTTCGTATGCAGAAGGCCTAGTATCAAATGTATGGTTCCTGAAGCTCCCAGATGTGCCTATGATGTCTGATCTGTCAGCTGAAGTCACACTGCATTAATTGAATGCACACTGAATACACATCAAATTCATACTGGGCAGTTATATCTAAACACAGTCTATGGGAAGAACTGGGAACTATAGAAACCAAGGAACAAGATTTACAGAAGTTAAAAAGACCAGGGAGGACAACTTTCATTAAAGTGTTTTAAACCACTTCAAATCAATAAAGAGGGCTAAAGCAGACCCATTGTCCCTGCTGTTCAAGACAGTCTTATATAAAATACTTTAAAAAAAAAAAAAAAAAAAAAAAGGAAAAAAATGGCTAGCCAGGTGACTTCTTTTCCCAAGCAATTAACTTCAGAGTCCAATATGAGATTCCAACTAATATTTACTGGAAGTGAAAAAGGTAATAAGTGATAACCTGTTCTTGCCAATTGGCCTGTTATCTGCTACCTAGAATATTAAGGTATACGGTGTAAACAGGATTATGGAGCTTTTTTTTGTATGTATCCAGTCTGGGCCTTTTGCATCCTTTTTACTGCATACTCTAAATTCTGGACTCTTACTCCAAGGAAAGCACTTAATCTTTCACTTTCTTTTGAAAGAATTAGATTTGTGTCCATCACCCACAGGAGCTTTCTCTTTTGCTAGTACAATATACCACATTACAAAAGATACTTTGTTTTATGTCACCTCGTCTGTCCTTCACACAACACAAGTGTGACAACTACGGTGGCTGTTTACAGAGAAAAATAAACTGCAACACAATTTCAGTGATATCTTGATTGCATCTGTATGCAATGAAGAAAGCCTTACCCCTGTGTCAACCAGGTTTCCACAAACTAATAGCAAATATTCCATGAACCATCCATGATCTGATAAATGCTCCACAAAAACATAATTTCTTGGGACAGAATTTAAGAGGTCAGTATTAAGCAAGTCCAGTCATCATGGTAACTGGGTTGTTTATGTCTAAATTGATCAATATATTTTAATACAAGGTTTAAGACTCCCAGAATTAAATTGTATGGACTCTGAACTAGTGATGTACAACTCTCTCTTCTCCATCTCCATCTGTACTATTGGTATTTAGCTAGATGGAACCTAAGAAAAGAACATAAAGGGACTGAAAGGAACAATCTTAAAGTTGTTGTAAATAACACCCCAGATTTCAGGGATATTTTTTATTCCAAAACCATGCCTCTGTCCAAAATGTGGTGCTACTTATTATTACACCTTATAATCTAGACACAAGAGATAATATAAAAATATGGCAGGTGCAATGTACTGAATAGTTTTGACTGTAATCCATTTGAATTAACTCTATGTGGACAAAATGCGAAGCCCATCTGTTTACAATAGCTTTCCCACAAATAAATCAAAAACTCCCAAACAAATAAACAAAGAAAATTCCATACTCCTGTTTGGAAAAGAGGAAAACAGAGCCTTACGGTGGGCATCCGTTAGAATTTATGTAAGCTATATAAGACACTCTTGGAGGTCACTGTGAGGCTTGCAGAAGAAATAAAGCAGGCAAAGCAACCAAAATGAAAAACAAATCAACCAAATCTGACATCATTGTGTCCTTTTCTCCTTTTGTTTTCTAATATTGGCAGAGCATTTTTATCCTGCCTGCTGCATAAGGGGCAACCATAGTCTCCAGTCCTCTTTTGCATTTTTATTTTGTTTATAGTCCTTCAGTCTGCTCTAATACATTCTGATTAATAAAATTTCAGAGTTTGTTTCACACTTTCTGGACATGTATGAACAGCAGTCAAAATAGTCTTAGGATAAAGCAAAAGACTTTTAGGCAATAACACTAACACTGCAGGCCCGAAATTAAGGTAATCAAGGACTTTAGGCCATAATAACCTATAGGAGAACTTCCATCCTGTTATGGGCAAGCCAAGCTTCTGACCATTAATTGGGGAATTGGCAGAGTTGCTACTCAGGTAGCAGATATATTCTGGAATTTTACTGCTTATATTAAAATACTTCCAAGAGAATTAATGACTTAGTAGTGTTTAAGATGGCCTAGCATCACATTCCTTAGGAAGATGCAAACACAGAAATTCCATTGTATGACTTCTAACTAGACTTTGTATGTAGTCTTAGTTGTAGTTCTTAGTATGTAGTTTTTAGTTTAAAAAACTCTGGTGTCTAATTCTAGTCTACAGTCTTTTATAAATCTCAGCTCTTGTGACTGTTAATGTTCTTCCAATATCCAATGGTCTTCCCATTTTTGTCTTGACCTACTGTGAGTAAATATTTCCAGATTTAGTTGCTTCTATTGGCCATATTAGAATATGTAGAGTTCCTCCTACACAATTAGCACCCAAGGCAGACATGATTTGATTGCTCATCATTTAGAAGAGCTATGGGGAAGCCAGCTAGCACAGTCGGAAGTGCTTACTGGGAGTGGTTTTGCTGGTCTTCATTTTCACTGGAAGTGAAAAGTTAATGTAGCATCATCCACTTATGATGCTAACAGCTGTATGCTTGACTGCATACAGACTGTCATACTGGGAAAGGCAGAAAATGTACACAACGCATGGAACATCTCTAGCTCTTTAGTAAGCTGTCCCAATAATTATACTTTATCCTCCACTATGTGTATGTCTTCAAAGGTTCTGCTTTAGCACTGCTCTTTATCCATCAACAAAATGAGAGCTCTGTGACTCAGTAGCACACCATAACCACACCTACCCATCCCAAGAAATCATATACTCTCATACCTAAAAATTCAATATATGCATATTTAACTAAGATGTGGATCTTTTTGTTAGTCTTATGTTTATGAAGTCTATTGTGAAAGGTTTTTAATTTGTACTTTGAATTACATGAGAAACAGAAACTAAATTTGATCATGCTCAGCATTATGCTCAGTTGAAATGTCTGCAAGAATAACAACTGAGATACTTGTAGTAATGTATCTCATTCAGTAAGTTCAGCAGAAAGGATAAAAATTTTGCATAACTCGTAAGGACATTTGGAGGTTTGCTAGTTGGTCATTCCTTTAGCAATCAGATTTTGAAGTGCAGAAGGAATGTTTGTCTATTTTTTCTTTCTTTAAAACCTGACAAACCCATACAACACAAAGAAGGTTTTTATAAGTAATATTATGAGAAGTATCTGCAAAATATACTGCAAATGGCAAACTTGGTTTATAGGACTGGATGGCATTTTTACATTCACTCTTAGTTTTACTAGACATGCAATCTTTCTAACATATAAAAGTCTGCAGGGGTGTATGAGAATATATATCAACACTAAGTAGCTGTAACACTTTATGGTACTATAAATGTAAAAGCTGCACTATTACATTTGATGGGAGTTATTCACTTTTGTACAGTAACGACTACAGAAGAATGAAATAACATTGAGTGAATGAACAGAGTGGATGTACAACAAAATACACTAAACTTGATTTATTCTGTGAAAGTTAAAAATGAATGCCTAAGGACTTTTTTTCTTCTTCACTTTGCTTATATTAGGTAGGTCCACACTACCGAGCTTCAATAATATCTGCACTTGGCCTCATCTCATATTGCATGGACCATATCAGGTACCTTGTGTTAAGTGAGAGAATCCAGTGTAAGTAGAGGTGATAATAAGATCTTGGCATAAGTTTTTTGAGGGTATTTGTTTGATTTAACCTGAGAAGATCTAGGGCCTATGTGTAGTACTTGTGTGTACTTTGTCCAAGTATACAATATACATGAAATTAATACCCACTCAACTTTTCAAAACCCTCAATCTCCACAGCGAGCTTCGTATCCAGATTGTGTACCAGGTCATACCGCTTTAGAGTGAAAAAGCTCTCTAGGCAATGTATTTGAAATTCCTACATCTCTTCCGTAAGATCTCTGCCTAAGATCACACTGCTGCTCTGAAACACCTTTGGAACTTGGGCCTCCAAGAAAAACATCCTGACTTAATTTTAACCAGTAACCCATTTCACAGCTCCATACTAACCCTTGTTCTGGTGCATATTCTCCTGTTCTAATGCCTGAAAACTTTATTCCCTGATGAAAAATAAATCTGAATTTCTAACTGCATCCTTTATCTTGGTGAAACTTAAATCACTCCCATAGCTTTCCTAGATGAACTCATAATTGTAAATTGAAGAATTCCTCCAAAACGAACTGGAAGACTACCTTTGGAGATTTGATTATCATATCTTTTCAGTCTCTTCCCAAAGCTGGGTCCATTACCTTGACTACATTTCTGTAAAGAATTGAAGCAGCATAAGTTGAATGAATAATCTGCCAATAGTATTTACCCATATAGAGAGTTGGTCAAATGATTATGCGCTATCTTGCACTCACAGGTATTTTATTGTCTACCAAATGTTAACTCTCACTTTCAGATAAATTATTCAGATTGACTGAGTACAGTAGGTCTATAGCCTTTCCAAATCTCCGTAATGAATATGTCTTTAGAAAGTTGTTTCCTTTTGATGCATTCCTAATCACATCTGCATAGTTATTTTTGTTTTACATCTTTTTTAAATTCTCGCACGTATTTGCTTTAAGACCTCTACAAATTGCCAGAGGAACTATTCTTTTCTAGACAAATATTCTTGCGTTGTTTTTCACATCTTACATAAAACACAGGTAACTGTTTTGTTATCCTAACAAGAATTATGATTTCCTAAAATACTGAAATGAATGCTTTTTGAGTACTAGGGCAGCATAGGAAAGACCTCAACATACCTCGTGTACTTCATGTTTTTTCTTCAGGACCACATCAACTTGGCATTACAGATCTGATAATTTTGTAGCTATGTTGTTAGTGAGTATAAATTGGCAGCACCAAAGCTGTCCACACAAAAGTCAGCTGTGCTGTAGATATTGTGGCCAAAGGGGATCCTAGAACTAAATTGTCTCTATGATCTCTATTTGAGCCTACAGTCATACAATTTGTTCCATCCAGAACTGGATATGGATACCAGGGAGTAACTATCCTTCTTAGTGAGCTGTGAAAAAGTCCACAAATCTTTGGTTTCATTTTCTTGTTATCTTACAAACGTTAGTTTGTCACCCTTCTTGGTATTGCAGCATAAGAAATTTTCTTCATTATATTTCTCTTGTTCAAGTGTAATTCCTGGATACTTTGAATTACTTTGATACACTTCTATTCCTCTCTGATTTGTTTTACTTCACCCTTTCTCAGTTATGTAATACATGGCTTTAATAACATTAAAATCATTGTATCAGATTTTATTATTATGAACATGGACTGATATAATTCCAAATTATTATCTTATTTCTTGTATTCCCAATATCTAGTCAAAATTCTATGCTTAGGATCATCTTCTTTACTCTTTATTTTGGTTTCCAAATCAATGGCTCCTATACTTCTTTTCTGCCTCACTGAATTCAAGCTTTATAATTTTAGCATTAGAGTTATTCATCATAGCTTTGTTCTATCCATGTTATAATTTTTCTGTCTATTGTGTCCTATCCCATAAATTCATTCATTCAGCCAGTGATATTGACTTTAAACTGGAATTCCCACAGTAATTTCTTTGACCTTTCTTAAATATTTGTCCCCAGTTCTCTCTCTTATGTTGTGTATATGAATATTTTTTTTTTCGTATCAAGCAAAAACAATTACTTCTACTAAAAGGACTATAAACATGTAACTAAAAAATAATATATATGGCCTGCTAACTATAGTTGATCTGATTTACCTAACATACACAATAAATGCTTTCATTCTGACAACTGAAAATATAGTACACTTGGAAACTGCAATGCACACAGTACTTTTATATAGCAGCTACTGTGTGCTACTATCAGTTTTGTCAATTAATTAGGGTATCATGAATACAAATGATACATCTGTCAAAGTAATTAATGGTAAAGCAGATGTTTCAGGCTTCTTTGGTCTAAACTAAGAAGCAACTTGACTCAGCCATACCTATTTTGTGGACTGAGCACTGGCACAGGTTGCCCAGAAAGGTTGTGGAATCTCCATCCTTGGAGACATTCAAAAGCCATCTGGACGTGGTCCAGGGAAACTGGCTGTAGGTGGCTCTGCTTGAGTAGGAGAGTTGGACCATAAAACCTCGAAAAGCTCCTTCCACCCTCAACCATTCTGTCATTCTGTGATGGGCACGCATGTCAAGTAGGGACATATAGGTATGTACATAGAGACAGCTTAAAATGTAGAAAGAAGTTGCACAGTGTCTTGGTATAATCAAATATATTTCAAATTCCTCAGTTTTTGATTCCTGAAGCCTTTTGGAGGACCCCTCTGATGTCTGTGAGATGAATGTGCCTTTATGATAGACTCTGAAGGGCCCATTTCTTTTTACTAGCTGTAAGAGGTCAAAAGCAGACAAAGTACCCGAAGTTTAGATGGCTGAATTTAAAGCAGACAAATCACACCTAATGTGTTTAAATCATCTGAGCTTCTTCACTTTGCCATGTCAGAAGCTGTGCTATTCTGGACAGGATGAAAGGTATACACAAAGCCCTGTTGCCCTCCCTGTAGCTTTGGTGACTGCAAGAACTGTTCTACTTCCAGTAACATAGAGGAAGTGTTTGCAGAATTGCATCAGCATTAACTGCTAATGCAAAAGCAGTTTACAATTATGTCCTTTGTCCTGTCAGAGTTTCCAACACTTTCTTCACTTTAGAACAAATGTGCGTGGTGTGACAATAATTGACAGTTCTTAAAGGAGCATGAGGTAAGTTAGAATATTAATATTATCTGAATAGGTAATGGATAAAATAAGCTAAATAAGGTGAACAACTGAAAAGTTAAGAGCAAAGAGAGCACACAATGCACAAGTGCATTTCTTCTTCTCACTTTAATCTGCATGACATTCATTTCAAACCTATAAAGTATTTCAGGCTTTGGAGCCTTTGAACAAGTTTTTTTTTTTTATTTGTTTATTTTTAATTAGGTAACCAATTTCAGACAGAATCTAAAGAAAACATGGTTGCTTTAGTGTGATTCAGTGTGATTTCAACTGGATGGCAGTTTAATAATCAGTAATTTACACTATGAACTATTGCACAATACGAAATGTCACTATAATAGCAGGCCAAATTTCATTTACTTTTCTTGCATAACCAGTATTATGGATATAATTAAGGTTACCTTCAGTTATTTGGCAGAGTTATTTGTATTTTCTTTTTTTTTCTCTTAGTTCATAAAACCTTTTTTCTTGTGTTAAAACATCTTTTATTGCCAAATTTGTTCATCAGGTCCACAATGTGTTAAAAACCTAAAAAGGAAACCTAATCCAACTACTGTGCAAGTTTTCCAAACAAAATGAAATACATTGTCTGATGTAGGCATAGTCAGATTTGGTACAGACATCTCCATAATTTTGCAACTAGAAAGATGTTATCAGCATAATTGTTAAAAATGAGAATGTTGGCAAAGGAGGAATCTTCAGTACAAAACAAATTTAAACACTGGTAGCTGTCTAATCAGAGAAGTTAGGCATAAGGAATGGCTCTAGATCTGAACCAGAGGGATGATCTAGATTACCACATGATGCAGTTTAAAGAAGAGACTACCTGCAATTTCCTGAACTCCGTAAAGCACATTTTTATTGTCTGGTCAGAAATCCAAGCAAATGATATCATAGAGTCACAGAATCATGTAAGTTGGAATGGACATACAGAGGTTGTCCTGTCCAATCTCCTGCTCAGAGTAGGGCCAACTCAGAGCTGGCTGGTCAGATCCATGTCCAGTCAGGTCTGAATATCTCCAAGGATGCTGATTCCAAAATCTCTCTGGGAAACTGGTTTGAGTTTGAGCATGGGTGTATGATTTTCATGTCACCCTCATGTAATTTTTTTTTTTTTGAAAGTGTATTTCCTGTATTACTTGTGTCTTGTCCTTGATTCTGCACCTCCACAAAGGGCCTGACTTCCATCTTCTTTACACCTTCCCATGAGGTAGGGGCAGACAGATGAAGTCTCCCCGTAACTTTCTCATTCCCAGGCTTAACAACTCTAGTTCTCTCAGCCTCTCCTCTTTGTGTCATGTGCTTCAGGGCCCTGACCAACATAGTGGTCTTCTGCTGAACTCTCTCCAGTATGTCTACATCTCTCTCACACCGGGAAGGCCACCACTGGACACAGTACCCCAGATGTGGTCGCAGATGTGGTCTCACCTGTTCTGAACAGACAGGAAGGATCATTTCCCTCAACCTGTGACAATGTTCCTCCTAATGCTACCCAGTATACGGTTGGTCTTCTTTGCAGCCAGGACACACTGTTGAAGCACTTTCTGAAAAAACAGACACAATTTTGCACCCCACTCTCCCCCAACCAGAAGCTAGCAGTCTATCAATCTCTGGCAGTAGTGAATAAAACTTAAATTATTTTATATCTTTCAATCTTGTTTTCTGATAATCAGTGGGGTCTCATCCAACTGCTAATGCTTTTCAAAGTCACACTATTGACTTCATCAGAAGCTAAATGTAGAGACAGCATGTAGGTCTATGTTTGATAACATTCACCAGAGAAAGGAAAATTCTGGATAAAATGCAATAGTATGAGTTGTGGGCACAAATATCACACTGAAATGTGGCCACACCCCAGTTAGAAAAGAAAACATAGTTTTGAATGGTGAAATATGGGATTAAAATGTCAAAAAGGAAGTGAAAATGGACTTCAACAATTTTGAAGATTTTAAATGAATAAATGTATCAGTATATTTGTTTCTACTTTTGTTTCACACCGTTGCTTCACAAGGTTCCACATCATTGTTTCTGGAAGATCTAACAGAAGTATTTTTAAAAATAAGCTTTGTTTCATGGAAAAGAAATAGATATGCGGAAGCAGCAAAGAGAACTGACACTATTTAAGACTGCCTTTCTGCTGGAAATATCTTTGAAAGAAAAACTGACAATTAATATGCAGTATATTTCACTTCACAGAACCTCACCTTTCTGAAATTTCATCATTATATTGTTTCCCTGAAATCAGTTATTCAAACACCTAATTACAGCAGGATGGCCATGAGAAGATAAATATCTATTTCATAGTTCCTCCTTATATCCTTGTTTAGACAGCAAAGAAAGACTGTTACCATATACCATCCACCTGTTATTTTTCAAAATATAGTGTGAATGCTAATATTTGCAATATTGGTGAAATAGAAGCCAAGGTTTTAAAAGAGGCAATCTATTTTAAAGACCCTATATAAAATCATGACTTAAATATCTCATTTAGATTCAATGGGGAAATAAGTCATTGTTCTGAGGTAGTTGCCAAACATACCCAGATCATCACTGCAGAGAAGAAGGTGCTTCTGAAGATCCACAGCTCACCTGAACTGAATAACACACATCTCATTTGTCTGCCCTCTATCTGTCTCCCCGCACCACTCGCAGTTCAAAAGAAAGAGTGGAGAATGGTGTAATCCAGGTTGATAAATGTATTATGTCAAGGAGTCTGGTACCTGTGTCACCTGTTCCCTGGGGAAATGCTGTAATTGCTAGATTCCTGTGCAATTTATTGTGTGCCGACACGTCCGATGATGTCACTATTTATTAATGCTGGGAACACCATTTGTTCTTCAGATTTTTTTTAGGAGAACCTAAATTCGTCCTAACGCTGATGACAATGAAGCTGTAGTCAGCAGGCAGATGATCATGATCTCAGAACAAGTGTTTCTGAACACTTGTGAGCTTCAGTTTCTACACCCAGAGAATCTGAGGATTGGAAGTGATATTTTTTAATAGATTAAGGAATCTGTAATGGTTGTTCAACAATAAAGATATAAAAGGGTTCTTGTAGCCAAGTTCTTGGTGGGATTTTGTTTCCTACCTTAATTATGGTAGGATTTAGGTGGATTGAATCTGTTTTAATGAATTTTGTATTTAATAATACTTAAAGTTCAGATTTGTTGAGACTTTTCTATTGTTAAATTTTACTGATCTCAGGTTAGGTTAACACACCGTATCTAATCTTATTTGCACCTTAAATTCTGATCTAGCATATAGTATAGTAACCAGTAGTCTCTATTAGCTCTGGAGCCTCATAGCCCTGTTCTGGTTTTCAGTAATGCTCACTTTCATGTATTCTCACCATTGTAACTTCTTTCACAGTGACTCACACCTCCTTGTTGTTAAAAAGGAGAAAAAGGAGGAAATAGGAAAAAAAAAAAAAGTTAATTTAATGGAAATTGAGATATATACAGTACTATTATTTCAGTCTGTGATATGACTCCGTATTCTGAAATATGGGGAATATTTAAAAAAAAAAAAAATAAATTAAAAGCAAAATGCAGTCTAGTTATTTTTTCACTGAAAAGAGATCAAACTATTTAATTTACACTTTATATACATCCATTGCAGGTGTTCATGGCTGTGTTAATATGTGGGAGTATGTGTGTTTATGTATATATATACGTATGTGTTTATGTATATATATACACATATGCATGAGAGATGCCAAGTGAATTTCCTTGGTGAACAAAAACTAGTTCTACTAATGAATAAAGGGAGGAACAAGAGGAACCTGCTGAGAAGGTGGAGAACATGGGAAGATCGCTATTGAGGTCTGAAAATGTACAAAACTGATCATAAGATGAAGAGGTTAATTTTTCACTAGAAGAGCAGAGGGGAACACACTATTAGGCTTTAAAGGTGTTTAACAAGGTGTTAATTTAGCTTCTAAAGGGAAATTTTCAGTATATATAGGAGATACTATACAGAAGTGCACCAGTGTTTTCTTTATACACTATAGTAATAGCAATAACGGCATTAAAAGCTCCACTCTCTCAGTGCATCAGGTTTTAAATCTCACTAGGGCAGAGATATCAAGCTGACGGCATAAGTGGTAGAAAATAAAAGTTAAAAAAAAAAAAAAGGCCACAAACTGTGTTATGTATCTAAAAGAGGAAAAACATGAGGCTGATTTCATAATGCTGTGGCACAGACAAGGCCGTCTTAGAACTTATTGCTTCCTTCAGTATTGTCCTGGAATGGTATTTTATTTATAAAACTTTCATCTGTGTATGTGATATTTTTTGTTGTTAAGCCTCTCTCTCCCTCATTGCCTCTCTCAGACTTACTTCATTTCTATATCTGATTTCACACATAGAAGTAACTGAGCATCTGGGATACAGGGAGAGAAACACCAAACTCCTTGGACAGCGGGATGCCTACCCTTAAGAAATGAGGCAACTAGTATGTGACTGTGTGACTGACAAAGTTATGTGTCACTGAGTGAATCCTTGACACTTGACCTCTAGAAAATTGTTGTTATGTAACACAGATGTGTATGTTTTATTCTGATTAAATATTTCACACTAAAAGCAACAATTTTTAATCAAGAAATTCACACTCCTCCAAAGATATGTAATAAAAATTTTCAGGAGAAAGCACCTAGTTATGATTTGGCTGTACTAGGCTTCTTTTACATCACTTACATGTAAAATCCAACTCCCAGACTTCATCTTGTTTTTAAACTACTGGCATGTAGTGCTGGACAAATCCCTGAATTTCAACAGAAAACTGAAAGAACACTGATAATGTATTTGCTTACCTCTGGTCCATGTTCTTTAAGATGAGGTCAGAGTTTTAGCCACACCGGCATCTTTCCCAAGTCCATGTCGACATCATCTTACTTTTCACTCAAAAAATGTCAAAACCTAGCGTAAACAGAAGCAATGTGTCTACTGGTTTTACGTTAGCTGAAACAAACAACATCTAGAAAAAAAAAAATGTTTCAAAAACTTTATGATGGTAGGCTGTAAACATAATTATTGAAAATTTTTAGTCAAGAAAAAATCCTTGTTCAGGGAAGAAAATAACGTATTCTCAGCTTTAACCACATGCTTATATTCTAACATACCTGAGGTACACTTCTGTGCATTTTTTCCCCTGTTAATGGCTTTCTGCTTATTATTAGAACCAGTATTTAATCTTGGATTACATCAATGGTTCTTCATGCATCATGTGTTGTTTTGTGTTAAAAATGTAAAAATGTACTCATACTAAGACTATGCTACCAATTTTCACATAATTACCAGAGTGCAACCTAGCTTGTAGTAGAACAGAAATTGAGCTGCAAGGTTGGTTAGTTTTATATGCTATTTAGTTTCTCCATCCTGTGGTGTTTCAATGCCAAAACTAGATCAGGCGCAATTTGGGAATTACATTTGAGCTACTACCTTTTTAGGTTTCTCATTCCATCAGTAAACTTAACTACCTAAAAAAGGGAAAAAATGTAGAATTCTGAAGATCAGTGAACAACAGACCATGTGTTCCACTTTTGTTTTATTGCTAATCATGCATAGAGATGAGAAGAATGCAACACGTGCCAGTATTACTCAATCTATTCAGAAAGAAAAAGAAAAAAGAAGAATGATTCATTATTAAATAAACACCTTTGTTGATCCTTCACTCAGAGCTATTTCCTTAGTGCTGTCCAATATTCAGATAAAGAAAAAAAAAATTAGAATGCGTGTTTTGTTATCAATGAGAAAGGTAAGATAATTGTGATCTTGATTTCCATGGCTATAAGTACATTAGGCCTCAAGAAGCTTGACTAGAAGTCCACCACTTTTCACTTTTTCAGGTTCTCTGATATCACAGTCTATAAATTTATACTAAACTAGGAGCGATAAAAGCAATTTCAATTGATGTTTGTAAGCCTATTTAAGTACTCCTAAAGTAATGCCACTGCTTGCCAGGAAGAACTTTAAAGTACTTTTAAGCTAATCTTTGGCTCCTAGATTAGTCATTAAGCCGTATACCATCCATTGCAGTTTAAGGTTGTCTGCAATGTAAAAAATACAATGGTCTTTTGTTAATCTTTTGAAAATATGTCAGTGAAATTATGCAACATTTAATAGTGTAAACTGTATTATTAATGATTTTTATTCAACTTAACAGATCCTTGCACCACATGTAGAAATTAAATATTTAAACATGAAAAAATGAAAAAAAAAAAATAATAAAAAAAAAACCACACAAAGAAACTTTCCCAAGGGTTAAAAATTGTTTTATTTATATACATATAAAGTTAAATTGAAGGTGGATTAACAACTTTGTGGCTATTATGAATAGTCCTATAAATTATAAACACGATAAAATCCTTATGGAGTCTGTATACTGTTAGAAAAGAAGAAAAATGTTCTTTATTGCAAAAAAAACTCTGTTTATCTTTTTCAAAGTTCTGGTTTTTTTCTTCTCTTTATTTATGTTTCCCCGGCATAGCTCCAATATACTAGGTGGAACTCAGGCACTTAAATACAGAATTAGATTCCAGAAAGTCTCTGTGAAAATGAGCAGCCCTTGTTTGACTTTGAAGTCCTCCGGGATCAAGACTTATGCTTCTGTGCCTGTGGAGAACTTCCGTGTTTTGAATACTTCAAATCCTTTTTCTCTCCTAAATCATACTGAGCTCCAGTGATCCAACATTCAGTTGATCTCCCAGTATACACACACAATGAGGAAGAATTATGACTAATCATAGTTATAGACTCTTGCTTTTAAAACAGCTGCTGGTAACTCCTGCTCTTTTTATGAAATAGCTTCATGGACTGAATATTCACTTATAGAATGAAAGACCTATAAGAGTCCAAATTTGCATGACATTATTCCATAATCATGAGCCTGTGAACTTTTCTAGATTATGTCACCCTTCATTCCTGTTGTAGCTATGAAACACTCAGAAAAAAATTCAAAATACCTCATGCCAAAAAAGAGTACAGAGAAAAGGACCTGGCTCTGTAATGCAGAAACTAAGCCTACAAGCAGTAAAGAGCAGGTCCTGACTTTCAGTCACTGCTTCCAGGACACTGAATATATATTGATTTATTTTCTGTATCTATAATTATCACAGTGCAGAATATAATTTATTTCCATATATATTTCTATAGATTCTAATGTGCCAACATCTCCAGTTCAACATCTACTAGGTCTGTCCAGTATATTACTCGGTGTTTTCTACATCGTCCTGAAGAGAGAGCTATAGTGTTCTCCAGTAGAAAATTATTTCTTCACTGTACCAGATACACAGGAACACATCCAGAAAAGGTCATTGGATACATCTGGTGCCTCAGTTCTTGTGGAAAAGGACTAGCTCACACTCTGTCTGAGGAATAATTTTAGCACTGGCATGAAGCTGATATCATGGGACCATCCAGAAATATGTACTTACCAGCAAGAATGTATAGTTTCTTAATTACAAACAGCGGCGGTCATGAGACAAAACCTAGGTGACCATCTATCTCAAAAGAGAACCATTTCTGGGTTTGTGTATAACTACAGTTTCACACTCCTAGGCCTTGGATTCATCCTGAAAATTTGAAAAGCTGATAGTTACACTGTTCCCTCTGTAGTGAATGGGAAAAGACAAACATTTCCAAAGAGCAGTTGGACCCATATGATATTATCCTAGGTAAGGAATATTAAAATTAAATTGAGATACTTAGTTTAGGTGGCTATTTTGAAAGTATTCAGGTTCAGAATTTTGAATACATATGAACTAAACCATTTTCATGGTTAATTACAGATTTCCCCTGTTATTTATACTTCTTGCTAAATGTTAGAGTTATATATTCTCTGTGTTTTAGGTATTTCCATCTGGTGGAACAGATAGTGGTAATAATTTTATTTTATTTTATTTCTTTAGTTTTCAGGTGTCTGACATTTTACACTTGGATTTTGATTTTAAGAAGTGCACCACTTGCATAACTTATCTTGAAACTCTGACGTTAGGACCAAATTGCTGATTGGGGTTCCAATTAGGATCTTAAATAAACAATTATTAAGGTATTAGATCTGTAATTACAGATCATTTCTTTAGATGTAAGCATAGTGATTCCCCCTAACTGTGAAGTTTAAAGTCCAGGCTAGATGTGCCTGTCTGGATGATCATTGCTCAAACAACTGTATGATTCTGAGGCTCAGAATGCTGATAGCACATTTTGCAACTAAGAGGATTTAATTGAAGAGATAACTACAGGTTTGAGTCCAAGATTTACAAAGATAAGTTTTTGGCTGATTACACTGTTGCCTATCCTGAGGGGCTTCAACAAAGTGTATTTAGAGAGGGTTGTTTGCTTTTTTGAAGCAACAATTATTGGAAGGCTGTAAACATCACTCACTTGATAAAAATCTTGATCCTAGAAATTCAGTTACTCTAGTAATACAGGTTATTTTAGTAGCACTGAGCTCTAAAATTCCATGGAATCTTTATGCTGGACATTTTTCAAATCCAAGACAAGACATTTTGTGATCCATACCTACATAGTTAAATCTGTTAGATCAAGACAGAAGCTGAAAGCATTTAGGTACCGGAGTGACCAGAAGAAGATTAAAACTAAAGGTCAAGTTAATTACAAGCAAGTTAATTGTAAACTTTAGAACCTAATTTATTACTTTCATTCAGTCGTAATCTTTTTTTAGGCTGAAGAGAAGATGCAAAGAGTTGTGGAAATTTTTTGGGGTTCAAAAGACCTTAAAGTTCTATACTCTTATGAAGTATTTATAATAGAGTTCCTGAAAATATTAAGATTTAATGAATAGTAAATTAATTAGAATAAATTTTCCATGGAAAATCCCATTAGAACTTTAAGTAAATAATATCTGGGGAAAAAAAAAAACAAAAAAAACCCCAAAAAAACGAAACAATCCAAAACCAAACCTAACTCTACAAAGCCAAATTTTAGAAATGTTAGCATTTGGAAGGAAGTTTGATTTTAATTCTAAAGATATTGGAATTTCTCTGTGATACAATAGTGACTTCCCATTTAATTAAAACAATGTTAAATTGCTGCATCTTTCACTGAATTTGGCATGCTGACATAGAACTTCTGACAACATAAGCAATGATCGTACTTTATATAGGAAAATTGAAACCTCCTTAGTGTGTGTTATTATATACTGAAATGGGATTGTTTCGAATAATCAGACCATGGGAAAGCTGAACTGTTTGGCTCATCCCATATCTGCTTCAGCATTAGTAAGTGCTTTCTGCTTAAATCCTTACTGTGAGCCAAATGATTGCTGTGTGAGGTCCAAGCACAAAGATTTTCTCTTCAGGACACTTCAGCTGCTGATCCAGCACAGAGGAGATTGTTTCCTTCTCCTTCTCTCCCTTACAGGCACACTGATCGCAGAGAAAAGCTGAGGGGGGAGCTGGTCCATGTTAAAATAAAGAGCTCACAGGAACACGTGTGTCAAGCACAAATGAAAAGAGTAACCTGCTCATGCTCCCTCCAGAGCACATCCCTTCCCATTGCAGCCTCATTTGGGGAGGCAGGTCTGGTGATGGTGGGCAGTAGTGAAGCCAAAGCAAAGGTCTGCATCACCTATCAATCATAAATGTATCAATTAGGATACAATTATTATTAGTTTGCCTTGAAACAAAGTGTAGGCATACTAAAATAATATATCTAACAACAGCATTTAGGTGCCTTGTAACACCATGATGGCAGGACCAAACATAATGTATAAGCATTTTACATGAGTATGTAAGCAAGAAAAGAAATACAACTAGAGGGGAAAGGATGTGTCATTTTAAGCATGCTTTCATACCTCTTCTTTTTCCAATTCTTCAATCATAGAATCATAGAATAATTTGGGTTGGAAGGAACATTTAAAGGCCATCTAGTCCAAACCCCCTGCAATGAACAGGGACATATTCAACCAGATTATGCTCCTCAGAATCCCATACAACCTGATCTTGAATGTTTCCAGGGGTGGGGCATTCTTCCTGTGGGTTATCTCAGCTCCTGACTGAAACCAATACTGCTTTATTTAAAACTGCTATATTAAAAACTGTTTCATTAAAAGCTGTTGTATTTAAGCTTATCACATTTTATACACTTGAAAGTCCTCGTCATCTCCATCTCACTAACTCTAAAAAAGGAAAACATTCTTTAATTCCACTGGCAGATATCAAGAAACAGAACTGTATGTGGATCAAACACCTGCTGACAAACACTAGCTATTACAGCTGCAACCAACTAATTTGAATGGTGTTTCCTTTCCCATCCCCTATAGTTTCTTGGCAGTCAACAGTTTTCGCTTATATCTCCCAAGATTTATTCATTTTCTTGTCAGTGATTTGTGCTCTACCAACTCTGAGTAATGTAGATTCCAAAAATAGTGTTTGATAAATAATTATCAGCCTTTCCTACTGGGATGTCTGATCCCTGTAGCATAAGAGATTCATATTCCTACTAGGGATTTATACCGATTCCCAAAATGACAGTCTGGTATTTGTCACTAGTCACAGAAAATCAAAACTATAGTTGCTGCAACTTCCAAGGAAAGGCAGGAATATTAATGCTTATCTTGATGTTTTGCTTGAAAAGTAAAAGAATGAATTCATCAAAAGCTATGTCCTGGCCAAGCACAGAGACATAATTAAGGAGTGTTTAGAGCATATAATTTACCACTTTCTTTCTGTTTGCTGTAAAGGTAGAACAAGGTGCTAGTCATAAATATGATGTTAACACCCAACAAATTTTTAACAGAGTCCCATGTGAGTTTGTGAAAGATCTGTCCTGAAGTTTTCCCTGAAAATTACCATTCAGCTATAAAAAATAATTTTAGATGGCAGCCTCCTGACTGCCAAAGGCCATCAGAGGAGCATCAGCTGGATCCAAATTTCCATGCCAGCTCAGAATTACCTCACCACTAGCGCCTAGCTGTAAACCTCTAGTGGAACTGGCTGCTTGCCTACTTGCAGTCCCAATGAGGAATTTGCGTTCATAAATCCAAATGCTAGCTCTCACAGCTTGCTGGCATTAGCACCTTCACCCTGCTTTCAGTCAGAAATTTAATAGTCATGCTGAGTTCTTCTGAAAGTAAAATCCTGTATTTCTGAACTCCTACATACTTACTTGTTGGACAGTTAAGTTTATCTCCTTGATGACGTGTCCAATTGTGAAGGTCTGGCAACTTCTTAAATACTGTCTCCAAATTCACTGGATTACCAAAAGAGGCCATGGGTGGAGAATGCCTGCAGCATTTTGAAATGAACGGTTAACATGGAATTTGGGAAAATGTTGTTTCATAGATGCGAAATGAGAGGACTATTGAACCAGACCTTTAAGCTGTCTATGCTAACCTCTACTTATAATTAATGGGGAGGGAAAGATACCTTTAGGTCATGAATAACCTCAGCCTAAAGTAGATGTGTAAAATGACTCTGACAACTTGCATCCTTAAATTTTCTAATTCTTTTAACTGATTTTAAATAGATAAGGATATAGTCTTCTAAGTCGTGATGAATCCTGCCAGTGCAGATGCAAGTCTTTCCTAGGATTCTGCTGAGTGGCCATCTGATCTTTCCAACAGCAGATTTTAGCCAGTCTCTGGAACCTGTGTACTGGAGATTGCTACAAGGCCATCACAATCCCAGCTTATTTAAGCAATGAATTCCCATGGGAACTTTGGAGCTTGATGTACTCTAGTCTAATTGAAAAACCAATCAGAACATTTATTAATCTCTTGATTTACACTTTTTGTGATCATTAGCTTTATTTAATTAGATTTACTGCACAAAAAAAAACCCATAAATTAATCCTATTGTTGCCTACCAAACAGTGTTATCATTGGGAGATCACTTTACGCTTTATTTAGTGCTGCCAAAAAACATTCTGTTAATAAACTTATGGTATGACTTGGTATCAAAAAATATTTATTTTATTTAATGTTCTATTCTGACAGCTTCATTCAAATATTACATGTTTAGTGTTTTCTAGGTAATTGTCCATACTCAAGACAGAAACAACAAAAATTTCCTTTTTCTTAAAAGGCAGATTAATCTGCACAAAGGCAACTTTGGCAAGGTATTTCATACAGTCAGTCAGTACTTAAAATAAAAGAATGGTATGAAATTTGTCAGATCTCTTATTTTAAATGCAAAACAAATGGCATTTTGTAATATTGATTAGCCCCAGGAAAATACATGCAAGAACATACTATTATCCTCTATCCCCTTAAATCTTTAAACCAGCTACAGAGGAAACTTATTTTGAAGGGTTACATGGATGCAAATTGAATTCTGATCCACTGATTTATTGTATGTCTGTAGGGCTCAGCATTTTTTTGAAGCCAAAGACGTAGTTTTGAATAGGAATTTATTTTAATATATTGAGTATTTTAGCAGATAACAGGTTACTTTATCGATCTGACACTGCAATAACTACTCACACAGAAAACACAGATAATAAAAATAAAACAGGAAGTGGGATGTTTCAAGGTATTAACACAAGGGGAAAAAAGGTAGAAAAAGCAAAAAAATTAAATCAATTATGAGCAGCACCTGCAATAGTATTCCTTTTGAGAATAGCTACCTCTGTCTCTTTTTCCTTTGGCTTCTAGTTACCTACCTGCACCATCCATGAGTGCTGACAGTATCAAGGCTGCTACTTTCCTTTTTTCTTCTTTGATACTTCCTATGCAATCTGTAGGATCTATTGAAATATGGGATGAGGTCTCAGAAGAAAACGTAGATGCACTTAAACAAGTGCCGGATATGATTCTGCATGCATGCTGTGAAGTTCTTTGTGTGTCTCAGACTCAGGTCTCAGACAAACATTCTCTGCTTAGGAACCTAACGATTCAGTAGTGCATAAGAGCTTTTCTTCTATTTCTCTTAGGCTTTTCTCTGGCAGAGTGCACATTTGTTCTCTTCTCCCCTTTTTGGCTTGCTGAAGTCCCAGGCTATCCAAGAAATGACCACTCTCCTTAACCCTGTCAGAAAAGTTATCAATCTTTGCTAAATCTACCAGTGAAGCACTTCTTCATCCTTACAGAGAGATTCTCTTTCAAGGGAACCTCTTCTTCATCAGATTGAGTCTGTGGTGCACCTGTAGGAATTGTATATAAAAATGCCTGTGAAGATATGCCAGTGGTGCATAGTTTGTTTATTTTTCTCACAGGAACTTCAGCCTTCCAATATAAGATGTTTATTTTTGAAATTAGAATATTTTTATGTGCATTCCCATCTCTGTAAATGCAGTTTCTGCTGCAGTTTTTCCATTGCTGCTAATTTTTTGAATTACTGTCTCTGCAGAGAGGAAGTATATTTCCTTATGCTTTTGGTACAAAGAGAGACAGAAGAGAAAAGGAAGTTATCAAAGCCTTAGAGTTAATATTATTGGGCTTTGAATGTTAATATAGCAGGGAAAAAAAGGAAAAAAAAAAAAAAAAAGAAAAAAGACCGCCTTGTTTCATTCTCTAATAAAAACATCCTGAACTATAGCAGGTACCAAGGTTGTTTTCCATCTGACCACCAAATTTCTGACAATCCATGTCTTCTGATTTCTTCCCATCATCCCACTTTGGTTTTCATCACTGAATACTCTATGCTATCTTTCTAATCCTCTTCTAGAAAAGCAGAAGTATCTATCTTAAGTATTCTCATATATATACTAAGTACTCAGTACATACACAATATAAAAGACATGTAGAGATTTATTAATCTCTCAAATTAGAGATTGAGATGGGCCTCAATTACCATCTACTTCTGCTATTTTTTTTTGACCTTTGACATCCTTAACTTGAAGGAGGATGAACAGCAGATGTTAAAGACATCTTCTTAGCAAAAGCACAAGTAACCATACCCTTACATATGTTCTTTTTCTCTCATATTATCATCTTTATCCCACCACATTACTTGTACATAGTGTTCTTTCACATTAATATTAACAACCGTTTGAGGATTATTTTGATGTGTAATTAAGTGCAAAATCAATTAGCTTGGATGTTTTGATTAAATGCTTGTAAAGTATTAAAAAAGTTGTTTATGAAGTTATTTTCAGATTACATTGTGGCTGCGAAAGCAAAAGGTTTTAATTTAAAAATTTCATTCACATTATCTTAATATTTATTTTCAGCTTCCCCTTAAATCAGGAAAACAATAACCTTTCTCAGTAATAGGGGTAGATGCTAGATATAGTCATCTAAACATCAAAACTATATTGCTAGTGCATGGGTAAAGCAAAAAGAACTTCTCTGCCTACTCTTTTGACATACTAAAAAACACACCCTGAAATCTGTAGTTTCCAAAATGAACGTCTGTGTATCTGTACAACTACTAACACACTGAAAGTCTCACACACGTGGCCAAGCTATGGGGATGAGAATATGAACATTCAAGGATTCATTTTCAATGACTGTAAAGTGAGTTATACATCAGCTCAAGAACTGTAAAGGCTCAAAACCTTATATAAAATACTGTTTTGCATACAAGAAAACATGGCAAAATCTTAATGGTAAACTGCTTACACTTCTTCCTTTGTACTAGTGATCGCAGGAAATTCCTGAACAATTGGAAAAAATTCCTACAGTCAGGCAGAGTTTTTTTTAGGAGTATTCTAAAAAAAAACCTGTAAGTTATATATAAATTGTGTCCTTATTATGGAAGTTTAAAATTATTTAAAGTTTGTAAATAATATTATCCTCAATATATTAATATATTAAGAAGGAATATATTAAGAAGGAACAAGGAATGGAGGTATCTGTGTCTCCTCTGCTAAGATGCTGTTAATCGACCCTTCTCACAGCCACACCCCAGGTGATACCAAGAAGATTAGAGAAGAGAAAAAAGAATATGTAGACATAAAAGCACATGGCCTATGCCTATCTTGTGAGATTAGAAAAAGCCTGGGAAAGTTTTCTTGCCCTGATGCTAAACAGAGCAGTCTATCCTTGCATGTTCTATTAAACTTGCCTAGAATCCAAAACTACTTTTAAAGTTAGCATAAGAAATAATCCCTAGCCAGTGCTAACTCCCTCCTTATCTTGTCTGGATTGTGCTTGAGAGAAGACTGATTGACCCAGTGCAATTCGATGCCAGCAACAGGTAAAATACTCCCGTTTCATAAAAAAACAGTATAAAAAAAAGTATGCAAGTGTCCAGGAACAACCCCATCACTGTTTAATTTAGTAGTACAGACACAATTAAAGATGGTGAAATTAATGGAAAAGTTAAAGCTAACAGAGCCACTCAGAAAAATCTCTGTTTGCTAACTGCTGCCATGTTGAACGAGATAATTCCAGTTTCTTTCAGTACTAGCTGTCTGAAGCTAGCCTATACTTCCAAAAATTAAAAAGGCCCATTTAGTCAAAATCATTCCCAAAGCTTAGGTCCTATTTCAGTGTCTGTGGCAATTGATGAGGCTGGGTTTGAGTGAGTAGGAACAGCATCTTTGTTTCTTTTTAATTTTTTTTTCTTTTTCTTTCCAGCAAACCTAAACTCAGCAGAGATTATCCTTTATATTTTTTTTTTATCTTTCCTCAGTTGCCAGGAATAAAGTGACTACTGGCTTCCTCCTGATCATCTTCAGTAGTCTGCTTAATGCCCAGAAACATCTTTATATTCTCCCTATCCACAGCTTGGAGAATGAGAATGTGAGTCTGCTAAAAGCAATAATTCAAAGGCAAAGGTTTAGTGTTTAAGGATTTACAACATCATAGAGTAGATATTTAGTGGGAACAGCAAATTATTCATTTGTACCCAGAAAACTAAACCTTAGCTAGATTGTCTTTGACCTCTTGTGGCATTATTCCCATCTCCTGTGGATGTCCTGGCAAGAAAGTCCTCCTGAAATTTCTTTGTAGATTGTGGACTGATCATGCAAGAATTGAAATGGTGATGCCAGGCATATTCTTTGTATGTTCTAATGAGGTTTGCTCTCTCAGGCCAGCTGGCTGAGCAAGCTTTAGATAATGTACAGGAGACAAAGCCAAAAAATGCTCAGATTAATAAAGAAATAGCTGCAGCTCAAACCATATGTATCTTAGGGGGTCTGTAGGGCTTCAAAAAGCTGTAAAGACGATTTCCACCTAGTGACTATGCAGAGCAAAACTCATACTAGGGAACTTATATTATATAAATACTGCATAGCTTTCCCTCCTTTCTCAGTAGCATTTTGTGCAAATAAAATTAAAGACTTTCTCAGCTAGCCTAACAGAGCTCTGGCTTGGTGTGAAGCAGAGCTGCAGTTTACTCTCAGTTACTTCATCCTGAGCCAAGAGTTGTGGCTGCAGTATGATAACCAGCAGACTGAATAAAAAGACTGGATTCGATTACATTTGGTAATAACAGGTGTGGGAAGGATGTAAGAATTACTATAGGATTTTTTTCCAAAGTGAACTGGATGCTTAAAGAGGACATATCTTATTATTTTCAAATATAAAACCTTGTCGTCGTTGTTGATTGCTATCAAAAGTAATGTTGCAAAGTCAGCCCATTTTTAACAGCTTTCAGGGACTGAGCCACTGAAAACCAAGCAAGAAGACTATACTAGAGTGATATCTAGTCCTGAAGAATTTATACTGAGAGTATTTTCGTATAGACAGTCATTTAGAGCTAGGTCCTTAGGCATATATCTAACAGCATGAAAATAAGTCACCTTTCATTGCTGTAGTAAACACAAACATATTTTACCTAGGCCTTGAAGATGTCTAAGAAACAAAGAGTATCTTAGAGCATGAGCATATGTCCATAGAAATAGAATGAAAAATAATAAAATCTACTGACACTTTAAATGCCTTAAAGTTCTCCACCCCAAGCTGTGGGCTACCTGTTGCCCTCACCCTTCACCGAAAATGATTCCTTTTTACAGCAAGTAAAGTATGTAGACATAAAGTTCTCTTCTGGAACATATATAAATATGTGTATATGGCACAATATAAAATCATGAAAACTGAGAGCTCATATTCAAGCACTCTGTGGAGTTGCCTTGTTGGGCTACATACCCTTTTCTCCATTCTAACACTCCAACCTGTCATTTGACTTTCTCAGGAAAATGGTGGATTTTTGACTCAACCAAAATGGAATGCCTCAAGGTATATACCAGGAACACACAGAGTCGGTGGGTAGTTCAGCCTGCATGGACTTCTCCTGACTGCTTAGAAAATGTGTGGGGGAATGCAGCTGATCTGGAACAGCTACCTCCAAGAACTATACACAGCACTCCAGTACCACAGTTAACTTTTCTCTTAAGATGGCTGTTACATCAGTTTCTTTTTTGGAATACACCTACTACCTAAATACCTGTGGTAGTCCTACTAGGAGCCTACATATTTCTTCTTCACTGCGTTGTTGAGTGTTCCATTACAACCAATGGATCAATCTCAGAGGCCTTTTCTGAGACATTTCTGAGCTGCTGGACAAAGTATTATACTTCACTATCAAAAAAGGTCTTTGGAGTCACCAAGACCCACGATCATGAAGACTCTGCAGCACAAGGCCTACCTCCAAATGTTGAGAAAATTTCTTTGATGGGATAGAAAATTGTTCTCCATCACAGACCTCTTGGACTATAGTCACTCTGACGTAGTGGGTCCCAGTTTGTTTACCCTGTGCTTGGAGCATTATCACTGTACTTCCTACAGTTTGCTCTAATAAGTCATGATCACCCTGAATTCTACAATTTTATCCTAAATTGGGCAAGTAGCTTCTGCACACTAGTCACCTCTATCTCCTCAGAGATTCTTTTTTAGACTTTTGCTACACATGCCTCCTCTTCCACACCATCCCTTCCCCTGCCCCACATAGCTCTTAAGGAAACTCAATAGCATGGTTTGCACTTAAGCCATGTCTCCAAAACACCTTTACAGAGCCGTGTTTTTATTGTTGCACTTGCTTTTTTTGTGCTGTCAAGCTATGAACCAGAAGGACCTCTGAGCATCAGAAGAGGAAGACAGACTCCAGCGTGTGAGCTGATACTTTGACCTGACTTCTGTGACTCACCAGGGATATGACCTGGCATATCTTCCATTTAGTGGTGGGCACAAGCATTTCCATGTTCCTACTTACTGTAGTGGAGACCCTGGCACACGCATATACTGATCCTTCTTCCAGCATGTCAATACGAGGTTCTGACTGCATTTTGCCCCTCACTTCTCTATTTACATTTAAAGTCCCAGAAGTTACAAGGTCTCCTTTTTATCCTCCTTCTGACCCAGGCCAATTTGGCCATTCACAGGTGTACATGTAGGAAATATGATGAAAAGGCTTGCTTTCATTCTCTTGTTCCATCACATCTCTGGAGAAAACACACTGAAGTAAGGTTGAGAAGCTTCTTGGACATCTTTAGAGAATCCCTTCTCATTCGGAGTACTTGCAGATGATCACAGTCCTTCTCTTTTCCCTTCTTTTGTCATTTGTAACACTCTGCTCCTCATTCTCCAAATTTATTTTTTTCTTCCTCCTCCAGCATCCTATTAATTTATTTTGTCCATGAAACGTCATTATAAATAAATCCCATCCACACCCATCATTCCAGGGAGCACTGACTTAGAAGTTTCCCAGATATGAATTGGTATCCTTACCTTTCAGTACACCCTAGTCTTCAGAAACAGGCTTCAGAAAGAGAATCATCAGAAACAGAGTGATATCTCTGTGGTAATTATCTGACAGGAATACATGTCACAGTAGAAGGGGATTAAAACAACGAAAAAAACTCTGGTCTTTCCCATCCCCATATATTTTACACCCAATTTTACAGTATTTACTTTTAAACAGGGGTGGCACTGTGAAAATATGCTGTCAGTGCTGGATCTAGGAAATACTCAACTGATACATTTATAATGCTAAAATAGTATCCATTCAAAAGTATTTTTAAAAAGAGAGATGGACAAATAGAACAAAAGAACCATTTTGAAATTCATGTTTCTTGACATTTGTTTGCTGTATAAAATGTTCTTGACCTTTTCATCTATGTTTGAAAATTTACATCTAAAGATTTTATCTTATTTCCTGTGCACAGCTGGAGCCACTATTAAGAGTCAAGCACACATACTGAGAAAGAAAACAAAATTAAATTACAGTTCTCTGTTTTGGTGTACCCAAAATTCTTGTTTCTTCAAGTATAGAAATGTTACACATTGGGGTTTATTGCAATACTAATTAGCGTTTTCAGCCAGGCATTGTCGCGTTTGCTCTGTCTTGGTTTTGAGCAAAAAACTAAGCTACAAAGTGGGATAGTAACATCATCAAATATGATATGTTTCTTTTTCTCTTCATAATAACATTTGAAACTGCCGAAGCTTTACCTGGAAGTTTTCCATAGCACCCATTGTTTTTCCAAGCACCCCTAGCAACTTATATTTTGCCTATTTACTTTTTACCAATCACTTAGAATTCGTCTACCAGCTGAGATGTCGAGATGACCTGTTTCTTTTCACTTTGATCTGTAGGCTGCTGTATTTAAACTGTAGCAGTATTCAGTATTGTGGTTCAATAATGTAGTTCAAGAGCAGCTATTAATTTTGACAAATTAAAATTTGTTTCTAACTACTGAACTGTCTTAAAAGGAGGATGAACTTAAATCAGATGCACATGATTAAAGTAAGATTCACAAATTTAAAGTAAAATGTAATGCTGTACATCATTTCTTCTTCAGCAGTAAGTTGATGATTCATTCATTCACATCTATTCCGTATTGCATAAGTAGACAGATTACTTGGAGCTGGAATATCTTTGGTCGTTGTGATGCAGTTTACTTGCACAGTTGAGGAATTACAATCAAGGAAATAAAGAAAAAATGATTGACATGAATGCGACTCATTATTCTGTTGAGAACTTGTTTTGACATATCAGTCAATGTAAATTATCAGTGTTACAATGGCATTGATTACAATTTTCTCCTCTTTGATCACATCAGAAATTCCTTGTCAGTATAACATATAGCATGTATTTTCCAGCAGATCATAACTGTTTTCATAACTTGACTCACCTTCTCCTACTGAAAACCATACAGACCGCCTACTTCTATTTGGGTTGCTTGCTGTAGCTTACTAAAAAGGAAAGTAACTTTAAGGAAAGATTTTCTTAATTTGTCTTTAAAGATATTTTACTAATTTATTTTGAAATATGGAATGAAATGAAAACACAGCATAATCCAACATGCACTAGTATGCTTGTAGTAATGTAAAAGCTCCAGTGATGGTGGCTCTGGGCCTGACATGGTTGCTTTCTGACTTACATGGCTATGTCAGCACTGTTTAATCATAAGGTAGTTCCCTAACTTTTCCTGTATTTCAAGTAATGTGGCTTTATCAGAAAGTCTTCATTTCCAGTTTGTCTGGAAATATTCCTCAGAAAGACTGCTTATATTTCCGCCTCTGTTTGCCAGCTCCACAGGGATAAAGTTGACATACTCAACTGAATATAAAAGAACACTGACCACAACTTATCCTTAGACTATCTGCATAATAATAACCTGGAAAATGACAAGTGTAGGCATGGTGTCCCCATGTTCAAGGTCTTGACCATGAAAGACCAAGGATGGAGTGGGATAAAACAAATGAGATTTCAAAGTTCTGTATGGGCAGAATAATTGGATTAAACAAAATGTTCCATTTAAAAGAAAATAAGTGTGTATTTGAAAAGAAGAACACAAATTGCATATCTTGTTAAAAAATATTTGCCGGGATGCGCTCTCAGTTTTGAGCAATATATCCAGAGCAGTTCTATGGTCTATGCATCTCTACTCCAAAAAAACGCCAACAGATCAGAAATACCCCCCTGTTTATTTTTTCTTATCGTCTATCTTTAGACAGCTAATGGGATTTCACTTGGGATTTTTAGATTGTCCTTCCTTCATGCTATGTGTCGCAATTTCCATTAAAAACTCTGGACACACATGACTTAAAGCTGAAATGTATTCATGAAGGACACATTTAAAAGGTCTTGCACTGTTTTTATGTATATGACCTTTTTACAATCTTGCTTTAGATAAGAAAAAAAAATAGCTAATTACTACACTTACAGATTTGAAGTGAGAATTTTAAAAGTATTAAGCTTGAGTTACATTCTTTCATTAAACACATTCTTCAGAATCTGAGGACAGGGAATTCAGTGAAATTTGTTATGATTTATAGCTCAGGCTATTATAGTTGGAGATTTTTTGTAAATTGCAACATATTGTAGCTGACCATCAGTGTTTCTGTCAATCTTCTAATTCCTCTAAAACACATTAATACTTTCAGGAAACAGCTAAATATGTTCTCATGTTTCAGTGAAGTTATAGTATAGGAAAGGTTCATTTGTACCTCAGGTGGCCCAGAATATGATGAAGTAGGAAAACTTCATGCAGACAAGGACTAAAAATTCAATGTTATGTTGGGTTTTGTACAGCCAAAGCCTAAATAGCAGATGAGTTCTGGATTTCTTTTTAAAAATATTAATATATCTATTTAAAAGCTTAGGAAAAGAACCTGCTTTTAGTCATGTTTAGTGAACATATTTTTGCAGTAACTTCTTGTGCAACACTGGTAAATCTACATTAGCATGCATTGGGGCACAATAAAAGTTGTTGTATAGACAAACAGGATTTTGATGACTCAGTATCCACACCATACACATTTCTGGAGTCTTAGTTAACAAAGAAAATTGAAATCTTGGTCCTAGACCCAATATTCATCAATAAGTGGAGGCATCAAATGAATTCTTGGAGCTCATCATCCAGTTAATCCGCTCATGTTGAAAATTACTGCCTGCATCAAATGAAGTCCTCACTATATATGACAACTTGGAGAGTCCCTTTAAAAGTATACTCATGGTCTGAACCAAAATGATAAGATAGTCTCACCCATTTTCTCCATAAATCAGTAGTGTTTCCATCTTTAGTATATACAGATTACTGGGTAGTTTGCTAAATTCTTGTTGTTCTTATATATGATAACCATACCTGGCGGCAAGGAAGAGTGCTTTTCCCCACTTCAATACACTTTGAAATAAAAAATAGCAATTATAAAAGAAACCTAAATGTTTTTTATGAGATAAGAACAAGTTTTTTTTGTTTTGGTTTGTTTTTTTTTTTTTTTTTTTTTTTTTTTTTTTTTTTTTTTTTAATAAGCAGAAGAGAAATGCAAATTCAAAACTATCAAAAATACAATTATTATGCCATTCATTTGAAATCTGGGATGTCATCCATGGAGATTCTGTGTAACATACTTGATCACTTATATAATTTGTGTTATTTTGTTTTGAGCATATTCTGGTGTAAGGAATTACATTTTTTGTTTTGTAGTCTTATTCAATCTTACGACAGTGGTTGAATTTTCCACTCCACCATTTAATCTTTTCAGTTACGTTACATTCGGATTATTGTTTTGGGGAAAAGGGAATACATCCTATACACAGACCAATTAATGATTGAAAAGCCCATATGATGTAATTAATGCAGAAACACCTCATTAATATAACAATTATAATTGTTATGCATAACCTTCAAGTATTTACTCCTATTTCTCAATGTTACGCTGAACCTTCTACTGGACTTTTAAAGAACTGAGGGGAGAAGGTAGATTTTCAATAAGTCATCACCATCCTGAGGTCTTATCTGGAATTATGCACGAGTGGTGATTGCTTCCCCCTCAGTCCTGGGTTTGCCTGGGGCCATCTTTATGTTTTCTGTGACAGCCTGCTTCCGTTCTGTTGGTTCCCTGATAGTGCCTGAAAGATGCACAATATACTCCTCCTTCTCTTCCCTTCCCGATTAACCACACAGGTGCTAGAGGAAGAAGAAATCTAGTGAATTGCTGGTATGTCTTCAAAAGGAGTTAGGACATGAAGAGACCATCCAGTCAGATTGAAAAAGTGAGACAAGCTGCAATGTTTCTCAGTCTGGTTTATGACTCCTCAGATATTAAGATTTCAAGAATCTTTAAATACCCTGTAAAGAAAGTAAAGTGGATGTATTTCTTTCAATGAACATCATGACCAGTTGTCATGGTTACAGCTGGGATGGAGTTAACTTTCTTGCTGGGAACTGGTGTGGTGGTGTGTTTTGGATTTGGGATGGGGATGGGAATGGTGTTGATGGCACACTGATGTTTGTGGTTGTTGCTAAGCATTCAAGGTCCTTTCTGTTCCTCACACCACCTCGCCAGCAAGCAGGCTGGGAGTGAAGAAAAAGTTGGGAGGAGACACAGCCAGGAAAGCTGACTCCAACTGACCGATGGAATATTCCATGCCATGTGACGCCATGCTCAGTATATAAAGCTGGCCAAGAAGAAGGAAGTGGGGATGTACGAAGTTATGCTGTTTGTCTTCCCAAGTAACCATTACACATGATGGAGCCATGTTTTCCTGGAGATGGATGAACACCTGCCTGCCAATAGGAAGTAGTGAATGAATTCCTTGTTTTGCTTTGCTTGCGTGAGTGGCTTTTGCTTTACTTATTAAACTGTCTTTATCTCAACCCACGAGTTTTCCTTATTTTTTCTGATTCTTCTCCCCATATGACTGCAGGGTCAGGGGGGAAGTTAGCGAGCACCTGTAGCAGCTGTGGCAACCCCTAGTTGCTAGCTGGGGTTAAACCACACCACCGGTTCATTAAAGAAAAGGTAATAATTTTTGATGCAATAGCATGAGTGTATAATTGGATGCAAGTCTTCCATTTTACTTGTGAAGAACACATTCAAGTCTGTAGAAGATAATGCTGCCTCCTGGTTTATTGATTTAATTAAAGGGTGCAATTTTAATGGTGGAAAGAAAACCTCTTAGCATCTCCTTGCACTCTATTTTATTGATTTATTAAGAAGTAATTTGTGTATAACAAATACCATTTCATTCAATGAATTTATATCTTGCAAAGTTCCTGTGCTCTTTGTTATTCACTTCTACCACTTTCTTTTCTTCTTTTTTATTCCTATTTAACTGATGAGTAAAAAGAATCTTTCTAAAATGGGATGGGAACCTAAAAGACCCACTGGGTCACCTAAATAACCTCCTAACATTGAAGATTTGTTCTAAAAAGTGTCTGAGGACAACAACAAGAAATTTAGGACTTTGGGACATCATGCCATTGCTAGCATAGAGTCGGTTGTAGTTGATATTTTCTATAAGGCAGAATGTGCATGTGAGTAGTGCGTAACTATTATTCTTTGGTCATTATTTACATGAAAGAAAGTTTGGGTTTTTTTTTTTTTTTTTTTAATCTCTGCAGTAACTACATTGCCTTAAAACAGAAATTATTCAAATATTTGTATATACATAGATGTCACATTTCCTTTCCTGTTATATAGCTACACAGACCAAACAGATCTATGCAAGTAAGAAATGGATGGACTGCTAATATTTGAAGAATTACTTTAGTGTGAAGACAATAGAAAGCCATTAATTCCTATATCTGGGAATCTTTAGAAACCTTACAGGCTAGTTTCTCCCCAATTCGCTTTACAATGATCCATTGCTGTGCTGTGCCTAAAGCAAGCAGCAGTCCTGATACCCCAGTAACCCAGGGTAAGGGATCAACTGAGAACACGGTGAAATCCTGGAAAGGTGTGTGTGTGGGGGGGGAAAGAACAAAAAAGAGGATGGTGTTTGTGCCTTGTGTGGAGCTGAGACATGTCGTTTTCTTCTTAGGAAGAATTTTATTTTTAATTCCACACATTTTTATTCCTAACATGCTGTCCTATGTTGTCTGTCAAACAGCTTTAATCTTTCTCTGCTCTGCAATATTCATGCCCAGGTTAATCGTAGTGTTGTTTTCCATTTTGCCTGAAAGAGAGGGAAAGCCCAGTTTGTTATTTGACCTAATGTTTTCCTTGCTTTACTTTTAAAATTTCTAAAATGAACCATTTTCCACCATAATTCAACAATGTTATTCTTTAATTTTGTGAACATTCACCAGCTCTTTGAGTTATAAGAAAGCCTCATAATTATGGAGTAAAGCAGATTATATCTCAGACAACTACTTTGAACTAGCAGATTCCAACACTATATTTATAGCCTTGGTCTGTATATCAATGCTGAAGGGTCATTAGTAGTTCCTGCTACTTCTAGAGTTGGCAATAGATACAACAGCAGTGAGACTGTTCCATAAAAAAATCCTACTAAGACCTACTCAAGATCTGTGTTTACATACTAGCAGCATTAGTAAATAGTTTTGTGAAGCTGTTTTATTTGGAGAATTTGTTTCTATCTTTATAATTAGTAAAATTCCCATAATTAAAATTATTAATTCTATAGATGATTTTATTCCTACTTTATGAAAATGTATTCTCAAAATAACATAAACCAGGTGGCTGACATTTAGATTTTGCCTTAAGAGATTATTCAGTGAATCAAAAGCTAGATGATTACAATTAAATCCTCAAAAAAAAAAAAAAAAAATTGGCTATTCAATTAGACTCTTTATATAATGGGATTGAGTCCCCATGCCATCAGACCTGTTTCTGGCAAGTGTAACACACCTGCCCTTCAGGGGACTTAAAATGGTATCAGATTGGTTTGTCACAGAATAAGAAAAAACAATCCAATTATCTTTGAAATCTCTTTGTTCTGTCCATAGAATTATCTTTTAAATTATTTTCCATTTGAAATCCCTCTTTGTTTAGGCATCAGTTGGATTTCTCTTCTTTCTGGACATTTTCTCTTTTGGAGCTTTAGTAGCTTAGCAGCTTAGAGAAACTTCTTTCTGTGACATCCGATCAACAATACAATAATGAAGCTTATGCTTAAAAAAATTACAGAGATGGAAAAGAAGGGAAGGTCTTTAACTCCTTTCTCCTTCAGATCACTGTTAGGCTTTTTTTCCTTTCAGAGTCTTGAAGAGGGCTCTTTTAAAACTAAATTTGACAGTCTTCCACTTGGGTTGTTTCTGTTCTTGAGAACAAAAGCTATGGGATAGCTTTAGTACTCCCTTCAAAAACTAAATTGCCTGCTAAATTGCTTTCTAGGCATCAAGTCAAAATTCTTTTAGATTTGAATTATGTGTAGAAAAGAAGCTTTCCTGAAAGTCATATGAGTGATGCAAGAGACTTCACACAAAAGAAGCAAATACAAGAGTGATGTATCCCTGAGGATTTAGTAGTCTCATTTCTCCCAGTCAGGGACAAATCTTTCTACTTCTGCGATAATAAATCACCACATTTGGGGGTGTTCACTAACTCAGCAATGGAAATGAGTTCTTATTGCTATTCTAACAAAAATATTTCCTGTTTATGTTTGTATATGATGACTCACATTTAATGTAATGCCTATTCCAGATGTGAACCTAATTTACATAATGAATTAATAGCTTATTTGTGCATCTTGAACAAAGAATTAATTAACCCTTATCTTCTCATGTTTGCATAACATAACAGTTCTTCTCTAGCACTGGAAAAATAACACTCATAGTTTATTTTGTGCATGAAAAAAACAAGAAATTTTTGAAGAACATTGATAGTTAGAAAATGTTAATTATACACTGGATTCCTTGCATTCCAGATTCTTAAATTTCCAACTTTAGAGATAGATTTAAAGGTGTTGAAAAGAATGAGATGAAAAATGTGGAGATAGCTTTCAAATCATGCAAGCATACTGACCAAAGATACCTGTCTTGTAAGTATTATGGCTGACCGCCTTGTAAATCTAAATCCCATGTCAACCAATCTGGGGACAAATCCAAATGAGCAAGATGCAGAAAAATCCTCAGTTTATAAACTCACTTGCAGAGTATATCAATAGTAAGTCTTGATCAGTCAGTGCAAATGGAGCACAAGAATACAAATCTGATTACATCTGAACATAATTATGAAGACAGTATCATCTGGAAACAACGTTAACCAAACTAATCTTAGTAGATGTCATTACTTTACCTTTACTCTGATTGTCTAGATGTTGCATCAATTCCTTGCTAATCATCTGGACTCTTTCTGTAAAGAAGACAGGAGGTTTTGAAACTTAATTAATGCCTCCCATTTCAGATATCTATTTTATGATTATATTAGCCATTTTCTAGAGATGCTGTTTTCTTTAACTACAGAGCTAGCATGAAAAATAAGATTAGACCCCATAAGGTATTTCAGATGGCCATATTTAGGTGAAATTAATTCTGCCTATTGTATAAAATAAGCATCAGAACATATATAGAACAAAGGCTATAATGAAAAAATGGGTTGGACAACAAAAGGGGAGTCTATTGAAAAATAATGATTTTTGAAAGGACAGGAGAAAAAAAGAAAAAACAACCCACAAAAGCCAACATCACCAAAAAACCCAACTTCCCACACTCTCTTATCACCACCACCACGTCCTAAAATATTTGATTGCATTTTTAACTGATAACAAAATGGAGGCATGTAAACTTCAAATCATATAAACATAGAATAATTCAGATTGGAAGTGACCTCTGGAGATCTGACTCCTGCTCAAATCAGCACAGTCCCCACTGCCTGCAAGTAAGCAAGTAAGTATCTTTCTCTGTACACATATATTATGGCTACTTAATGTCTAGTCCTTAAATAATTCCTCACTTATCAATTTGTGCTGAAACCTGTGAGGAAATAAAATAAAAACTGCATAAATCTGCAGTAGTTCATTTTTCCTAAGAATTAGACACAACTAATACTGGCATAAGTAATGCTTGGTCTAGAATAAAATTTACTGTTTTAAAGAAATTGTAATTCTTCCAACTCTAATTGAAAACTGTTGGAATGAAGTGGAAAATCCATGCAGAATGATTAATGAAAACAGTGTATTTATTAGACATATATTATGGGGAATATTTAACTGCTTCACACTCATCTTCACAGTACGTCATTGTCAGTTTGGGAGATAAGCAGAGCAATAGTCAATGTTAATGGCATTCAATCATATATATCACGCTGTAATTTTAGTTCAGGTCATAAAAAGTGAAGAAGCTCCAAAAAGTTCTGTATGATCAGGATCAATTTGCAAGCATGCCACTTCACAATGATTGATCTGCAATGGGTTCTTGAGATAATAATACCAATTCTAAGATTAATTAAGACTTGTGAGTCCATTATAATGCTAAGAGTAAGGTAGCCTGATATGCTATGACTATATTGGAGCTAATATTCAGCAGCAGAATGATAGCTATACTTAGCTTACATGACCCAGGACAGAAAGTAAAAGCATCTCAAGTTATGAATAGACATGCCTAAGTAGAACGATTTTAATTGTATGTATTGATTCAGAGAAAAAGATTTTGCATGTGAATACATTATATATTTAGTTTCAATAACACTAATAATAATAGCAAAACTGTAGCATGAATCATAACAGAAGTCTGAAGAACTTTAGCTGCATGGATAACCAAAAATGAGAGAAAACGGTTTTGCAAAGATCATGGAAATCTTTTAGAATTATAAGAGACTTATGACAATATAAATAGTTTCTCTCTTATTTGGTCAACTTTTGCTCTTTACAACACCAAATGATTTCATCGACTTTCTCCAACAATTTTCAAATATACTACCTGAATGACCAAAACTTAGTCAGCTAAGGAAATCCTTCTAAATCACATAATTCCTTCTCCCTTCTGACATTTACACATTCTGTATCCAACCTGTAGTCACCTGAACTCATGTATGTCTTTACACTATTAAAAAACTTGGGTCTTACTTCACTCTCAGAAACTTCCTCCATTTCAGGACAAGACAAGCCCACATACTCTGCACAGTCACAACATAATGCCTGTGACATTTATTACCACTGGCAAAAATAATATTTACTGTGCTAAAAAATGGAAAAGGATAAAAGAGAATTAAAAATATGAGGTTGTTGAAAGATGAAGCTTGACCTTGCTACCTCTGAAACACAGTTTAACTTCGTAAGATGTGCCACACAACCACTCAAGATGTCTGAATAGGAATTAAATCTAAACATGAGCAAAAATAGACAAACCTGCTTTTGGTCCCAAAATACAGTAATGATGGAAATGTCACATTACTTAACGCTGTAGTAATTTAAATTTAGTAGAAATTTCAGTCCTGCTAAAGGTTTGTTCAGTTTATGTTGAATAGATGAAGTCCTAGCCCAAGTTCAAAATAGCAATCAAGTTGAGAAACTGAAATTAAATCAGAAGGGTGAGGCTGGGCTTCTGCTTCTAGATCAGCATAAGCCCTTGCTTTTCTCAGAACTGCAATAGGGCACTTCTGCAGGAGTGAGACTCATATCTTGAAAGGACTTACCTGAGTAAGATTACCTAATTAGCAATTTCTCTTAAGTTAGCAAACTTTCTTAAATTCACACCTTGGGTGAAGGTGAAGCAGGCACTCATGTCTCCTAACACTGTTTTCAACAATATCCTATGGGTTAAAACATGTGCACAGGAAGTGTGTAGACAGAGGCTTCTGTCTATGTATTACAGAAGTCTAAGGTAGTTTAAAATTCCAATAAAATTTTGTAATGATCCAGTAATGTGCTGGGAAGGCATATTCTGCTATTTGGGAGCAATGCAAAGCCACAAAAGGAAAAATTAGAGGGCTGGAGAGAAACATTATACAATACTGTTACCTGCAGGTTAGGCCTCCTGTGAAGGAAGGATGGGAGTTATTTACACACAAGAATTCTTTATCAGGTTTAGGTGTTTCTCCTTTATTAGGAAAAAGACCACAACTTTTCCATTCTTCTGTCTGTAGTGTCAAGATTTTCATAGAATGACAGGATCACAGAATTGCCTAGGTTGGAAGGGACCTTTCAGATCACCTAGTCCAACCATCAACCTAATTCTGAGAAAAAACATCACTAAACCATATCGCTAAGCACTACGTCTACCTGTCTTTTAAATACCTCCAGAGATGGTGACTCAACCACTTCCCTGGGCAGCCTGTTCCAATGTTTAATAACCCTTTCAACATAATTTTTTTTCCTAATATCCAGTCTAAACCTCCCCGGGCGCAACCTGAGGCTGTTTCCTCTTGTCTTATCACCTGTTTTGTGGGAGAAGAGACCAATCCCCACCTCGCTACAACCTCTTTTCATTAGTCTGTCCCTATTGGATTTATGTGGCAAGATTTTGGTAGCAGAGTAGGTTTTGTGAGAAGACAGCATGAGCTGCACCCACGTCAGGCAGACAAGGCACCAGGAACTGTTCACATGTTGGACAGAGCCAGTTTAAGCTTGTCCCAGGGTGGACTCGCTGATGGCCAAAGCTAAGACAATGAGAGACACTGGTGATGCCTCTGTGATAACATATTTCAGGAAGGGTAAAATTGCTGTCAGGAGCTTTGTGAGAGAGGAGTGAAAAAAATGTGAGAGAGACAGCCCTGCAGACACCAAGATCAAAGAAGAAAGAGGTGGAGGAGGTGCTCCAGGTGCTAGAGCAGAGATTCCCCTGTAGCCCTTAGAGAAGACCATGGTGATGTAATTTATCCCCCTGCAGCCCTTGGAGAACCACACTGGGGCAGATATCCCCCCTGCAGCCTGTGGAGGACCCCATGCCAGAGCAGGTGCATATGCCCTGAAGGAGATGAAGCTCATGGAGAGCCCATGAAGAAGCAGGTTTCTGGCAGGGTCCGTAGCCCATGGAGAGGAGCCCACGCAAGATCAGGTCTTCTGGCAGGAACTGTGGTCTGTGGGGGACCCACACTGGAGCAGTCCATTCCTAAAGGCCTGTACTCAGTGGAAGGGATCAATGCTGGAGAAGTTCATGAAGAACTGCAGCCTGTGGGGAAGGATACACATTGGAGAAGTTCATGGACTATCCCCCATGGGAGGGACCCCACACTGGGGCAGGGGAACAGCATGAAGAAAAGCAGCAGCAGAGATAAAGTGTTATGAGCTGACCGCAGCTCTCATTCTCCATCCACCTGCACTGCTCAGGGGGAGGAGGCAGAAGAGTCAGGAGTAAAGTCAAGTGAAAAAGGGAGGAGTGGGGGAAAGGTGTTTTTGGTTTTGTTTTTATTTCTCACTATCTTACTTTGTTATGAGTTGGCGATAAATTAAATTAAACTTCCCCAAGTCCATTTTGCCCGTGACAGTAATGAGTGAGTAATCTCAGTGTCCTTATCTCGACCCACAAGCTTTTTCATTGTATTTTCCCCCTTCTGTCCTTCTAAGGAGGGGGAGTGAGAGAGTGGTTTGGTTGGCACCTGACAACCAGCCAAGATCAATGCACAATATTGTTTCCTCTCCCTACCTGTGAGCCTGAAAATTCAGTCATTCACTATGAGTTGCAGGAGTCATGTTTTGAATCCTTCTTTGACTGGCACTGTTCTGTAGATTGTTGGCAATTCATACTCCAGGTGCATTTCTAATTGAATTCTGTGCTGATAAAGTCAGTTAAGTTTGGTTTGAAAAGGCCTAATACATCATGTCCTCCATGAGATTTAAAAATGTGAGTAATTAATTTCCAGATCTGAAATTTTTTCAGGGTAGATATACTTAAGTAGGTATCTCAGAAAAGGTAATTGTTCTAATAAGCATTCTAGTGATATAATTCTAAGTAATGAAGGAAATAGCAAAGTCTTAATCATCTAAGTGTAGGAAGGACTTTTCTGAGTTGTTTTATTGGAGTACGCTTCTGTATTCGTCCTATGTAATAGCACACTTAAATGTTTTATTTAACCTGGCTTTTACACACTAGTAATTTGTTTTTATACACTAGTCATTTGAACTTCGTTTTTATTTTGGGGTTTGTTGTGGGGAGTGGGTTTTTTCATTTATATAATTGAATTTTAAACAAGTCTGTAATTCCAGATAAGGCTGTGGCTGGAACAACTGAAGTAGTTGATATCATTAGTACTTGCTATACTAATATTTTTAGTATTTCATTTCATAAAACTTTTTAGTTCAATACTGAAAATGATACGGATGAGGCAATCTGCCAGCATATCTGCCTGATATATCTGACGACATTTATCTGTAAAATAGGTGTATAGTATCTGTGTTATTTGATTATTCACTTGTTGCCATACTGTCATTACTTTTTATAGCTATGGTGGAATAATATGCAATGACCTTTTCGGAAACAGTTCAAAGTAGATTATGTTATTTAACTATACTTGGAATAGAAAAAAAAAGATCTACTCAGCCAGTGGAAAATGTAAATTATGAAAATTAGCATGTTTACATTAAAGGTTTGCTTAGCAGACATAATATTAGCTGAGGCTGAGAAACATAGAAAGTGTAGAATGAATTTCATTGTGAATTTGTACTGTATATCTGTGTGACTTCCCCAAAAAAACCTTATTTGGATATTACTGTAAAACAAATTCTACCAACTTTCTTCATACAAGCAAAAAATTCAGTAAGCTTTAATTAAGTTGCTAAGATTTTATGAAACCATTTTTTTCTTTCTTTTTAATTCTCCTTATACACTCCACAAACCCCAGCAGAAACCAAGTGTTTATAAAGACAAATCCCCTGTGGAGTGTGTCAGCTGTCATACTCACAGGCTTCCCTTCCTTTTATGAGATCATAAACTTTTTTCTACTACAGAAAGCTTTGCTTACATGAATTTTAATCTTTTTCCTGAAGGGGAAGTTCGTAAACATTGTCAATTCTTCAGATATACATTAAAATTTCTTACGAGGGCTGAGCGGAGGTTTAGATCTGATCCTTAGGTTAGATTTCAAATTTTGTTTTTATTCATGACAGAAAAAAATGCTTGTTCACTACAAGAAAAAATATTTTCCTTTGTTGATGTAGGGACTGCTGTCAGAAGGTATAAAATGTCCATTGCAAAATTTAAGATGTCACTATCTTAGGAATTTTCATAATACAACTATTTTCTGGGTTGCAGTTGCAACTATACAGAAAGCAGTATTTATTTTTAAAATATTGGCGTGGGTACTCGCTAACTCGCTAACCCTGTTGCATGACTGACATTTATTCTGTTTTACGTTTCTCCCTGATTATTATACATATGAACTTAAGAAAAAACACCCAAACAACCTACCCCAATTCCAGTCATAAGAACTAAGAATGTTGTTTATGCATGAATGAAGGCTAAATTTATTCCAAAACACTTTATATGTCATAAAACCACTTAAGTCATTATTCAGAGTAGATGGATAACCTATTAGCTAGCATGCTAGACAAAGACTTGGTATATCTCTGATGAAGTCTTTCCATCTTAGATGTCTTAGAAAGACCTTGGATGAGAGATGAATTTCAGTTAATCTAACTCTGTCTCCAATATCGATGGCTGCATCTGAGATAGTCATCTAGAATGCTATTATGTTTGGCAGAGAGCAATAAGTGCTTCTACTGTGCAATTCATTTTACCTTGCAGGAAATGAAAACAAATGAACAATTCATCTCAGAATTCCTGTTTGTCTCCATTGGCTATGAGTAGAGACTACGGTGCAAATGTTTACACTATAGAAGCTGAGAGCTTAATGGGATGAATCTCACATGCAGTTGTTTTACATTGCATAGGATTTCACAATTTATGAATTTTAATGTAGAAAATTCAAAATAATGTGTATAGTGAAAATATGATTAATATTTTGTCATGGTTTTGGCCAAATTGGCTAATGGCTGGTGACAGATGCTCTTCCCCCACCTCTCGCACACAGAGAGATTTACAAGTTTAGAAGAAACTAAACTAATAAAATATTAATAATAAAATAAAAAGGGAATAATGAAATTGATACAGTATATACAAAACCATATTAACCTTCCAGGATGACATCACCGGCAGGCACTGGGGAAGTCCCAGACTGGAGTCAGCAACAGGTGGGAACTGGATTCCAGAGCTGAAGTCAGGAACACACTGATCGGGATCAGAGGCAGATGACGTTGGCCACTGAAGAAAAAAGAGCTGACCCTTTTGCTCCCTCAGCTTTTATACTGAGCATGGGGCAGATGGGACGGAATACCCCTGTTGGTCAGCTTTGGGTCACCTGTCCTGTCCGCTCCTCCCTGCAGGTGAGACCCCTCTACACTTTTTCATTTCCGACCCTCCAATGGGACAAATAACGAAATTAGCTGACCTTGGCTGTGATAGCAATAAATATAAGCAAGAGCCTCTCTGCGTACCATTCCGTGGCACTAATTGTAAGCATTGACCTTGTCACTCAGAAAAGAACTGTTTTTGGCACAACATGCTGTTAATTTCAGAGAGTTAGAAGAGGCCTAGCTAAGAAATAAAATTACTGAACAGAAAGTTGGTTCTGTTTTACCTCAAACTAGGACATATCTAAACAAGAATAATTCCAAATTATCTTTACTATCTTTTAGTTCAAGAAAAACAGCCTGGACTGACAGATATTTCTTTGAAAAGGTGAGAGCAATCCTCAGCTACCAAAAAAAAAAAAAAAAAAAAAAAAGGCAGAGCTGGTGAAAGCATTACACAAATTCATGACACCATGGCCATTTCTTGCAGTTCTGATCAGGTAATATCTATAGGTCATATTAGAATTAAAACAAACAAACAAACAAACATACAAAAACAAAAAACCCAAAACTGCCCATAATTACAGGGATGACCATGAATATTGAATGATCTCCACGTGATAAAAGGCTGAGTATATTTTTTGCGTCTCACTGGCAGAAAGAGTGATAGCTGAGGATGACTCCAGAAACATAAATGACATAGGAAGGCAAATAGAGAATATTAATTGATTTTTTGGGTGGCATTTATTTATTTTTTACTACAGAACTACTGGTCATTGTGAAATTTCTAGACAGCAGAATTAGCTTGCTTTCCCACCCACCCCCATGCCCATTTCACAAAGTGGTAAATCTCTTTGCCTCAGAATGTTGTGAGGCCTAATATTAAGAAAGACACTAGACAAATTAAAGGATGATGGATGCATCAGCTGTTTAGAAGGTCTGGATGCAGACTCCATCTCTGCAATTTCTAACAGAGATTTCCGTGAAAGTAAGAAGATATACCAGGCAAGAACTACTGTGCAGCCTGTCTCTTATAGTTTTGTCAGTGCCACTGTTACTGGCAATTGCCATAAACAGGAGACTAAAATACAAGGAAAATTTGTCTGATTCAGTATTGTTGTACTCATTTTCTTATGAAAAACAAAAAAAAAAATGCAAGCAAACTCCCACTGTTAGAAGTGTAAAAGTGCAAGCCAGTGAAAGACTGATTTCTCTGTTTCAAGAATCTCCATCCATGCCTTACTGTTACTCTTGCTTCTTATTTCCTGAAAAAAAAAAAGCAAATGTTCCTTAGAACCTATTATTTAGCATCTAGTAAACTCACAACACATAAACTTTTGCAAAATATAACGTCTATATTTTATTAATATGTTAAAAAATCTAAGAAATTAAGTCATAATTATTATATAAGGATGAAACTCAAGTTTTTCCTACAAAACAATTGTGATGTAGCTGGATATTTGGGGGATGTCTGTTGTTATAGCCAGTGCACTTAGTCATGATCCAAAAGCTCTTGAGCTAGCTTCTACCTAGATGAGACAATGGTCTGACCTAAGACCTGCTTATTGACTGAATTCCTAGTTGGCTTCACAGCAAAGCATTTGACTAGTTGCTCATTTGACATGAGCCCTCCAGGTTGATATTTGGACAGTCCAAATGATCCTTTCTGCTGTGCAGACGTTAACTGGTAATTATTACTTGTATGCTTACCTGTATTGTTTAATATCCCAGAAAATCTGTGGAAAACTTGGTCCCCCCAGAGCCTCCCCCAGCACTTTCTGCTGTACAATTGGTCAAACTGTACATACATCATTTTAAAGAGTCAGTGAGAACTGTTCCTGAAGATGCAGAACTGTCATATAAGACAGCCTTTTATATGCAATTAAGACAGAATGTGTTTTGTACATATCTTAAGACAAGCAATAACCATGGGTAATGCATGCACTCATAACTGGACCTGGTTTTTTTTTTTTTTTTTTTACATTTACTCAGTCTCTGACTGTGCAAAACATATGATGCTGATTTACATTTAAAATACTGTTTTTAGGGTGTTTTCTGATATATTTTATTGTTGGCTGGGAAAGTCAGAGCAGCAGGATCTTTTCTGCCTCCTAGGAAAGCTCTGATGCCCATTTGAACTTTTTCGTGTTCCCTGTGATCTCGTTATCTAGTTCTATCTTTGCAGTGAAAAGACATTCTTTGCTTCCCCCTTCTGTTTAATTTTCTTCTTGTCATTGACTCTAGCTGAAGATTTTATAATAAGCTATGTGTGAAAGAATGCATTGCAGTTGCTATCTTCAGGACAAATATTAATCTCTTTCATTACACCTTCAGGGACATGAATGTTTTTTGAAGTAGAGACTATTCACGACTTCATACTTGAGCAAATCACTTCCTGCTTACTGAGATTATCATCCTCAATCTCCAATGAAAAAAAAGGATTAAGCACCTGTTTAACACATGAAGGAAATAAAAGTAAGCATAAAGTAAGTGAAGTATTTCTGAAAAGACACCTTTCCACTTGTTCTCTTACTCTGAGAAGTCAAAAAGGAAAAACTGATAGCTAGACAAGTTAAACATGCATCAAGAAACCTTATAAAGATGGAATCAGAGATCTTTAACGGATGTAAAGCTGCTTGCTCAGATCACAGCCAAAGTCTAGGTTACTTCAATGCCATATAGAGGGGAAATATATGAAACACATACTCTCACCATTCAAAAATTATATCCTCTTACCTTATTTGATTATGATTATGCTCAGGTCTAAGTATCAAAACAGCCTTATTGCTCTGTATTTGCATAATATATAAGAGCAAGTATAAACTTATGCTGTAGTCTTCTTTCTAATGGACCAAAGATCCAATAAATACTTAAATAGACTACTGGTGAGCAAAGCACTCAAAGGTTATGTTTAGATCCCTGGAGACATACTTTAGCTGCATTAGAATAAAAGTATTTGACTAGAGAACCCTAGACCTATTTTTTAATATTGATTGGAAGAGGAGTGAAGAACTTGGCCATTGCAAGTTTATTATTATTCATACCACTATTACTTTTTATATTGTAAAGGAGGAGAGAACCTCAGTGTGTTAAATATTGCTTAAGCATTAGCTAACAAAGTTCATGACATAAAATAGAATAATTTAAATGTATCTTTGAAATAATCCCTTTTGGGTGTAAGTTCTCTCTGCCTCAAATTAAAGATTGTGCCTTCCTAGTTTGGCTAGAGACATGTAATTGTTTTAGATAATACAATAGGAAAATAAAAAAAATCCAGTAAGGAAAACCAAACCAAACAAAATGAAATCTTTTTGCTCTTTCTTCCCAGCAGTTTCACAAGAACAGAATAAAGTCTGGTATAATGTCCTTTTTATTAGCTATCTAACTCAGCCCTTTTATATAAACTCTTATAACCTGTCATAAAAACTAAAATCACTTCACAGTGGAGGAAGTTTACTGAACCATATTTGACCCCTTCCCTATGGAAACTCATTCATTTACATTTCTCTAGCCTCTCTGTAACCATAACTTCACTCAAATTTCTTTTTTCACCTAAACTCTATAAACTTTACTGCTTACTGTTAGTGTGCTCACGAGCACAAATATTCCTGTGGAACCCTCACTTGTTCCACTGATTCCCAGCTTAAAAGCAATAGTCCTCAAAGGATGGATGCTGTTCCCTACCACATAAATTTATTGTTCTACACAGACGTGAATAATCATGCTGGCCTTTGCTACTCAGATAGCAGGGGGAAGGCGATATCCACTGACCTGACTAGAACAGGTCAGGTGGATCATTATTCAGTATGTTACCAACATGATGTAGCCCCCTGACAATTAATGATCTAAACCATATATACTCTGACCTTTGTGGTTTCATTAAGGCAAATCTGTCAAATGTGTTAGTCACTGCAGGAGCTGTTTTGTAATTCATTTTCTCCTCTGTCAATCACATGAGAGTATGAAGATAAGGGTGACATAGGAACTATATCTTCAGGTTAGCATCAAAATTTAGCCTGTCAAGAGAACTGTAGCTGTAAACTCAGAGGCTACCTTGGAATCATAGAATAGTTTGGGTTGGAAGGGACCCTTAAAGGTCATCTAGTCCAACCCCCCAAAGATAAAGAAAATTTAAAGGTTTAATTTAAATCTCTACCTTAAATATAAAGAAAATTTAGTAGCTGGATACCAGTGACTGCCTTTAAAATGTCATCTAGCAGACAATGGCATGTGAGCTAGAAAAGTATTGTCAAGTTCTGTATTGGAAAGCATGAATAAATAGTCAAAATAAAACAAAGTGCATAACTTTTTTTAATCTGTTCCCTTGCAAAATCACCATATGATCTTCAGTACAAGTGCTGTAAACACTGCATATGAGAAAAATTAGTCCTGGACAACTGTCAAGGATCAATTTGAGCCTGAAAATATAAGGAAAACTCAATAATTTCAAACATTCCTCATAAAGGTGTGCTTTTCTGTGTCTGCTGAAAACTGGGGTTTTCTTACACTAATTATGGGGTCAGTGGGTTAATCAGACTATAGTTTTCATATAGTGCATGTACATGCTCAGGAGGCTTGGAAAACATTTTAATTTAAATCCAGATTTTTTTTTTTTTTTCCCCCAGCTTTTTTCTAAGAGGACTGAATTTTTTTTTAGGTATTTTACTGAAGAGTGCTGTTTCTGAGACTACTTCAGCCCTTTAGTGGCATGTACACAGGTGTGATGCCCAAACTGACATCGGTTACAGAAACACACTATGAAGCATGATGTATTACTGAAAGGAACAGGAATGGCTGAGCCATCTTGTTGTTTTTTTAACTTTTTGGGTCTTCTGAGGTAAGTGGCGCTTTTTATGAATAAGTGTCACAAAAGCAAATAAAATAAAAAAAGGACCCCCAAGTCCTTCTCCTCAGGGCTGCTCTCAAGCCATTCTCCACCCAACCTGTATTTGTGCCTGGGATTGCTATGACCCAGGTGCAGGCCCTTGCACTTGGCCTGGTTGAACTTCATAAGGTTCACATGGGTCCACCTCTCAAGCCTGTCAAGGTCCCTCTGGATAGCACCCCTTCCCTCCAGTGTGTTGACCGTGCCACTCAGCTTGGTGTCATTGGCAAACTTGCTGAGGGGGCACTCAATCCCACTGCCCATGTTGCCAACAAAAATGTTAAACAGCACTGGTCCCAGTACTGACCCCTGAGGAATGCAACACACACCTCTAGCAGGTATATATACAACTGAAAAATAAATATCAAAGGGTACCGAAAAAATACAGTTCACTCTTATTTGGTTCTCAATGAATAATGACACAGATTGTGGGAGAGATAATTAAAAAAAAAAAAACCAAACTTATCTACTAGAATGGCTTCACTTTCACCAAGGACAGCTTTTAGAGTTCTGTTGGTGTGGTTACTAGGTATTGGAGCTTCTTACTAGATATTCTCGGAGAAGATTCAGAAATACTTTGGCTCCTAATAAATTCTGTCTGCCGTTGACCACAGCAGGTGGTCTGCAATTATTTTTAGCTATTTGGAAGTGTATAGTTTAAATACCTCATGATACTTTATTCACAGTCTTCACATGGACAATATCATATCAATCATTCATGATAAGGATGGCAAACAAAAGAAATTGATACCACTAAATATTGTGATGTCAGTGACCTTTCACTGAAGGTTTCTGTTGAGTTTCTGGAGTTGAAAGACTTGACTGTACCCACTCACTAATCACCTACACCTCAGCAGACTATTGCTGACTCTGCATATGTGACAATGCTGCCTTTTGAAGTTTTGAAAAGGGAATTATACTAAAGAAGAGGAAGAAAAGTCTGTTCCTACTTCATTTGTGCTGTTGAAGAAAAGACTGTAGTCCCAGTAAGTGAAAGGGTTGTGAACATAGAAAGAGAACAGACAGCTAAACTGGCATGGCGAAGAATTCTTTAGTAGGTATTGTAGTAGTGATCGTACTAATTTTTATGTTGTCTTTTACTGTGTGATACAGAATTATGGTTATGATATGGTAACATGATATGACCCATCAAGATTGTCTCATTGATGGAAAGAAATAGTCATGAGTAAAGGCATATAGATGCCTAAAACAAGAGGAATAATTTGTGTTTCAAAGATGCTAATCTTTCTTCATTGACTGTAGAAGTATTCTATCTGATTAGTTTAGACTAGATGTATAAATTTATGTAAATTTAGGTAAATTATATTAGGTATATTTAAATTTAAAGTCAGTAATCAAGTGTAAGTGATGTGACAGCTATGTACAGAAGAAGAATGTATATATTTAACATATCATTGTAGAAGTATGACAATATTTCTTTATAAGAATATTTTTTTCTGAGCAAAATATTATTTTTACAGTAATAGCATACTTTAGCTTGAATTACACCTAAGTAAATTAATTCTTTTTCTTGTACTGGTTTACAGAAATTCTGGTGTTTTTTCATGTTCATAGCTTACGAGTGTTTTCTGGCTCATCAGCCATAAAGGCTTTTTCATGTATTTCAAAAGTCTAACAGTAAAAACCTTGCCAAACATTCTCTTAACTATGGTCACTGTTGTCGATGTGCCAAGGAACCCAGCCAGAACAAGTCCTAATTATTTTCCTGCCCCAGGCAATAAACATTTTGGCTACACTTCCCACTCACTTCCAATTCGTATAGTGAGCCATGCAAACCAATAAGAAGTGGAGATAAAGAAATGCTGCCCCCTCAATTTTGTCATTGCAGGCATTTGCCCAGGCAGCAGATAGCACAGGCAGAGCCTGCACACAGCCAAATAGCGCTACACAAAATCAAACCCACTTTTAACCAACTGCCTTCTTCCCATGGGCCACAGAATGTGAGCATGCTGCCAGTGCAGCCACAGACATGAGTAAGGATGGTCAAAGAAAAAGAAATAGAGAATGAATGAGTGGAAGATGAAGAGGAAGGGAAGGAGGGAGGGACTGATGGAAGGCAAGGCAAGAAATAGAGGAAGGAAAGAAGGAGTAAGGAGAGAAGAAGGAAAAATGGGAATGAGAGAATAAAGTTATTTTGGTTAAATCAGCCCTTGTTTATCCAATTTAACATCAGTATCTGCTAACATACTTCTCTGTGTAGACGAATAAGCAATAGAATCTTGAACATACTAACCAAAGATAAATCCCCAAAATACCTAAAGCATTTTCAGGTCACTAAAGTACAATTTTCATAACCAAATTGTAAAATGGTTAAATTTGTATGTGTTCTATACCTTTAAGGATACTTGTTTGTGTCAAGCAAACTTCTTAGACATAAATTTTCCCTGTTTGTTTTCTGGAACCCTGATGGCCTATTATCATTGTTGTTCATACAGAAATCAGACTTGCAGGTCTGATTTATGTTCCCAAATTGCACAGCTAAAAACAATATTTAAAATATCCTGGATATTTTGAATCACATCTCTAACATTTGCTACATTGTTATAATTTCAGAGAAAAAATACACTACTCTTAAAACCTCACCATTTTAATTGATTAAAATAGATGCCTAAGTCAGAATTTTTATTGCTGTTATGGGCGGACACAATTGCCACTTCCAATTCCCAACTGGAATACACAAATAGAAATTATTTTATAGAGGGAAACATATACTAGATAACGTATGAGACTCTATGGAAGAAGACTGAGAGTCCCTTTATCATGCATTCAACCTATATGTTGCTTTAGCCACTGTTAAAGATTGTCTCAACAGAGAATTTTTCTCCTTTCATGGAGAAGTGTTAATCTTAAATTTCCTTCACATTCATTTTGAATTCTTCATTTGGCACACTTTGGGACAGACTAACTAACACATTACCTACTTGGAATCACCCACATCCATAAACCAGAAAAAAATCTCCAGCTTATACATGCCAAATGTGTTGTTGCAACCTTTCTGAACCTTTGTATAGTAATCTTGTACTTGTGTACTGTCATGGTTTAGGCTGGGTTGGCCACTAAACGAACAACAGATGCTCCCTTTTAACCTCTCTTCCTTCTCAGAAAAGAAGAGAGAGAATAAGAGAGAGAGACTTATGGGTTGAAAAGAAAACTAAAAGTACTTTAATGAATATTATTAATAAAAATAAAATATAATACTACTAATAAGAAAATAATTAAATATATACAAATATATACAAAACCAGTATCAAGCTCCAAGGATGACGATCACGTCACCAGTATGCACTGGGAAAGTCGCAGACTGGACTCAGAGAAAGACGGGAACTGAATTCAGGAACACAGGGATCAGGATCAAAAGCAGATGAACAGAGCAAGTCCTCAGATGCCAGCCACTAAAGAAAGACTGACGTCTTTGATCCCTCAGCTTTTATACTGAGCATGATGCATATGGGATGGAATACCTCGTTGGTCAGTTCTGAGTCACCTCTGCTGTCTACTCCTCCCCACAGGTGTGACCCCTCTACACTCTTCCAATTCCAACCCTCCAATGTGGCACATAACAAAAGTTAGATGACCTTGGTTGTTATAACAATAAGTATAAGCAGGAGCCTCTCTGCATACCATTCCTTGGTATTAACTATAAACATCAGGACTTATCACTCTAGAAACAGACACTGTCTGAAGAATATGTCATTAATTTCAGACAGTGGCATTAGTTAGAAGAAGCTTAACTTAAAAGTAAAATTGCTGAACAGAAAATTGGTTCTGTTCTGCCTCAAACCAGGACATGTACTAAACAGACGAATATATCTCAACCATGAAAACTTACATGTTTTAAAGCAGCTATCAGTAAATAAATGAAAATATTGTATGAACATTTGAAATGGAATAACTCGATACATTTTTTCTAGCTTTGCATCAATATGAAAGTATGCAATGGAGTTAGACTATTTTAAAATACAATTATTTTATTTTATGGACATACAACATAAAACATCACCAGAAATAATTCACTACTCCAAATGATTTTTAATGGATCTTATTAAGAAGAGTAATGATGAACTTCTTGTGTTCAGAGATTATAAGGAAGAAAAGGAAAAAAAAAAAAAGATAAAAGAAAAAATTAGCAGCAGTACTAGTAATAAAAACTATATGCCAGGTTCAAGTCTCCCCAAAACAAATCTGACTTGTAATGTCTTCATATATATAAGAATATTTTTTTTATTTTTTTCTTAAAATATGAAGTCATAAATAATACAGTCATCAAGGCAACATTTCTCCGTAAATTGCCTGTAAGTAATTTTTCCAAATCTGTATTTAAAGTATTTGTGTGGAAAAAAAAAGAAAGGTTTCCTAAGTGTAGAATTTGGGGGTTTAATATAATGCCCAAGACACTTCTTGTTACAGTCAAACATCTTGTACTGTTTCTGACTCCTGTTTGTATGCATGTTAATTCTTAGAATTTAACTTCTGATAGAAAGGAGCATGACTATTGGTTTAGAATTTTGCTGTTATTACTTGGCATTCACTAAAAGGTGAATATTCTAAACAACTCATATCCTAGATTATCTCCATTACAAAAACATTGAGAAAACAAAGAAATTTGAAAACTTTATAGATGTAGTTGACCATTTTCAATTTGCAATGACAATATATTTATGTGTCTTACATTATCGTCCTACTCTTATTTATTTGCTGTTTATCTAATTGTTTTGGGTGGTTGTTTTTTGTTGTTTTTTGTTTTTTTATAAAATATGTATTCTAGGCACATTAAGAGTTTTAGAGTTAAAACAAAAAAAAAAAAAAAACACAAACAATTGAAGCGTGGGGAAATCCTTATTGCACTCCTCTCAGAATAAGCACATACCACCTAGGAATAAAGCACTTCAAAAATTTCTTTTGATAGTAAACATATTTGTTATATACTAGGCCTTAGAATTCAAAACAATTAACTTCAAGTTGCACAGAAGTTTTTTAAGTATTAATATTTGTATAAAATGTACTTGACATTGAGTTCTTCTTTCTTTTATTATATCCATGTATAGCTATATTTTATTTCTAAATCCCTGTATTCATCTCACAAATGTTTTAATGTTGCCTTTTCAAGGACATGAGTTCATTTTGTAAAGATAAGAAACTCTTTTGGGAGATATTACTTCAGCAATAACAACTGGATTTAAAATAAATATCCTAAAAGTACTAAATAATGAAAAAAGCACCAAAACATAAAACAATTACTCTACCTTATTTTTTTACTTAAAATAAAAAGTTTTAAAATTGCTTGGGCATATTCCTAATCAGTTTTAAACAGGTATGGGAAATTAAAGATTGGAACAAATGTAACTAAATCCAACCTATCAGGTGTCTCACATGAAGATAGGCATGGTATTTGCTTTCCTTCAGTCCTCAGGCATCTCTCCCAATTGCCAAGATTGTTCAAAGACTATCAAGAGTGGCCTTGTAATGACATTAGCCAGCATCCTCAGCAATTGTGAGTGCATGGCATCAGGGCTCATGGACTTTTGAATGTCTTAAGTGTTCTCTAACCTGAATCTCTTCCACCAAGGATACATCTTCCTTGCTCAAGACTTCCCCCAAGTCTCTGGGGCCTGGAATTTCTGAAGGTCAGTCTTGTAAGTAGAGACTGAGGCAAAGATGGCATTCAGTACTTCAGCCTTTTTCATGTCATGTGAACTCAACGGGTTTAATAGCAGGTTATAGTTCATAATGAAACTGCATGAAAAAAGAAAGAGAATCATTTCAACAATACTCAATATTTTTACTTGGTTCAAAGTGATCATAGTCTATATAATTAATTTATATATTGCTCTGGTTTCAACATAATCTGTTTTCCTGGGAAAATTTTATATTTGTAGAAGTTAGACATTAATCAAAGGGAAATTTCCAGTCATCACTAATAGATAGATAGAACAAATATATAAATTAATTAAGTTCACAAAACACGGAATACCAAGAATTGGAACCAAAAACCCATTTCCGTGATCTTTATGTCGTAGCAATTTTATGAAATTTTACTGAAAATATTCACACACCATTCAATTGCTTAGTAAATGTTTCTTTACACCATTTTTGTGAGATTTGGGTATCTACACCTGCCTACTATGCATCCTCTATTCCTAAAAAAGAAGTTAGGACCATTTTTCATAATGTCATTGCATAAAATTTTTGCTTAGTGAAATAGCAGAAAAGTTCTAATTGTGCATCACTTCTTGCCAGACAGGTATTAATTACATACTAGAATATAAATCTATATATAATACCCAAGTATTACATACATGGGTATTAGATTTTAGCTTAGTGTTAGTGGTGGGTTGACCTGCATGGTGCCCACCAAGCTACTCTATCACTCCTCCTCTATCAGCAGGACAAGGGGAAAGAATATGATGGAAAAGCTCATGGTTGAGGTAAGAATAGTGAGATCACTTAACAATTACAGTCATGGGCAAAATAGACTTGACTTGAGGAAATTAATTTAATTTATTGACAATTAATAACAGAGTAGGATAGTGAGAAATACAAACAAAACTAAACCCACCTTCCCCCCACCCTCTCCTCCTTCCCAGGCTCAACTTCCTTCCTGACTCTTCTACCTCCTTCCCCTGAGTGGCAGGTAGAGGGGGATGGAGAATGGGAGTTATGTTCACTTTGTAACACTTTGTCTCAGCTACTCCTTCCTCCTCCACTCCATCCTCCTCATGCTGTTCCCCTGCTCCAGTGTAGGGTCCCTCTCATGGGAGTCCTTCACAGCCTTCTTCAATGTGGGTCCTTCCCATGGGCTGCATTTCTTCAAGAACTGTTCCAGTGTATGTCTTTCCCACAGGGTGCAGTTCTTCAGGAACAGACTGCTCCAGTGTGGGTACCTCACAAGCCACAGGTCCTGCCAGAAGACCTGCTCCTGTGTGGGTTCCCTTCCATGGGCTGCAGCTTCTCTCAGGGCATATCCGCCTGCTCCAGCATGGGGTTCTCTGCAGGCTGCAAGGTGCATATCTGCTCCATGGGCTGTAGAGGGACAATCTGCTTCACCATGGGCTTCACCACAGACTGCAGAGGAATCTGCTCTGGCACTCGGAGCGCCTCCTCCACCTCCTTCTCTGATCTTCATGTCTGCAGGGAAGCTTATGTCACATTGTTCTCACTCCTCTCCCACAGTTGCTGCAAAGTCTTTTTTACCCTTTCTTAAATATGTTGTCATAAAGGAGTTTCCAGCGCCACTGACTGTCTCAGCTTTGGCCAGTGGTGGGTCCATCTTGGAGCTGGCTCGAGCTGGTTCTATCCTATATGAAGGCAGCTCCTGGTATCTTCCGACAGAAACAACCCCTGAAGCCCCTACTCTGCTACCAAAATCTTCCCATGTGAACACAAGAGAGTTCTTGTGTTTCATATTTATGTACATATATTTCTGACAAGTTTATATGTAGCTGAAGCAAATAATTTCTGTCCATTCCCCAAGTAATTTTTTTTTCTGAGACTTAAATTCAGTGAGTGTTAAGTGATAGTTCTGATAAATCCAACTGTATGGACATTCAGAGAGCTTAATCAGTATATTAAATGGAATTGAACTTGGTGGAGTATAAAACTGGTAAACTCTGTTTTGTTTTGTTGGTGTTTTTTTTTTTTTTTTCCATTTTTTTATTTCTCTAAACTTGTGTATGATTAAACTATAATATATGAACTGCTTAGGGAGGATGGGGCAATCTTTTAGATTCATTTTTCCTGATACAAGAGCATTTACCACTTGCACATTGCTTATGAATCTAGGAATTCTTGTATGTTTGGTTACATAGAAAACATACTTTGATAAATCATTTTACCTTCAGTACAATCTGAGATATGGGGGATATATACAGATCTTAACAATAATTTTGTTTTGCTGTGTGAAAAGAGTAATGGACAGGAAAACTTACAGTAGTGAAAGTCTAGAAGAATTCTCCAAATTGAGTTATAAAATGAAATCAGATTTGCGTGCTACAGAGATTAAAACTGACATCAACATTTTCCTTAAAAGAAGAGCAAATATGTTATCTAAGGCCTGCACAACATGTACCCTAAGACAACCTTATGGTGAATTTGAAAGTGTGAAGCTGGTATTCTGGTAATTGACAAGGGACGCAGGATAGTGTTGAGATGTGATGTGACAGTAAAAGGGTAAAAATAGGTATCAAGATTTTAAAGAGATGTGTGTGTCTTTGTGATGAGTGGGAGAAATAAAGAAGTGGCATTAGATTTCTCGTACAGAGAACCTCCAAGCCTCCAACCTCCATGTAAAAGTATAGTGAAGAGAAAAGGGATCCTGAGGTCTGGGTTTAGTTTAGAGTATGAGATTATGGGAAAAAAGATTACAGGAAAAGGACAATCTTGCAAGAGGTAGCGATCACAGGCATGGGACAATGAATCTATGGGGGGAAAAGGATAGTATACAATCACTCCCTCAACAATTTAAGTAGTGTTTTCTATTTTGATAACATTAGGGAAACATTTCCTTTTTTATTCCTTTTTTTTGCAACTAATGTATAAGAAGTCAGTGTCCTGAAAATAGGTATTACTAAACCTTCCTGTGCTTTTTCTTTTCTACTTCCCTCCTTTTCTCCCATCCTTCCTCTGCATTGAGGGAAACCTCAAAAGTTAAATTTCTGGGAGCACATCGGTTGTGTTCTGTTTCTTTGCGTTTGAGTTTGGGGTTTTTTTTGGTTTTTTTTTGTTGTTGGTTTGTTTGTTTTTTAAAAAGACTTGTAATGTGTTAATTGGTTTAAACCAATTAACTCTAACCCTTAACTCTAACCTAAAGCTCTCTAACACTTTTCTTTATAAATAAATGCCTCTTATAGGAATTAAAATGCCTGTATGATTTGAGTTAATCACTGTTCTCCAGGAAAAAAAAAAAAAAGAAGAAGAAGAAGAAAAAAAAAAAACACATATACCTCCCCCCTTTGTAAATACTCCTGTTATTCGGTTCAACATGTTTTGTTAAAAGGTTTTCATATCAGTTCATTTTTTATATGAGCCCATGTAAAGACCTCTAATTCACTATGCCAGAAGATGAACATTAGCTTTATTATGAGCAGGATCCAGTATCTGAATTTCTTGTTTTATTTATTGCTTAAATAAGTTCTAACAAGAACAGTCTAACTAAATCTGTTCTTATCTAAAAAAATTGAGTTCTTAGTTAGTGGTGACATATTTGCTTTTAGAACTTCAAAAATAATGTTTTTCTTAATGATATTTAAAAGCTCTTATGCCTTCTCCTTAAGAAAGACTGATAGACTCTGTCATTTTAGGTAGGTGAAATGGTAAAGACTAAAAAGACCAAATTGTTTGAGTAAAAATTTTAGATAATATTGCTATTATGTTCATTAAAATCATTGTTTCCCTTTTAACTTTTTTTGATCAACACCCTTTTGAAATCTTGTGTTCTGCAAAATATGCCATTAGGAAATAGGAGGTAAGTTAAGAAAAGGAGTCGTCCAACTGGTTGAAAACTGTGCTGCTAATTAACAATTGCAAGATCAGTGTGTGCAAATTGAAATAGGTCCCAGGCTTCTTACCTTGGAAAATGTACCATGATGTGCAGATGTGAAGGGAATGCATGTATTAAGGACTCAGTGGACAAATTTATTGTGCCTGAGGTAACTGCCCAGAATATAGATGAATGCAGTTCACTTCATCCTGCTCATAAAACGCTTTGCTATGTTGACATTTGTAGCCCAGGAGGACAGCCACACTCTAGTGAACTGATGTTAGATATTGGTTCAGCTGTATCAATTCTGCTGGAACCTATTTACTAGCTAACAAAACCTAAATTATATTTGGAATTTTATTTGAAGAAAGCAATCTTTGTGCTTCATTGCCCTAGTTTAATGCACTGCTGACTCACTACACTTGTCTATCCATGTAATTCTTCAGAGAAACCTATTTTTAGTAGCCATCAACAAAACTATAAAAAAGGAAATCACCCTTTTTTTTTTTTTCTGTTGTCTATTAAAGGTGTTCTTCATGTAATAGAAATGAAAATAATAACACTACATTCATTATCTGAACAAGTCAATATTTTTAACTTGAAACGCTAAAGGTTATCCTGCTTGACTGACAGTTACTGCTTTTAAAGAGCACAAGAGCACACCAGAAGTCCCATGTCAGATCTGCCAGTCCCTTGTGAATGACTGAAATCCTATGGCCTTTCAAATGCAACCAAATTAAAATTTTAAGGAAATGAGTCAAGCCCTTGCTCATACAGTAAATAAGATTAAGGAAGTCTATTTAGTTGACACTTTGATTTGGTAAGCTGAATAGCTCTGCTAAATTCACTGACCACAACGACTGGATTTCCATCGGCTATACGGAGAGCTCATTTGTATATGTTTACGCGTACATGGTTGGGTTATGTGATAAAAGCTTGTGTGCACACCAACAAATGAATCCAAAGAGACAAGGGCAGATTGGGAAGCCCAAACGGTACCGTGTCTTGGCTATTTCCAGGCCCATCACAGGAAAACCATCAGTCTTACAAGCCCAGAGAAGCATGGGGGGGCAGGGGGGAACCCATATTAAAGACTCAGAGGAAGGGACACCCTCTACATCCCCTTCCCAGGGCTGTTTCAGGAGAACCTCAGCCCATGTCCAGGTATGAAACCTATCAAGGTAAGTCAACACTAAGACATCTATAGGACTTAGGGGGGTTGCTGCCTGAGGATATGGGATGCAAAGGAGGACCATCTCAGGATTATCCAGGATTTATTATGGGATTCTTAAGAAAGGAAAAAAAAAGGTGGAAAAAAGGAATAATTTAGGTGATTTGAGGAGGAACAAGCATGCGAAAATGGAGGAAAAGGGTGATAAAAATATGCTGGTCACACACAAGAAAGCCAGTAAGCTTGTCTGCTCTGTTCCCAATCAGCAGTCTCTCTGACTGTTTCTAATTCCTTTCATGGGTGAGGGAATCTCCATTCCATGTGTATGTGTACGGGGGTCTAAGTGGGACCCCCTGTCACAGGGTATCTGCGGTGCAACACCTGGAGCGAGGGAGTCTCTGGGTGCCATCTGCCAGTCTGGGTCCGTGGCCCATATGCCAGCAACTGGAGAGACTGGAATGAGTTAAAACAAGTGCCAGCCACTGGTATGGGTCCAGGGTCATAGGGGCCCATGCATCTGCACTGCCAGCGACCGGTGTGCATGCAGGTCTGAGTGTATGTGTGATCACTAACAAAGAGCAAGGTAGACTATCTGGCACATAGGTGAAGTGGCCCAGGATACAGTGATGTCTGTTTTGAAGGGCAAGAGTTGTGGGGAGGAGCTGGCAATCAGAGAGGCCAGTGGAGTCCTGGCCAACTCTGCATCTGCGTCTGCATCTGCATCTGCGTGTGCATGTGTGTGAAGGTCTGTAGTGGAGTGGGTCTGTGGCCTTGGGGGCTCATATGTCCAGATGCCAGCAAGTGGTAGGCTTAGCCTAAGGGAAAAAAGAAAGAAAAGCTAAGGATATTATTGCTGCCTGTACATAAACTAGCAGACTAAAACACAAGGAAAGAAGAGCTTCTTAAACAAACAAGTAAACAAAACCAATTCTGGCTAAAGAACAGTTGAAAGCTGGTTATGAAGTAAAATCATACTTGGAATTAATTTTCTAATCTTTAGAAAAGTGAAGTTCACCAGTAACCTTTCAATAACTTTAGGGAAGGCAGGCATCCTAGTTTTCTGCAAGAATAGGAAACTCAATTTACTGGCCTTTATGTACTTATGGTCTCAAATTTTTGTTTGATTAATCAAGATACACAGAGAAATAAACAATAAGATACAAGGATAAACTTAAATGGCAGGATAAATCTTTATCAAAGGAGAGGAAAATTGCTTTCACATCTTTTCATGCATCAGATATGCAGATTTCACAAAAGGTACGCGAGCACCAACACGTGACTTATTCACTTGGTTTATGGTATTCCGGCTATGGATGGTGAGCATCCTCACAGACATTACACTGATAATATGAAGCAGTTGCTTGCAGTAGCTAGGAGGTAAACTACAAAATAAGACATACACGTGTAGATGAACATTCTATGTTCCTATATTTTTTCTTAATTTTTAATGAAATTAACCATTGGAATAAGATTCATCTGAAATCTTTAAATAGTTTTTTGTTTGTTTGTTTTTTTCTAGGACATATTTTACATCTAAACAAAAATTAAGAGCTCGGTACAAGATTCACCCATAAAATGATGTGACTTGTCAAACAAAGGCCAGATCACATTGACACAGTTTTTCCTTCTTAATGTGAATTACAGTTGAATTGCTGGACGTGTTCCTGTGCAACCTGCTCTAGGTGACCCTGCTCTGACAGGGGGTTGGACAAGATGATCTCCAGAGGTCACTTCCAACCCTACGATTCTGTGATTCAGTGATTCTGTGAAAGCTGGATTACCAATTGCACTTGCTGAAAAGCACAATACTGTTATGGGGAAGAAAACAAGTTTTTAGAATGTATTACCTTTATTGTTACTGGAAACTGATGTAGATGAATGTCTTTACTACTGCTAAATTCTCCATTTTAATTTGTTTCCTTAAGGATTGCATTTAGGGAAAAAAAAAAAAAAAACAACACTCTCTCAACCAACTTATAAATCAAGACTCTTCTTCAAAAGTGTAACATACTAACACATATAAAACATATTTGTGTTGGGTTCTTTAATTGTTCTTCCCATCATGAAATTTCAGTGAAATCAAATGCACTTAATGTTCAGAATATCTTAATAAAGTATTGCATACATTGAGCTGACATACTTTGTCAATCTAATAATATTATTAATCAGAAATAAGTGTTTTATGTTCCCATTTATTAAGAACTGGACAAATATTAACATTTTCATTATCTAAAATTTTCAAAAGGTAAGATTCCACATCAAAAATTTGCAAAGGTCACTTCTAAAATCCGTGTTTATGCACCAGGCTAAATATATATGCACCAGATTAAATCCCTTGACCTTCAAGCTTTCTGGGTATTCTGAAATTTCAGCTGAAAACCAATAACCTATAACAGTGAATGTTTGTGAAGAGATCATGAAGTAAGTAGGTACAGACAACTAAAGAAGAAATTTCAAACAGTCTCCAACAACAGCATATGGGGGATCTAAGTTGGTGCTACCTTTTCCCATCCTTAAGCAGTGAGAAAAATCCCAGATTTATTTTTTTAATTCTATTTTTTTATTTCTGATTTTTGTTTTGTTTTGGTTTGGTTTTAATTCTTTTTTTTTTTTTTTTTTTTTTTTTTTTTTTAATATCTGGTTTCCGTGCCCTCCAAATCTTTCCTTCCTGTTACAGTGAGTGCAGAGATTCCACAGGATATGATACTGGTTTAGATTTTTTTTCACTTAGGCATTTAGAAATGCTATGAAACATTATTTGTATTTTGTTCAGAGATCCTGTGGAGGTCCCTTCTTCCTTAAAACAGAAATTCTTCTTTGTAGGAGGTGAGTACACCAGAAATATTTGACATTATTACAGATAGTTATAACTAATGTTTTGAAAATAACCCATGAATGGTATCAGCAATTCAGTTTTTTAAAAAATCGTGTTGATACTGAAACGTAAACACTGCACAAACAAATATGTGCAGTAGTTCAGAAATTATTTCTGTAACTTTCAGGTTGTGTTGGATAAAAGAATAATGAAATTTCCCTCCAACAATCATGTCTTAAATCTGTAAGTTCCAGAAAGAAATGTAAGTAGTTCTAATTAAGAACTGACTAACAAAATTAGTGTCTTGTAATGCATATCCTAATAACAGCAAGCAGATGCTACTAAATCTTGATGGGTGTTATTGTCAATGCCTGGAGCTAACACAGATAGACAGTGTGTATGTATATGCACATCACATTCACTCAAATTGGGCACTAGTGCTGTGTGCCACAGGGACTGCCTAAGGCAAAAAGTTTACTTACATATCCCTATTTCTATACATATTTATATAGTCAAATAATGGCTCTCTTATATTTTATGTAGTAGCTCACACAAGGAGGGAGACATTTCACTTTATTAAGTAAACCAATACGATATTGTAGAAATAAAATATTTCATAGATAGAAGTAGACTCACAGAGTCATAGAACGGTTTGACTTGGAAAGGACCTTTAAAGACCTTCTAGTCCAACCCCCCTGCCATGGTCAGGGACACCTTCCACTAGACCAGCTTAATCAAAGCCCCATACAACCTGGCCTTCAACACTTACAGGGATGGGGCATCCACAACTTCCCTGGGCAACCGACTCCAATGTCTCACCACCCTCAGAGTAAAGAATTTCTTCCTTATATACAATCTGAACCCACCTTCTTTCAATGTAAAACCATTACCCTTATTCTGTCACTGAAGGCCTTGGTAAAAAGTCTCTCTCTATTTGTCAGCCAAACAACCAAACAAGTTATAGCTCAAACAGAAAAGTTTGGGTTAGTCCCAAGACTAAAAGAGTTTTTTTGAACAGTCTAAACATCCTAGTAGCTCAGAGGTGCTATTCTGGCAGGAGGGTTGGCTAGATGAGTGTGGTAAGCTTACCACACTCAAATATGTCAACAAAATCACACAGAATCACAGAATGGTAGGGGTTGGAAGGGACTTTCGGAGATCATCTAGTCCAACACCCTTGCCAAAGCAGTTCACCTAGAGCAGGTTGCACAGGAATGCATCCAGAGGGGTTTTGAATATCTCCAGAGGAGGAGACTCCACAACCTCTCTGGGCAGCCTGTTCCAGTGCTCTGTCATCCTCAAAGTTAATTTTTTTCCTTATGCTGAGATGGAATTTCTTGTGTTCGAGCTTGTGCCCGTTGCCCCTTGTCCTGTCTCTGGGCAGCACTGAAAATAATCTGGCCCCATCTTCTTGACACCCACCCTTTAGATATTTATAAGAATTTATAAGGTCCTCCCTCATTCTTCTCTTCTCGAGGCTAAACAGTCCCAGGCCTCTCAGCCTTTCCTCATAAGAGGAAAAGTCCCCTTTTCAACATTATGTAAACTTCATTCTTCCTTTTGAGTTCTTTTAGAAATTCCTTGGTCATCCATGCATGTTTCCTGCCTCCTTTGCCTGATTTCTTGCTCCTGGGGATGTACCAGTTTTGAGGTTGGAGGAAGTAGTGCTTAAATATTAACCAGCTCTCTTGCACCACCCTTCCTTCTAGAGCCTTAGCCCATGGGATTCCTCCAAGTAGGTCTTTGAAGAGGCCAAAGTTAGCTCTCCTGAAGTCCAGGGTTGTAATTCTACTTTTTGCCCTGCTTCTTCCATGCAGGATCCTGAACTCCACAATCTCATGGTCACTACAGCTGAGGTTACCCCCAGTCTTCACATGCCCAACTCGTCCTTCTTTCTTTGTCAGCACAAGGTCCATCAGTACACCTCTCCTCATTGGTTCTTCCACCACTTGTGTCAAGAAGCTGTCGTCAATACTCTGCAGAAACCTCCGGGACTGTGCATGCCTGGCTGTGTTGTCTTTCCAGCAAATGTCAGAGTAGTTTAAGTCCCCCATGAAAACCAGGGCCTGTGATCATGAGGCTATTTCCAGCTGTCTGTAGAAGGCCTCATCAGCTTCCTCTTCCTGATCCAGTAGTCTGTAGTAAACACCCACAACAGTGTCTCCCATATTAGCCTGTCCCTTAATTCTTACTCGTAAGCTTTCAACATGTTCTTCATCCACCCCAGGCAGATGTCATTATACTAGACATAGAAGTAACATAGTACAACATAATGTCATTGTACTAGATCTACCAAAAAGATTTAGATTAGCTAAAATACCTCTTACTACAGATTTCATTTCACCTGGACAGAGAAAGCACACATTTTATTATGAGAAGGGAAGCTTCTAACTTGCATTTGTAAAAGTCACAGAATCACAGAATGGTTCAGGTTGGAAGGGACCTTAAAGACCATCTAGTTCCAACCCCCCTGCCCTGGGCAGGGACACCTCCCACTAGACCAGGTTGCTTAAAGCCCCATCCAGCCTGGCCTTGAACACTTCCAGGGATGAGGCACTGACAGCTTCCCTGGGCAACCTGTTCCAGTGCCTCACTACCCTTACAGTAAAGAATTTTTTCCTGATATCCAGTCTAAATCTACCCTCTTTCAATTTGAGGCCGTTACCCCGTGTCCTATCATAATGCTCCCTGATAAAGAGTCCCTCCCCATCCTTCCTGTAGGCCCCCTTTAGGTACTGGAAGACCGCTATAGAGGTCTCCTCAGAGCCTTCTCTTCTCCAGGCTGAACAATCGCAACTCTCTCAGCCTGTCCTTATAACATAAGTGCTCCAGCCCTTTGATCATCTTCATGGCCTTCCGCTGGACCTGTTCCAACAGGTCCATGTCATTCTTGTGGTGAGGACTCCAGAGCTGCACGCAGTACTCCAGGTGGGTTCTCACCATAGTGGAATGGAGGGGCAAAATCACCTCTCCATCTGTTGGCCACACTTCTTTTAATGCAGCCCAGCATGCGGTTGGCTTCCTGGGCTGTGAGTGCGCATTGCCTGCTCACGTTGAGCTTCTCGTCCACCAGCATCCCCAAGTCCTACTCCTCAGGGCTGCTTTTAAGCCATTCTCCACCCAACCTGTATTTGTGCCTGGGATTGCCATGACCTAGGTGCAGGACCTTGCACTCGGCCTGGTTGAACTTCATGAGGTTTGTACAGGCCCACTTCTCAAGCTTGCCAAGGTCCCTCTGGATGGCATCCCTTCCCTCCAGCGTGTTGACTGTGCCACACAGCTTGGTGTCATCGGCAAACTTGCTGAGGGTGCACTCAGTCTCACTGTCCATGTCACCAACAAAGATGTTAAACAGCACTGGTCCCAGTACTGACCCCTGAGGAACGCCACTCATCACCAGTTTCCATGTGGACATAGAGCCATTGACTGCAACCCTTTGAGTGCAGCCACCTAGCCAGTTTCTTATCCATTGAGTGACCCATACATGAAATCCATGATTTTCCAATTTCGAGACCAGGATATCATGCGGGACAGTGTCGAACGCTTTGCATAAGTCCAGGTAGATGACGTCAGTTGCTCTCCCCTTATCTACCAATGCTGTGGCAACATCATAGAAGGCCACCAAATTTGTCAGGCATGATTTGCCTTTGGTGAAGTCATGTTGTCTGTCACCAATCACCTCCTTATTTTCCATGTGCCTTAGCAGAGTTTCCAGGGGGATCTGTTCCATGATCTTGCCAGGCACAGAGGTGAGACTGACCAGTTTGTAGTTCCCCGCATCTTCCTTTTTTCCCTTTTTGAAAATGGGGGTTATGTTTCCCCTTTTCCAATCAGCGGGAACTTCACCAGACTGCCACGACTTTTCAAATATAATGGAAAGTGGCTTGGTGACTTCATCTGCCCGCTCCCTCAGGACCCATGGATGGATTTCATCTGGTCCCATGGACTTATGCACCTTCAGGTTCCTCAGATGGTCCTGAACCTGATCTTCTCCTACAGTGGGTGGTTCTTCATTCTCATAGACCCTGCCTTTGCATCCTGCAACTTGGGTAGTGAGGTTGGAGCCCTTGTTGGTGAAGACTGAGGCAAAAAGGTCATTCAGCATCTCAGCCTTCTCTATATCCTGGGTGACCACGTCTCCTGTCTCCTTCTTGAGAGGGCCCACATCTTCCCTAGTCTTGCCTTTACACCTGACACAGAAGTTTTTCTTGTTATCCTTGATGCCCCTAGCCAGATTTAATTCTATCTGGGCTTTAGCTTACCTATTCTGGTTCCTGGTTGTTTGTACAATTTCTCTGTATTCCACCCAGTCAACCCATCTTTGCTTCCACCCTCTGTAGGTTTCCTTTTTGCTCTTGAGCTTGTCCAGGAGCTCTTTGTTAATCCATGCAGGCCTCCTGGCATTTTTGCCTGACTTCTTCATTCTTGGGATGCACCGTTCCTGAGCTTGGAGGAGGTGATCCTTGAATACTAACCAGCTCTCTTGGGCCTCTCTTCCCTCCAGTACTTTTTGCCATGTTACCCTGCCAAACAGGTCCCTCAAGAGGCCAAAGTCTGCTCGCTTGAAGTCCAGGGCAGCGAGCTTGATGTGTGCTCTCCTCGCTGCCCGAAGGATCTTGAATTCAACCATTTCATGATCGCTGCAGCCGAGGCTACTCTTGAGCTTGACATTTGCCACCAGCCCCTCCTTGTTGGTAAGGATAAGGTCCAGCATAGTTCCCCTCCTTGTTGGCTCCTCTACCATTTGAAGAAGAAAGTTGTCATCAACACATTCCAAGAACTTCCTGGATTTCTTGTGCCCCGCTGTGTTGTCCTTCCAACAGATATCAGGGTGGTTGAAGTCCCCCATAATGCCCAGGGTCAGTGAACGTGATGCCGCTCCTATCTGTCTATGGAGGACCTCATCCATTCTGTCATCCTGGTCAGGTGGCCTGTAGCAGACCCCTACTGTAATGTCCCCTGCCCCTGCGTTCCCTTTAATCTTGACCCATAAGGTGCCTGTTGGATCTTTATCCATGCTCAGGTGGAGCTCCATGCACTCCAGCTGTTCCTTGACATACAGGGCAACACCCCCTCCTTATCTTCCCAGCCTGTCCTTCCTGAAGAGTCAGTATCCGTCCATTCCAATGCTCCAATCATAAGAGCCGTCCCACTACATCTCTGTGATGCCAATAAGATCATAGCCCTGGAGGTGAGCGCACAACTCCAACTCTTCTTGCTTATTTCCCATGCTGTGTGCATTTGCGTAAAGGCATTTCAGCTGGGTGCCCAATGAAGCTGTCTCACTGGCTGGAGCGTTTGCTTTTCCTTCATGCTGCTCTTCAGTTGGTTTTCCTGTGGGGTGTTTTATCCATGACTCCCCAGTTCCTATCTCCTCAGGGGCCCCTGGCTCGTCCTCAGGGGCCCCTGGCTCGTCCCCAGGAGACTTCGAGTGTGCTGCAGCGTACCCAGCACATCTCGGAGCAACAGGTTGAGGGCCTTCACTAGTGAGCCACCCCTCAGACCTTGGACCATCCTCCCTTGGCTTGTCACAAGCAAGCCGGGTAGCATCCCCCACCCCCAACAACCCTAGTTTAAAGTCCGGTCAATGAACCCTGCTAGGTCTTGAGCAAACATCCTCTTCCCGCTTTCAGAAAGATGAGCCCCGTCTGACACCAACAAGCCTGGTGCTGTGTAGGCCATCCCGTTTTCAAAAAACCCAAAACTATGGCAGTGATACCAGCCACGGAGCCACGTGTTGATAGATTGCACTTGTCTGTTTCTTACTGTGTCCCTGCCTGAAACTGGGAGAACAGAAGAAAAGATAACCTGGTAACCAGATAACCAGACTGCTTTATTAACCTTCCCAAGGCCTTGAAGTCTCTCTTGATTGCTCTTGGGCTATGTGTTGCCACCTCGTCACCACCCACATGAATGAGCAACAGTGAGTAGTAGTCTGATGGCCAAACCGGGCTGGGAAGTTTTTGAGTGATGTCCCTGACCCGAGCCCCAGGGAGGAAGCATACCTCCCTGTCAAGAGGGTCTGCTGAGGATATCGGGCCTTCTGTTCCCCTCAGAAGGGAGTCTCCTACTACTATAACTCGCCTCTTCTTCCTTGTACAGGCAGTTTTTAAACTGGGGGTAGACCTTGCTGGTGCTGGCATCTCTTCTGGTGTAGCCAAACCATCTTCTATGCCATACATGGGTTGGCCTACCTCCTCAAGAGCCTCATACCTGTTGGGCAGAGGCACCTGGTTAGGGAATGTGGGCAAGGAGGGTGTTCGCTTGCCTCCCCTAGTACAGGCTAGCCTCCATTCACTAGCCTACTTTTGTCCACTGCCTTCAGTCTGGCAGGGGTAAGGTACCAGATCTCCTTCAGCTTGGGTTTTTTTTGGTGGCTCTTCTGGTTTTTTACTCAGGGAGGTCAGAGTCTGAGTCCACCAATCAATTTCTTTCTCACTCTCCCTGATGCTCTGCAGCCTTTCTACTTCCTCTTTTAGCTCTGCTACCAGTCTGAGTAGATCATCTACCTGGTCACACCTCACACAGCTGTTATCTCTTCTACCATCCACTAGCGCTGAGAGGTTAAGGCACTCCCTGCAGCCAGCGACCTGAGTGGCTGCGTGTTTCCATGGAAGCTCAGTTTGTATGGCCACGTCTGCTTTGATACATGCACCAAACGCAGGAAGCTGCATCCTTCGGGTGGAGACCATGGCTGAGCTTCCTTCCCCAACTTCCCGCACCCTTCTCGCGCGCCCTTCTGCGCGAACCGCCGTGCTATGGCCTGGCTGACTACCTCTGTCGTGGTACTCTCAGGCGACGTCAACTCACTGCTCGTTTACTCAAGTGCACCGCGCTCCCAAGAGGCTTCTTTTATGGGGGGGGCGGGGAGGGGAATTTACTCCTCGTTCAGACCTGCCGCCGGGGATGCTGGCTCCGCCCCATGCCTCCTCAACTGTCACCACCCCTCGGAAGTGCCGGGTACAGGCTCGGCCTGTCTGCTTTTCCAGGCTTTGAAAAGCCCCAAAAGCGAGCCCCCTGATGGCCTTTTTTGCCGCGATTCCCTTCCCCAGTACAGACTTACCTGCACTGGAGATGGTCTCCTCGGTGAGTGACCGTTGGCACACATCATGAACTCAGTCTTCTGTATCCTCATTAAATGCCTACTAATTCATTGGGAAATTAAAAAAAAAAAAATAGAGGTAATTTAACTATAATTTAAAACCAGTTCTTATTCAGGAAAATTTGTTAAATATGAATACAAGTGCATATGAGGGTATATGTGGTTTTTTTGGTTTGGTTTGTTTTTTTTTTTTTCTAAAAAGAAAAGACAAAGACTAGAAGGTAAAACTTTCTGTATATACATCTGTGATAAACTGCTCTATAACCTTGGACACATTATGTAAAAAGAGACCACTAATGTTTATCAGAAAGCTATGTTAGGAAAGTTAATTAGGTAATGTCCGTGCAGTGCTGCTGTAATGCAAAGCAGAATGTAAATCCAAAGCATTTTTATTATTATTATGATTTTACCGTTTTGTCAGGTGCCTTTTCAGCAGAACTTGTTAAACTCCCTTTTAGACACATGCCGAAGGAATCTTTGAAGCAAGCTATTTTACATTTGAAGTACATAATTAAAGATTAAACATTCCAGATGACAAAATGGTATCGTAAAATCAAGATTTCTTATACAGATTTCAGAATTAGTTTAAAAAGGCCACATATAATTTTCTGTATGCTGTTGTGACACATTAAGTGACGGCCAAAATCAGACACAGAGCTTTGGGGATTTGTTGATCAAAGTAATTGCTTCCAGTTTGAAATGCATAATGAGACAACCCTGCATGGCGTTTGTGTACCCTTTTATATTCAGCAAAGATCAACAGATCTTTGCAACTAGCTGTAACGCACCACATGTTTGAAAAAGGAAATATAATGAAGAGCAAAGATCCATAGCAGAATTCTTGAGACTGGACAGAGAAACGTGCCTATGCACTGGTGCTTCTGTAATGGCAGGTGACTCCACGTTGTATATACAGTTTTCAGCTTTACAGGAGACATTTGCTATACCAGTTTACATTGTTGCAAATTATTAATTTAATAGCTTCATCTGAATGATAAATTGGTGTTCGGAAACTTACCTAGATCTGTTTATAGCAAGAGAGAAACCTGTGTATTTCAGTTCAATCCATTCACAAATATGTTAAGTTTTCGTTTCTCAAAATATTATTGAGGAAATAATCCTTCAAAATGGCTCAAGAAAGATCTCAAATTTACATATATGCATTGTTTGGATAAGGCCAGAATCATCCAGTCTTTCTCAGGATTAACCTTGGAAAGATTATCTAAAAATCAGATTGTATAAATCATCTAGAAATTCATGTAATCAATCAGAAGAAAAAAGTACTGAAAAATAAGTGGTGCATACTAACTAAACATACTATATGATATGCAGGCATATTTAAGTTATATATACTTAGAATTCTGTGTCTTAAAGTGAAACCCCATAGAGACAGAACCACTGATATTCTAATCACTTATTAAAGATTAATTTGGACAATTAATTTTTCCTTATATGAAAGATCTAACTCCATAATCTTATTTGAAATACTAAGAACTTTATTAATTTTAGTAAATATAATCAAATCACAATTACCACATACCTCACTGTCTGAGATCTTGTTTATCATGCACCCAATAATAAAAACTATGTATTCATGAAAACTTTTAACTGTTTACAGTTAATTACATGTCTATTACTCAGTATGTTTTACAAAACATCCAGAATGCTATAAATGCATAGTTAGTTAATAAAAATAATATTTTTTTTTTCCTCCGAAACTGCCACCTGAAATAGCTCTATCTTTCTATAAGCAAATAAAATTTTGGGTTTGTTATGTTTAATGAGAATAATGGTTGTGTTATGGGGTTTTGTTTCTCTATAACACAGCAATAATTCAATATGTGCAGCCAATAATTTTAAATTTACCTCTGAGTCACCAAGAAAGATAATTAAGACTGTGAATGTATGCAAAGAAAGAGATAAGTAAGTTTCAACTATCTATACGTCCATAAACCTAAATAATTAATTATTTAAATGCTCAAAGTAATTCATGCCATTATTATGGTAACACATCTGAACACTGTAGGCACTGCGTATGTTTACAATATGACTATCTCAACGAGCTCACAACTAAAATCAACTTAATAGATAATGTTGGAGAAAATAACTTATTTGCATGGTATATAGCACATTTATATTACCACATGGAATGAATAATATTGTGGTGGCTTGACCTTGGCTGGCTGCCAGACCCCCACATAGCTACTTTCTCACTCCCCATCTGCAACAAGACAAAGGGACAAAACAAGATGAAAGAGCTCGGGGATCAAGATAAGGAAAGGGAGATCACTCACGGGTTACTGCTATGAGCGAAACAGACACAACTGTGGAAGATTAATTTAATTTATTGACAATTTAAAATAGAATAGAGTATTGAGGCACAATGACAAAACTAAATATACTTTCCCCTCACCTATCTCTTCTTCCCAGGCTCAACTTCACTCCTCCATTCCTGACACCTCTACCTCTGCCCATGACCCCCCGAGCAGCACAGGGTGATGGGGAATGGGGACTGTAGTCAGTTTATAACAGTTCATCTCTGCCAGTCCTTTCACCTCACAGTTTTCCCTTGCTCCAGTGTGGAGTACCTCCCACAAGACACAGTCCTTCACACACTTATCCAACACTGGCACTTCCCATCTGCTGCAGTTCTTCACAAACTGCTCCAGCGTGGTTCTCCCATGGGCCACAGGTCCTGCTGTAAACCCCTCTCCTGCATGGGCTCCTCTCCTCAGGCTGAAGCTCCTGACAGGACCCCGCTCCAGTGTGGGGTCCTTCACAGACTGCAGTGTGGATATCTGCTCCAGTGTGGTCCTTCATGGGCTGCAGGGGGACAGACTTCTTTGTCATGGTCCTGTCCATGAGCTTCAGGGGAATCTCTGCTCTGGCACCTCAAGCACCTCCACCACCTCTCCTTCTTCTCTCATGTTGGTGTCTGCAGGGCTGTTTTTCTTTTTTTTTTTTTTTTTTTTTTTTCCTTACTCCTGTATCTCTCACAGCTGCTGCACCAAAATTTTTACACTTTCTTTAATATCTTTTCACAGAGGAGGCATCACCATCTTGGCTGATGGACTCTATTGTATCCTGTGGTGGGTCCATTGGAGACATCTGGAACTGGCTGTGTCTGACATGGGGCCTCCCCTGGCCTCTCCTAACAGAGGCCATACCTTAAACTCCCCCTGCTACGACAGCCTTGCCATGTAAACCCAATAAAGCAATATTTTTTCAGTTGATCCTGGGATTTGTCATCCATTGTACAAATATTTTTTTATAAACTTAATTGTTATTATTTAGATAGTAAAGCTAGATGTTGCCTTGTTTTCTCATATTTTTCATATTTTCAGCATCACTCTAAGAATTTGATCTTTTTTCTTTCTTAATCTGTAAGTACTATTAAAGATAAAATATAGGATTTAACATTCAAAATTAAGACAAATACATAATTAGAATAAAGAAGATTGAAGAAGTTGAGTTTCTCACTGAATTCCTTGATAATATTCAGGATCATCAGGAATTCATTATAATGACAACCCAGTAGCAGAGAGAAAGGAGATTAACTTGACAAGAAGCATTTTCAAGATCAGAAAGATGAAATCTCTTTGCATGCTGAGAGTCAATCAATCAATTAGTCTACCTCTCTGTTAACACTGAGGGAAAGATTTATCTGCCCTAATACAGACATTTGAAAGTAAGACAGCTCTGACCTAATCGTGATAAGAATGTCCACGGAGTGAAATACAGGATAGGGACAGAATCCTAATGATGAGGTCAAACTACCACACTGATGTACCACTCAGGCAGTGTCTACAGCAGTCAGTGCAGACCACCTCAGGTCTCAGATCAAATGGGCTCTACCTGTACTCTGTGATGTATGTCCCAGCATCTACTCAGGCTCCATAAGGTGTAAGTGCAGCCTTAAGATAAAATTATTATTTTGTGCATTTTATTTCATTTCCTAATGGATTAAGTAGTTTGAGGGCTCCTCTGTGGCCAGCTCAAACAGTGTATTTGCAGTGCAAAACTGTAGGTGTCTGGGTTTTTTTCTTTGGTATGTAGAATGAAGGAATGTGCGATGTATATGAGAGTATAAAATTTATTGAGTATTTGACTTAGTACACATTAACTGATTTGTAGAGGGTGATGGAAGCTGTATCTGATTCAACTTCATCCACATTGCATTTTAGGAGGAGCCCCAGGAGAGAGTTACTCTAGTGCTAGTGTTGCTCTCAGCCTCTACCTTGAATGGGGATGTTTTCCAAACTCCATAGCAGAACCAAGGAATGCTTGACGATAAAGCTAACCCACCAAATATGGTGTGACAATGTAATATATGTGTGTGCAATATATAAATAAAACTATATTTATTTCATGTGTACTTACATTTATATACATAATATTTCTCTGCAAATTAGGGATTGCTGACGAACTTGTTTAGAAGACTGACAGATCATGCTGGTTTTAAACTTCAAAGTAAAACTTTGTTAGACTTGCCTTCATTGAAAACACACTTTGTGCTAACAGGTGGTTTGTGGACATTATCAATACATATATACAAAACCATTAGACCTTTGCAATATTATCCCATATTAGCTGTGAGAATACAATATTCCTTAGTGTGGGCTCTCCACAAGCTACCGTTTCCTTCAGGGCATATCCCTCTGCTGTAGGGTGGATATCAGCTCCACTGTGGTCTTCTATGGGCTGCAGAGGGACAACCTGCTTCACCATTGTCTTCTCCATGAGCTGCAGGGGAATCTCTGCCCTGGTGCCTGGAGCACCTCCTCCCCATCCTTCTTCACTGACCTTGGTGTCTGCAGGGCTGTTTCTCTCCCATCTTTCTGTCCTCCTCTCTCACAGCTGCTGCACAGTGTTTTTTACCCTTTCTTAAATACGTTATCACAGAGAAGATTCCAATATTATTGATTGTCTCATCTTTGGCCAGCAATGGGTCCCATTTGAAGCCAGCTGGAAGCGGCTCTGTCTGACATGGGGACAGGTCCTGGTGTCTTCTCGCAGAACCCTTCCTACAGCCCTCCTTGCTACCAAAAACATTGCCACATAAACCCAACATAGTTTGTTATACAAATATGTAAGGTGCAAAAATTTCAAATCATATTTCTGTTTAGCCACAAAAATGCAATAATGTTTTTCTTGTCTTTGGGAAGAATAAACTGAGTAAACCAACTAATCTCACCGTGCCACAAAAGGTAAATAAAGAGGTACTACCAATCCATCAGTAAGTTAGGAAGCAAATGCATTCAATATGTAGCATATGTAGTGCATTTAACCATGCTGGAAGAAGAGAGTCCTTTAAAGTAATGAAATTAAGTTTAGAGGAATTTTTTTTTGTGTTAGATAGATAGAAATACTTTAATGAGGTCTAATAGAATTGGTGACAATTTGTCTGGGGAGGTTCATCGTGTATATTAAAAGTTTTCTCCTAACTGTTTCTGAAACTATAACACAAAAACTGTCCAAACATAGAGGGAGAAAAATAACTTTTTTTTTTTTTTTCCTCCTTGATATAGCTAAAAGAATAGGATTTCAAATGAACTCAGTTATATTTTGAATCTCTGGTAATGAGTTACATCTTTATGATTCTCAAAAAGAAATTGTATTAATTTCATTAAGAAACTGTAAAGCCTCAGCTAATCAGAATGAACTTATTCCGACAAAGATGTCATTTGAAGAGTAAAGTTGATTGACATACAGTTAAATAATCTATTTTCAAATGAATGATCTGTGTATGATGAATTTTGTGATTAAATTCTTGATACAAAATATGAAAATATTTTATTTATCTTCTTACATTTTTAATATATATTTTGTATTGTTCCTTGGTTTTTTACTGGATATAATTCTATTCCCTGTTAAAATATATTTCCACAGGCAACATATTACAGTAATACATAAAAACTATCTTTGATGAACTCTTTCTTTATGAAATTGTCCTATTAGTGTACTGAAATCATAGAATCATAGAATGATTAGAGTTGGAAGGGACCTTAAAGATCACCTAGTTCCAAACACCCTGCCATAGCCAGGGACACCTTCCATAACACTAGGTTAACCAAAGCCCCATCCAACCTGGCCTTGAATACTTCCAGGGATGAGGCATCCACAGTTTCTCTGGACAACCTGTTCCAGTGCCTCACCACCCTCAGAGTAAATATTTTCTTCCTTATATCTAATCTAAAACTCCCCTCATTCAGTTTAAAACTGTTATCCCTGATCCTATCACTACACTCTGATAACGAGTCCCTCCTCATCTTTCCTGTAGGCCCCCTTTAGGTACTGGAAGGCCACTCTAAGGTCTCCCTGGAGTTTTCTCTTCTCCAGGCTGAACAATCCCAAATCTCTCAGGAAAATGTGTTTCATGTACATGCTACTTCCAGGCTGCACATAGGAGAAAAGAGAGAGTCTTATAATGGTCTTTCCCCCCCCCCCCCCCCCCCCCCCCTTTTTAAAAGTATTTGTAGTTAAGAGGAACACTTCAAATAATAACAAAAACTCCAACAACAGTGGTAAAAAAAAAAAAAAAAAAAAAAAAAAAAAACACCAAAATCCCAACAACAAAAAAATTTTTTCATTGCTAATGATTATTTAAAATTCATTAATTTTTAAGAAACAACAGCACAATGAAAGAAGGAAATATATTTTATTCCAATACAACTGTGGCTTTTAATCTGTGGTTTATCATGCCAGTGTGGTTTATTTGGTTATTTACAGTTACTATTATGATACAATAATAAATGTGTGCATGCAAAGTAATGAAAGTCATCTATTAACACTACATTGCCTCAAGTGAAGCTTCTGTGAGTAGCTTTGTCTAGATGTATAACGTTCATCTAAGAAGGGTTAGCATAACTGATACTTATTCCCAGGCTTATTAATAAATTATGGATCAGCAAAAAAAAAATTAATTATATTAATTACTGATGAATGATTACTGAAAATCACCGGGTAACCTCTCTGAAATTGCAATATAATTATATTTTAATTGCAGTATACTTGTTTAAGAATACCATTTTAGAGAGGAAAAAAAAATTCAAGTACAGGACATATTGCACAAATTTATCAAGAGTCTAAATACATTGAAAATTCTGTCCTTGTGAAACATTAAAGATGGAGATACATCTTTCTCAGATGCACCTCAAAAAAGAAACCGAAGTTAACACAGACAATTGGAATTTAAAATTAGTTTATTTGGAGTAAATGGTTTGCTTCTGGTGATTTCTCATTAATCAAATGAAAGGTGAAACTTCAGTTCTTCTCCTGCCATATGATACCAGTTCTTGTGTAAGATTATGCCTTGAAGTATTAACACAGTTACTACATGAAGTAGAAGATAAAGAAAAAAAAAAGTTTATCAAAGCAGATCAATGTGATGCTAGGGTCACCCATTTATACCTACCTCTTTTAAAAATGCAACATTTTTATGTACTAATTGTGATGATATGCAGGCAAATGACTAGACTCTGGCCTGAGTTTTAACTAAGAGAACAGACAATCGGAAATGAACACGAGAAAAGCCTGCACATGATGAATAACTGAGTGAGAAACTGATAGAAGTTACAGATAGCTCCATGAGGGATGGCCAAATCACACAGGCCATTCAGGTGGAGGTATTCAAGAGATGACCAAATTTCAAAGGGAGCACTGGCAGGCTTTTTGGGAGAAGAATCTCAGGTAAACCCATTGGTAATACCACGTAAGACTGAAATCACCTTGGTAATGGTATCAGAAATACCAAATCTGTGTATGGATATAGGAAAACTGGGACCAGTGAAAAAAATGTAATTTTTGGCAGAATGGTTATCTGGGAGGTAACAAGGGTAAGAAAGGGAAGGGCTCAAGGTATACAGGGGAAGAACAAGCATGGAAAAACAGAGAAAAGGGAATAAAAACAGCTGGCCAACCTGCAAGGACATCTGTTTGATTGAGCCCTGCCCCGATCACTGTAGTCTATCCTATCTGCTTGTTAAATCATATCTGCTGTGTGTATGTATAATTTGTTTGCAAATGTCAAGCTGGACCTGCCAATGAGCAGGAGACCCGCATCTGGAAAAACCCAGCCCTGGAGCCAATGACTGTGTAAGTGATCTGAGATCTGGACATAGACATTAAGCAGACTTCAGTGCTGTCTGTGACTGTGGTGTGCTTGTAAATTTAGATAACTGGGGAGGAATAACCTCATGCACCAGCACAGGTTAGGGGCTGACCTGCTGGAAAGCAGCACTGTAGACCTGAGAGTCCTGGTGGACAACAAGTTGACCACGAGGCAACAATGTGCCCTTGTGGCCAAGAAGGTCAATGGTCTCCTGGCATGCGTTAAAAATAGTGTGGCCAGCAGTTCGAGGGAGGTCATCCTCCCCCTGTACTCTGCCCTGGTGAGGCCACATCTGGAGTACTGTGTCCAGTTCTGTGCCCTGCAGTTCAAGAAGGAGAGGGAACTGCTGGAGAGAGTCCAGCGGAGGGGGAAAGATGATGAAGGGACTGAAGCATCTCTCTGATGAGGAGCTGCTTTATGTTGAGGGTGAAAGAGTGCTGGAACAGGCTGCCCAGAGAGGTTGTGGAATCTCCTTCTCTGGAGATATTCAAAACCCCTCTGGATGTATTCCTGTCCAGCCTGCTCTAGGTGAACCTGCTTTGGCAGGCGGGTTGGACTAAATGATCTTCAAAGGTCCCTTCCAATCCCTACCATTCTGTGATTCTGTGTTTCTGTGATAATTTGAGTTGAAGGAAAGTGTACATCCACCAGCAAACCTTGATCCTGATCCACTGGAAAGAGGAACCGCGCTGCCTGTGCTCATATTTATGTGAGAGCCATTGGTGTTTATGTGGGTACTGTTAAACGAATGCTCTGTGTGCGTGCACGTGTTTGAGTATCTGCCTCTGCAACATGGGCTCCGCCTTGCTGCTTGTCAGACCTGCAAACAGACCCAACAGCAGCCACATCGTCCTCAGTATTAAAGTGCACTGGATTTGGCTCAAACAGACTAGGAAGAAAAAGCGTTCTGATTTTCAATGGATTTGGCAGCTCCTTAACATAAATTCTCTTTCTTATGTAAAGTTATTTAATTTTGAATCATTAGTTTAGTAACTAAAAACAGAAGGCATTCAGTTCTAACCTTGACTTTGGTGTAGTATGGTGCATGTATCAACACATAAATAAAGATATAGGCAAATTAAGTCAGAATTTTAAAAATAAAATTTATTACTTGATGAAAAATTCTCAAAAAGTTTCCTTGTCATAGCCTTCACAAATTCCCAAACATCCAACAGCTTATTATAAAATCCTACAACTTAACTTGTAATATTTTCATTCACAATTTGTCATGTTCAGCACAGTATGAGTTGCCAAAGAAAGCTCATCAAGTTGCATTCTACTGTGAATTACAAAGAGAAATCTGAATCTGTATTATTAAAATGGACATCATTTTTTATCCAATTTCCTCACCATCTGATAACTATGACTTGCTGCTTTATTCATTCTTGAAACATAATCAGAAGATACTGTTAAACGGATATTATACCAGATATCATATATGAAAAATAAAAAATAAAAACCATCAAGGGCTGAAACTGGAGGAAAAGGGCAGTGGAAAGTGATGATCTGTTTATAGAGGTTACTTTCATCATAGATAATGAAAAAGGAGACTATAAAACTGAAACCCTCATTTTAAGAATGCTGTACTTCCCACTTAAATGTTTGCAAAATTATATTGGTATTTGAAATATTATTATGGGAGCGTGAGTAAAGAACCTAGCTCATTCACTGATTCTGATTTTAATTTTGTTTTGGAAAAAGTATGTATCGTACTTTCCAGTTATCAATACCCATTGCTTCATTTCTGTAATATAACCTCTATAATTCATACGATAAAAAAAAAAAAAAAAAATATTTCAGGGAATTCTATTTCTGTGCATACACAAATACTCATTAAAAATGAACACTTGGGTTAATTCCTGTTACATAAATATTCAGTATCCTCTAGTTAGGTAGAATGGTAATATTCTTTAAAGTGGATTTCATATCACATATGCAGTGATGTAGATAAATTTACTCTTTATTTTCCTTATTTTCTCTCTTTTACAGCAGCACTTTGAATTTTCATCTTCTAACAGAGTAAAGAATTGCCAAAAAATAAGTATTTTCTTGATGCTGGTACTACAAAAAGCTTTAAAGTAAGAAGGAAATTTGTGCTTTTGTTTCCTCCTTTTTTATGTCATTCTGTTGGTAATTTTCTACATAGTTTTTGGGCAAGACATATTGTTAAACAGGATGAATACTTCAGAAATAATTTTCACCATGAATACTTTAGTTAGGGTCTAATTTGTAAAATATCGAATAAATCCTTTGTGATTGAAGAGGAATTGTACTAAAAATGCAGTTCAAAATAGTTGAGTTTTTTTTATGTAAGTCCTCAGGAAAATGAAGTGAATTAAGTGACCAAGAGATACAACGGGATAAATACTGGAAAAACAAAATTTAAAAGATTTCTATGAATATCCATTTTCACTGCAACTGACACTGGTATTATTTGCCTAAATGTAGTCACCTCATGGCATTTGAGGCACTGTCAGGTATGTTTCTGCTACTACAGATGACTCCAAGTCTTTTTTAAGACCTGTGTCATTCATTGCAGCCCCATGTAGTTCTAGTCCTAATAGATTCTTTCTGATATGAAGAGGACAGAACTGCACATAGTTTTCAAGAACTGCAAACCATGACTAGAGTTACCTAGAGGCAGATGGGAAAAAATTGGATGAATCCATAGGAAAGAAATACTGGAATAAGCTAAAGAGTTGAAATGAGGAAGATGTTTAGTTGTGTTTCAAACACTGAGAACTTCATATTTAGGACTCAATTCCATCACTGAGACAAAGACCTCTACTGCGATTTAAGATGCCCTAGGGTACTAAGAACACTTTTGCAAAACTGGGAAATGTGACAAAGAAACTGTAAATGATCCAAGTCCTCTGGCACAGCAGTGGAAGTCATTCAAGGTGCACTTGGGAATCTCATACAGCACTAAACACTGCTGAGCAGGCAACTGAGCTAACCACTGAGGGTGAGGTTAAGCTGCATAAATCCAGCATTTAATACAAATTCAGATAAAGTTCAAAAGACCAATTAACTCCCTGGATTTTTAAGTAGTAAGTGGGAGAATCAGTTCTGTTCACTATTACCTTCCATTACTTGTTTAACACACTTGTGCAGATCAGTCAGAATGAAATTACTTGTTGTCATTGGCAAAAAAAAAAAAAAATCTTTTAGGTGGGACTAGACGGGAATGTTTAAAACTTGATACAGCAAAATATTATTGCTATTTAAACAACACTAAGCACAAACTTTAATGCTATGGATTAGTTCTGTATTAAGGAGAATTCAGGATGAATATTAACTCAAAAAAAATCATCTCATTAGGTGACACTAATTAAAGTAAAATTGTAACCTCCTAAACACTTAATGACAACTCATATAGAAAATAAATGTTTTAGGTGAAAAAATATCTGGCCAGATATTTATTTTTTCATTACTTTTGTGGTGGTGAAAACCTTCAATGTTATCCAAATGATAATGTTTCCACTGACTTGCTCAAAAATGTTTGCTATTTGTCATGTGATGTTAGAACTTTTAAGAATAGCTGCCTTTACTTATGCCATCTGATTATTAGTGAGGCTTTTCTTACACAGTTTACTTCAGGAACTGTTAACATCCCTCAATAACTCTGAAGTTAGGCATATGCCTTAATGTTGCTATTTAAACACTTGGAATAATCAGTAAAGATAGCTTTAGACTGAAATTCGTTTCTAGCTGATACTTATCCTTTGAAGATACTAATTTTCTTCCATATTAGAAATTTTTACAGGAACAAATTTTGATATTTCATATCAAAATTTATAACTCCTGATCCTGAGTGATCCATGTTCAATCTACTACTACAGATAGTACATTAAAATTCTCTAAGGAAGCATTGTTTGTTTCTGTCTTTCTTTGCTAGCTTGCTTTTTAATTTTTATTGAATCTTTAATTACAATGGCCTAGATCCAGCAATTAATTAGTTATTTTTTTTTATTTTTTTAACTTCTTAGCTTCCCATTGAAATATTAATTGGATTTGGGCTGAAAACTCTCAATCACCTCAGTCCAAAAGATGTTTTAATTTTTCCTTTATGTGTTTAAATATATTTATATATGGATATACATGTCTTTACAAAGACAAAGAAAGGGACAGAAATGTAATTCTGCTAAAAAAAAAAAATCGCCTTCATATAAATGCCATCATTTAAATAAAAATTATTTTTTTTTTGCTTCTCTAGATTAAACATAAATAATCAATACACGATCAGAAATGGTTATACTTCCAAAAGAATATAAATTATTTCTAGACATTGGGTAAGATAATTTTGAACTTTCAAATATCACTTGTTTCCAGATTATTTTTGAAAGAAAAAGGGCTATTCAACTTTTATCATTAATTATATTTTTTTATTTACTTTTCTTTTTATTGTTAGTGTATGTTATTATTAATCAGTAACATCAATCTGAGGTTTAATTCTTTTATCTTTTTATATGTAGCTACTCAATCTAGAATGTAAACATTTCTCATAAAGGTGTCTTGCTGTCCTTCTGTGAGAAGATGTCTGTTACAAGCCTTCCATGTAAGAAGAAAAAGTAAAATGTATTCAAAATCTTCAGCTGAACACCCTTCTATATTCAGTTCAGTAGATTGATAGACTGATAGACAAATAACTTTTCTGAAGGTGTGACCTATTATGTTACCAGCTTGTAAAATCATAGAAGCTCATCTGCCTTTTTGAAAACTACTGATCTCAAGCAGGTTTCCCTTCCCCTTCCCTTCCCTTCCCTTCCCTTCCCTTCCCTTCCCTTCCCTTCCCTTCCCTTCCCTTCCCTTCCCTTCCCTTCCCTTCCCTTCCCTTCCCTTCCCTTCCCTTCCCTTCCCTTCCCTTCCCTTCCCTTCCCTTCCCTTCCCTTCCCTTCCCTTCCCTTCCCTTCCCTTCCCTTCCCTTCCCTTCCCTTCCCTTCCCTTCCCTTTTCTTTTTCCTTCCATTCCCATGTTTTACATACTTGTTTATTTGCTTACATACTTTACAGACATTCTTATAATAATACAGTCAGCCACCCCACCAATAAAATTTTATTTATTATACCAAAAGTTTTAGTATGTAAATGAAAGTAAAATGCATAGGAATTGAAACGCTACTAACACAATAAGGAAGATGTTCTTTTATTAGATGAGAGAATGTAAAATCTGACTGGGTAATTAACACTATCTGCACAGACTATAGAAAGTTGAGTGCTACATTCCATATCTTAAATATTTGGGGATCTGAGACTATTTGGATGAACTCGTCAATCGTAAGGGAAAATATCTTAGCAGTAGTAGTATGTTTTAACAACCATAATTTAACAACCATAAATGAGATTGAAAAAGTACTTCCAGCAATATTTAACACTCTTTTGTAAAAGTGCCTGCAAAATGATTTCCATTAGAATTGCATATTTATTTTCTCATAAAATTAAGTTCTTAACTTTTGTAGTCTTCCAGTTTATTTCAAGTAATTATGTATTCTTTGTTATGCATAAGGCCGAAAACACTTTACAGTTCAGTCTTTGCAAAGTCAAATGCAGAGGTAGATATATTAAAATAAAGTGATGGGTTGCATACACTGAAATATCACTTTCCTTCAATGACATTTTGATTTTCTTGAATCAGTAGACCATGAAAGCTCATTTTGACACATACTAGCTCAAGATAAAATCTCCTCCAGCTCTGTAATCATATCTTTGAGTGTTTAGGCTACCAAAAAGACAGAGCTCACATTCTCATTCTATTTTGAAGATGAAAAAGCAATTTTGTGCTGAACCACAGGAGGTATAGTGAGGCCCAGGCATCAAACACTGTTGGGCACAGGTGATTTGAATTCTTAGATGGGAAGGTGCATGTGCAATACAGAAACAGGTCCTAAAAAAATTGAAAATGGAAGAAAACTGCTTGAGCTTGAGTATGTAATCAGAAACCCACTGAAGTTTGTGAGATGCAATGTCAGCAGGGGGAAAAATAATTTGCTTTTCCAGCTTCAGGATGATTGGTGGAAAGGAACGGTTGTTGCTCTGCAAAGACAGAAAGATAGTGAGAGGAAGAGTTGAGTTGCTTAATTTAAGAGCATGAGAGAGGACATACTATCAGTGGCATATTGGGATTTTTTTCTTTTTTCTTATTTTTTTTTTAATTTTAAAAAAATGAACATAAAACTCTCCTTTATACAACCACTTTCCTGTAGCAAAAGTTGTAATGAAAAGTTGTAATGAAAAAAACACAATCAAAAAAAAAACCAACAAAGAAAACCCTACAGTTATCAGCAGAAATGATAAATCTTTTCATTCCAAAAGAAAACAAATGTGTGTTTCAGTTAAATAGGACTGATGGATGGGGGTTAAATATTCATGTTGAAGTTTGCATTTAGTTTTGTCCTCAGCAAGGAAGTCAAGGGGAGTTTTGAAGAGCTAAGACTTCAGGGTTTAACCTGTGACATGCAGTGTTCCCATTTACAAGTTAGAATTAATCTTAAACAAATCCAACAGTTCACAACACTTCATAATGCAGAGTTAGGGTCTGACAGTTAGGAAATATCTCAGCATTAAACTCTTTTTAAAATAAATAGTATTAAATAATTCATATTACTGTAATTGAAGCTCCATGTTCCAGGCATTGAGTTGAAAAAATTAAGTCAAGTATTTTCACAAGATTTCTGTAATCTGACATTATTACTTCAGGGTATTTTAATAACTCAAATTCTGCTCATTTCAGAAACTGGAAAGCAAAAGCTGTAAATGAACATTAACCTTCAAAAAGTTAAATGGTTGAATATTGAATATTGAAACGTTCGGATCTTTCAGCATTTATGAAAAGGTTGGTTATACTTCTTGTGAGAAGTTCCATACTTTACAGTCATAGTCAACTCAGCTACTTTAGCTATCTAAAAATTAGTCTATAATAGTTGTCTATCTCTCTTTCTATCACTGATAAAGAAACATCAGTACATTTAGAAATTTCCTTTGTTCTCTTAAACCACTGAATTAGACCAGACAGGTTCCTTGTCCATCTATTTCTGGTGACTACAGAAAGGAATTATTATCTTAAGCAGATATCTAGTTTTTAAAAAGTTAAAAGGTCTCTAAAAACTCACGTGAAATATAATGAATTCTTGCCTGATTCTGAGTTTAAAACAGTTTTGCCACGCTGAGGTTCTGGATTTTTTTATTCGTAAGAATAACGTGAATCTACAGCTTCCACAGCTTTTAATACTATGAAGCACAAAACCCTTTTTAACATGCTAGGTAATTTTAGGGTTTAAAAGTTGTTTCCACAGCTCTTCAGAACATTGACATGAGTGCAAAGACTTCGTGTTTTCTGAATCGTGCTGTTCATTTTTGCTTCTCATCAGAGAGCAGAAACCAAAAAGAAATACATAAAAAGAAGAAGAACTGGTAAAATTAGAAAAGGATTGGAAAATATAGGTAATATCTAAGTTCTTGTGATGAATCATCCGTCATGGTTGTGTGCTTATTGTTGAGAATGTATTAGGTGAGTTATGATTGCTATTGGTTTGCTTCAAATACCCAGGATAGAATGCCATTTTACAGGTCTGGCCAGGTCCTTTTCCTTACCCAGGCATCATAAATATCAAAGCAGTGTCCTCCTGCCATATAATTCAGTTAAAGAGAAGCTAACTGAGGGAAAGGACAAGATAAAGATATTGGGGACACAGTATGAGAGAACTGAGAACACAACCTCACAACTTTGAGACATGTCCACACAGCTGCAGTTAAAATGAACAAATATTTTCACTGATTGCTGAAGGTGTGGATGTCAGGATGATCCAACAATGAAGCAAATTGCCTGCTTTCCAGCCTTCAATCTTACAGGAATTTCTTACCTATTTCTTACCTCTCTTTTTAAAAATAAGAGAAAGAGTAAGTGGAATTATTAAAATAATTCATTATAATGATATGTTCTTCAGCAGTTATGCTGAATTTTGATTTGAATACTTTTGTTCTGAAATTTATTTTTATCTGTGAGTAGAATATAAACTTTCAACAATGTCTAGATATTTTCATTCAGCATTGATAAAAGCCTCCTGCATCACAATTACTTCAGAATCACCAATCAAAACAATCTTCTCTCTTTTAAACATTCATATACAAAAATCAAAGACATTAAATCTATTCAAATTAAAGAGGTGGTTGCATTTTATCTTTTTTTCATTGCAAAACCCTTATTAATTAGTCACAAAACCCAGTATCTGCAAAAGCATGACTCATCCCTTACTAACCGACATTTCCCCCAAACATGCATCCTCTTTCAGTGCACGATGGGGAAGGGGACCATCATAAAATTTTGGTCTAATGCAGCCATTAAATTACACTGAAGTTCAGACTGCTGTTCCTTGGCACTGTCTCATCTTACAGAAGAATCAGTGCTTTGGCATTCTAAAGAGATATCAACCAGTAAGGTAGGCAGTATCAGGACAAAAAATAACACTGAGAAGTTATACTTTTGGGCTTATGTCATTTATGATTCATTAAGTTAAATTGTAGAAAATGCCATAGACAAGTAACAGAGAAGAGAACACTGCCTTAATACTGTAATTTCACTGCAGACCTTTTACAGTTCTAAAATGTTTCCAGACTACTGTGATTTATATCCTGATCATAAGCCATTTCTTACCTACTATTCTGCTCGGTGAGTAGCAAAAGAATCAAAAAAAGGGAGATGTTCAGATTTATACATTGAAAGGGAGGTGTTTTGGGCACTGCAAATGAGAGTTGTACCACCTAATTTTAACCACCTAAACCACAGGAATTTAATTTTGGCTTGCCATATAAATGACTGTGAAAGAACATAAAGAGCTTCTTTAGGACAGCTCAGCTTAATTCTGTCAGGACAAACAGAATCATCAGCTTAAAATGTAGCCTTAAGGACTAATTTAGGATGGACATTTCACTGCATCCAAATTTCAATGAAGACTCAAAGGCAAGGAACAAGACCAAATATCATGTTCAGTTTATGTATGCTAAAGAAACATGCTTAGTATGTGGAGCCAAGAACTGATAGTTGAACTTGTTTAGTTTTAGCAATTGAATCAAGATATGTTACACTAAGTCCAAATTATGCAATTATTAGAGCTTGTCCCAAAATAATACCCCTAGAATGGCTATGCAAACATTTTCTATAATCTGTGTCTTTCTTTTATGTTTTGCTCACTCTTCTGGATCCTAAGGTCAATGATGTTAGTCTTCTCCAATAAGAAGGGGGTGGGGTCTGCAGGAAGTCACCACTGTCTTGAGGTCTTTGCTGCAGAAAGTCTGAGCAGAGGCTGTTCTTTTTTACTCTTGAGTCCATTTAGAATTATTTTTTATGGTTTTGTTTTTGTTTTTGTTTTTGTTTTTTTTTACCTTGAAAAGGGTTTTGCCAGGCTCCAAAAGCTGTATTCCTTTAATGAACAGAAACTGATCATTTGGAGATTTTGCTTATAGCCCTTCAACCTCCGATATCACCTTGGGAATGTACTTTCAAGGTCATCTTTCATCTTGTGCATGTTCTTTTGGGGCCCCTTGTTAAAACGGTATTTATCTTCAATGGCCTTCAGGCTGTGGTGTCATAAAAAATACAACTAATGTTTTGTTAGTGTTGCCTGGACATGTTTAAATCTCTGTTCTAATGGTTTGAGTAGTTCACATTACAACAATAACAATCCATCAAAGAAGATACATGTATCTATAGATACATACAGATGCTGCTGATAAAGTGCTTTGGTAAATGTTTATTAATATCTATTACTTAAGGCAGTATTACAGGTTCATTATCAAAATTGCTTTACAACAATTTAGGCAATGACTACATTAGCAAATAGTATGGTTCAATATAAGGAGAACTACAGAGCAAAATACTGAAAATCCATTGTATGCATCAAATGCATTCAGAAGCATTTGATTCAGAATGCCTCTAATCTAGTTTCATGGACTGTGTCCATAATAGCTAAAGTTCATAGGTGTCCTGAATAGGTGCATATCTCAGGTTAGTTAAATTTTCAAGGAATTTGAATTACATAGTAAAAGAAAATTATGTAACCCACAGCACAAGAAAGATGCATGGTTGGTGCCAGCTGGCAAATTTAATTCAGAAGAGCACTCTTGATGAAACTGAAACACCAATATTGACCCACTCTGAGGGCTTGGACAGCTAAAATATTCAGTGATGTCATTGTTTCTGTGAATTATATCTGATTCTTTTTCTCTTTCTTACCACCCCATCCCACAGTTTTCATAAGTTATTTCTTATTTTAAAAGACCACTGCGTTACAATTTAGCATATTTGCCTCTGTTGTCAAATAAAACTAACTATCTTTCAGAAAATATCTTGTAAATTTTGTATGTGGTCTCTTAAATATTTTTTTTTCATGCCAATCATTTTTTGTTCATTTAATTTTAAATAATACAGTGAATTTTATATGCCCTTTGCTGTCTTCATTTCTAGTCATCAGAAACTCCTTCATTGATTAAATATTTTAAATGAAAATAAATTAATAAATAAAAAGTATATTATAGGGCAATTTAGAATTCTGGAGAGTTGTAATGAGCTCATTTAGAGGCTATAGCAAATTATTAGTTTATCTGAAATAATGTATTGCAAATTATTATGATTTTGAAATACATTCATGTATTATAATTGCTTTGTGTCAAGAGGATATTTTACTGTCAAGCAATTTAGAATAATCTTACACAATATAGAATAACTAAATGAAGCATACAAATATTTTCCATATTAGTCTGAAGTAATTAATAGCACATTTGCTACTGCTACATTAATGAACGTTCTTGTATAGTTAATCTCACTGTACTATTAATTCTAGCAAATTCATTTTAATTCAAATAATTAATTTACTTCATTTGTGTCATTGTCTACAACATATACGTAATTTAAATACTAGGTCTTTGTGGTTTACCCCTATTACTACACTGAAATCATAGAATCATAGAATCATTTAGGTTGAAAAAGACCCTTAAGACCGAGTTCAACCATAAACTTAACACGTCTAAGTCCACCACTAAAACTTGTCACTAAGTATCACATCTACATGTCTTTTAAATACCTCCAGGGGTGGTGACTCAAACATTTTCATAGGCAGTCTGTTCCAGTGCCTCATAACACCTTCGGTGAAGAAATTTTTCCTAATATCCAATCTAAACCTCTCCTGGCACAACTTGGGGCCATTTTCTCTTATCCTTGTCTCATAATATATTTAGTGAAATGGAAATGGAAATAATCCCATAATACCAGAATATCATCAGAAAAAAAAAAAAACAAACCAACAAACCAAACCCGGAATACATCTGTGGGATACTTTGAAGAAGTACATATTTTGCTATATATGCACATATTTATTACACATCATGCTCTATGTTATGTGTGTGTATGTGTATATATGTATTTTATGCATCTTCTATCTACTTGAAAATGGGTGACAACTAGTTTTTCACTGATGCTTTCTCTTCATTAAACAGGGATTTTTAATTGCAGTGTAACTTCCATGGGTGTTTATTAAAAAAGCTGACAGAAAACAGACGTGTATAATAATTAGCATCATAAGTAAAATATGAAGAAATCCTTCCACTTTACAAAGGCTCATTTGGAGAACTGCATCTGATTTGGGATACCAAAACTGAACTGGGAGACTGGAGCGAGTATCCAATCTGAACTTCTCCTGATGCAACTGTAAACCATTCCCCCTTGTTCTGTCTGCAGACATCAGAGAGACGAGATCAGCACCTCCCTCTCTGCTCCTCCTCATGAAGCAGTTGTAGACAACGAGGACACCCCTCAGTCTCCCCGAAGCTGAACAAAACTACTATTTTCAGCTGCTCCAAAGTCATGCCCTCTAGTCCTTTAACCATCTTTGTCGCCCTCCTTTGAACACATTCTACTATTTTTACATTATTCTTATATTCTGAAGCTCAAAACCACACACAGTGCTTGAGGTGAGGCCACACCAATGTTGAGTATTGTGGGACAGTCACTTCTTTCAACCAGCTAGCTATACTGTGCTTAATGCACCCCAGGATATGGTCGGCCTTTCAGATGCCAGGGCACACTGTTGACTCATATTGAGCTTACCGTGAATCAAAATCCCCAAATACCTTTTCTGCAGGGCTGCACTTCGTTCTCTTGTTCTCCAATCTATATGTACATCCAGTATTACACTATCTCACATTTTGAATCTGGCATTTGTCCTTGTTAAATTTCATACAGTTGGTGATTGCCCAGCACTCTAATCTATCAAGATGTCTCTGTAAGGCCTCTCTACCCCTGAGGGAATGAACAGCTCTTCCTAATTTAGTAACATCGTCAAATTTACTTAGTGTGCACTCAAATCCTGTATCCAGGTCATTGATAAAAACATTAAAGAGAACTAGCCTTAAATTGAGCCCTGGGGAAACAGCATAATTTGTAAGAAATACTATGGAATCTCCATTTATTCAGTTTGCAATAACATCTTAGACAAACAACTCAAGAAGGGCTTATATATGAATATTTTATCTTTTGGCAGAGGAATAGACTACAGTACTTCTGAAAATCTCTGTTAGATCAATTTGCCTTAGTTGCTGTAATTGCATAATTGTCCTGATTTGGAGTGAAACAGAGACAATTTTCTGTTCAGTGGGAGAGGCCCTTACTTATACCCATGGCTGTGGCAACCAGGGTCAGCTGACTTGGCTGTTAACCCTATGGTGGGGTTGCACCTGTGGGGAGGCGTGGACAGGTCAGGTGACCCAAACTGACCAGTCGGGTATTTCATCCCATCTCTCATGCTCAGTATAAAAGCTGAGGGATCAAAGGGCTTAGGGTTTTTCTTCATGGCTCTTTTTCCATGGCTTGGCTTCTTCAATGGCTCTCTTTCTTCAAGGACTGATGTTTGAGAAGGACCCTGTCAGTTTGTCTACCTTCAATCCCCATCAGTGTGTTCTGGGATCCAGTTGCCATTTGTCACTGAGTCCAGTCTGGAACTTTCCCAGTGCCTGCTGGTGATCTTTCCTGAGAAGCCTGATACAGTTTTGTATATACTATATCAATTTCATAATTTCTTTTTTTTTAATTTTATTGTTAATATTTTGTTAAAGTAATTTAGGTTTTTTTTTAAGCTCATAAATCCCTTTCTCTCCCTTCTTTCTCTCCTTGGAGTGAGAGCTGGGGTAAAGCATCTGTCATCTTGTCATTGGCCAACCCAGCCTAAACCATGAGAGATTAATTGGCACCCAGTGTGGGGGACGAGCTTCCAGTTTGCTTGGTAATGTCATTCCTAAGCAAAATGTTATGTTGTGCCTTAGAGAGCATTGTTTGAAGTTAATAAATAGAATACTGCTGAACTTGCTGAATATGTTGCGTGGTTTACTTGCTCTTTGTATTTGTATGTGGTGGTTTAAATGTGCTATTTTTGTGTGGTTTGGTATTCAGATGTATAATATGGTTACTTGGATAATGGCTATACCTGCATACTTTGGGCATCATGTGATGGGTTTTATTACTAATTACACTTTTGGTTTCACCTGGAGAGGCATCCAGTATACCTGGAATTGACTGCCCTACGGGTGGAAACACAACCCTACTATTTGCCATGGGCTGATCCAGACTGCACTGGAGAAGACTGGAGCTCCAGAACACCTGCAATATGTTGATGATATCTTTGTGTGGGGTAATACAGCAGAAGAAGCTTTCAAGAAAGGTAAGAAAATAATCAAGATTCTTGTGAAAGCTAGTTTTGCTGTAAAAAGAGGTAAGGTCAAGGGACCTGCATGAGACATCCAATTTTTGGGAATTAAATGGCAAGATGGGTGTTGCCAGTTCCCAATGGATATGATTAACAAAATAATAGCTATGTCCCTACCTACAAGGAAACGCAAGCCTTTTTAGGTGTTGTGGGTTCATGGAGAATGCATATTCCAGGTTATAGTCAGATTGTGAAACCTCTCTATTAAATTACTTGAAAGAAAAAATATTTTACTTGGGGTCCTGAGTAATAACAGGCCTTTGAGCAAATTAAACAAGAGAATGTGCATGCAGTAGCCCTTGGGCCAGCCTGGACAGGACACTAAAAATGTCCTACATTGCAGCGGGGGACAATGGCCCTACTTGGAGCCTCTGGCAGAAAGCACCAGGGGAGGCTCAAGGTTGACCCCTAGGATTCTTGAGTCGAGGATACGAAGGCTCTGAGGTCAATTATACCCCAACTGAGGAATCTTGGCAGCATATGAAGGAGTTAGAGCTGCTTCAGAAGTAGTTGATACTGAAGCACAGCTCCTCCTGGTGCCCTGATTACCAGTACTGGGCTGGATGTTCAAAGCTAAAGTTTCTTCTACTCATCATGCCGCTGATGCTACCTGGAGTAAGTGGGTTGCCTTAATCACACAACAAGCTCGAATAGGAAACCCAAATCGTCCAGGAATTGTAGAAGTGATCACAAATTGGCCCGAAGGCAAAGACTTTGGGATGCCACCAGAGGAGACGGTGACTTGTGCTGAGGAGGCCCCACCATATAATGAACTCTCAGATAATGAGAAACAGCATGCCTTGTTCACTGATGTGTTTTGTTGCATTGTAGGAAAACATCAAAGGTGGAAAGCTGCTGTGTGGAGTCCTACATGACACGTTGCAGAAGTGACTGAACAAGAAGGTGAATTGAGTCAATTTGCAGAGGTAAAAGCCATCCAGCTTGCGCTAGCCATTGCTGAATGAGAAAAGTGGTCAATACTCTATCTCTATACTGACTCATGTATGGTGGCTAATGCTCTGTGGGGATAGTTAAAGCAGTAGAAGCAGAGCAAAGGCAAAGATAAACCCTTCTGGGCTGCTGAATTATGGTGAGATATTGATGAATAGCTGGGGAAACTAGTTGTAAAGGTATATGTAGATGCCCATGTACCCATGAGTCGGGCCAATGAGGAACATCAAAACAATCAGCAAGTGGATCAGGCTTCTAAGATTTTCCAGACAGATTTGGACTGGGAACATAAAGGTGAACTATTTTTTAGATCAGTGGGCCCATGACACTTCAGGTCATCAAGGAAGGGATGCAATATATAAGTGGGCCCGTGACTGAGGGGTGGATTTAACCTGCGCAATGGCGTCCATGGTTATTCACAATTGTGAAACGTGCTGAAATCAAGCAAGCTAAAAGGTTAAAACCTTTGTCGTATGGATGATGATGGTTAAAATATAGGTATGGGGAGCCTTGGCAAGTTGACTATATCAAACTCCCTCAAACTTGCCAGGGTAAGCACTATGTGCTTACAATAGTGGAAAGAAGCACCAGATGGTTGGAAACATATGCTGTGCCCCATGCCACTGCCTGGAATACCATCCTGGGCTTTGAAAGGCAAGTGTTGTGGTGACATGGTACTCCAGAAAGAACTGAGTCAGACAATGGGATCTATTTCAAAAATAATATTATAAGTACTTGGGCAAAAGAACATGGCATTGAGTGGGTATATCATATCCCCTATCATGCATCAGCTTCTGGGAAAATTGAGTGATACAATGGATTGTTAAAAACTACCCTGAAGCCAATGAGTATTGGGACCTTTAAAAATTGGGACAAGCATTTAGCACAAACTAGCTGGTTAGTTAACACCAGAGGGTCCATCAATCGAGCTGGTCCTGCTCAATCAGACCTTTTTACATACTGTAGAAGGGGATAAAGTCCTGGTGGTGCATGAAAGGCATGTGCTAGAGAAAACTGGGTTTTTCCTGCCTCAGGCAAAGCCAAACCCATCCGTGGGACTGTTTTTGCTCAAGGACCTGGATGTACTTGGTGGGTGATGCTGGAGAATGGAGAAATTCAGTGTACACCTTAAGGAAATTTAATCCTTGGTGAGAATACTTAATCCAGAGTCTGCTATAATAGATGAAATTCTATAATTATGAACTAAATGTGCTTAATGAACTCTTATATATAAAGATAAATCATAAATGACTGATCTGTGTATATATATGTATATCTGTATATGTATATATTTGATGGATAAGAAGTATTAGTGATCTGAGCATGATGCAAATGGTATGAAATAAGGGGTAGAATGTCCTGGTTTAAGGGGAAGCAGAGCCAACTTTCTGTTCAGTGAGAGGCTCTTGTCATTGGCCAACCCGGCCTAAACCACAATAATAACTTTAATAGAAATGTTACTATAAATGATGAATTTTGCAAGTGTAGCCTTATGGTATCAAGCCAGGGGAACAGAATGTGTCAATACAAATACTTATAATAAATGAAAGAGAAGACATAAACATGCTGTGAATGACTTGCTAATATTTTTCTTCTATATTCAGAGATTGTGTTCCTGACTTGATACATGATGCTATGTTATTTCTCTATCTTGATTCATCAGGATTTGGTAAATCAAAGATATCTGGGGTTCTATAGCATTTTGGTTTTATTTATATTACATTTTTTCATTTAGTTCTAGGTTTGCCTGCCAGAAGCCAGGAACTTTGTCAGCTGCTTATTGCCAATTTGAGATGTAGTAATCACAATAAGTTTGTTTATAAAAAATTCTGTAACTGAAATATATTGGGTTTAATTTTTTTTGGGGGGGAGGGAGGGGGTGGGTGGGAACGTAACATGTAAATGGGAAGTGGAAGGTAGCAGCTATGTTTTAAGGAATAAGTTAATTCTGGCTACAGGCTTTCATTTATCACTTATGATCCTATTTATTATAGTCCTAAAATGCCCTCACCTGTAGGTATTCTTTCTTGTAGAATTACAGTTCTGCAGTATGACATGTCAGTTTTTAACAGCCTGGATCAAGATTCACTAAAGCATAACATTGCTGTATCAAACAGTAACCTTTCACACAAAAAGGTAAGTGCTTAATGTATTTCAGGTAGCCTTTAACATAAGTTTAGCAGCTGAAAAAAAAAAAAAAAAACAACCCAAATCAGCACAACATGACTAGGCAGCTGTTCACTGGAACATGCTGTGCACTATAGTTTCAGAAATCCTACATTAAAATATTAAGAAAAAAAAACATATTTACTGTACTTACATTTTTCTTGGAAGAAGCAATATTTCCTGCATTAAAATAATGCACTTTTAATTTCTTTGTAATTTCTAAGTGTATCTGCAAACTCATTGCACCATAGAAAGTGGTGGACAGGTGGAGAACAAGGAGTGCAGGGTTACAGGAAAAAAGAAAGACTTCAGGAATAGAAAAACAGAGCAAAAGGAGGACATCCTCCAGTGTATGCATGGAAATGCTCACAGCCTGGAAAACAAACAAGAGAATCCAGAACGGTGAGTATAGTCACAAGCTTACAACATTTTTTGAATAATTAAGGTGGGATAGCTTACATGACTCAATGCTGTGACAGATGGATCCAGGCTCTTCAAGAAGGACAGCAGGAAGGACAAGGAGGTTGCTGTCTCTGAGAAAGAACAGCTCAGGTCTAAGGAGCTCCCCTCTGGGATGGATGGATGGCAAGTTTGTGGGTCAGTGTCAGGGGAAGGGCAGTGTGAGTAACCATAGAATCTTCATGGTTGGAAAGGACCTTTGAGATCATTGACTCCAACCATACACACACACACACACACAAAAAAACCCCTACAATCTCTGCCACTAGAGCATGCCCTGAAGTGCCAAATCTAGAGGTTTCTTAAATATCTCTAGGGATGGTGACTCCACCACCTCCCTGGGCAGGCTGTTCCAGTGCCTCACCACTCTTTCAGTAAAGTAATTCTTCCTAATATCTAATCTAAACCTCCCCTGCTGCAACTTCAGACCATTTCCTCTGGTCCTGTCATTATTCACCTGGGAGAAGAGGCCACCACCCACCTCTCTACAACCTCCTTTCAGGTAGTTGTAGAGGGCAATGAGGTCTCCCCTCAGCCTCCTCTTCTCCAAACTAAATATGCCCAGTTCCCTCAGCCTCTCCTCACATGGCTTGGTCTCCAGACCCCTCACCAGCTTGGTAGCTCTCCTCTGGACACGCTCCAGCACTTCAGTGTCCCTCTTGTACAGAGGGGCCCAGAACTGAACACAGTACTCGAGGTGAGGCCTCACCAGTGCCGAGTACAGAGGCACAATCCCTTCCCTACTCCTGCTGGCCACGCTATTCCTGATACAAGCCAGAATGCTGTTGGCCTTCTTGGCCAGCTGGGCACACTGCTGGCTCATGTTAAGCTGGTTGTCCACCAGCACCCCCAGGTCCTTTTCTGCTGGGCAGCTTTCTAGCCACTCTTCCCCAAGCCTGTACGTTGCTTGGGGTTGTTGACTCAGGTGATGGTGCAGTAGGAGTTTGTTCCAGAGCACTCAATCAAGGTGAGGAAGCAGGAAAACAAACAAACAAACAAAACCCCAACCTTAAATATCTCAAGGCAGTCTCAGTATCACAGACCTGGGATTTTATAGGAGACCTTAAACTCCCTGCCAGCTGCTGCAAAGTTAATATGGCAGGACACAAATGGTTAAGGTTTCTAAAGGGTGAGGATAAGGTCTTGCTTTAGGTACCAAATGGAACAACTGAGGGGATGCACAGCTGGATCTACTATTTACTAATAAGGAAGAACTGTTTGGGAAATGACTATAAGTGGCAGCCCTATTTGCAGTTGCCATGAAACAGTGTAGTTCAATCTCCTCATGGGAACAAGGAAGGAGAACAGCAGAGCACAGACCCTGGACTTCAGATGAGCAGACTTCAGTTTATTCAGGAAAATTGGTAGGTGCATTCCCTGAGGCAGCTCTGAAGGGCAAGGAAGCTCAAGAAAAGTGGCAGGTCTTTAAGGACAGAATTTTCCAAGGGCAAAAAGGATCCATCACACTACTTGGCAAAGGACATATCAGGAGACCAGCACAGACTAAGCAGGGAACTCATGACAGCTTCAAAGCAAAAGGGCTGTATAGAAGAGGTGAAAGGAGTTCAAAGGAGGAGTTTTGAAATATGCTACCCAAGCAAGTAGGCAACTGTAGAAAATAGTGTGATGATGGTAGGAAAACCAGCTCGGCTGGGGCTGAGTCTTTCAAGGGATATGAATGGCAAGATGAAGAGCTTCTACAGCTGCATTAGTAGCAAAAACTAAACAAGGAAAACATGGGCACTTTGCTGAATAAGGTGCTTGATTTTGTAACTTCAAACACAGATAAAGCTGAAATACTCCATGCTTTGTCTTCATCTTCACTAACAAAGTATACCAATCCTCCATGCACATAAGACTTGAAGGTGGAAGACAAGTACGAGCAGTAGATGACTGAGTCAGTGACTACTTGAGAGAACTCGACCTCTGCAAGTCCTTAGGAGATGACATCATCAAAGAGAAATGCAAAGTCCTGCCCCAGGGCAGGAATTATCCCATGCATCAATATATGCTGAAGGCCGACTGGGTTGAAAGCAGCTTTGAGGAAAAGAACCTGTAGATCCTGGTGAATGACAAGCTGACCATGAGCCAGCAAAGCATCCTTGTGGGAAAGAATGCTGATGGCATCCTGGGCTGCATTAGGAAGAGTTGCTTGCAGGTCAAGGGTGTGATCCTTCCTCTCTTCTAGATCTTGCTTCCAGTTTTGTTCTACCTACTCGTCCCAAAACAAGAAAGATATTGATAAACTGGGGAGTCTTGAGGAGAGCTACCAGGATGGTTAAGGCTGGAGCCGTTGCCCTTTGAATAGGGGCTGAGGAACTGAGGCTTGTTCAGCCTGCAGAAGAGGCAGTTGCAGGAGCCCCTAACAGCAGCCCCCCCCAGTACCCACAGAGTGAAACGCCAGGCTCCTCACAGTGGTGCAGAGTGGGAAGGTGAGAAACAACAGGCATAAACTGAAATGAAAGAGGTTTATATTGGTTATAAGGAAAAAGTTTTCCCCATGAGACCAGTCAATCCATGTGTCCCAAGAGGTTGTGCAGGCTCTATCCTTGCAGGTTTTCAAGGACTGGATCATGCCGCAAGCAACCTGGTCTGAGCTGACCCTAATTTGGGAAGGAATTTGCATTAGAGGTATGCTGGGTACCTTCCAGACTGAATTATTTGTGGTCCTGTGATTCTATGAATGCAGATTTTAACAACTGCTAGTATTTACAGACTTTTTCCTGTCTGAAACTAGACAGCTTTGAACACGCTTTGCAGCTAACTCATAAAAGAATAATATAAGTGGGGGTGGAAAGGATGTAGGATGAAAGGCTGTAATGTCTCTTTTACTGTGGGTTTGTTGAGGTTGTTTTTGGGGTTTTTGTGTTTCTTTTTTTTTTCTTTTTTAACAGGCTTGGAGAGGGTAGGACAGTGACAACAGTATTATCAGGGAGCTAAGGATTTAGGAAATCAGGCTGAACTTCCATCTCAGTCTTGCAGCTGTGAAAATAAATAAGAACTTTTTATGGAAGGTATGGAGTAGCTAGTCTCAGCATCCTCAGAAACTCTTCAGTGTCCTTTCTGTAGAGTCCAGAGAATAAGGATAGGTAGTCAAACAGTGATGCAGGTCTTGCCTTTCCTAAAAACATGTATGTGCTACACTAAGCTGCTAAATAGTTTCTCTACACTATGATTTTTTTTTTTGTAAGCAGCCTTTTAAGAATTTAAGATCTTATATAGAGTTGATGGTGCTGGTTAACAAGAACCAAGCATCTGCAGCTGTAAGTTATATCTATATACTTTGAGAAAACAACAAAAAGAGTTGTTAGCATAGAAACACTAGTGTGCACTGCCTGAAAACAGTAGCACCCTTTAAAATGATGCATCATTCCCAAGCAACTGTAAAGATGGATGTCAAAGAAATGCTAAAGTGAAGAACACAGAATTGGGAACTGAAGTTCTTAGCATTCTATATCTTCCATTAATTCCTAACTTTAAACGATCTATTAATATTTACCTGTTTTCTTGAATGCATCAACTTTAAGACCTTACACACTAATTTATTTTTGTGAATGCTGTATATAATTTTACCTAAGAACACAGCTCTGTCCAGACTGATCTTCATCAGTTGTTTCCTGGCCTTCATGTCTCATATAGGTGGCATCCCTGGTGGAGCTTCAAAATATTGGTAGGTCTTTCTCAGCAAAAGTCTTCAATGTCATAGAAAAATAAACATAAACATGAGTAATCCAGGGAACAAGAATATTTATATATTGTTTTCATAGATTTATTCGAAATTACATTTGCTCTGAGAAAACTTACTGTGAGAAAGAAAGAGTGCATTCCCTTGATAAATATTTTACTGTGAATAATTCACTGACCTACATAATAAGATTGTCTTCATACATAAAGCTGATTTCCTTTTAAGAGTATATATGTCAGTTTTCATAATTAACTACAGGAATCAGTATATGGTTTATATGGTTAAAACTAAAGAAGACACTATAAAGTAGTCACCTGTGGAATTAGTTCAAAAATGCTCCTCAAATTACTTTGTTGTAAAACGTGTTTTCTTCTGAGCCAAATATGTATTTGCTTTATTTCTTCTTTCAGCTGAATATTATTAAACTGTCTGACACCTGTAAAAAAAAAAATTAATTTTAAGATATATTATGGAATTCTATTGCTAACTGTTGCACTGAGATTCATGAAATAAGATGAAAATACCAAATTAAATTTTAAAATAAGGCAAGAACAACCCTCAAAGTTATTGAAGTTTATTTAGATATTAAATAATTTTCTAAATTATTATTCTGAATCAAAAATAGTAAAATAAAGTTTATTTTCTGAGAAGAAAAAAAACACATCTTTTAAAAATGGAAATAAAAGCACAATTAGCATTTGAAATTCCCTTTGAAACTACCATTCCAAATTCTGTTCAGATCTAGTCTAATGGCTGTTAAGTGGGAGACAGGAACTGCAGTGTGATTCATGTACATCAGAGTAGTACTCCTAAGATCCTCTGTAGTCAATCGCAAGAGTGCTATTCATTTGATCTATTTTATACATCTAATATAAAATGAGATTGAGTGCTTATTGGATGTCTTCATTCTCTCTATTGACTATAATAGACGTGTAGAGTGAATAACTTAGAGGCAGAGGCTTACATTTGGACAAATGAGTTGTTGCTGCTTACTCATTATACTGTCTTGACAGAATTGCTTCACATTTCCTTTAGCTAAGGTACAATTTTATCACTGCTTCATTATAATGTTCTTATTAAAAATTTTATTGCAGCTGAGTAGAAAGGCAAGTTAAACTACATCATTCACTTAATGGAGAAATTTCTGATCTTTTCAGAAAGTTGAGGAGAGATGGAAAACACATTAAACATCTAAAGGGCTACGAGGATTCTCAGTCTTTAAAAATGCAGATGTTAACATAGGGTCATGTGAGTATTCTGAACATGATCTCGCTGTGTTCATAGATGTATTAAGTCTATGAAGTGAAGCTTTTGGCATTTGGCAGTAAATATGTATATGATTGCCTTTATGCATGCATATTGTTTTTTAGTTCTCTAGACTATGATAAAATAATTACTTAACACCATGAATTAGATAAAAAGATATAAATCAGAGGTAATAATTAGAAAAAAATAAAATTTATATATAATATAGTCAAGATTAATGGTAAATTAAAGTAAATATAAGTGCTTATGATTATGTAAGTGCTTGCACTGGAAAGAACTTTTGGAAGTCATCTGGTCCAAAACCCCAGTCAAAGCAGGACAACTTTGAAATTTGATCAGATTGCTCAGAGCTTTGTCCTGCCAGCAGACCTCAAGCTTGGATTATTCACAGTTTCTAAGGGTAACATTGAACTGCTTAATCACTCTTACTGTGAACGTCTTTTTTCCTGAACTGGTCTTGTTTCCATTTGTGAAATTCTTCTTCTCCTTTGAATGGTACGCCTCCAAGATAGTCATTGAATCTTAACTTTTAAACATGTAACTTGTTACATAATGTCAGAATCATGTTTTATAATTTTAGAAAATAAATTTTGTAGAAGCTACGGAGGCACGTTCAGATGATAACTTCTTATCTCTCACTTCACTATTTTAAGGAGGAATTAATTATCACCTGGAAATATTATTTTTTCCATAGAAAGCCATGAAAACAATACATTAAAGGAACTCTTCTTTTCTAAACTTGATTTATATCAGGGAAAATCTTTTGTAATATATTTTAACAATCAGACATCGGGTGGAGGTCTCAATTTAGCAGCAGTGAATTGCCTGGGAGTCTTGTTGGTTATTTGTCATAAATCAGAAGCTGTCTCTGTACAATGAGTGGTAGCAAAAAAAATTTGTTTTGCATGTTATCCATTATTCTAATATTATTTTTTTTAAATAGAGGTAGCTTGGGGTTTTTTTATTGACTCTTATATCAGCTTTGTGATTTTCTGATTCTGCAAATAATAGGCCAGTTTAGAACACAGAATTTTGTCTGCTTTGTGTTGTGCAATATATTGATTAAGCAAGCCATTATTTGTTATTTTCTTGATGACAGTTAAAAAAGGTGTTAACCTTTTTATTGCTCTATTTGACTATGGGAAAAACATTTATAATTCACAAAATACTACTCAAATAGCATGGAAGAGCTGAGATACCAATTCTTAGGAATTACAGGTTTCTCCAGGAGATTAAAAAGAAAATGAATTTTGCAGAAAATTGTAAAATTTAAGGGGAAAAAAAGGGTGGGGGGAAGGAAATAATTGTATTAAGGGACTGTTCTGTGAACTTCAGCTTGTTGAATTTCTTCCCTCATTACTCCATCCTCTGTTATTTCTTTCCCTAGTGCAGAATATGTACCTATTCTTGTATGAATATGTCTAATATGGACCAAGTTAACTTATAAACTCATTTTCATCTCAAGTCTTAAGTATGAATAGTTAGTATTACGTATCTTCCACTGATCATTCCGATGGGCACATTCAAATCCATGCCTTAGGATATATTATTGTATGCTGTTTAGTAAGAAGTTATTAATTACATATTTTTATATTAAAAGAATGAACATATATAACTAGTTTTGTTAAAAATTTAACAAGCAAAAACCCCACCAATGACTAGCAGCTATTTCTCAGAAGAGAGGATAGGGGAATCCCTTCCCACAATAGGGGAAACACATTTTCAGTACCAACTCAATTGTTATTTGTAAACAAGTCTAGACACAGAAGAAAAATCATTCTAAACTTTCAAAGAAGGGGTAAATGTTTGGATTACGTCTGCTTATTTTAAAAGAATGACAATTTTAGGGAGAGGGGCAGAGACAGAGAGGGAGGTCAGCATTTAAGGAGCACTACCAATGGAAGACCGTGTTTCTGTGTTCTCATTCTTTTTGCACTAATGTTACTCCTCTCTACCTGCACAACTTCTCTAACTTCCAGTGCTTAAAAATAAATAAGGAAATTCAAGACATAATAGTTATCAGTCTCCAATAAGAAATTAATTTATGCCAGAGTTTTTTTCATAAGTGTATTATAGTAGGCATGTCAAGCTGTTGGTAGTGGAGGGGAGCTTCAGGATTGGCCTCTGCCTCATGCCAGACACAGCCAGTTCCAGACACCTACAAACCAGACCCACAACGGGATACAGCTCACCTCCTCATCCAAGATACTGACGACTCAGGGAAAACATATTTAAGAAAGGGTGAAATGCCTTGCAGCAGGTGGGAGAGAGGAGCAAGGGGAGGAAAAACTGTGAGAAACAGCCCTACAGACACCAAGGTTAATGAAGAAGGAGGTGGAAGAGGTGCTCTAGGTGCTGGAACAGAGATTCCCCTTCAGCCTGTGGAAGAGAACCCACTGGAGCAGGTATTTCCTTGTAGCCTGGGGGGGAGGTATTTCCTAGAGCAGGTAGATATGTCCTGAAGGAAGCTGCAGCCTGTGAACAAGTCAAGTTGGAGGAGGTTCCTGACAGGAACTGTTGCCCATAGAGGACCCATACTGGAACAGGCTTATCCTGAAGGACTGCATCCCATGGAGAGGACCCGTGCTAGAGCAGGGGAAATGCATGAGGAGGAAGGAGTGATAGAGAGGAGCTGTTATGAAATTACTGTAATCTCTGATTCACGTTCCTCCATGCCTCTTGAGAGGTTGGGGGAATGGGTAGAGGAGTTGGAAATGAAGGAGTGATGTTCAGCCTGAGGAAGTGGATGGGGAAGATGGTGTTTTAATTTTGTTTGTCTGTCTTTCTCACCATCCTACTCTAATTTAATTGGCAATAAATTAAATTACTATTCTCCTAGTTAACTCTGTTTTGTCTGGGATGGTAACTGGCAACTGATTTTTCTGTCTTTTATCTTGACCCATGAGCTTTTCCATCTTATTTTCTCCCCTCATCCTGTTGACATTCAACTTTAATTCTCGTTCCAGCCTCTGCAATGATCACTATAGCTAAATTTCCAAAATGATCACATAAAATTAGTTCCTGGGGAAAGAACATCTGTTGCAAGGTGAATACAAACAATAGTGAGGAAAAAAAAAAAGATTATTTGATTAACTAACTGGGATGTTATTACCATCACTAAAAAAATAGTCATATTAGGCAAAATATGTAGAATCCTTAAGCGTATTTTAGGTGTAATTTTGAAACCTACGTCAAGGAGAGCAATCAAAAAAACCCCACATTTTCTAACATTTCTGGGATTTCAGACTCAAACTATTTCTAATACCAAAGATTTGTTACATGAAAATATGTGCACAAAAAATAAACAAAAATCTGATTCTTCAGCATTTCTCAGCCTGAGAACATTTGCTTCCACTGTTTCTTCACCACAGAGAACAGAATAAAGAATCATCACCTTATAATATAGTCTGGGAGGAAAGACAACCTTGTTATTCCCTTAAGTTTTGGTGGCTATGCTGCAATTATTCCAAACTAATTTTAACTATACAAAAGTGATGTACCCAGTCCAAATACCTTGCAATAGCTAGTGAAGAGGGATAAGCATGTCCAGAGGACATTAACTGTCTAGAACATTTATCTTGGCTTAGTATGAATTGTCTGAATGCTGAATGAATGCTTATCTGTCTTCCCTTTCATTATAGAATGGCTAACATACATTTGATATCTACTTTTAGGACGGATAGAAGTAGGACAGCTGAATTTCAGCCCTCTGGTTCTACAGATATGACACATTTCTTAACTCATTCAGAGGTTGGGTGCAATATGGTTGGTAGTGATGAAAGGATTTGCAGATTGTTGTGACAACTATAACCCATCCCTTGAACTGAAAGGATGACTGTTTTTCCTTGCCCATTCATTCTCTTTCCTCCCCCTTCTGGGATGACTGAAGAGTTCGAGTCCATGATGGTTCATTTCTGGAAGAACTGCTAATGTTCAGAATATTTTCTTAACTTGGAATATGTTTGCTTTATTTATCATCCAGTTCCAGCTGTCAGCATGTTACAATGAGCACTTCCTATTATTATACCAGGCTTCTTTGTCTACAAAATACAGCTTTTAGAACGAAGTAACTAACGCTGCATAGGTGATTATGGGAGCCATTGTGATCACATATGAACAGAGTAGGAACAGCTGGTCAAATAATGTAGACTATAATATACAAATATCCTCACTAATACACAGCAGTGAGTTAATTGTTCTGTGAGCCATTATTGTCCATTGTTCCTGATTACACAGATTGCAACTAGCCATCCAAAAAAGTCTGTGAATCCTGGATATCTTTTTGAAGTTAGTACAAATAATTATTTGTCTAAAATTCGTTCATAGGATGGCAGTCATAATTCACCATTATCTCTTATTCTTTGTTATCCTACTTAGTATAGTGCAGTATGAGCCAATCTTGTAGGAAAAACAATACCATATAAGATGAGCAATCATACACTAAAAATAACAAATAGTGACTAGTCAATGTGAGCAGCTGTGAACAGGCCATAGGCAAATATATATGAATAACAACTACATTCAGACTCAGCATTAGTTTGCAAGCAATTCACAGATAGAAAAAAAGGACAAAATTTGTAATTAATAGTATTTATAATGAATAATTCAGTTGGCTCTACTTCTTGACAGTTGTCATGACACTTTCTAACCATTATTTTCATTATCTGCATATTTTGCTCTTTCAGTCTTTCCTTTATTAGTTTTCTCAGCCTAATTCTTAGATGAAAGACCTTCAATTCCTGAAGTGATACCAAAAATATCATTCCACTTGAAATCTTCATTCTTTCTAGAGGTATTAGTTTGTTATAGTTGTGATTATCTACATTCTAAAGGATTACCTTTTATATCATTCAAAAATAAAAAGTATGGCGACTTGTTCCTTTTCATTTTCAGTGGAGGGCTTACATACAAGTGAAGCAATTTCTATGCAAAGTAGGGTTTTTTCTGGCATTTATTTCCTACTGTAAAATGGTAGAATTAATAGAATAAGGTTAACCTGTACCCACTCCTCATTTACATTCACTTTCCTGAGAAAAGCTCCTGATCTTATTCAGAAATGTCATTCTGCGCTTTGCTAGAAATCTCCTTAGTATTAACTTCTTATTTATTTTTCAGATGTTCAATTTAAGGAACTGAAAAGCAGTGTTTAACTGCCATAAATTTAAGAATACACCTGATATGTTTTACATCCTTAACAATAAAGTTAGACGTACCCTATGCATTAAAAGGGACATACTACAAAACTGTTGGACTAAAGTTGAAACCACTTGCCTATTCCCTAACTAAACATGGTACAGAACATATTTTAGGGCTGAAACCAAAGAATTGCATCTACAGAAAACTGTATTAGATTTTAATACTTGAAAGGAAAGTGCTGGTGTTTTCATTAAAAATGTATTATCTCAAATACAAACACGTTATTGGAAAATCTGAACCAGACAGCTTGATATGTAGTTTCTTTGTCAAATAACATGTCGTGTCAATTCATCGAGACAAGAACTAGGGGGGGGAATCATCTCAAGAAATTTAATAAATTTTACAGATAGACATTTAGCTTTTACTTAGTCACCACATTCTTCTTTCAAAGCAAAAGGAAAGATATAACAGTAAGCAGACAGTGATTTATCTGGCCTACTTCAGGATCAGACTAATTATCCTATAGAGCTACTGTATTTCGTCTATTGATAATGAAATTAATGAATTAAGTAATTCAGAGTTAGATGTCTAAAACAAGGTTAACACTGATTTAAATAAGACTATGGAACAAACCGGTAATCCAAGAAAGAATTATTACAAAATTCACCAGTTCTCCTGCAAATTTTCTTGCTTACCTTTGTTCAAATACACTGTTAATTTGGACTTGAAATAAATAGCATACATTACTAAATAACTGTGTACATCATCTCCCCTAGGGAAAGAATCAAGGAAGGAATCCGCTTCAGATACCAAATCTGTCATCATTAAGGTAAAACTATACTGTTGGGTGGAACATGGTCCATCAGAACTGCATGGAGCTGGCCAGCCCTTGGCAGATTGTGGTTTGGCTGCCTTTGGCATAGTCTCAAAGGCAGTACAGGTGTTTGTCATGCAGGGTCCTGCAGTTCTGATTCCCTGGGTGTCCAGTATAGTGAATCTGTTGACAATCACAGTGTATGAAGTTAGATTTAAATGCAACGGAATCAAAAAAGGCATCATTACTTCAAGTCATCTTGGAAAGAATGCAAATGAATCAGGTTATAGAAAACAGAAACGAAGAACAAAAAGCTAGAAAAAAAGTGAGAAGTAAAATGACTGATGATCTTACTTTACTCCCTTTTTGCATATGCATGACATATATTGGCATAATTCTACTTTTTTTTTTTTCCTGCCTGTATTCCTTATATATTATGCAATACACTCTTTTTAAAAGAAAAGGCAAAGTCATTTCAAAACAGAAGGTTGGGATGTTCTGTTCCTGGCCCTTTCTCATTCACTGCACAGGATAGATGGTTCTCACTTAATGTGCAGCTACTCAATATTTTTGTTTTATTCTCATTGCTCAAGGTGTGGCCTCAAGCCAAATTATTGCATACTATTTAAGCCCTACTCTGAAGGCACAGTTATTGATTTTGTTATGGACTTTCTTACAGCAATCCTTACTAATGTATATGAGCACTTCACAAAATTTATCTTCACAGTTCTCCAGTAAAGAGTCTGGAAGGGAAAAGGAGGTGGTGGTGAAAGATCAAATTCTCACATTGGTACAGAACTGAAGCATGCTGTGTCTAAGGTTATTTGGAGGTAACTGATGTGAGGTAGTATAAGACTCAATTTTTCAGAAAAATTTCCACTACGTACTACTTCATATGTTCAAGCACGGTAACTTTTGATCTTAGATGCTTTGTTTTTGAAAAGCATTCGCATTTTTCAGTTCAATTGAAAGGTCACATTCAACATAGAAGTTGGATGCTAAAGAGTGTGTTGATATGGTAGTTGCAAAGTACAATTCCAAACTAAAAGGAAGGTGCCTAAGGGAGAGATACAGACATGAGAAGGTTGATTAAAAAAAAAAAAGGCAAAAACCCCCAACCTACCCATAGGCCCAGAGCTAGCTAGTAGGTAAAATGGAGAAGAATTGAATAAAGCAACAATTTGAAGTTTCAGAGATGCAAAAGGAGGTGCAAATCTGTATCCTAAGTATATGACTGCACTAAGCATTCAAATAAGAAGAGACCTGAACTGTATTTCCCATGAAGTATGTCTGTCTCATGCTCTCTATATTACATTATTCTCAGTCGATATTATTTATGTTGGAACAATACAATGAGGAACATTTAAAAAAAAAAGTTATTTTGACATGATTATTTTTGTAAGATAGTTTGGTTTCTCAAGAAAACATACATTTTTATGGATTCCATTCAATTTTGGAAAAAAATCCAACCAAAACCCATTAAAATATACTAGCAGAGTTTTCTTCAGAATAGGAAGAGTTGCACAAAAAGTCTTCATGTCACACATAACTCATCATTTTAGCTGAGAAGTACTTTTTTAATGTATAGAGTTAAATCAAGCTCAGATTTACTTCTGAGTATTCAGGGGGGTTATGAAGTGTACCACAGGCCTGCCATTGGCAGGACCTAAGATAGCAAGTTCCCCTTTTTTGACTTGATGCACCTATGAAGCCCTTCAACTTGTACGTTGATGTTGGAATTAAATCCTCCCCTTATTTTTCCTCCCCTTAAATTTTCACTCATCAGCTACCATCCATCAGTTTAGCTGTGCACTTAGTATGAACTGGTCACTTCACTGGACTGTTTTCATGACTTTGCAGTTCAGATTTATGACTGTAGGCTTTGATTATAGAACCACTCTACCAAAAACTGATAACTAACACCATCACCCAGGATCAGTTTTAAAACATTGACTACATTTTGTATCCAAAAACATGAGAAAAATAAAGCAAATTTTCTTCACTCATAACCATGAGCTGAATATCAAGAAGTCTGGTTTCACTTTCCCATTTTTTGGGTGGGAACTCCAGCAAGTATCTTAAAGAAAGAAAACGTGGATAAGGTAATGGAACAAGTCAGTGTACAATATCTGAATGTTTAAAATACAACCACAGCTAGACTCCTTTTTCCCAAAATAAGACAGCTTCTAGGTTAGGAGGGAACTTTGTCTTGTTTCAATAGAGCAGTAATAATAACTTTAAAAAATGCATCCAGTATATCAAAGCTTAACCTAAGCAAACAAATGACCTTGTGGGATCAGTTGGTTCTACTGAACAGTGCCACAAGTTTTTTTCTTTCCGCTTCTTTTTCTGGCCACCCTTTCAAGCTTTGCCATGTTCATTGCAACTTTTTGTTCTGCTCCTTGCTGTTTCTGCTGACTGCCCATGCTCTGCTCTCCACTCACACAAAGAGCTGCTCACACTGCTCTCTCTTCTGGTTAACCAAAGGAGCGCTGCTAAGGTCCAGTATGTCACCTACAAGCAAGGTTATCCCTAGTAGTGACAATTGACCTCATCCTACAGTGGATGGAGGATTCTCAAACAGCTCCTCCTACCTCACAGTTGGTAAAAAAATCTTAAACAGCTTCTTCTACTTCATTCTTACACAAAGTCTACTGCCTTCCTAAACTGCCCTTTCCTTCCTAAACTGTGCTAATCCTGGAAATGTGAGACTTAGAATTAGTACTTACCCCAGGGATTGTTACCTGTAGCTTTCTAAGTCAAAAGCTATGGTAAATTAGAAACTTTTTAAGTTTATAACATGGCTATCTTTTAGTAGAATTGCCTCTCATACATAATAGAAAATCAGTATCTTTTTTCTTATTATTATTATTTATTTAGTTCCCCTTCTTTCCACTTAATGTTAGCTCTCATTTCTTGGGCCTCCCTCTCCTTTGTGTTTCCTTGGAGCAGAAAAATGTCAGGGTTTTTCTTTCACTTTACTGATTACATACCAAGTGTATGGATGCTTAATGGATCTTATTCGGCAGGATGATTGATTTAAAGTCTTGCAGAGAAAAAGATCGCTCATAATATTTGTTTGGCCTGTGTGAGATGTCTGTAATCCCGAGCAATTCACTTATAAATCCCTTAGGTGTGTGTGTGCGAACGTAAAATATGGAGTCCATATATGTTTTATAAGATTTTGCACTTGTTGGTACAGGAAAAAAAGACCCCTTTAATCAGTTATGTTTCTGTGAAGAAATCTGGACATTCTTTTACTTGGTATCAGAGCAATAGAATAAGATCCCAAGCTGTTCAATATAAGAATAATATTATTTCTCAAATTACTTTTTTTCTTTTTATTTACAAATATATTTTTAAATCTTTCCTGTATGTTTTCAATAAAATATTACCAGACAATGGCAGACAATTCCAATATGACACTTTCAGATTTCTGGATTTCTTGATTTCTAAGTAGAATGGCAAATACAACTAAAATTTGATAATTTTTTTTTATATATATTCTTTATATATATTTTTTTCTATTCATAAAAAAGAACAATCATATAACTGTGGAACAAATAGATCCCACATAAGTATGTAAGGAGAGATGCGTATAAAAAATTAAAAAAGGACTTGTAAGAAGCCACTTTACCTATGATAAAATTAAGAGATATTATTTTGAAACAATATTTCAAATAGTTATTTTACAATGAAAAGATAAAGCACATGAATTTTCCATTTTTTCTTCAAACCTTAAAAAACATTCTCCTTTGCATTTAGATTATAGCTGGCTATTACCAAGACAAAGCAATTATCAAGGGTGAAGTCTTAAAGACATTAAAGTAAAGCTTTATCAGGAAACTTGGAGGCAACCTTAATCACAGAGATCACTAATCTCCATAATAATGACTCCATAGTGTAGGAACAATTTGCTGTCTCATATTTATTACAAAATCTTTGTTGGGCCAATCTTTTTCTCTCAAGGAAATACAAAGTAATGGTATCATTAGCATCATTTTTCTGCAACACTTTAGATATAAACATTCTATAAGACACTTCTAATTGAACAAGAATTGCTTAATTTTTATATTTGTCAAAAATATGTGTTGCAGAGAAGTCTTAGTATTTCCAAATAAGAATATGATCTCAAATCACTATAATCCTCTCTGAGCAGCAGGAATTAAAACATTCACTTCCGTTATGTGGATTGTTAGGAGATGAGCATTTGCAGACTGCATGATGTGATATTATAATGATATGCTTGTTGCAATATCTCGGTAAAGATGGATCCTGCTATCTGATATTGTTCTCTTTTCTCATCAGCTTGTTCTCTTTTCTCATCAGCTCTGCCTAACTCTTCAGTATAATACTTTTATGTTACCGCTCTTTTTGGTGGTTATTATCCTCTTCTCTATTAATACTATTAAAAATATTTTCTTAAGTTTCCTCACATTAAGAGCAACAGTATCTCTCTCTTCACATGTCCCTTAGAATCTGCAGATTTTTTTTTAAGCCAGATGGAAAGAAAATGCTTAATCCTAGAGGAACTCTGATTTTATCCCTTAACAAGGCTATGACATCTTTATTCCAGTCAGTAAGGTGACGAACACACTACAGAAGCTTATTTTCAGACATTTTGTTCCCAAAATTGTTGCAATGCCATCTCACCCACTAAAAAATTCTGTTCATGCTGCCCACAGAGCAAATTGTTTTCAGAGAGTCCTCTATTTTCCATTATTCTAGCTTTAATATTTCCCTCCTGGTATTGCTTCCTCCTCTTCTCTCCTTACTGTGGTTACATATTGCCTCCTGCCTGCAAGGACAAGGCTGCCTCATGAGGGGGCCAGAGTGTGGAGTGCCATTGAGCTCCTGAAACTTCTGGTGTGGGACAAGCCAGGGCTGGGACTTGGTCAGGGGAGTTCTAACAGGAGCAGTCAGAGACAGGGCCAGAAATAGGGCTGGAGATGGGGTCAGAGATTGGAGACAAGGCTACAGCTCACACCTGAGGTCCATCCAGGAGTCAGGGATGAAGACAAATTGTGGCATGTTGACACTGGCCAGCCACCAGACCCCCGTGCAGCCACTATCTCACTCCCCTTCCTCTACCGGACAGGGGGAGAAAGTAAGATGGAAAAGCTTAAGGGTCAAGATAAAAGCAGAGAGATCACTTACCAATTACCATCACAGGCAAAACAAACTCAACTTAGGGAAATGAATTTAATTGATTGCCAATTAAAAACAATAGGATAATGAGAAATAAGAACAAATTTAAAACCACCATCCCCCCACCCACCCAATCTTCCCAGGCTCAAATTCACTACTTCAGTCCCAACTCCTCTACTGTCCCCCCAGCAACCAGTGCAAGGGGATGGAAGGGGAACAGAGGTTGCAGTCAGTCGTTAACAATTCTCTGCCACTCCTTCCTTATCACACTTTTCCTCTGCTCTAGCATGGGTACTTTCCATGGGGTACTGTCCTTCAGGAATAGACTGCTCCAGTGTGGATCCCCTTGGGGCACAATTCCTGCCAGAAGACCTGCTACTGTATGGGCTCCTCTGAACAGGCTGCAGTTCCTGTCAGGAGCCTGCTCCTGAAAGGGCTCTCCATGGGGTCACAGCTTCCTTCAGGGTATAACCACTTGCTCCAGCGTGGGCACCTCCATGGGCTGCAGGGTAGACATCTGCTGATCTTTTCTGTGAGCTTCAGAGGAATCTCTGCTGTTGTGCCTGGAGAACCTCCTCCCCATCCTCCTTCATTGACTTTGGTGTCTGTAAGGATGTTTCTCACACTTTTTTTTCCTCTCTTCTCTTTCTCGGGCAACATTTTACCCTTTCTTAAATAGCTTATCCCCAGGCCACCACCATCTTGGCTGCGGGTGGGTGGTGGGTCCCTGTGCCCTGTGGTCAGTCCATTAAAGCCGGCTGGAAACAGCTATGTCTGGCACAGGGCAGCCCCGGCCTGTCCTCAGAGAAGCTGCCCCTGGAGTCCCCCACTGCTAAAAACAAACCTTGCCACCTACATCCAGAACACAAGTATACCAAAAATCTGTCTCAGGCAAGGACTGGGTGTGCATGGTTGAGCTGAAACAGAGCTCCTGGGCCTGTGGTTGGAGGGAGACCCCAGGTGAGGCCAGTAAGGGTCAGTAAGACCCAGCGTTGTCCTCAGGGCCTTGGCATTTCCAAGGAAGGTGCCTAGGACAATGTTTGCTCTTCATCTCCATCTGGCCATGTCTCTGCAGGTACTGCATAGCGTTTTGATGAGGCATTTTTTCAGAAGGTGTTTTGCTATACATTTTTTGGAGGATGTTTTTAGGATATAGCTAGGGCGTATGCCTTGCCAAGGGATTTGCAAGTAGTCTTCTCCAACACACTTTAGACAGAGCCTCTCTACCCTGGGAATCAATGCCAAGTCCAATCTTTATCACTTATATGTTCCCATGAAATTTATATTACGACTTTACTATGACTGGAAAATTGGACTGCTTCAATCCTTTTATCAATCACAAACAAATCACATGCTGTCATCTTAGGTTCCCATTTCACTCTTGAATCTTAGTCTTTCAACTGTTCCTAATAAAGAAATGTTAGTTTATACTGTAAGCATATGTAAGAGGAGCGTGTCTGCTCCTGTAAGGGTATCTGTTCAAAAGAGCCACAAACCAGAACATACAGAGACAAACCTGACCCACACAGGATAAGGGAGGCTGTGACAAGAACAAACTTGACCAGTGGCATGAATTGGTAGGAGTATGTGGGGTGTGAGGATGTTTTTGGTTTTTGTGGTTTTTTTTTTTTCACTTGGGAGGATAAGGAAAGGAAGGGAGACAAACAGACAGATTCAAAAAACCTAACCAATTAATGCTAATGCAAAAAATAACCAGAAACAAACCTGGTCAGTCACACTAATTGATGGACTATCAAGAAACTGCAGGCAAACTGGCACTTTGCAACGGATGAAGTTGCAAACCTGAGGGTACAGGATATTGGAGGGGGCCAGTGAGGCTGTGCCAAGTGAAGAGGTAATGTGCAGGAGAATGGGCAGTGAGGGGCTCAGAGCTGGTGGATGGAGCAGGACCACAGGTCACAGCCAGTATGCGTGGTGCTGGCTTCAGGAGGGAGGTGAGTTCTGTGCCTTCCCCTGTCCTGGTGTGCATGGTGCGTACGTGTGTTTTCACTAGCAAAATTCAAGCTGGACTCACCAGAAAGTAGAGGCGTCCTGTGTCCAGGCAGGGGTATCAGGCAGGACGGGGGTCCATGCTGGTGTTTAGAGGGACCTATGAGTATGGAGTTCCTGTGGAAGTGTGTGAGTACTGTGTGTGTGCAGCGAGCACGGAGCTGCACCAGCTGGTGAGTAGAGAACCCGTGGGGTGGGTAAGAGGGACCAGTGAGTGTGGGGTTCCTGTGGATGAGTGTGCGAGTGCTGCCTGTGTGCAGCAAGTACTCAGTTGGACCAGCCAGTGAGTAGGGAACCCGTAGGGTGGGTAAGCAGTGACAAGTGGGTGGAGGGGCCATACTGGTTCTTGGGGGATCCTCAAATGTGCAGGTGCTTGTGAACCTGGAGAGTGTCATGTGTATGCTGCACTAGTGACTGTCTGCCTCTGCAGATGGAGAGAAGAGGGGAAGGGACTTGGTGGCCATCTTAACATGCCTTAACATATTCTATAAGGTCTTCTATCATAAACTAGTGCACACAACATATGCCATCACTTTCAGGCTATAAAAAAAAAAGACTTCCATAACTGACTGTAACATAATCTTCAAATTATTTCACATATTTTTGAACAGAATAAAATAAAATAAAATAAAAAAATAAAATAAAATAAAATAAAATAAAATAAAATAAAATAAAATAAAATAAAATAAAATAAAATAAAATAAAATAAAATAAAAAAGTCATTATATCTTGGAGTCATAGGGATGCCAATGTGAGCCTAAATATTCCCAATAACAAGTGTTAGATAGGGTGGATATAACCACAGAAGCCAGCCATAAGGAGTACAGGTGCAAACTGCTTTACATCTGTGTTGGGTTGACCTTGTCCTAGAGGCCAAGATGTTTTCCCATGGGACTGATGAATTTTGCAAGGAGAAGTAGTCAATGTGTCTTCCATGACAAAGTTATTAATCTTCAATATTTCACTTATGTTTAAATTTCTGTTTTCTACTGGCCAGCTGTCAATCTATTTTTTCTAAAAAAAATATTAGAAATGCTGCAATAAGCATCAACAACATATGTATCAGTAACCTTAATTTGTATGCATTTGTCTGCATCCAGCCATCCTAAAAGCGTTTTCCCACTGCCCTCTCATTCTCGCTTCCATTTTCACTACTTTTCTTTATTTCCTTATTGCAGGACACAACATTAGCAATCTCTATCTCCCCTTGAATTTAACTGAGCATATCAAAGCTTTTTTTCTTTATGTGACAGATATAATTGCAATCTTTTCCATGAGGAAGCTGGTTGAAAGCAGTAGAATTGCAAACACAGTCAGTCAACTTCCAAAGTAAGACTGTTGTAATACTTAGTGTTTTGATCCATGGATCCCTGTTTTTAAAGCTGTGCAGTTTAAAGCACAAAGAGGGTAGATAGGATGTCTTTAGTGGAAATGTGACAGAAAGAGGGAAAAAAAAATATATTTAGGCTATTATTTCAATCCTCCGATGTATTATTCACTGAATTGCACTATCTATCTGTAAAACATTAATATTATCAAAAGCTTTTCATTTCTTTCTAATGTTTGTAAAGGCATAAGATAATGTATGTAATCATATAATTAAAAAAATAAAACCCAAACAATCAGACTTGGACTTTCTGTTAATTTATTGTGAGAAAAAGATGTTGATTTACCAACATATTATCATAGCACTGGGGCTTGACCCAACAAGAAACATTTCATTTATATCAGTGTAACTAATTCAGGTATTTAGGGGTTCAAATGTTATCAACTGTATTTATTTTAAAGTACTGCACATGTAAAATAATGATGAAGAAAAATGTGGTGTTTTCTATCCTCTCAATAAAACATTTTTGTTTCAGTGTTAATTTATTTGGCTTCTTTATTTGTCCCTAGTGGGATTATTGGAGCAGAGATTAAATTTTTAGTAATATTTTGTTTTCTTCTAAAAGAATTATGAGAAAAGGAGAAGTTGAAGTCAGGTTTCCTAAGGGCTACAGTTAATAGGATGACTGACTCTCTGTTATTGTCTGGTGTTTGCTCTTACCCATAACGTCTTCCTTCAATGTATTTTAGCTACTGCAGAAATCAGTGATGGGAATCAAAAGAGATGAGAAGAAATGTGAATATTTAAGGCCTGATTCAAAACATCTATCTACCTTCCATTCTTCAAGCTTTGCAAAAGAAAATAATTATCACTGCCATCTCATTCTCCTAACTAACTCTGTAAATATATATATTTATAGATGTATTTGAAATCTGTAAAAGATTCAAAATTGATTGCTACAGGAGGTACATAAGCATTCATCATATAAATCTTTTCCCACAAGTTGGTACTTTAGTTTCTCTCTCTTCTACTCGAAATGCTATGTTTAATAAATTATATCAAAGTTATAATTATAATTATGACTGTTTGAGCCCTTATGCCCTCTGTCCAATTTCGCTAAAAATTGGCCAAGTAATTTGAATTATTATGGGAAAACCGCAAAAACTAGTACACTGGGATTCATATGATCTAATACAGATATTTACACACCAGCAGTGACTCTAAGATGCTGTGTAGCCATTTTAGTCAATAAGGACAAATCCATTGGGTAAATACTGTCAAAAGTATTTCCTATACAGCTGTCTTCAGTATGTCGAATAAATCACAATGAAATTCATGGCAATATTTCCAGTAAACTTATTATGGTAATATTTTCCCTTGTGTGCATATTCCAGTAACCTAGCACCTGAATAGTCTTCTCAAATAATTATTTTTTCACTTGTCCAATTTTTCCTTTAAATATTATTCAGCTTTAGAATGCATGTTTGCACTGTTTACAATGTACAAATAACATTTGCAAAGACAAAAAACTGGCTATTTCAATTGAATAATGATTCTGTGTATGCATATGTGTGTCTCTAAGTAGGTAAGAGACAACATTTTATACTCAAATCCAAATGCAAATTTTTATAGACACTTAGGGTGTATCTGAAAAAATAAAGCTTTTATGTCAGAAAAGTAGACATCTTGCTTAAGCAGGTTTATATTTTTGATGGTTATTTATGATGTATTTTTAGTGTGTTGAAGAAACACTACTATCCTTTGTATTTATAAATTACACTTCACTTTTTTTTTTTTTTTTTTTTTTTTTTTTGATTGTCTGCCTGTCTCCAGCTACTCCAGTTTGGTAACAAAATTAATGGTACATATGTCAGCAGACGTGCCAAATTAGCACAGTAGACAGCAGTAATAAATCTGAACTATCTTAACAAAAAGCATTACTTTTTTCTTATTATTTCTTATATTGACTTATTCCATCCTAACTACTTTTATACACAATCTTAGAGGTGAACCTTCATTTTCTAACTAGAAATTTAGATTGATAAATACAATATGTCTCATCTAATGTCCAGGAATAGTTACATTTTTGACAATTGTATACATTTAATGAGTGATTACCTTGAATATTTCTTATTCTGTACATCAGTCACCCAGAATGATATGTCATTCAAATAGTAATAACCTTTCTATCTTGTCTAGGTTTCTCGACACTACAGATAACCCACAGAAGGAGACAGACGGAATCGCCTCACTTGTATAAATGGCTATCTCAGGATGAAAAGGAGGCATGTTATGAAGGATTTTCTTCTAATAACCATAAAAGAAGTTTTGATATATACAACATATTTTAGTATATACAAAATAAATCTGTCTCTAAAAATTATTTCCAGTTCTTTCCATGACCAAAAAAATTCATCTTCCACTCAAATACAGTTATCACATTTCATATCTTGCAGTGTAGTGGAAACAAGTCCACAATTGAAATAGCCACTTTGTTGTCTGATCACTTAGAAGAAAAAAAGAGAAACTACAATAGAAATTATTAAAACTTGAAATATTTTTTTTTCCTTAAGCTATAAATCCCTTTACCAAAAATGTAAAAAATAGAGTCAAATATGAACCATTTGAGGCTTTAAAAAGTCAAGAATAAGAATTTTCCCTGAAATAAAAATCCTACCATCTCCACCAGTAGGACAGCTACCAGTAGGACAGCTACCAGTAGAACAGCTCATAAAATGGAACATTACTTGATTGCTGTAAAAAAAAGACATTGACTTCTAGACTATCTTCAATTTTCAAATGGTGATAAAGAGTAGCCCCAAAAAGACTAAATTATAGGAACCTAACTGTAGTGATAAAGATAGGAATAAATGAAGTGAGGTCTGTTCTTGAAAAGTTTATACTCTCTTTAACGAGCAGGGATGAAAACAATCATTCTTTGACACAGTCACTACAATACTCCTAAACAAAAAGGGGTTTACAAATAACAGCTTCAAGAAAAATAACCTTATTATCAAGAGAGACTTAATTTTGCATACTCATATTTCTATCAGCTACTGGATTATTCTGTAATTATAATGTGTGCATGGGGTTGTGTCTTTCTTTTCCCTGCTGAAAAGATACAAGACTCATACTAATTACATTCAGAGAACGAATATGTGTTTGTGTTTCCTGGATATAATTTTAGAATAAACTATTGATTGCAAAATATCTTATTCCAATAGCAAGTCATCACAGCATCAGCACATCAAGAGGAAAATCTCTTTTCTAGTTGCTTGGTTTGTAAAATATGTTGTGCACAACAAGGAGACTGACAAAAACAGATGTACTCTGTCAGCCAAAGGGGAAATAGCTGCATAACAAGTTAGCCCAGGAGAGGTTTACGTTAGCACAGAAATGCAATCATTAATGTACATTATCATTCTTCATCACTCTGTTCTCTGCTTAGTGTTTTTGCTTTCATCTTCTAAAATCCTGTGTACTACTAACATTGGCATATACCATTTGTAGAACATATGATACTTCAAATACTTAATGGATCATCCAAATAAGAGAGAAGGAGGGGGTTGATATATGCTTTTAGAAGCAGATCCTTACACCAGGGATTTGCTCTCCACAATGTGGAGGCACATCTGGAGCAGTGCATGTAGTTGTAGCAGTCAACTTCAATCTCTCTAGCTGAGTTACAAGTGAGGACTGGGCAGCTATTCAATAAAGCGCATCAGAGGCTCATGTGCTACTGGAAAGAGCAAATCAAATTTAAAAGAACCACAGAGGACAACTCCATTCAGTCAGCATAGTCAGCTGGTGCAATTCAGGTGCATGACATTTCAGGCACAAACATAGCCCAGGAGGGCTAAAATTATGGGTTTTGATATGCTATGAAGAGGTCATGACTTGTTAAACTGAATGTTCATCACTCATCACCCTTTGTCTAGGATGTTCAGAAGTCCTCTGAAGATTCTTATTTTATAGCTTGTTTAGACTATACATATAGAATGATAGAATTGTCTAGGTTAGAAGGGACCTTTCAGATCATAGAGTCCAATAATTGAGTCCAACCATCGAGTCCAACCATCAATGTAACACTGACAGAAACCATCACTAAACCATATCTCTAAGCACTGCTTCTACCCACCTCTTAAAAGCCTCCAGGGATAAAGATTCTACCACTTCCCTGGGCAGCCTGTTCCAATGCTTAACAACCCTTGCAGTGTAAAAATTTTTCCTAATATCTGATCTAAACACCCCTGGTGCAACCTGAGGCCATTTCCTCTTGTCCTATCACCTGTTACTTGGGAGAAGAGACTGACCCCCACCTCTCTACAACCTCCCTTCAGGTAGTTGTAGCCAGTGATAAAGTCTCCCCTCAGCCTCCTCTTCTCTAGGTTGAACAATCCAAGCTCCCTCAACTGCTCCTCATAAGACTTTTTTTCCAGACTCCTCACCAGCTTCGTTCCCCTTCTCTGGGCATGCTCCAGCACGTCAATGTCTTTTTTGTAGTGAGGGGCCCAAAACCAGGGACAGTCCTTGAGGTGGGTCCCCACTAGTGCTGAGTACAGGGAAAAATGTATATATGTATGTATGTAAGGAAAATTTGAAGGAGAAAAAAAAAGTAACTGCAGAGTACTGGTAGAATACTTCAGCTAGGATAGTGCAGTTCTACTGGTTCCTTTCCTCTCTCTCTTCCTTTCCTTCTCCTTCTTTCTTTCCTCTCTCCTCCCTGTGCTCCCCACCTCACCCCCTACTTCTTTTTCCCTTTGCTCTCTTATTTGAATTATAAAGGTAGGAGTACATCTGAGAAAGTACAAAAGTGAGGCAAAGACCCTTTAGATCAAATAGTTTTGAACATATAATTCTCACATTTCACGAGGCTGAAGATAGCAGTTGAAGCCAAAATAAATAATTGAAATTTGATTAGATTATTCATGTATTTTACCACAGATGAGAAGGGGAGGAGAAGGGTGGAGAAAATGAAAAGGAAGCAACATTACTGAATTTACACGTGCTAACATTTCCATGAATGGTTGTTGTGGCACAATTTTCCTCAAGAGGGAAGAATTCCTCCTTAGGAGAAGCAGCTGAAGGAACTGGGTGTGGTCGGTTGGCCTTGGGTGGATGCCAGGTGCCCACTAAACCGCTCTATCACTTGCCTCCTCAGCAGGACAGGGAGGGGAGAAAATAAGATAGAAAAAAAATTGTGGGTCAAGATAAGGGCAGTTTAATAAAGCAAAAGCAAAGGTCATGTGTGGAAGCAAAGGAAAACAAACTATTTATTGTTTACTTCCCATCTGCAGGCAATGTCTAGCCACTTCCCGGAAAGCAGGGCTTCAGTATGCCTAGTGGTTCCTCTCAAAGACAAACATTGTAATAACAAATGCTGCCCCCTTCTTTGTCTTAGCTTTTATTGCCAAGCACATGTTATGTGGTATGGAATATCCATTTGGTCAGTTTGAGTCAGCTTTCCTGGTTGTGTCCCCTCTCAAGATCTTGTCCACCCCCAGCCTTCTGTTGAGGGGAGAATGTTGGAGAGACAGCCGTGATGCTGTGCAAGCCCTGCTCAGCAGTAGCCAACACACTGGTGTGTTATCAACACCTTTCTAGCTACCAATACACAACAGAGCACTATTAGGGCTGCTATGGGGAAAAGTAACTCCATCTCAGCCAGACCCAATACACTTGGGTTGTTTAGCCTGGAGAAAAGGAGGATCAGGGGAGACTTTATTGCCCTCTACCACTACCTGAAAGGAGGTTGTAGTGAGGTGGGTGTTGATCTCTTCTCCCAAGTAAGAAGGGATAAGTTGAGAGGAAACAGCCTCAAGATGCACCAGAGAAGGTTCATATTGGATATTAGGAAAAATTTCTTCACTGAGTTATCAACCATTGGAACAGGCTGCCCAGGGAAGTGGTTGAGTCACCGTTCCTGGAGGTACTTAAAAGACATGTAGAAGTGGTGTTTAGGGACATGGATTACTGATGTACTTGGCAGTGTTAGGTTTATGGTTGTACTTGATGATCTTAAAGGTCTTTTCTAACCTAAGTGATTTTATGATTTTATGAATTCCAAAACAATGTGAAATTTTCATTGAAGTTGTAAAATCAAGAAGAAATGGAATTTCAGGGAAAACCTGCTCTTGCAAATGTAAATCTAACTGTGAATAGGATAAGTTGAAAAAAATAGATACTTTTTTTTTTCCTTCTAAAGCATGTGTGAAGAGAAACAGTGAGTACAATAAGCAAAATTCAGTTGCTCTAAGTTATACTAATGAGCAAAATGATGGGATAACAGGAAGATGGTTTGATTGTAAACACAAAACAAAGTCTACTGTTCATTCAGCTCTAATTTGGAGATTTTACCTGAGATATTTTAATTTTTAACCACTGATAGTGTTATCAATGCAGTTAATTTAACAAACTAAATCGATGCCATTATAAGTGATACAGTTTGTGTTGATGTAAGAACAAACTCAAAGAAAGATTAAGGAAAATATGAAGAGAAAAAATGCGTATTATGATAAAATATAATGCAAGTGGAGATTTACTCTAAGCATGAAGCAGAATATCAGGTTAAAGGTATCCTTAGCAATACAAATATTTTGTTTGTACTTTTATAATTGTAATTGTTAAATTGCTTAATCAAGGTATGTGATTCTGGGAAGACACCAAAAGGTCATACAACTAATTTGCAAATTACAACTGACAATCATAGTAAAATATGATTAAAGTAAAACAAATGCAAATTTAAGATAGATTGCCAGGAAGGAATTGCTTATGGACTAAACAGAAAGCATGATAAAATCCTTCGAGGAATAATTTATATAGAATTTACTTAGAAAAACACTGGAGAAGCACAGAGAAATAGCTGTTTTCTTCCATCCCTATGTGAAAATGAGGGTTCTTAAAAATGCATAAGGAAAATGCATGAGGAAAATGCATGTGGTAGTAAAAAACAGTAGTGCAAAACTACTAAAGAAAATATGTGGTCTATTGCATATGTTCCAATTGCAGACTTTTGAAAGAAAAATAAAATAAAATATGTAGAGAGGTTGTATTGGGTTTGAGTGGCAAGGTTATGGTAATGGGGAGGCAACAGGGGTGGCTAATAAAAACAAAAGCAGATAAAGAAAATCAAACAGGAATTTTTAAGAGTATGCAAAGATCGTAAGGGATTTTGGCTTTTTCTCTTTTCTTATGGAAGGCAATAAATAGCAAAAATTACTTTAGTCAGCCATCTTAGTTGGAAAATACCAGATCCTGGTTATATTAAGGGTCTAATTAACTGTATTTTTATTTACTTATTTTATTGAATGTATAAGTTTATATTTTTAAGCAACTGTGTATTAATCTTGTGTTTTTGTTTTGTGTTAGTTCTTTTCTTTATAAAAAGCAGATAAAATTCATATTTTAATATAAAATAGCAGGTGCTAAATGTATGCATATGAACATATTGTCTTAGATGCTATAGGCTAGAAGTCAGCTACTGTCTTGTATGTGGCTGTCTTTTTCTTCCAAAGCTATTTGTAAGCTGTGTTAGAGGAGTCATGAAGCAGATACTGCACAGTTCTTCCTCACTTCCCCTTGACTCTTAACTGCTAACCTTGTCATATGGGTATTGGTGGGAGGCTTATCATACTAATTTATATCATCTCCCTGCTCTTTAAATTTCTGCCAGTATTTCTATCACCTTCTCTTCTGATACCCCTCCTAGGACACTTATTTTCTCTGTCTAGAATACCTCGTATGTCTCCACCTGTTGATCCCCTACCATATTAGAATTTCTTGATACCTTCAGTACACCCTGTCTCACATCTATTCCTCTTCTCCAGGTTCTCCAGCTTGCTAACCATTCTTGGCAAATGTTTCATCCTTGACTGGTTTCAGTAATTTATCATCACTTTGAGTCTTTTGCTCGATTCAGTCCCAGTTCTGAAGCTAACCCTCAAAGCTTCATTCAGGCCTTGTAAAGCAGTCCTTTATTTGGGGAACCTGTCAGAAGTTTAGGTGTCCTGGGATCTCTCTATAAAGAAAGGGAAAAATGTACTTCTAGCCTACATGAAATGTGAATCACCTTATCTTGTTCTGATGCCTCTGCAGTGAGGGAAATGTGGCAATACTTTTATCTCAATGACCTGAAATTAATGTTTTAATTTGCATGGGAAGATCAAGGTGCTTTGTACATTTTATCTGAGTATTTGATTTAGTTAAATTAACAGAATTGAACTTAGGGTATTAAAGATTGATTTTTATTTTGCTTTATACAAATAACCTTTGAAATCAGAAAGTCATGAAGACAGAATACACCCAGTGATCAACATGTAATTAAGATGATTATTTACTCTAATACTAGAGAATTATTTAAACGGCAGAAGTGATCATGTACATTTAGATAATGTTTTCTGGTTTATAAGTTTATTAAACACCAATAAAAAAAAACCCTCAATGCCAGTATAATTGCCTTTGTATTATTCTACCTGATTTTTCCTCACAGAAACCCTCATCCAATGACAATTAAGTTTAATAGAAATGTTCCTTTGACTTCAAAGGACTGGCTCCAAGTAAGAGCAAAAAGCCAATTGAAAATTCTATGAACCAAAAAAAAGCACATTACCTTCTCAACATGAGTAGCATGAATAATAACATGTCACAAGAGAGACCATGAATAACTTATGATTCACTGGAAACAATAAGATCAGACTTTGAATGCTAGTAATTGCATTTTGTATAAGTTTGCACTTAGCACCTATTAAACTTGCAATTGCTTATTTACCTTTTAGGTGTTAGACAAGTGAAGATTCACCCTTCTTCAAATGACAGAAAAAATGCTAAAAGACTTTTTAGACTGCATTAGAGTAAAATAGTTAAGACATACATATCTATAATGTGAAGTATATATGTAGAAAAACAGTATTGCGAAATAAGTTGTTGTAATTGAATGGGGGGGGGCGGGGGCGGGGCGGGGAATGTGCAGAAGTTACATTTCTCAGGTTATCTTCAAAAGCATAGAGGGCTAGAAATACATTTTGCCCATTGTACACTCTCTTTTAGATTTCCAGTAGAGTAAAATAAGACAAAAATATCCTTCTGCCTTTGAAGATTAATAAATCAAGAAACAAAAACATAGAAAATCATATGTGAATATCACAGATATCTGCTTTGAGTGATAGACCTTCATATTACAAGATCAAGCCTGATATTTATATTTGCTCCACATTTTTGTCTCAATACTATTAAAATAAATTATAAACTTCTTTCCTCAGTTCTATAAATACATTTAGCAAAATAATATCATAACAATGTTCACATAGACAGACTGTGAGACTGATAAATGAGATAAAGATTTCTAAAAAATGAAAATTGTTTTTCCTATAAGAGCACATATTTGACTGTTTCCTTTAGAAAGTTTTGTGTAGATTTTTTGGGGGGCGGGGGGGGGGGGGGGGGGGGGAAGTAGTAGTATCCTACATTCAAGTCAAGTTCTTTTTTCTTCTGTAAGAGCTTCTTACCCATATTTATTAAAACAAAACGAAGCAAACAAACAAACAAAACAAACAAAAAAAAACCTAAACACAAAACCAAAAAAAAAAAACACCACCAAAAGAACCCCAAGAAAACTTTTTGCTCAGGAGACAGAGAGAGTAGGAAGAGAGAAGGGACAGACAAAAATGGAAAGCAGTGGAAGGGGTGGGGGAAGGAAAACAAAAGTACATCTAAATTGAAAGACTTCCCTCATTATGCTTTTTATGTGTGCAAGCCTGGGGCACTTGTGGTTTTTTTTCTGATACATGTGATAGACATTTTATGCACAATGTGAATCACTACATCATATGCAGCTTTATGCTGTGTGTAAAATGGCCACTAGTATCACTGCTAAGAGCTCTGTATACGAAATGAATGAAGAATATGCAGCTGAGCACCTGAAAGTTAAATAGCAACATTTTTACTGCTAACCTCTAGACACACTGTTATAGTAAACACTCTCTTGAGGTAGTTATCAAAATCTGTCAAAACTTTTTTTCACTCTACACCAGCGTACATCCATTTGCCATTTTTTCCCACTTTATTCTATGCTTTCTATGCTTACTTTAAAAATTCTCCTCTCCTTTTTGGTGTGAAATTGAAATCATTTGTATGTTTTACTGAAATGAATGAAAAATTAAATAGCTATTTCATTAGTATATTCACAGTTGGCCAGAAAATATCCATTATTGTGATGGTCTTTTGAAGTTTTAGGTAAATACAGCTTTGATGTAACAATGCTTGGAGGTGTCTGACTTTCAGATAAAACCCAAAAAATAAGAATGTGTTGCCTAGGTGCCTCTGTCTCATAACAACTGTTATGATGAGCAGGACACAGCCTAGAGCAAACTAATACAAACACTGGGAAAAAAAAAGCCTACATACTAGGTCTGTCTTACTTGGTCAGAAGAAAAACCAATCTCATTCAGTACCCTGTCTCCAAATGTTGTAAAAATTGATGCCTAAGGAACAGAATAAACTTAAATAGCAAGACCTGAGTTTTGTTTTATTTACTGTATTTTAGAGCCTTTGGTGTATTTCGCTTCTATGATCTGTCCCAGTTTCACCTGAACTAAACCTCATCAGCCATAACATGACAAAGAGGTCCAGAGCTTATCTTTACATGTTATTTGAGGAATATTTTCATTTTTCTGGCTTTTAAACTTCTTCCTACTTTTTTTAGCTGGTGTTTCATAATTCTTCTTACATTTGAAATGACAGCAAAAATGTAACTTTTATGATGATAATAATTTTTATAGACCTCAGTTATTTTTTTCCCTATTTTGCCTCCTTACCAGAGGAGCTTACTTAGTCACTCCCTATGTGGAATGACTTATTTCCTTTTTTTGAGTCTTTTAAAGTACTACAAAATCTTTTCTGAGCTAAAAGTACTAAACCAGAACTCATTATTATCTAAATTTAACCAGATAACGAATAAAGAAATTCATAGAATCAGAAAACTGTTCGGGTTGGAAGGGACAATTAAAGGCCCCCTAGTCCAATCCCCCTGCAGGGTCAACTAGACCAGGTTGCTCAGAGCCCTGTCTCCAACCTGTCCTTGAATGTTTACAGGGATGGGACAACTACCACCTCTTGGGGCAACCAGTTCCAGTGTTTCACCACACTCATCATAAAAAATTTCTTCCTTAAGTCTAGTCTGAGTCTACCTTCTTTCAGTTTAACACCATTGCCCCTTGTCCTATCACAACAGGCCCCATCTTTCTTTTAAGTCCCCTTTAAGTACTGAAAGGCTGCAATAAGGTCTCCCCGGAGCCTTCTGTTCTCCAGGCTGAATAACCCCAACTCTCTCAGCCTGTCCTTATAGGAGAGGTGTCCAGATACAGAAGTCCAGATAGGTGTCATCCATATCTCTTGCCTTGTCCAGTGATGTAGTCACTCTACCATAGAAAGCCACTAGATTGGTCAGGCAGGACTTGCCCCTGGTGGACCCATGCTGGCTGTCTCAAATCACCTCCCTGTCCTCCATGTGCCTTAGCATAGCTTCAAGGAGGATCTGTTCCATGATCTTTCCCAGCACAGAGGTGAGGCTGACAGGGCAGTAGTTCCCAGGGTCCTCCTTTCTACCCTTTTAAAAATGGGTGCAGTGTTACCCTTTTTCCAGTCACCAGGGACTTCACCTGACTGCCATGACTTTTCAAGTATCATGGAGAGTGGCAACTACATCAGTCAATTTCCTCAGGACTCTGGAATGCATCTCATCAGGTTCCATAGACTTATTTATGTTCAGGTTCCTCAGGTGGTCACAAACCTCATCTCCTACAGTGGGAGGGACTTTTCTCCCCCAGTCCCTGCCTTATGGTCCATTCACTTGAAACATATGGGGAGAGACATTGCCAGTTAAGACTGAGGCAAAAAAGTTGTTGAGTACCTCAGCCTTCTCCTTGTCCACTGTTACCAGTTTGCCAGTCTGGCTGATCAGTAGGGGTACACTTTCTTTGACCTTCCTATTATGGCTGACATTATGACTGTATTAGTGGACTCACGATATTGTGCAATTCTAAGGTCTGCAAGGACACCACTATCATCTTCTGAATACAAGATAGGTAAAGACCCAACTTTTCCCAGCACCTTCAAGGCATTACCTTAACCTTAATCAAAACAAATCAAGGATGAAAGGGATCCATGAAATGCTCCAAGAAACTGAAATGAAATGCTCTTCTGTGGGAGCATGTACAAACTTGAAACTATAGCCTCACGACTATGTTATTTGGAAGAGACATTTTGCTGCTGCAGTATTCACAATGGTGTTTCTGATTTTCTTCAATGACCATCTAGTGTATAACACATGTATAGTCATGAGAGTGGTATCCCAAGCTTATGACTGCTGTTCTAACAGTGAAACTGTAGGGTTAAGATTTTGTTGCTTGTTTTTCTCTTATTCCTGTAAATCTCATATTGGCAACACCGAGAGCTGCCTCAAAGCAAATGGCAAACCTCTCCCCTCTTAATGGTTTATGCAATTTCCTAGAAAATGGGCTGCATGAATCTGAATCCCTTCAGAGCATCATGAAAGCTGAAGCCAGTTATCTCATTTTCTGGTTGAGTGCTTTAGCCTCAAAATTCTACACAAAAGTCAATCCATGCTATCTGTGCCTTAAAAAGTGAGCCATCCTCATTTAAACATCACCTTTAAGAGGCAGACTACATATTTTAAATCCCAGTGACCAGATATACTTGGTGTGCAGCTAAAGTTGGGAGCTCTGTAGTCAAGAGAAATGAGGGCATTCTTAGTATGTTTAGGTTTTCAGTCAGCTAGATATAAGCTAGCTATATAGTATAAGATTCCCTGCTTATAGTTGATAGCATGGAAATTTGTTTCCAAAACACCAAAATATAACTACAGAACCTCAGAGCGTTGCCCACTTCTTGGATTTGGACGTAAGTCTCAGTTACATTTTAACTTCATGCTGGATCTAAATGGAGAGGAAATCAGTTTGTCCTATCCCTAGTGTTCTGGGAAATGTGGATGGGTGACCCAAAAGGAAACATCCCATGCTAAAGTTATAGTCCAGTCTGGATGACTGTGAGTCCAGGCTCGGTGAGTATCATGGTATGCACCTAACCTACATTTTTTCAGTGGCCCAGATGATTCTCTTGACGATCTAGGCATATTTGATAAAATACTTTAATCAGTCACTTCAACAAGTACCAAAACCAACCCCAACTGTAAGAAGCCTACCAATAACGTCTTCAGACTTTCTAATTGTCTTTGAGAACTCTGATTCTCCTTTTCACTGTTTCAGTTTTTCCATCTTACATTTTTCACTATTCAGTTGTACAAACATAATACTACAGTAAACCTAAACACTGCAATAGTAAACTAAAACATGCCATTTTCTTTCTCAGGTTGCACCAAATTTTGAAATGATTTCCTTATGTATTTATACATATGTGAATACTTAAATGCATGTTTGCTTTAATAGACAGGCAGAAATTAAAATGTTACACAAATACCAAGTTTGGGAAATGTATTTTATATATATATATATAAAAATGTATATTTACATATAAATGTGTGTATATTTATATAAATAAATGTATTATCAGATTTATTACTTTGAGGTCATTTTCCCCTCACCTTATGTGATTGATAAACTAAAAGCACTGAATAATTTTCAACATATTTTGAGTGCACTAATGCAACTTACTTCACTAGTTTTTGTAAAAACAACTGAAATTTTGTGAGTCATGGAATGAAGAGAGAACTGACTTGTTAAAAGGCTGTAAGAGATTAAAAAGCTGGTCAGATCAAAAAGAATGATATTGTCTGAGATAGGAAAATAACATTTTAACACTGTAGAAGATTTATATTTGACAGAATTAGGTGGACCATTATATAAACTCAGTTGTGGATGGGATTCCGGTATTACATGCTGACATAGTATTGGATTGAATATGATAGAACGTATTATGGAGATGATGCTTTGCATATCTATTTATTTTTTTCTAATGACGAACACATTTTCTTTTCATTATTTTACTTGTTATATCTGGAAAGTATTATTGTAGAGAATATTTATGAAAACGTTACACCAGTAATATAACTAGCTGCCATAGCTGGAGGCTGTAAAGGGCTTATCTAATTCTCCCTGCCATTTAGTATTTTTACAAAAAAGTATTTTTAGATGTTTCTTTTATATTTAATATTAGTAAATAGTTTTACAATTTAGCTCATGCAAATACACTGCTTCCAGGAATGAAATACTATTATTTTCCTGGATCCTTACAGTGTTCTCCAAAATATGTTAATTTGAATCAGAAGAAAATCTGTAAATAAAATTAAAAATGCAGAAGACAGAAATTTGAAGAAATGCAATCACCTTCAGCTTATTTTATATAATTCAATGTATATAACCACTTCATATCTCATCCGAGGTTTTGTTGTGTTGTATTTTGTGGGTTTTTTTTGTTGTTGTTGTTTTTTTTTTTTGTTTTTGTTTTTGTTTTGTTTTTTTTAAGTTGCATTCAAAGCTAGATAATTTGGGGCTCTTCTCAGCATGACTCAAATGAAACATATTCCTAGAAAGCAGGGTAGTCTTCCATTATTTTGGTGGTTTATGGCCCAATAAAGCACGAGGATACTTCTTTAACTGGAAATCAGTGGATGGGGGTGATTGATCCAATTAGAAAAAGGTAAATCTGCTGATGAAAAACAATGAATTTAGCAACTTTACAGGTTCTACTTCTAGACTAATACCTTTGCATTCCCTGTTCAAAAATGCTCACTAGCCTGTTCTTTCCTTTCTGGTGGTGGGGTATATAAATTAACATCTAATTAACTTCTAAATTACTTTCATCTAACTAGGAAACTTTATTTAGTTTAAGTACCAAAGATCTATTAAAAGTCAACTGAGAGAACTGTGTTCTCCACAGACAGCAAGACGTCCCCTTTAGGGATCACGTTGAGGAACACTCAGCAGTTTTTCTGAAATTCTGTGAAAGAATCCATTCAGGAATATTTAAGAAGACCAGATAAATTACATCTGAATGAACTGCTGAGAAAAAATGGTAGAATTATTATGTGAGAAAGTAAGGTACTGGACCATCTGGTCCATTTCTATCTGTTGTTATTAAATAATCCTAGAGACAAAAAAAAGGTCTGTTTTGTTCTGATCATTACCTTGCGGTATAAAAATAATAATGCTCATTTTGTCAAGATTTTGATTTTTTTTTACTAAAATAACTTGATTTAGATTGCTTTTATGAAGTCATAAAACAAAATTAATTGTTCAGTCCCAAATCCTTTTAGTTAAATTCTACATAAACTTAGTTGATACATTCACTTATATCTAAAAATAATTAAAAAAAACCCCAAACACTTGGGAAATTATCTAACTTAGACATTATTGGCATATCGTGTGCTTCAGTAATGAATAATTACACTATGTCATCATATATTAAGTAATCAAAAGCAGGAACATATGTGAGATTTATAAGTCAGAAATGATTTAATTTAAATATGTCTGGATGCTGGTGACATAGATGAAGCACATCCTTCTATCCGTTTGAGACAATATCAAAACAGCTTAATGATCTTTGACCATTATCCTGTCCTGTGGAGGCTGGCTATGAAAACCAAATGGCTTTACTTTAAAAGGGAAGGTGCCAACTGCAAAGTTTTATAAAATTTCAGGCAATGTAAACTTACAATTTCATTAATTACCAAAAATAAGTCTTTTTCACTCTGTGTTCACCTGTTCTCCATGGAAGAGATGATTTAGTGAGGCAGAAGTCAAGAGGAAAAAGGATAAATGAAGCAAAAAAGGAATTAATTGGTATGTAGGTAATGAACCAAGGCCTGATAATGCATTTCTTAGATAAGGGCAATAAGACAAACTGTGTCTGATAGAATAAAGCTATAATGAAAATATTGAATAAAAGTCTTACTCATTTATAAAGATTTATTTTAACCTTATAAAAAAAGGAAACCTATTTAATTCAGCTCTTTTAAGTCTTAATTCAAGTTCAGTTTGAATGCCTTTCTGCTTTATCAGCATGTAATTTGGCATGTATGTTTTGGTAAGTCTCCTGAAGCTGTTTTGAGATTAATATAGATCAAAAATGAAAGTTAAAAGTTTAATGTTTTCTTAGACATATTCTATTTCTTGGTTATTGTTTATTGCTCACTGGAGATGTCATCTGTATCAGAGTTTCCCTTTAAGCTATCTTGATGCTAAATAAGGAACTATAGGTGGTTTTGAGTGTGATTCAGTTAACTAGTTTTAGATATCTACGTTAAGATGGAAGGAATTGTTCCTCAAAAGTCTCTTTCTTATCCTTACAATGACTAATTCCTTTGTACTTAATATTAGGCAAATACAATCAAAACCCAGATTATGTACTATATTAAGGGTAAATTTAATTCATTCTTATTTATTGATTTCCTTGTTTATTTATTTCATTTATTTCATTTTTTTTTTTTTTTTTTTTTTTTTTTTTTTTTTTTTTTTTACCTTAGACCAGTCTTTTAACGTCAAGAGAATATTGTTTTCAAAAATAAGAAGAAAAAGAGAGAGCTATACAAATGGAAGGAGAAGTAGAGAGAGTTAAAGGGATATGCAGACTGTGGTGAGAAGGAAAAAAAAGAGTTTATTAAAAGGACCTTTGACTTTCAAAAGACAGTAAAAGTAATCCACAAAAGACTGAACTACCTGAATTTCTGTGCCCACCTTTTTATACTCTTAACTCCTTAAAGCCCTTGTTCAGCTGTTACCCCCGCAAAGAACTTTAATTCTCTACTTAATTCTTACCTTACATCTCTACTTTTCTTGTCACACAAATTTTTGCCAAGTACACACTGGTTACCAACTTTACTGTTGATTTATGGCTGAGCCAGTCGTTCTAGACTCCTTTATGATTGGTGGAAAAAATAGGTACTTCCAGAATTTAAAGCTCTCATCCTAAAATTTGCAAGTAAAATAGATCAGTGGAATCTGGAATATGATTATTAGCTAATTAAGAAGTCTACAGTTAGAGGAAGTAATTTCCCTGAACATTTATTTGTTTCTTTTTAATTGGCTTTGCAAGGGATGTAGCATGAATAGTTCCGACATAAATATTAAATTAGTTGATTCTTAAAATTAGATGAAATAAACTTCATCTGTACACTTAAATGTCTGCTTTTGGAGATGCCTGTAGGCATACAAGCCTTGGCAGTACTGGAGCCTACTTTTCAGTTAAGCTGCCATCCCTTTCCTGTGTATCCCCAGATCTAGCACAGAGCTATCCTTTTCTTCTGACTGAGTTCCTATAACATACTGACAGAGAAGGAAAAAAATCAACCACAAAGAGGATCATGCTGTATCAATGAATTCATAAGCACTCTACAAACAGTGAAGAAATATAAAAATGCAGTTTCCAATTTCCTCTATTAGGCTGCTTTTGATGAGACATCAAAGAAATATTTGTAGAGATTCTGTAGGTCAAATGATGCAAATAATGAAAATGATGACAAATCCTTTTGCTGACAGTGCATGTAAATAAGATTAGTTAATTCAAATTTATATAGCACATATCAATGCATGAATAACACCACATGAACACTTGAGAATCTTATTGCTGAGATGCTAGTGCAGTTGAACCTGATAGACCTTTATCTGTCTTCTCTCTCTGGCTGCCAGCAGGTTAGAGATGGGCAATTTTAAAAATCCTTGAAACACTGTCTCTTCTCCTTATACCTTCGCCACACCTTTTTAATGTGTTCTTTCAAATATTTAGGCAAATTAGACCTTGTTTTCTGGGGTCAGTACTGGTCACAAAGGATAAAGTCTTAGGCAGTCTAAACATACCCTTTTTTGCAGAGTATTCTCAGACATTCAGTTTTTCACTTCATTGAAGAAGCTTTATGCTAGTGAAGTTCATTGAGAAAATTCCACAGTCACTGATAATTTTTCTTGTTGAACTTTAAACTCCTATATCTTCTCTTATGGACTAAGTCATTCTTATTCAGAATCTGACTTTAAAACTGAGTGTCCAGTTTCTACTTGTGGAGAGGAAAATGCCAAGTTACAACAGTGAACATATGTAAAAGATGAAAAAAAAAAAAAAAAGATAGTAAAATATTCTTATCATAGAAGTTTTAAATACATGCTTATTCCAATTTTTCATTTCTCACTTCCAAGCTCTTTTAAAGTGCTTACAGGTATTATTTCTTTCCTAGGCTTAGAGCAAGTGCAGTCTATATCGTTACCAGTCCTATAGAAACAGAGTCATATCCATGATTCTTACAGGTTCTTCGTCACCTCTTGGCGTTTCTTCCTGAGAAATGTTTTCTGAATAAGGCCTGAAATAGCTTAAACTACTAAATATAGCCTTGCACATTTGCTTGCTTTTGTATCTTGGGGTTTTAGCATGACATGTTTTCCTCATGCAGAAGGCACTGTTTTGCAAAGCCATTCTATGTTGAATAGAATAGAATAGAATAGAATAGAATAGAATAGAATAGAATAGAATAGAATAGTTCAGTTGGAAGGGACCTACGATGATCATCTACTCCAACTGCCTGACCACTTCAGGACTGAAGTTAAAGCATGTTATTAAGGGCATTGTCCAAATGTCTCTTAAACACTGACAGGATTGGGATATCGATCACCTCTCTAGGAAGCCCATTCCAGTGTTTGACCACTTTCTCAGTAAATAAATGCTTCTTAATGTCAAGTCTGAACCTCTCCTGACCCAGCTTTGAACCATTCCCATGCATCCTGTTACTGGATACCAGGGACAAGAGATCAGCACCTCTCTCCACTTCCCCTCCTCAGGAGGCTGTAGAGAGCAATGAGGTTGCCCCTCAGCCTCTTTTTCTCCAAACTAAACAAACACACAGTCTTCAGCTACTCCTCATATGCCTTCCAGCACTTTCACCAGCTTTGTTGCCCTTCCCTGGATGCGTTTATCATCCTTTTAAATTTTGGGCACAGAATTGAATGTTATCTGTAGTTCTACCAAGTCAGATCTCATATCACATCAATGTTTAAGTTCTTGGGGCACTTTCCTTTGTATATTTGCCACTAGAGAACCATGAAGTTCTATATAGAGGTGGTGTTTTACTTTTTTAATGCTATTTAGTATATGAAAAATCTCCATATTCACAGAATATGCCGGGTACATTCCCTTCAAATCCCATGATGGATATTCTCTTTTGCACGCACACCATCAGAGGATCCTAGATAGAAACACTCAGGTCCGTGACCTCAAAGACTGTGCAAAGATATTGTCTTTTTTATTAAAAAGCCATGCATTCCTACATTACTGATTCACTTTTTAATTCTTATAATCCTTTTCCGTTAAGTATGGAAAACTGTAATATTAGATTCTGTCCCTCTCTTTTTTGAGCACTTCAACATTTGTTAATTATTAATGAATATGTCCTGGTTCATGTCCTCTATTATTTTCAGTGTTTATTTTGTCACAAGCCAAATGATTTTTTTTTTTTTTTTTTTTTGTTAACCTTGTGAACTGCATTACTATCTTGTTCTATTTATTCCTTTCATATACTTCCAGATCATGTTTTGGATGCACTGTTCTGCATTTTTTACCCTGATAATGACACAATTTACAAGATGATTAGATGCCCAGTTACTTAGCTTACTCTGGACGTAAGATTAATACTACTGCTCTTATTATTATTCTGTTTCTATTTCTACCCCAATTATTGATTCTGAAGTAGACTTATATAGATGTCTATGTTTTGTCTGTTTTGTTTTTCTCATCTCTTTTGCACTGCATTTCATTGTTTATGATGCTGTCATATCAATGAAATCAGTGACTTGTGAACTATTTTACCTCTTCCAACTGTATCAGTTTTGAGGTAGCATGTAGCTTTGGCAAGAACAAGAAGGGAGGGAGGGAGGGAGGGAGGAAGGAAGGTTAGTTATATCCCAATAACTCTATGGAGACATTTATATTTATCAACAAATTAATTTAATTTTACTGTAAAGTTTTTTCACCTCTTTGCTTTTTGCTAAAGAAAAAAGTTTTACTTCCCTTAATACCATAAATTACATCTTATATACATTTACATCATACAGATTTAGTCCATTTTTTAACTTGTCATTAACATGATTTCACTACCAAGATCTAACTACTTTGTGAACTTCTTAGCTGCAACTTTTAAGGGTTTGAGGCTCACCTCGTATCTAATTTTTGAATTAGATTATGTGCACCAAAAAGTTATAAAGTCTTCCTAGCTAGTCTTTTAAGTTTTTGTTGTCATTGCTTTAATCTCTCAGGGGACTGCACTAATCACACAACACTGCAAAAGCCAAATTAAGCCCTTCACAAATTTCTGATGCAGTGCTATTCTATATGTAAAACTAATTATTAAGTGGCAGAGAAATCTGGACCTGGCTCTTCTGCTTTCAGGAAAGCAGCTTACCTATTAGTCTAGCAAAGAAAAGTTTTAATTTTTCTATCCTTTGACTCAATCACTAAATATAACTGAAAACTAAATATTTATGTATATTTAATATATACTCTCTCTATATATACACACTGTATATTACTGAACTAACTGAATATAATTTCTTCAGGAAATGCTGAACTTGCTGTGTCCGCAATGTTTAAAAAGATTGGTTCATATTGGTTAATATTTAAAGTGCAACACCTCTCTTTTTCTTTCTTTCCAAGACAGGCATGGTCAGTCAAGCTACAAGAGATTTTCATTGGCTTCCTAATTGCTCTCCTTCACTGCTCAGACAGAGTCAAATGCAAATGTTCCACCAGCAAGTTATAAACAACAGCTGTATTATAATACAGTGGTAGCACACCCTCAGCAAATCTGCAGAGGATACAAAACTGGGCTGATATATCAAATGTTTGTGCTGCCATTCAGAGAGACCTTGAAGAGCTGAAGAAATGGGCTGGCAGGAACCCCATTGGAAAAGTAAATCCCTGCTCCTGGGAAGGAGTAACTCCAGGAGCCAGGACAGGTTGGTGCTCAACAGACTGGAAAGCAGCTTTGCTCTGGAGGACAATTCTGGGGCTCCTGGTGGACAAGAATCTGACCATGAGCCAGCATCATGCCTTTGCAGCCAAGAAGGCCAACAGCTTACTAGGTTTCATTAGGAATATTAGAATCATAGAATTGTTAGGGTTGGAAGGGACCTTAAAGACCATCTAGTTCCAACCCCCCTGCCATGGGCAGGGACACCTCCCACTAGATCAGGTTGCTCAGAGCCCCATCCAGCCTGACCTTAAAAACTTCCAGGGATGGGGCTTCCACCACCTCTCTGGGCAACCTGTTCCAGTGCCTCACCACCCTCATGGTGAAGAACTTCTTCCTAACATCCAATCTGAATCAACCCCTCTTTAGTTTTAATCCACTCCCTGTAGTCCTACCATTATGCGACATCCTAAAAAGTCCCTCACCAGCTTTCTTGTAGGCCCTCTGAACATACTGGTAGGCCACAATAAGGTCTCCTGGGAGCCTTCTTTTCTCCAGACTGAACAACCCCAACTCTCTCAGTCTGTCCTCATAGGAGAGGTGCTCCAGCCCTCTGATCATCCTTGTGGCCCTTCTCCGGACACGTTCCAGCACGTCCATATCTTTCTTGTAGTAGGGGCTCCAGAATTGGACGCAGGACTCCAGGTGGGGTCTCCCGAGAGTGGAGTAGAGGGGGAGAATCACCTCCCTCGACCTGCTGGCCACGCTTCTCCTGATGCAGCCCAGGATACGATTGGCTTTCTGGGCTGCTAGTACACACGGATGGCTCATGTTGAGCCTCTCGTCCACCGGCACCCCCAGGTCCTTTTCTTCAGGGCTGCTCTCAAACCAGTCACTGCCTGGCCTATATCAGTGCTTGGGATTGCCCCAACCCAGATGGAGGACCTTGCACTTGGTCTTGCTGAACTTCATGAAGTTGGCATGGCAGCCTGTCAAGGTCCCTCTGGATGGCATCCCTTCCCTCCAGCGTGTCAGCTGCCCCACACAGCTTGGTGTCGTCAGCAAACTTGCTGAGGGTGCATTCTGTGCCACTGTTCATGTTGCTGACGAAGATGTTAAACAAGACCGGTGCCAGTATATTGATCCTTGAGGGACTCCACTCGTCACTGCCCTCCACTTGGACATGGACCCATTGACAGCCACTCTTTGGGTGCGGCCGTCAAACCAGTTCTTTATCCACTGAATTGTCAGTCTATCAAACCCATATTTTATCAGCTTTGAGACCAGGATGTCATGCGGGACAGTTTCAAAGGCTTTGCTCAGGTCCAGGTAAATGACATCAGTTGCTCTCCCCTTGTCTATTGGTGTTGTGACCTTCTCATAGAAGGCCGCCATTGTTTGCTTACAATATTATTGTAAGCAGGCTGAGGGAAGTAATCCTTCTCAGGTCGGCACTTGTGAGGCCTTATTTGGAGTGGTGGGTCAAGGTCTGGGATTCCCAGAACAAGAGAAACATGTGCTTACTGATGCAAGTCCATCAAAGGACCATGAAGACGATGAAATTGTTAGAACACCTTTCGTATCAGGAGAGGCTGAGAGCTGGCCATGTTAAACCTGGAGAAAAGAAGGCTCAGGAGGGATCAATATATATTAAGAGCCAGGCTCTTTTTAGTGGTCCCCACTCAAGTAACTGGAGGCAACGGACACAAACTGAAACAGAAGATGTTCTCTCTGAACATAAGAAAACAGTTTTGTACTGTGAGGGTGACTGAGTACTGGCACAGATTACCCTGAGATCTTGTGGAGTCTCCATCCTTAGAGATATTCAAAAGCAGTCTGGACATGGTCCTGGGCAGCCTGCTTTAGCTGAACCTGCTTGAGCAGGGGAAGTAGACAACGACATCAAGAGGTGCTTCCAATCCAACCATTCTGTGATTCCACAATTCTGTCACTTCAGTTGAAAGTGCTCTCAGTTCCTTTGCTTTGATACTGTTGTGCTTGGCATAAGATAATTAAAGAAACATTGGTCCAAACTGGAAAAAAGTGACTAATGTATATAATGTGTAGTATACATAACAGAAAAGTATGCACAGTATATGCATTATATGATATGCAATATATTGTGTACCAGTAATTCTCACATAGTATTTAAAACATTCCAAAAGGTGGGATTTAATCTCTACCCCAAATATATATCTGTAGTAAATTATCATTTGATAAAATGTGTGTATTCCTTTCAGACTATATTAGTGTCCTGGTTTGAGCAACACAGGACTAATTTCTCTTCTAATGTTTGGGAAAACTGCACTTTTAGAAAACTCTAGTGTCTGAATTTGTGAAAATATTTACTTTACAGCCAGCTATGGTATGTGGGTTTCAAGTCTCAGTGTTTTTGAGTTAGCTAGGTTCAGGGATGAGGAGGAGTGAGACCTGGGCACTTGGCCCAAGCTGGCAAACAGGATTATTTCATACCATGAACATCACACTCAATATAAATTAGAAAGTTTGCTGTGAAGTTCGCTCTCTCCCTTGATGGCTGCAATACTGAGTACTTTTTGCCCCGGTGCTGGACCTCTGAGGTCTTCCCTTCCTTCCAAAGCCCTAGCACTCCCAGCATCCAACATTTGCTGTCTACTGCTGGCAGTGTACAACTTCCTACTGATATAATTGGCTGAGTATAATCCTTGTATATTTTATATTGGTATTGGGATCAATATTGGTTCCTTAGTGTTATTAATGTTAATTAATTAGTCTTATTCTATTAAATCTGTTTATACTTCAATCTTCAAGTTTCCTTATTTTTTCCCCATTCCCCTTCCCGGGTGGGGAGAGATCATTGGGTGATAGAACAATTGTCTAAATGACAATAAATTGTGTTTCTCAAACCATAACAGTTAGACCTTCATGATTGCTCAGATTTTGGAATTAAAGCTGCAACAGTCAGAATTAGTGGTTGAAAAAAAAAAAAAAAAAAAAGTTGTGCAAGACTACTAGAATGAGAGATGCAACTCTTCCCCTCATTTTCATTTAGGTAGCTAAACCCTACAAAATATTTAAGATTTAAGACAAGATGCTGTGGTTTAGACCTCTTGTTGGTTGACTTATTCAGGCACGTACTTCCATGCATGTCTTTAGGCGTACATCTATAAAAAGGAGCTAGGGAGTAAGCTCAAGAACTGTCCTCCAGAGCGTCCACATGACCAAAGTGTGGGATCCCTTAATCTGCCTGGATTTGCTTGGTCTTCTCCAACTAACTGTCCAAGGATAAATTATAACAGAGAGAATGAGCCCTAGATAGACGAGACATGATCCAGTGGTTGCCTGGTGGTGTTCATGCCAGAGATCTGTCTTGGAATCTGCACTTTTTTTTTTAGCCATATAGCTTCAGTGGTTGCTCAGTTCTCCTTTCTTGCACACCTGGACTCTCCTTATTTAAGAAATAAGAAACATATAAATCTTGCTTTGGGCATCTGGCCTAGTGCCAACCAAACTAATCTTTGGAACCAGAAAAATATTTCTTTGCCAGAATTAAGTGGTCCAACACAAACTTGTACTAATAAAAATATCCTGAGATATCATTGCACTGCCCCATATAGTCAGATCAGTTTCTCAAGTGCAGAAAAAGATATCCCACGTTTATTTTTCACAGCATTACAGATTTTATCTGGTGAATTTTGTCCCATTATTTTATTGTTATATTGGAATAAATCTTAATTTTTTTTTCCTCCTAAATGTCTGAAATTTCTTTTCATATTAATGTTTTTTGTCGCATTTTTTAGTTCTTCCTATTGTGTAATAATTACACAGTAATTAATGACATTTAATTTCCAACATTTTGTATATTTGTATATGTGTCTTGGTTCTAACATTGTCTAAGGCACATAAAATTATTTATAAACAGACAATGTATGTGTTTTATGTGGCTCAAAAGTACTCCATGATGTTGTAACTAATGATATCTACGATACTGACATGCATATCAGAGCTGTATTCAAATTAGGGAAAGATATCCTTTAGTCAGTGACATTACAAAATAAGTATTGAAACGAGAAATAACAATGCAAATTGTATTGCAAAAAAAAAAGATGGACTGACTGGAAGCTATACTTGTCTAACTTCTGTTAAATAGAATTTTCTTTGAGCAGTTACTTTTGGTACAAATTGATGTTACTAATGTAGAAGATTGTGTAATATTTGATATGGATACATATGGAGACTGTGAGAGCATTATAGCATGATGATATGATTATAGCGGGCATTCTAATAAGGAAGTTTCAGACCTCTCCAGTTCCCAAGTAAAACCATAAATGTAGAAGAAATATATAAATAAACAGTAACAAAAGCCACAGAGGCATGTAAAGGAAAATGAAATATGGTTTATATTAGAACCTGAAAAGGTATATATTTGCCTACCTGTGCTGGTTTTGGCTGGGATAGAGTTAATTTTCTTCATAGTAGCTTGTATGGGGCTGTGTTTTGGATTTGTGCTGAAAACAGTGTTGATAATACAGGGATGTTTTCATTATTGCTGAGCAGTGTTCACAAGGGTCAAGGCCCTTCCTGCTTCTCACCCCACTGCATCAGCAAGTAGGCTGGGAGTGCACAAAAAGTTGGGAGGCGACACAGCTGGGACAGCTGACCCCAACTGAACAAAGGGATACTTCTTACTGGCAGCTGGTATGATGCCTTGTTCTGGATTTGGGATCAGAAATAGTGTTGATAGCGTACTGGAGTTTTTGGTTGTTGCTAAGCTCTCAAGGCCTTTTCTGCTCCTCATACCGCCCCGCCAGCGAGTAGGCTGAGAGTGCACAAGAAGTTGGGAAGAGACACATCCAGAACAGCTGACCCCAACTGACAAAAGAGATATGTCATACCATGTGATGTCATGCTCAGCAATAAAAGCTGGGGGAAGAAGAAGGAATGGGGAGATATTCAGAGTTATGGTGTTTGTCTCCCCGGGTAACAATTATGCGTGATGGAGTCCTGCTTTCCTGGAGATGGCTGAACACCTGCCTGCCAATGGGAAGTAGTGAATGAATTCGCTACTTAAAACTAAAGATTATAAGAATCACCAAAGTTTCAGAATGTGATAACAATAGGTTATAGAAAAAACATATTTATGGTATTTAAAAAAAAAAAAAAAAACACTAATAAAAATACAAAGCTAATGTATGAGTCATATTTAAGAAAAATTCACATAATTTTTGGCAGACTTTCAGGAGACAATTGACTTAGTACCGATTAGTATATTTCAGATAAAAACTTTTTTAAAATGCAAGAGATCCTAACAATACTTAACAGGAGACAAAGATCTCATTTTCCCTTAAATGGAACACCAATTATTCTTCTGCAATCAGTAATAATGCTAAATCTGAAATTTCAAAAGAAAGTCTATAATAACTTTAACACATTTCTGAAGAAGTTTGAAATTTTACAGTAAACTCTTTAGTTCATATAACTGTTATTTTTATATTAATTTATGTTTTTCCTCCATGTATATCTTTCAAATGGCCCCCCTTTGTCAAGGATAGCATTTTCTCCAGTCACAGTCCTTCTCTTGTCCGACCTTATTGATTTTGACATACTAATAAGTGATTGTTTCCACTTTTATTCCATGCTTCCTTTTGAAGAAGAAATTCTAGGCAGATACTAAATGATTCATTAGATGTTATCTCTCTGCCATTACTTATATTTTATTATATAGTTATGAAATGACTTTCAAAAGAAATTGCAAACAGACAGTGAGTGAAACTGCTAGCAGTGTCATCCATTAGGAATAGAAGTTTCTGGTGGGTCCAGTAGAGAACAACTAACTTAGGTCTACATATTGTCTATTTTATAAAACTTGTTACTCTCAAGGCTAGCATATAGAAATCCCAGAATGGGGTACTAAAGTCTATCCTAAGCTTGTATAAACATCTTTTTTTAAACTAAATATCTGCTTTCATAAAAAAAGAAAAAAGAAAAAAGAAAAAAGAAAGAAAAAAGAAAAAAGAAAAAAAAAAAGAAAAAAGACAAAAAAAAGAAAAAAGAAGAAAAGAAAAAAATTTTTTAGGAAACAACAGTGTCCATTATGATCCAATCAACTATGAACTGATATACTCTTTGAAAACCTTTGTTTCTGGCAGTTAAACATTAAGTACAAGTGAGCTGTTTATATCATAATGGATATAAAAATCAATACTACTACCATTATAGGATGACATTCTTGCATGATTAGTTATATGTCATTTTAAACAAAGCTCAAATATTAAATATAACTGGCCTGGTCTTTGAAAACTTTAAAAGACAAATGAGTTAATAACAGAGAAAACAGCTGAAGGTGGATTTCCAGAAACTTCTGGGCCTTGGGTCCAGAGAGAGTCCAGGCTGCCCCAGCTGTTTGGGACACCATAACCAACTCATGAGCAGGTAAAATTAGTGATATTTAATGAGTACTAAATATATTTAGTGTTAATGCTTCTATATGTTCTATATATGATTTCTTTCACTTCTCAGTTATTGTTTGCTACTTCATTTGATTTTTATCTTTTTTCAAGGTGTCATGTACATAAACTGCACAATTCTATTTTTAACATCACATTAAAACTGCTCCACAACATATGCATAATAAGTTCCTTTTATTTTCTTCAAAAAAATGTACCTTTTATCCCCTAAATTGCTCAGGGCAAGGAAGAGATGTAACAGGGAATGCAGCCTTTGAAAGTCCCACTAGATAGGCAGAAGGAGGCTGGTCTGCAAGAGACAGCAAGAGAGAAACATAAGAAGAAATTGCACTGAAACTCATAAAATAATGAAAAACAGCAAGAAAAATGAGAAAATGGGCAACTGTAAGGCAGGTTAAATGTGTGTTTATTTGAAAGAAATGATGGAGGAGGAAAGTGCTCTTTAAAGGCACTAACCCTTTATAGTAAGGTTATAATGTATAGAGCAACAAAGAGATTTAAGTGTTTCAAGTGCACAGTCTCTATTATAGTGTCTATTAGAAAGCTTTCAAGGGTACTGTCAGATTTTTCTACTTGTCTAGTCATCTCTCCATCTGGACAATGCATCTGAAAAGTACACCTGCTCTGTTTCCATCTAGAAACATTGAAGGATAGATCGGGAAGCTAAGGCAAGTCAGCTACAGTCCTACATTTAATTTATCTACTTACTTTAAAAATCATACTTAACCCAAGCTAGATTAAGATAAAATATGAATAAAAATATGTAGTCAAAATAACTAATTCAGACAGAATAGTAAACAACTGCACAGATAAAGCATGAAAAAAAAAACAAAACCAAACCACAAAATAAAACCCTACTAAGAGTAAAACTTCATCAGAAATATCTCTGCTTTATTCAGTTAACTTTCTTGACTAAACTTAATTAAAACCTTGACAGGGTTTTATTTTTTGCATCACTTATGCATCAGTTTTTAATTATTCTGGAGACCCTAAATGGGAGTCTCAGTTAGAGAGGTCTTACCTTAGAAAGCTTTCTTTAAAGAATATTTTTAAGCCTATCTCTTCAAGGACACCCTTAACTCCACCTAAGTGATGTTAGTTCTCCTAATCAATTTACCTTCTGAAGTCTTTGATAATGTTCAGACACATCTATGTTTTCATTCAGGAACTCATATTTCCCTTCCTTATTTAACAGATGATTGGATCATTTTTAGTTAAGCATCATGTCTCGTATTTTCATTTTTAGACAAGATGTCAATCTCCTATCCTACCTTGGCTAGCAAACATCTCCTTACCAAGAAGCAGTACAATTGACCTTCTTTATCTTTTTCTGACCAATTGCCATGGTTCGGTAAGAAATGTTTCTAATATTCAGCCTATTTTAACAAACATTCTTGATATAAACATCTAAAAACGGTAACTGTGTAGCTTATTATTAGCTCTAGACTGAAACCAGGCAGAACAAAAATAGAACAATTTTTATGATTGACAGAAATGCTTCTCTGTTTCTTAACCATAAAAAAAAAGTTAATATTGACATAATCATTTGGGGAACATGTGCTATATATACTTTAATATTAATACAAATTATTTTAATATACTCAAACTGAAGTAGAAGAACATGTCCTGACGGATGTTGCTTTTGTATTTATACAGATAAGAAGAGGATGGTGCAATTGTTCTTATTGTTGGAGCTTTTTAAGGGGGAATGTAAAGAGTCGTTCTTGTTAGGGGACTAGATATTAATCTGGTTTGTTTTTCTTTAATTAAAAAAAATAAAAAAGGTTTCAGACACTGAGTAACTTTGCCTTTATTGAATCACATATGGCTATTCAACTTAGTATGACTTAGGTTGTTTGGCAAGATTATGATTTCACTAAAGCTTATGTCTTCTGATGAGATGATTCATGTTCTATTTTGCCTTTTTAAGACAACGCCAATAATGTATATTTCTGATCCTTTTAATAATCAGTCTTAGATCAAGTTGACATAATAAAAGCTTATCCATGCTTCACTGAACAACCACTGACTTGATACTTTTGTAAGAATGCATGACAGCCAGCCTAAGGAGTATGTCAGATAAAGAGCAGGGCGGGATTTAGTCTGTCTTCTTGGTACATCCTTGGGCAAAATACACCTACACCAAAATCCAGTCTTCAATTTCAAGTAAAATAGCTTAAAAAGGTTTAGCTTTAATGTGTGAGAGAATGAGGCATTATAGAGTTCTGCAAGTGAAGAACTGGTCAATCATATAAAAATCTGCTCAATTTGATTTGAGGTAAGATACCAGGAAGCTTACTTTTCATAGACTGGGAATCCCTTCCCAATGTGCACTGACCAGAGGGAGTTTGCTTTATGAAGTACCCCACCTGGAGTACTGCATCCAGCTCTGGGTCCTCTAACATGAGAAGGACACAGAGCAGAGCAGAGCAATGAAGATGATCAGAGGGCTGGAACACCTGTCCTATGAGGACAGGCTGAGAGAGCTGGGGTTGTTCAGCCTGGAGAAGACAAGGCTCTGGGGAGATGTTACTGCAGCCTTCCAGTACCTAGAGGGGGCATACAGGAAAGATGGAGAGGGAGTGTAGTGATAGGACAAGGGGTAGCAGTTTTAAACTGAGAATAGATTTAGATTAGATATAAGGAAGAAACTTTTTACTCTGAGGGTGATGAGCCACTGGAAAAATTTGTCTAGGTAAGCTGTGGATGCCCTGTCCCTGGGACTGTTCAAGGCCAGGCTGGGTGGGGCTTTGAGTGATCTGGTCTAGCGAAAGGTGTCCCTGCCCGAGGCAGGGGGGTTGAAGCTAGATGGTCTTTAAGGCCCCTTCCGACTGTAACCATTCTATGATTCTGTGATTCTATGATGGTGAAGTACATGTTGAAAACTAATTTGACTGGACAAAAGGCATGGATTTTTAACAGATGTCATATTAAAAGGTATTTGGTTTTCAATAGTAATAAGAATTAGGTCTGTAATCTACATTCCCCACTACCCCAGAAATGAAATATTTTCATTCTTTAAATCAAAAATACTTGTGGTTACTTTTAGCAGACTTCCTTGGCACACCCTTTTCAGATGATAAATTTGTGTTGCCAGTGTTTGAGATGTGTATTATACAAATAAAGGAATGAGGTCCTTGTTCAATGAGAAAAACAAGGTAAAACTTCTTATAGACTTAGTTGTGATCTGACAGGAACATTCTCTAGAGTTAGGAGAAACAGTTATCCCTAGTTTTTCTGTATATTAGGGAGAGTATGTAAGATTTCACTGGCACCAATTAAGTGCCTGATACATAAGAGGTTATGAACTGGTTATGCTTTTTCCCACCATGAATGTTTGGGTGGTCATTAAATCCACACTAATGCCTGATGTTCTCTCACCAAGTACCCTGGTTAATTAAAGGGAATGTAGTATCAGAAAGGATGCCCTAGGTCATTAAATTGCCTGGTGTTGCAACGAACCATGTTTCATAATTTTTTTTTATAACTGGATTGAGCTGCTTTGGGGAAGGTGGGGGTGGTGGTTTTTGTTTTGGTTTGGTTTTTCTAAATGTTCCGTGATTTTTTTCCCAACTTCTCTGATTGCAAGTTTACTACTGTACCCCCCTGCTCAGATGGTTAAAATCTTTTTCTAATTCATAGCTTAAATGTACTTATGACTAGTTTATATACACTAGGACTAGTTTATATACACTAGGTTTAGAACTAATATTGTCTTTATTAGCTAGCAATTATATTTTATGTCATTTTCCTTGGTATATTTTTAGAGAGGTCACTTTCTTCTCAGTCTTCATTTTGCCAGGCTAAACCATCCAATTACTGTCATTCTCCATAAGATAAAATATCTTTAGAATCCTAATTGTCCAAGTAGCCCTTCTCTGTTCTTTCTCGAGTTTGAATTGATCATCTTTGAACTTAGGTGCATGGAACACTTAAAAACTTTATAAAGTAGCTTTAGGATCTCCTTGCCTCTGTTAGGCATCCTGTCCTAGTAAACTTCCCTTCATTTTGGTGTGTCATCATAATACTATGATGATTTGGTGCTTAAATTCTCATAGAAAAATGATGTCATATTATTATAAGTCTCTAGATAGAATTTTCTTCAATTTTGAAACTATTGTAAACCTGAACCATAGCAACAGTTTCATAGGTGCTGAGTACACTATGAAAATGACATTGAGATGACAACATTTTACTGTGAGGTGAGACATAATCAGCATAACATTGCAGATGCCTTACTATTGTTTTTATTTCCTTTCTAATCATGTTTTTTGTGGTTTTGTTGTTGTTGTTGTTGTTGTTGTTGTTGCTGGGGTGGTTTGGTGTTTCTTTTTTTGTTTGTTTGTTTTACCCCAGTTTCAATAAATTATTAGTTTCAAAGCCTTTAGTTGTTTACATATTGCTGGGCAAGACTGAGATCTTTCAGAAGAGAGTCTATCTCAAATTATTTTAGTAGACAGATAATCAAACATTCCTTAATATGAAAACTTGTACACAAGCTCTATTTGAAGACTTCTAAAGGAAAATTTGTATTTTACCATGATTTTTGTAAACTAAATTCTCTCTTGAAGAATAAAACTCTACCCAAAGTTCCAATAATGCAACTCACAAGCAGAGTCATCAAGATAAATCCCAATGCTTTCTAAAAAATGTGTACAAAGTAATGCTAATATTGAAATTTAAAATACTTTAAGAATTAAATCTCAAGTATCTAGTCCTGACATAGAAGAAAATTCCCAAATAACTATGGGAAGAATATTATCCTCCAAAAGTGTGGTTCAGAAATGTTACAAGGATCTTGTTTCAAGAAAGTATTTTCACAGCATGTCCTACAGCCCAGAAATGACTACTTGGCATTTGATTTAATAAGAATAGCAAAATCCAGTTATTTTAAAAACTTAGGATGAAAAAAACCAAATAATTAATCAGTATTTTGCTCAGAGTTAAAGACACCCACTGAAGGATAACAGATGACATAGGGGAAAACATAGTGGTATTTTCATGACTGAAAATTTAAGCAGTATAAATACAGCATCACAGGAAAATGGGGAGTTGGAGTCAATGACAAATAAGAAATGATAGATGGTAATCAGCTGTGCAAGGCAATGATGACAAGCAATTTGTGTTTGTTATATAAAGACGAACTGAGCGGAGGAATCTCAAACATTTTGGCTGAGATTCTCAGAGATGGATGCCTTAGGGTCTTTTCACAGATTTCAGAACCAATTTATTTTAGTGCATTGCAACAGTTGATACGTTGTATTCATTTCTCTTTTGTTTAATGAATGTAGAATGGTGTTGTTACATGTGCCACTTGCATTTATTTTGTGAAATGAAAGCTATTCAAAGAGGTTCTCTCACACATTTGAAGAGTTTATTCACGTTTTTTTTTTTTTTTTTTTTTTATATCTTTGATTAATCATGTCAAGGTAGACTGCAAGAGCACACAGTCTTTGAATGCTACAGATTTTTCAAATATACAGTAGGCAAGTAGTTCTGTGAAAGAAAGCTGGTGTTGCATGTGTTTGTCTTTATAAATCTAGCATCCTAAGCAAATGACCCAGAGTTGTAAGATGAGAGCAACCCAAGTAACTGAATAACTCAGCAAGTCACCATGCATATGTTTTTAAGGTGAACACTTCAAGGAAATACTGTGTCACAGTAGAAGTCAAGCACCTCCAGGAAATAAAACACTTAAGACACTGACTGCTCACGATATGAGTAAACACCTGAATACCAAGGCAAAACAGCTTGCTTTCCAATTCTTTCTCTTCTCTTCCCTATAATGAGCAGGACAGACCCAAGAACAACTAATAGTATTACCTTGGTGGCATATTTGTGGATCAGTTAAACCACTAATTAAGCTTGCAGACTAGTCCTTAGCCTCCTGGGAAATGGATTAGAGGCAAGTACTTTGCTGTGACTTGATTATTCAAGCAGGCCCTGAAGGATGACAGGTTCCACAAATCAGGCCTCATATGAGATGCAATCCTGTGTCAAATTTAATTAACAGTAGCTGGCACATACAAGTGCTTCAGAATGAGGGACATAAACTGAATTATTGATGAAGGTTTTTGTTTACATCAGAATCTAAACATGACCTTCTGATTTTGATATTCTAGTGTATGCAAAAAATACATCTCTTCCTTTTCTTTTCAGTGTAACAGAATGCTGGTATGTTTTAGTGTGATAGCAGCTTTCTTCTCGACATGAATTTGCACTGTGTTTGTGTTCTATGTCTTGAGCTTGGTGGGCTTGAAAAGGTCCCCTCATGGTGGAACGAAGACTGAAGTTGTGCATTCAGTTACCCTCTGGACTGACTCACTTTCAGTGATGGTGAAGGGTAATCAGCAGTTAGCTCCCTACTTACATATGTGGTTCCCACCTAGGATTGGCAACATCTGAGACCTTCATTGCCGGCTGACATGTGATGTGGACATGTGCTCCCAGAAACAATATGTATTGCATCAGATTTAACTCTGGTCTTTCACTCTTTGCATTAAGCATTGCCTTTGAGTCATGTATGCAAGGATGCTTAGTCTGACAGTAAAGCATCTTCATATGATAGCTCCTCAGGACTGGGGTTTAGAGCTGTGCACTTATTCAGCAGCTGCCTTCATGGGGTTGCAGTCCTGTGATGATGCAATAGTACAATCTTTGCTCATTACCTCATCAATGTCTGCAACAAACAAACTGGCACAGAAAAAAAGGCTAGGACCATCAATGTAAAGGTAATTCCTATAAAGAAAATCCATTCCCAGAGCCTATTGGTGAGAGAGAAAACTGGCAAGGTTACTATAACTACTGTATGTCTTTAAAAGGAATATTTTCCTGTTTTCACACAAAGCTAGAATATTGATCAGTATTTCTAAATGAACACTAAGTAGATTTATTCTCTTCTATATAAACAAATAAACACAAATTCCTTTTAGAACAGATGAAACTATTATGCTCATTTATAAATATGTAGTATAATACATTTCAATTTCAGTGCTTCTGGTTTTTAGATATAGTCACAGAAGGGACCCCTGTAGATCATCTGTTCCAATCCTCCTGCTCAAGCAGGGTGACGTAGGGCCAGTTTCCCAGAACCGTGTCTAGACAGCCTTTTAATATCTCTAAGGCTGGAGAGTCCACAGTTTCTCTGGGCAACTTATTCCAGAGCTCAGTCCCGCTCACAGTAAGGCAGTGTTTCCTGATATTCAGACAGAACCTTCTGTGTTTCAGTTTCTGCCTATTGCTTCTTGTCCTGACACTGGGCACCACTGAAAAGAGTCTGGCTTCGCCCTCTTTGCGCTCTCCTCTCAGGTATTTATGTACATTGGTAAAATCCCTCCTAAGCCTTCTCTTTTTCAAGCAGATCTTTGAAGAGACCAAATCCTGCTTTCTGAAGTCCAGGGTTCTAAGCACGCTTTTCACTCTCCTCCCTGCCCTCAGGATTGTGAACATCATCTCATGGTCACTGCATCCAAGGATGCCTTTGATCTTCATATCCCCAGAGAGACCTTCCTTGATGAGCATGAGGTCTGGCAGAACTCCTCTTCTCATTGGTTCCTCTATCACTTGGAGGAGGAAGTTAGCAAACAATGCACTCCAGGAACCTCCCAGATTGCTTATGCCCTGCTGTGTTGTTCCTCCAACAGATATCACAAATAACATTTTGACACCTATCACAAATAATATTTTTAACACATGCCACAAATAATATTTTTAGATATGTGAATCTTTGCAAGCCAGCTCAAAATCTAGAAATACATAATATCTGGCTAAAATTTATTGTCATCTAGATATAAAACATGTAGGCTACATTTTTCATAGTATTTAGTGGAATGTAATGACCAATTACTTGTCTGTGTTTTGCTTTTAGCCTTTACAATTGGCTCTAGGAATCACAGATGCTTATAAAAGAATCACTTCTGAAATTTCCATTATACTTTTTTTAGCTTCTAAAGATCACTTGTCTTCGAGTACTAATTTTCACTAGTCCTTGGGTATCTGCTTTAAAGGGTTTTGGCAATGTTTAGTCACAGCCTTTTTTACTTTTTGAAGAGACTTGTAAGACAATTATTTTCTCTGGAATAAAGAATACCATTAAGGATCTACAACTTCAGAAAAATTGAAATCACAAGGTAGCATTTATTACCTAACCTCCTCAGCAATGTCAGCATTAATATAGCATGCAGTATGAGGGTCTGGAAAAAATCGAGCAACTTCATGAGGATATAAAGTAGAAGAACATTTAGAATATGCACCTGGAAGAGGTGGAACTATTAATATAATAAATTATGATATAATTTATCCAAACTCTAATCTTCTGTACTTTGTTGCTTCCAATAAAAAAAAAAAAAAAAAAAAAAAAGACCTTCAGATAAAATGTTTGACATCAATATGCATACCCTTTGGGGAATAAAAAATGACCAACTCCTAGCCTTTACAGCTAACAATGTGTCGTTTCTGACAGAACAGTTATGATGCGATAAGCATTTTTATGCTTTAGAAACATTCACCCACACTACATTTTATATTTCAGAAGTGAATGAACTGTATCAAGAATTACAGATACTGTATATACAGATTTCTATTTGTTCCAGGCAATATTGCATCTAGGCAAAAATTCTTGATCTGCCTGAATTTCAGAAACATGGGCCATAAAATAACATTGATCTATAATATGAAATAATATTAAGAATTAGATGTAATTCCTGAGATTCTTGGTGATGAACTGAGTTTATATGCAATGCTTATGCAAGATAATAAACTGCAGCTCTTCTAACATTCATTAGAATGTTGTGGGGTTCTTTGTACAAGTGCACGCACAGTACTAAGATTGCTAAAATCATTAAAAGAGAGTGACAGCACTAATAAAAATATCCCTTATGTGTATATATATATGTACGTATAATGCATTTCTTGCCAGTGATATCAGTTTAATCTTCATGTTAGGATATGCTTAAGGCTTTGTTTTTGTCCCTCTCTTGCCCTCATCTTTGTTCCTTTAAGATATTTTATTGAAAATTTCAACATTGATCATCACGTATATGAATGACATTCTCCTTCATATCACATCTCACAGGTTTCTCTGTCTTTTGGTTTGTTAACTGCTATCCACATAATTATCTTCTTATTTCTTGTGAAAACAGCTGAAACATACCTTTACCAGGCAAAATATCATCATTAACTTCTCTCTGTACTTACTAATTTTTTTAAGAAATATAAAACCTGATTGCCTTTTTACTTTCTTGAGCTTAATATATATGAGCCCATGGATTTCAATAGAGTTATTCTTATAATTTTAAGAAGTGGGATAGATAATCAGACCTTTTGTTTGTCGTCAACACTAGGAATCTTTGAATTATTATTGTCCTTTAATTTTAATATCTTCTTGAATGTTAATTTTCCCATAAGCTTATTCACTTTCAAAAAGCCACTGTTTTGTATTAAAAATCACTCACTAGAGAACTCCAAACAAGCTTCATAGATGCCCGTTATTATAGCTGGAACTGTCGTTCTCAATCTTAAAATCCATATTAACTGATTTTTTTAAAACAACTTTTATTTATTAAAATGGTAAAAAATGCATCTGTGAAATTGTATAATTGACTTTTATTTTCTTCTACTGAGAAACACATAGGCTATTATTTGATTGCAGTACAGAACATGAAACAATCAAGAAAATTATGATATATGTTAATGTGTTAATCCTGATATGTGTGAATGTTATTCTTCTCAGTTACCTGAATCAAGGGGGGAGGAAATTAATTAGAGAATTAAATAGTCAAGAAATATGATATGAATAGGCAATTTGTTGCATTGTATGGAGCCAAAAAGACCTTAGATGGCATACTGCACTGCTGTCTCTAACTCTTTTCTTTCTGCTTTGTCCTTCACTACTCTTTTGGCAAATGTGGAAAATTCTTATACTTGCTAATCAAAAGACTCATGATAATTTCACACTTTAATTTGATTTTCTGATAGCTGTGCCTCTGTATGACTTGTGATTCAGTAATGGTCTTGAAAATTCATTCTTCTCATATGAGAATTATATTTTGAAGATGGCCTGACAACTGAAAAATGTGCTTAAACATTCTATGATTTGTTAATATTGAGGTAAACTGCTGAATACGGTATGTTCAAGATACACCAAACTGAAATAAATGTTTTAGCAAGGTATTCATTATATTTTCAACCACAAGTTTTGTATAAGACTGAGACCTTCTGAAACAAGTCAGGATCCATGAATCTTAGAAAGATTGTGCTCTTTTGTTTGTTTTTCTTAACCTGAATAAGGCTATTCAAATGTCACACAAGCTGAAAGTGAATACCAGTTCATATATGTTTGTGATTATCTATCCTTTCCTGGCTAACAATTTTTTCATACTCAGCCATCCTCCAGTTGCTCATCACTGCCTCTCTTCTCCCTCCGTGCCTTTTATGTGAGAGCTGAAGCACTTGTATGTCTCCACAATGCCTTTCAGTCAAAACGAGCTATCGAAACTCTGGTATTTTCATTGATTAAAGTAATCTGGCTCATTTTTTGCTCAGAGAGATTAGGGACTGTTATCACAATCAGATAAGACCGTGGTTTCAGGATACAAAATCTTCAGTCAATATTTGCTTATTTTTGGCCTTTCTCCTCTTTCACCACCTATTCCCAATTCCATGCCATGCATGGAGTACTCATACGATGTGTTGGCATCATGCTTGTGATATGCTGTGAAGCAGCCAGAAGATTCAATCCGGTTAAAATATTTGTTAATTAGTAAAAGTAGTTGTGTAAGCCCTATGGGCCATAAGAGTCAGGCAAGAGTGAATAATGGAACAATAGTGGAAGAGGAAACAAGAGAAATATATTCACGTCAGCTATGTAAATAAAAGATATTCTATGGCAGCTTATCTGAGAAAAACAATTTTGGAGAAAAATAACTGTAGAGAAAATGTTAATGTAACCAGAGTATATACTTCATCCAGAAAATACAGTAACCTTTCTGTTACAGTTTGATTGTAAATGAACAAAAATGGATTATTAAACCCAAATAACGTATGATCAAAACCAGGTGCAAATACCTGAGTAAAGCAAATGTTAAGCTTAAGTAACTGAATTTTTTATTTCAGCTGCAAAATCCACACTAAGCAATGTAGTATAAATGATATATTTTATTGTCAATTTTACCTTTCACAGTTGTTGGTGCATTTGGTATTTATAGACAGTTTGTGATACTTAATAGCAAAGGACTTTTTCTCAGGAACTGAATAAAGAAATCATATGCATAATATATTTATATTCCCACATATAAAGTGGAAACAGGATAAACTCTCAGAACTGGGCTTCACATTTCATGCATGCTGGGATACCTAAGCAAGGTAACCAGAAATAACAAAGTTGTGTGTGTGTAGGCATAGGCATTGAGCTACATAGAATCATAGAATATCTCAAGTTGGAAGTGACCCATAAGAACATCGAGTCCAACTCCCTGCTACTCACAGGACTACCTAAAACTAAACCACATCACTAAAAGCATTATCCAGATGCTCCTTGAACTCTGACAGGCTTGCTGATGTGACAACTTCCCTGGGGAGCCTGTTCCAGTGACCGACCACCCTCTCAGTGATGAATCTTTTCTTTATGTCCAGTCTGAATTTCCCCTGACACAGCTTCATTCCATTTCCTCATGTCCTATCACTGGTCACCAAAGAGAGATCAGCATCTCTGCCTCCACTGCCCCTCTTGAGGAAGTTGTAGACTGCGATGAGGTCACTCCTCAGCCTTCTCTTCTCCAAGATGAACAAACCAAGTGACCTCAGCTGCTCCTCCTAGGTCTTGCCTTTGAGACCGTTCACCATCTTGGTTGCCCTCCTCTGGACACACTCTAATAGTCTGATATTCTTATATTGAGCCACCAAAACTGCACACAGTACTCGAGGTGGGACTGCACCAGTGTGATGTATGACGTCCCTCGATCAGCTAGCTATGCTGTGCTTGATGCACCCAAGGACATGGTTGGCCCTTTTGGCTCCCATGGCATACTGTTGACTCATATTCAACTTGCCATCATCCCAAAGCCCCAGATCTCTTTCCACGGGGCGGGTCTCCAGCCTCTCATCCCCCAGGTAGAGAATCTGGCACTTGCTCTTGTTAAATTGCTGTTCCATTGTATTTAAAGTTTCATTGTATCTAAATTGACACAGGCTTTCAGTCTCTGGAATCACAGATACACTTAATCATGTCTGCTGACCAGCTGCTAAGAAGAGCATATCTAAGGTAAAAAAAAAAAAAAAGGAAAAAAGGATGGAAAGAATATCTGCCAGACTCTGGTCCATTTCTTTTCAGCTAAGGTTTTGGACCTGTTGTGAATATTATTCACTCTCTCTTTTTGATAACTCCTTGCTAGCTTCCTCCGACAGCATATACCTATCTCACCTTTCTCATTAGCAACTAAGCCAGTGGATTTATTACAGTCTCAAAAACAGGATATTTTTTTCCTTTAACAACTCCGTGCCTCTTTTACACTCTATTCCCTCTTTTACATCCTATTTCATTTCACAATAAATATTCATTCATTAATTGTAACATATTTAGTTAAAATATATTTAGACTGTGGTTTTGTTCAAGTGGAGAACTATATGATTTATTTTGAAAAACCTGGCAACCATTTTTCTCAATGATACACCTGTTAGGATTAAGGTTCATATTCAGGCATCTAAACCTAGGTATCAGTGACAGGGATATCTAACTTGTCACAGGTTAGATTCTAGTTTAGGATCCTGTTTTAATGAAAGGACATCAGATCAGTATTTTAAGTTGAATCTAGAGAACTCCACTGCTCACTTCTACACTGCTGTCCAGAAATACATGTCTACTTTAGAGTAAAATGAGTAGTCTGTGTCGACTAAAGGCTGTATTCAGCTTGTCTGCAGAAAACCTATTGCCATTTGAGGTGACCAAGGGTCAGTGAAGGGGGAAAAGACAGAAAATCAGAAAAAGGACATGCAGGAGACTTTACCATCTTGAGTAAAAGCTGTTTGTCCAACAGGATGGCTTAGAACACCATAAATGCTAGTAAATGTTTACGTGGAAGTAATTAAATTGAGCTCTAGACTACTGCTGCTTGTGTTGGATACATGTGTATGTACGTGAGTGTGTGTGCAGGTTGTAGAGAATGGCAGAAAGAAAGTCTCTAAAATTAAATGTACTACCTAGACTTATGAAGAAAATTTTGTGGTTAACACTTCAGATCTATTTTTTTCTTAATCTCTTAAACCTCATTCTTTTTTTTTTATGCTATTATTAAAAACAGATTTCTTCAAAATGTGCAAAATGGATGCTTTTCTTACTACAAAATGTTTTTAGTGCTCATTATGTGTATTTAGCTACTTTGATAATTATATTTGCTGTATTCCTAAAAATATTTTTCTGTGCATGGACATCACGTGATTTTTATTTGAGGAGAACTAGACATATACCTCAGAATAAATGCAGCCTAAATTTAAATTCAATTTCCTAATCCATCATATGTGTGTAATTGTCATATAATTTCAGAGTCAAAAAGATTGTCTATAAAATGTCTCTAGTTATCCACAAATACAAGTACACAATTGTATGAGATATAAGCGCATAGCATAAATTCAGACATTACGAAACTTCTACAGCTATTATTTCAGAAGATACTATTTTGTTGAGAACTATAGCTTAGACCTGGATAAAGAAATAACAGTGTTTTGGTTGGTTGTTTGGATTTTTTTCTAGAAAACAAGGTGCATGAACTATACACATTTAGGATAACTTTTCAATAAAACTAATCCTTTGGTAAAGTAGATGGCAATTTTGCAACTGCTTTCAAGGAGAGCAGGAATCAAGTCAAAATTCCTGTTGTTAGAACTTCAGTTAAACACACTGTGGTGGGACATAAAAAGAAGTAAAACAGGACTGGGTTGCGGGGAGCTTTGTTGCTTTTGTTGTTTCCTTTTTTTTATGCTTTCTTTTGCCAGAGTGGAAGAATATGAACAAGACCATCTATTACAGGATAAATCCTTTGATAAATTTGCTAACAGAAAAAAAAAAAAAAAAAACAAAACCACAGAGACCCTTTGCTTAACTGTACTGAAGGGTACATATATCAGGTGGTCCTTCAGAAGGTTGAAAATGTAAATAACAGTCATTTGATACTGGGTTATGCTTTATGTGCTGTGATTACCTCTTGCACCAGAGAAAAGTTAAAAATGGAAGAGAAAAAGAAAAAAAAAAGTAAAACTTCAGTAAGCATTATTCATAGCAGGGAATTTTAAAAATGTGCTAGAAAACAATGGAGGTTTCAAGCTTTTTTTGACTGTTTGCTACGACAGTTCTGGGGACAGCAATTGTATCTTTTCGTTATTGTCAAATTCCTTCTGTTATGAAATAACTGTTACAGAAAAACTGTGTCATAAAATACAGTTATATATATAAACCCCGCAGGTTTCTGTCCCTAAGGACAGAAAGTATAAAAGCACAAAGAAAGGATGAAATAAAGAAGTTATGGTAATCTTGGTTGATATGTGTCAAAACTCTATTATACAAGCCTGTGTAATCCATAGCTGTGGCCTTCCAGGGTGTTTGGTTTCAACAGTAGTCAAAGGTTTCACAGCATGAGGTGATGTCCCAAACAAAGTGAGTATGAAGCACTCACTTTCAGTCTGCCTCAATTGTAGCCTAGTCTTTGCAGGTTAAGAAGAAACAAGTTTTTTTGTTTGGTTGGTTTTTTGTTTGTTTCTCTACCTGTTATATTACTTTTTTGATATAAAACAGGTCTGTAGAACTTTTATGGTCAGTCCGTAACATTTTATCTCTGCCACTCCATCTTCCTCACACTTCTCTCCTGCTCCAGAATGGGTACTTCCATGGACTACAGTCCTTCAGGATAAGCCTGTTCTAGTGTGGGTTCTCCAGGAGCCACAATTTCCTTCAGGAAATATTTCCCTGCTGCAGCATGGAGTCCTCCATGGGCTGCAGTGTGGATATCTGCTCCAGCATGGTCTTCACAGGTTTCAGGGAAATACCTGCTCCACTGTGGTCTTCTCCAGGGGCTGTAGGGAGCTCTTTGCTCTGGCACCTGGAGCAACTCCTCTCCCTCCTTCTTCTCTCACCTTGGTGTCTGCAGGGCTGTTTCTCTCACATATTTTCTTAGTCCTCACCCTTGGGCAGTGTTTTACCCTTTCGGAAATACATTTTCCCTGAGATGCCACCACCGTGTCTGCAGGGCTCAGCCATGCCCTGTGGCGGGTCTGTCGGAGCTGGCTGGAACTGGCTGTGTCTGGCACGGGGCACCCTCGGTCTCTCCTCATAGAGGCCACCCCTGGACCCTGCCACTACCAATACCTGGCCATATAAACAAAATACAAATGTGCATAAATAATCCTTGCTGATTTGTTTGACAGAGGACAAGGTATACAACTCTTGAACTTGCTCAGTTTTCAGGCATGTTAAAATTTGAAGTATACCACACGGTTTATGCTACAAATCCACTGTATAGTAGGGGCTTTTTCTGGTGCCTAAAATTTTAAATCAAATAAACATCTGCAGTGCTCTCATAGAGGTGATTAATCAACACTACTTCCAGCGAGAAGCAGTAAGAAGTCATGAAGACTATGGTACTCTGTCATGACTCTAATACTTCAAGGAAGTAATGTTGAGGGAACTTTCACTAAATTTTGCATAAAATAGATTCTTTTCTCTTACTTGTTTTTGCATCTGTTAGATTATAACGGCAAGACTTTCTAAAAGGCCTCTGGCGATGTATATCGCACAGTTGTAAGTACATTTTGACTTCGGCATACATCCTGGGAAGCTTTCCTGCGGTCATTCTCAGATGTTTTATATACCAGTGTAAAATAAGAACTGAGTAAGAGCTGCTGTTTGTTGTCAAAGGCCTCCCTGCTGCTCCTGCCCAAATGGCACAGAACAACTTGCATCCCTACTGCTTGAGGGGTATGTCTAAAAGACATAATGCTGACCCTCATTTTCCCCCAGGCTCCATGTGAGATGCTGCGGATAGGAACATTATTTTATTTAAAACAAAAGGTTCAGAAATATTATGAGGGCTATAATGTAGTGATCTTGTTAAAGTGTGAAAACGCGGTTTTGTGTTTTAGACTCCAATGCATTACCAGAGGGCTTGTTGCAGTTTTTGAGAGTGCAAGTATTGCTGGGATGGGGATGAAGGATTATGCGGAATGTAAGGAGACAAATCTGTTACTCTCTTGTCTGAATGGGCTTTTGGTAACCAGACTTTCTTGTAGGGAGCTGAAAATAGAGCTAAGGAGATACCTACAAATTAAGGGATAGGGATGATCTGGGATCCTGAGGTCAGACTCACTGCTGTTTTGTTCAGCAATGTGGGAGTAAACAACTTTTGAATTTTGATGTTAAGATACGATAATAAGGGGAAAAAAAGTTTTAAAGACAGAGAAAACTCCAGAGGCTAGTACACAAAATATCAAAAGCACTTTAAAAAATCTAAGAAGGTAATGTTTGAAGTTAGAATTACTGAAAAGGTTGAGCAAAGTGAACAGAGGGTTTGGTAACTTTATTTAAGCGAAGCTCCAGGGAGTGACTCCCCCATGAGCACCGTATGAACAAGAGCATGAACACAACCTGAACAAGCAATGTGCCTTCTCAGGAAGGCAATGTGCCTTCTCCTTTATTCACAGGAGCTTTTCACAGACATCCACATAATACGAAATACAAGAATTCTGTACTTTAACACCAGCCTAATATTTCCAGAGAAGAAAATTTAAAACATTCAGCTCAGATTTTAAGACAGTTAGCAGAGTATGAAATCTTATTGTGGATTTCAAAGATGTTTAACCTGTCAGCATTATTACAGCCTTAGCCATGCTGGATAACACTATCTATGAGTGCTGTTAGAAGGTCCTATGGACTTTCACAGGAGTAAGCCAAATGACCATAGATTAACTTCACACCAATGCTCAGTGCTCCCAGAGACTAAAACTGGAGATCACATAGTTTCTATGAAGATACTGTTATGTAGGTATAAACTATTCTTTACCACAATTTCCTGACTGACGAACTATGAAAAATGTTATGGAAATATGTTTTTTCTATTCTGATAGCATAAAAATCTACTGGAACCTTGATTTACACTCACTGGCGCACTGGACTTTATCTGGAAGACAGTATACCTGAGCAAGGAAAAGAAAAACAGAATATCTGTGTTAATGTTTTCATTTTGAGATCAGAATTCAGTAAATCCTTTCATATTTTATACTATTTCTATCCTATCCTTTCCTTTTTGTGATCCAGTTGTCACTACTGGAGTTTGTACCACACTGAAAAAAATCATATGTTTTTTTAAAAGTTCAAGACCTGGTAACCTGTTTTTTAGGTGAAAGTAGAGTGCACAGGAAATGAAATATTTTGTTTCAACTTTTAGAGTTGAAAGAATTGTATTATTATTGTTATTGTTATTGCTTTAAAACAAATAAACTGAGAGGAATATTTCATTAAGAAGAAAGTTAAAACAAAGCACTTTGGCAGTTCCAAAACATAATGTTTCTTTGTTAAATTGTCGGAATTAAATGTTTTGACATTTTTAAATTATTTCTTCCTTCTGGCCAAAAGTATTTGCAGCATTTGCAAATGGAATTCGATCTCCTAACAGCTTCTGTTTCCTTATTCTTCTGTTTTTGATAAATGTTCCAACCAACCAGAAAATGCTCACTCTTCACATTAGGAACATTTTCTAAATCTGCTAGGTAAAGAAGGACTAGCCCTCAGAAAAAAGTAGTGACTGTATTAATTAGTTGAGGTTATAAGAATTCACAGTCTTCTGATGCAGTGCTTTTCTGTAGACATTGAAGTTACCCGCTGATTTTGAAAAAGATGAGTCACGGTGACAGGACGTTCTCACTGAATATTAGAATTCAGAAGGAGAGGTTGGTCTATTTTTAGATTATGCTACTAGGCTTTTTCAGAATAGCGTTAAATTAGTCCAGTGAGTGATTCATTCTGCCTTCTACAGAAATAGGGACTTAAAAAAAAAATACATTTATTGTTGTATCGGGTCAATTGTCCTTTGCAGTCCTTATTTCTGTTGAAAGTATATTGGGTTAAGGAGGCTACCTAATTTTTCAGTGCTTAAAATCTGATGAGATGACACCAGTATTTTTTAAATATGTAGTAAAGAAAATTCTGCTGATTATAAAGGCCAATGGGCAGGATTCTGCTGCTAACTGTAGGTGTCTAATGCCACTTTAAGCATTGTGGAGTATCCTGTTTGGATGTCAGCTGTTGGGGTTTTTGGAGGGGGGAGGGCTTGTTTGGTTGGTTGGGAGGGGGTTGTTTGCTTTTTTGTTTTTCCCATAAAAAATACAGGTCTTTAGAAAGTGCAATGTTATACCTGCCAGATTAACCCAGAGGTATTGTACAGCCTAAGGTTTATCTACAGCTCTATGTTTAGCAGTGAAATCACATCCTTTGTTAAAATGGTCTTAGTGCAGTTTCCTAAAGACTGGACTCCAGTGCCAATTTAGGTACTAAGATAATCCTGATGGGAATTTAGAAACCTGGTTCATATATATGCACCTACTTTTACACCTTTATTTGGGTATCTGAGACCTGGTGCTGAATCCTGCCCTTGCTAATGTTAAAAAAAACCTCAAACAACAAAACCCTTGAAAAGACTCAAACAAAACTATAATAACAACAAAAAGCCAAAACCAAAACAAACCACTCACTCAAGTCATTAAGAAACAAACAAACAAAAAGCCTGAAATTTTATGAATCAACTTTAAACCTTTTTTCTATTAATACAGCTAGAATTATTAATTTCCTTTGTTACATCTTTTCATGACTACAATTACAGAGCCTAAACAAAATATTGTCAGTGAGAATCACAGAAAGAGCTTCAGAGTCTCCTGAAATCAATGCAATTTCTCTTTGATAGCATAACTAATTTTCTTAAGAGGGCATCGGCGATTTGTTAACACACTGATTTATTTTCCTACGGGAAAGCTCTAGTTTTCAGTTCTGGTAATTTATCACCTAGCCACTACAAGAATAACACCGATAAATTTGCTCTGAGACCTGCTCAGTCTAAGCACAGCTATCTCCAAAAGTGCTACAGCTACGTCTCTAATATTCCCTGCTAACAACTCTCCGTAATGGTTGCACAGCATGTGAACCAAACTGCTCCTGCATACCACATACTTGTAACAATATAATGCTGCTGAATGTCACTTGTAATGATTTTTTTTTTTTTTTTTTTTTTTTTTTTTTTTTTTTTTTTCCTACCAGAAATTCAAAAGCTCCAGCTGGCTTTTCTCTTTTCAGAGCAGAAGAATTAGGCCTGGGAGAATGTGAAATTCTATCTAAGGAAATATCCCTATTACGCTGTTTCGTGTAATAGGTGCTAAAACAGAACACGTCTTCTTAATATTGGTGTTCATCTCCTTCTTCATAAATTATTACTCTTTCAAGATAAAAGTCAAAAGCCTGAAATCATGATACTGATAGTAATTTATTTGTTTGGAATCTGCACCTCAAGATGGCTTTTGTTTTTTGCTTTAAAGAAGTAGACAGATAACTATTCTAACATGAATGTAGGGCAGTGAAAACAAAATTAATAAAAATGAAAGTTCTGTTCCTGTTAGCACTGATTGTTTCCTGATAAAATTAACAAAATGAGAAGTGTGATGACTGCAGTTCTTTTGGGATTTTATTGGAAAGTAGGGAAATTGATGGGAAAGTATTAGAAAAATGTATTTCTGTTTGTGGTGGGTTGGCCCCAGCCAGCAGACAAACATCCACATAGACACTTCCTCCCTCCCTGCCACACCCAAAGAATCTGGGCGGGGGGGGGAATAGGAAGAAAAATAAGTGAGAAAGCTCATGGATTGAGATAAAGACAGTTTAACAGATGAAGGAAAGACAAACACGCAGAGCAAAAGAAATCACTCATCCTCTCCCACAAACAGACCAATGCCCAACCTCTGTCTAAACAACACCCATCTTGGAAGACAACTCCCCTTCCCCACTTCTTCTTCCTCAGCTTTTATTGTGGAGTATGATGTTGTATCGTGTAAAATATCCCTTTGATCAGTTTGGGTCAGCTGTCCCTTCTGTGTCTTCTCCCAACCTCTTGCCCACCCTCAGCCTACTCATAGGGAGGGGCAGAGTGAGAAAAAAAAAGAAAGTCTTGACGATGTGCAAACAATATTCAGCAAGAGCTGAAACACTGTTGTGTTATCAATGTGATTTTAGCCACAAATCCAAAACACAGCCTGATACAGGCTGCTATGAAGTAAATTAAGTCCATCCCAGCCAGACCCAGTACATGGCTTAGTACTTAAGATTACCTAAAGCCAGCACCACATTTACTGTTTGAGAGTCTTAAACTCTTCCTCTCTTATACATACACCCTTCTGACACCTTCTTAAAAAATTATTAAGAATTCATCTTTACCTAGATTCATAAACCAACCTTAACTTTCCTCATTTTCCTCCCTAAGAGTTCATCCTTCAACACTATTCTTCAGCACTTCACTATTGCCTGCATCATCTTAGAATCATAGAATCTTCATGGTTGGAAAGGACCTTTGAGATCATTGACTCCAACCATACACACACACAAAAAAAACCCCTACAATCTCTGTCACTAGAGCATGCCCTGAAGAGCCAAATCCACACGTTTCTTAAATACCTCTAGGGATGGTGACTCCACCACCTCCCTGGGCAGGCTGTTCCAGTGCCTGACCGCTCTTTCAGTAAGGTAATTCTTCCTAATATCTAATCTAAACCTCCCCTGCTGCAACTTCAGACCATTTCCTCTGGTCCTGTCATTATTCACCTGGGAGAAGAGGCTACCACCCACCTCTCTGCAACCTCCTTTCAGGTAGTTGTAGAGGGCAATGAGGTCTCCCCTCAGCCTCCTCTTCTCCAGGCTAAACATGCCCAGTTCCCTCAGCCTCTCCTCATACGGCTTGGTCTCCAGACCCCTCACCAGCTTGGTAGCTCTCCTCTGGACACGCTCCAGCACTTCAGTGTCCCTCTTGTACAGAGGGGCCCAGAACTGAACACAGTACTCGAGGTGAGGCCTCACCAGTGCCGAGTACAGAGGCATGATCCCTTCCCTCCTCCTGCTGGCCACGCTATTCCTGTTACAAGCCAGAATGCTGTTGGCCTTCTTGTCCACCTGGGCACGCTGCTGGCTCATGTTAAGCTGGTTGTCCACCAGCACCCCCAGGTCCTTTTCTGCTGGGCAGCTTTCTAGCCACTCTTCCCTGAGCCTGTAGCGTTGCTTGGGGTTGTTGTGACCAAAATGCAGGACCTGGCACTTGGCCTTATTAAACCTCATACAATTGGCCTTGGCCCATCGATCCAGCCTGTCCAGGTCCCTCTGTAGAGCCTTCCTACCCTCAAGCCGATCAACACTCCCACCTAGTTTGGTGTCGTCTGCAAACTTACTGAGGGTGCACTCAATCCCCTCATCCAGATCATTGATAATGATATTAAACAAAACTGGCCCCAAAACTGAGCCCTGAGGGACACCACTGGTGACCGGCCACCAAGAGGATTTCACCCCGTTAATCACAACTCTCTGGGCATGGCCATCCAGACAGTTTTTAACCCAGTGAAGAGTACACTTGTCTATGCCATGATTTGCCAGCTTCTCCAGGAGAATGCTGTGGGGGATGGTGTCAAAGGTCTTACCAAAGTCCAGATAGACAATGTCCACAGCCTTCCCCGCATCCAGAAGGCGGGTCACATGGTCATAGAAGGAGATCAGGTTCGTTAAGCAGGACCACGCTTTCCTAAACCCATGCTGGCTGGCCCTGATCCCTTGGCTGCCCTGCACTTGCCATGAGAGCTCACTCAAGATGATCCTCTCCATGATCTTTCCTGGTACCGAGGTCAGGCTGACAGGCCTGTAGCTCCCTGGATCCTCCTTCCGACCCTTCTTGTAGATGGGCATCACATTAGCCACCCTCCAGTCATATAGTACCTCCCCTGTTGACCAAGATTGTTGATAAATGATGGAGAGAGGCTTTGTGAGCTCTCCTGCCAGCTCCCTGAGTACTCTTTGGTGAATCCCATCCAGCCCCATAGACTTATGTATGTCTAGGTGCAGAAGCAGATCATTGACTACTTCCTCCTGGATTATGGGTGGGTTGTTCTGCTCTCCATCCTTATGTTCCAGCTCAGGAGGCTGAACACCCTGGGGATAGCTGGTCTGACTATTGAAAACAGAGGCAAAGAAGGCATTAAGTATCTAAGCCTTCTCCTCATCCTTGGTTGCAACTTTCCCCCCCCTCATCCAGTAAGGGATGGAGATTCTCCCTGGCTCTCTTTTTGTTCATGTATTTATAAAAACTTTTTTTGTTCTCCGTTATGTTAGTGGCCAAGGTGAGCTCCAGCTGGGCTTTTGCCTTCCTAATCTTCTCTCTGTATAACCTAACGAGATCTCTGTGCTCCTACTGAGTTGCCTGTCCCTTCTTCCAAAGGTGGTAAACCCTCCTTTTATTCCTAAGTCCCATCAGAAGTTCCTTATTCATCCAGACTGGCCATTTTCCCCGCCCTTTAGATTTGCGACACTTGGGGGCAGCCTGCTCCTGGGCCTTTAAGATTTTCTTCTTGAAGTGCGTCCAGCCTTCCTGGACCCCTTTGCCCTTCAGGACTACCTCCCAAGGGACTCTCCCAACCAGTGTTCTGAACACGCCAAAGTCCACCCTCTGGAAGTCCAAGGTGGAGGTTTTGCTTACCCTCCTCCTTACATCACTACAAATTGAAAACTTGACCATTTAATGATCACTAAACCCAAGACAACCTCCGATGACCACATCTCCCACTAGTCCTTCTCTGTGAACAGTAGGTCTAGCAAGGCATCTCCCCTGGTAGGGTCACCTACCAGTTGTGTCAGGAAGTTATCTTCCATGCACTCGAGGAATCTCCTAGCCTGCCTGCTCTCTGCTGTATTTCCAGCAGATACCCGGCAGGTTGAAGTCCCCAGCCAGAACAAGAGCTGGTGATTGCGAGACTTCAGCCAGCCGCTTATAGAATACTTCATCTGTCTCCTCATCCTGGTTGGGCGGTCTGTAGCATACTCCCAGCATAAGATCTCCCTTATTTGCCTTCCCCTTCATCCTTATCCGTAAACACTCGACTTTATCATCCCTGGAATGATACAATCAAAACATTCTCTAATGTACAGAGCCACACCCCTGCCTCTTCTTCCTTGTCTATCCCTTCTGAAGAGTTTATAGCCATTCATTGCAGCATTCCAGTCATGACAGTCATCCCACCACGTTTCCGTGATGATAACTACATCATAGTTGTCCTGCTGCACAATGGCTTCCAGCTCATCCCGTTTGTTGCCCGTGCTACATGCATTTGTGTAGATGCACTTGAGCTGGGCTACCGATTTCACCCCCATCCTTGGCCCTTTATCTCTAGGCTCATTACTAGTGGGCCTGGTTTTATCCCCTTCCCCCTTAGGGACTGGAGCATCTTACATTCAAACAAGCTAAGAGAGCTGGAACTGCTTAGCCTGGAGAAGAGAAGGATCAGTGGGAATCTGATCTATGTGTGTAAAAACCTGGCAGAAGGAAGAAAAGAAGATGCAGCCAGACTCCTGTGTGGTACCCAGTGACAGAGCAAACAGCAGGGAGAACAAACTGAAATACAGGAAATTACATTTAAATGTAAGAAAAAAAAATATCCTGTAATGGTGATGGAAAACTGGAACAGATTATCTCCCTGAGATGTGGTATAGTCTCTTTTCTGGAGAAATATTTAAAACCTGACTGGACAAAACCCCAGGCAATGTGCTCTAGGTAGTGCTGCTTTGAGCAGGGTGTTCAGACTCAGTGACATCCAGAGGTCAACTCAACTTCAACTTTTCTATATTCTATGATTTCTTTTATAAAGGATTAATTTTTAGAAGCTCTGACTTTTGGGATTATATTTTTTCATTAGAATACATCTTTTCTTCCTTGTGATTTGATTTTGCATTCTTATTCCAATTTATAAAAATAAAAATTTCAGCTTGAACTTGTCTTCTCTCTGGAACATGCTGGCTTTTCCTCACCTCCTGAATAATATTTCTATTTCTTTATCTTATACAAAGTTATTCCCTTTCCACCCTGCTGATGTATACTGAGCTTTGGGTTGTTGGGTTTTTTTGTTTGTTTGTTTTTGGGGTTTTTTTTGTTTGTTTGGTTGGTTTGTTTTTTTTCTGGCTTATACAAGCCTGTATATGTTCTGTTTACATGAAATAGGACAAATGACAAAACAAGAATTAATGATTTATAGTGAAAATCAATTAATATATTTGGCTTAGGAAAACATTTGCAAAGGGCAAAATAGTAAAGAAAGTCTTATTTACAATTGCATAACCTTTAGCATGCCTTTAGATACATAATTCTATATTCATACAGATTTATTTCTTGACAGTATTTCTGAAATCCTAAAGCTGAAATTTATTAAGGTTATCAAATCAATATATAAAACTTGTGATGTGTATGAAGAAGTTTCTCTCTTCATAATTCTAGGTATACCTGCATGTATTCTTTACTTAAGGTGCCATTTATGTTTCAATATCCAAAATAGCAATTTGGTACATAAGCAAATATTCACACAAGCTTAAGCCTAAAGCTATTTGATTAGACTAGAAGTTGCTGCTTTTGTAGATGTTAGTGCATGCTTGTGTATATTGTCTATGTATGTACACATACATAATACATGCAAATATAATGTATGAATGCATTGGGTTTTTTTATATACACACATATATAAAAAAATATGAACACATGTACCAGGACAATAAACATAAAACAAAGGCAAAGAAAGAATTATATATTGTTTCTCCCTATAAAATAACATTTTTGCTATCATACTATCAGAAAGGTCAAAATTTATTTTTCTCCAGAATATCTATTTTATTTCCATTACTACTTTACCATGACCTCAATGAAAAAGCATAATAGCTAGCTGGCAAATTAAAAATTCCTGTAGGTCTTGAAATCACCCTGAGTGCTGAGTAAGAAATCTCAAAGATAGGCCTGTTTCTGAAGTAAGAACAAAATGTACTTAATAGTTTAACTCATGATTTTTACCTCTCTTGTCAGTTTAAATTTTAACAAATTGGCCATAAATATTTATTCTAAGGGGACAAGAATGACATCTCCCATGGTAGCAGAAACTGTGCCGCTCTGGCACCTAATTCTACAGTCCTAACTCCTTTATATGTCACATTATTTATTAAATTACTGGAAAATGTCATCTCTCTTGGCCAACGAGGTCCCATTAGATCACTTAAATTTTCTTCCACATTCTTCTGATAACTGTGATTATATGTTATATACATTAATCGTATATCTCATGATGTTTTCTAAATAAAAGAATAAAGAAATTAATTTCACTTTCAATAAAAGATTGTTTACTGGATGAATAAGAAACAAAGAACATCTTAGTCTTGAGATGTAAACAACTGTTAAATTGAGAACAATTGAATGAACAGTAAACTACATTCAAATGGATAGAAACATCTATTGTATAGCGAAAAATGCAAAGGAATATACACATAACAATGCTGAAAAGAAGGAATTTGTTAAATTCCATTACATTTTGAGAACTGAGGATGAAGGGTTTATTAAAATGTCTGTTTATTTACATTTCTATGGATGAAGAAAAAACAAAAAACCTCACAAAAATACTCCACCCCCCCAAAAAAAAACAAAAACAAAAAACCAAAAAACCAACCAGAAAACCTAAAAAGTTGTCATCAATGCATTCCAGGAACATCCTGGATTGCTGGTGCCTTGCTGTGTTGTCCCTCCAGCAGATGTCAGGGTGGTTGAAATCCCCCACAAGGACCAGGGCCTGTGACGTGAAGCTGCTTCTATCTGCCTATGGAGGGCCTCATCTTGGCTCTGCTGGTTAGGTGGCCTGTAGCAGACCCCTACTGTAACATCGCCTTCCCCTGTCTTCCCTTTAATCTTAACCCATACACTCTCAACCAGCTCATCGTCCTTCCCCATGTGTAGCTCCATCGGTTCTAGCTGGTCACTGATGTAGAGGGCAACACCTCCTCCCCTCCTACCCTGCCTGTCCTTCCTAAAGAGCTTGTATCCGTCTATCCCTACATTCCAGTCATGGGAATCATCCCACCAAGTTTCAGTAATGGCCACTATGTCATGGCTTTCCAGCAGCATAGTGGCCCTTAATTCACCCTGTTTATTGCCCAAGCTGTGTGCATTTGCATAGAGGCACTTCAGCTGGGCTGGCCGTGTCACTGTCTTGCGTGAATCCCCCTTGATTCCCTTGGGGTGTCCTGGTGCATTGTCTCTGGCTTGCCCTAGGGCAACAAGTTGAGAGCCCTTACTAGGACTCCATCCCTCTGCCCCTGATGTGCTGCCCCACTATTTGTCACAGGCAAGCATGAAATTATTGACCCCTTCCCCCTTCAAATCTAGTTTAAAGCCCTATCAATGAGGCCTGCCAACTTCTGCCCCAGAATCCTTTTCACCCTCTCGGATAAGTGCATCCCATTAGCTGCTCGCGGCTCTGGTGCGTCATATAACAAACCATGATTGTAAAACCCAAAGCCCTGTCGATGACACCAGTCCTGAAGCCATGAATTGACCTGTTGACTCCTATATATTCCCTCATCCATTGCTGATGTCAGAGGGATGGAGGAGAACAAAACTTGAGCTCCTGATCCCTTTACCAGTTGCCCTAAGGCCCTGAAATCTTTTTTAAATGATTATGAGCCTCTCATTGCTACCTCATCACTTCCCACCTGAACGACCAAAAGCGGGTAATAATCCGAAGGGCTCACAAGGGTGGGGAGTTTACCTATGATGTCCTTTACCTGGGCACCAGGGAGACAGCAGACCTCTCTACGGAGCAGGTTCAATCTGCATATTGGGCCCTCTGCGCCCTCCAGCAAGGAGTCACCTACAACAATGACCCTTCGATTTTTCTTTTCAGGGTCAGTTTTATGGTTCCTAAGATCCACATCCTAAGGATGAGAACCAGTTTTATAACATCCTTTCTTTCTTCCTGTCATTTCTTGCTCTTTTCATTGAAGTTTAATTTACAAAGACACTTTGATGGATTCAGACAAATGTCTTAACCTGAAGGACTGGAGTGACACAGCAGAGAGCATCTCATTTCCCATAGGTATGCATTTTAAGATAGAATAATGCTTTAGAGATGCTTGTTTGTTTCCAGAGCATGAGGTCCCATATAAGGCCCTAAATGACTAACTTATTCTAAATATTTTCCTTTCAGTTAGCTATATGTAAGTGTTGCGAGATATAAAATCCTGTCAAAACAATTAGAAATTTGTCTCACCATTGGTTATCAAAGTTGTCTTAAAATGTAAGAAATTTTAATTAAATTCAGTATGGATTTAGTTTAAGGGATGCAGAATACACTATTTTTTTTCATTTCTTTTCCTTTAAATGATGCATCTGACATTTATTATGTAATTCATTTTAGCATACTGGGAGGGAAATTTAAGGCATCCTTTTTATTATCCACCTTTATTACTATTTGGATTAATTTTGTTTAAATAGCAAATATGAGAATATCTCAGCAACCTCTGTCTCCTAACTGTCAGAAAATTTCTTCCCAGCAGGCTACAATCATATAGACTTAGTTATATATTTTAATTTTTATAATTATAAGTATTTTATTTGTATCATTTTTGTATCTGGAGACAATAGTAAAAATCCCTTTAACTGGATTTTTCTCTTTTGGGAAAAGAATCAAGCAAGGATTTTTCTATTCTGTCAATATGTATTCTGCTATTTTTCCAAAAGGTAGATTCAGTAAAAATTATAACAAAGATTTTTTTTTTTTTTTTTTTTTTTTTTTTTTTGCTTATATAACATACAATAGTAAAACAAAAAGGAACAAAAATTTTTGAACCTATTTGGAAGCTTGCAAAACAGATGACAGAAAAGATTTTAGGAAGAATTTTTCTGAACAGCTTGTGCTCATTACTCCAATTGATGAGGTGAAGTTAAGTCTTTGATTGTGTAAGTTTTTCTTTACTTTTCTGTGAAAGCTGAGTATGCTTTATCCATAAGCTTATGCGAAGTGGAAGTCTGGGATGAAAAAAACAATTTTTTTTATTTAAAATTCATCTTATGTCTAGTAATTAGATGCTGTTTTGTAGAATTTTTCTACAGTGCAGATGCACAAGATCTCTGTGGAGTTTCAGGACAGGTTATGAGGACAAAACTTAAGAGGATTATGGTATAAAGAAGGTTCACAGAGTCTCCTGTTTCTGAATGTTCTGGTGAAATTATGACTAGACGTGCAGGACTTGCCACTTGATTAAACCACAATGAGTATTTATGTCTACAGGTATAAAATTGACTTCTTTCTTAATTATATAAATTCTGTTCTTTATAGAATGAATGATATATAATTAAATCCCTGAAAAGGCCAAAATCTGCTCTCCTGAAGTCCAGAATAGTCCATCCTGAAGTCCAGGATAGTGAACTTGCTGGGCACCCTCCTCGCTGCCCTAAGGATCTTGAACTCCACCACTTCATGGTCGCTGCAGTCAAGGCTGCCCTTGAGCTTCACATTCCCCACCAGCCCCTCCTTGTTGGTGAGAACAAGGTCCAGCACACCACCTCTACTTCTTGGCTCCTCTATCACTTGGGGAAGGAAGTTATCATCAAAGCATTCCGGGAACCTGAGGGATTCCTTATGCACTGCTGTGTTGTCTCTCCAACAGATAACAGGGTGGATGAAGTCCCCCATAAAGACCAGGGCTTGTGAACATGAGGCCACTCCTCTCGCTCTATAGATGGTCTTATCCACTTGACCTTCCTGGCTGGGTGGCCTGTGGCAGACCTCCACTGTAATGTCACCTGTCGCTGCCCTCCCTTTAATCCTGACCCATAAGCTCTCAACGGCTCCATGCACTCCAGCTGGTCATTGACACAGGTGGCAACACCCTCCCCCCCCCTCCCCCCCCCTCCCCCATCTCCCCTGCCTGTCCTCCCTAAAGAGCCTGTAACATTCCATTCCAACACTCCAGTCATAGGACCCACCCCACCATGTCTCCATCTCTCTTTTGTCTGTTAACCACTTGCAAAAAAGATATATTTGGACAGACATCATACTTTTACTTACATGTTTTTATCTTCAGTTATTTGGTTAAAGAAAACAGTTATTCAGTTACTCAGACGTTTCATAAGGCTTTTTTTATGGAAATGTCAGTGATTTTTAATTGCATTCTTGCAATAAATACAAGTTCTTGATGTATTTTACTGTAAAATACTAAATGCATGCATGATCACATTGACCAGGAAATGAATTGATTATTAATTATTTGAAAACAATTTTGATCTGTTCATTACATTGAGATGTTATGTTACAGCTTTATGTCCTTGTTAAAAATGAGGCCTTCAAAATATTTCAGCTGTTCCAAAAGTGAGACACCTAAGAATAAGTATATGATTATACACTAATCATTTAACAAGCTGTATGGTATGACTGTAATTTGCTACTCAGAATTTAACAAATTGCCTCCTCAAATCAAACATCTGCTACTGTAAGTGACAGTGATTACCAAAAAGGGATATTAGGCATCTTAGCCCATAAAAACATCAGAGAAGCTTGATATACTGTGATGGAGAAAGTATAAGGTTTTGTAATTTTATTTTTAACACCTGAAAAAAGAAAAAGTTTCTGAATCTTAATAATATTTCTCTAAGTTTTTTATTCTAAGATTGTGTTCTCAGTTAGTCGTAAGTGTTTTTAGAATTTAGCTATGATCCTATGTGGATGATGGCATTAATATATATTTTTTAATAATTATAATTTTCTACCAAAATATTTAGCCATTTCCTGACACTAATGTTGAATGGAATGCATTTTCTTCTTTTTTCCTCTTTATCCCAATATCCCCATGTTACAAGTACTTTAGTTCCTACATGTTGTGAAGAAAAGGACTTGACATTTAACAAGCGACAGTTTTTGTGTTAAAAATAAATCTTTTCCTTCTACAAAAGTCTGCTCAAATCTTGTGGTATTATGGCTTTTGAGATCCTTTTCATGTCATAGACACAATGCATACACCGTTCTCATAAAAATGAGTCAAGGACAAATGATCACTAGATCAAGCAGTTCAGATTGGTTAACATCCTTGTAGTCAGCACATTGAAGGTCCAGAGACAAGCTGTGTTCTGCTCTAGGTCAGGCTACTTCACCAAAAACTTATATTCTCATTCCAGATTTGAGTCCAGGAGTAAAGAAATATGTAACCTATAGGTGCATAGGTTTATAATGCATTTGATATGACTTTTTTATTATTATTTTTTTATTTTATTGCTGGTACAAGAAGGTAGGCTTCATATTCATTTCACCATGGTCTCAGAACTAGCTAAAGCTTGCTTTGGCCAAGGTGTATTTTACCTTGCTGTAACAAGTATCTACCTCTGAAGTAACCTTTTCCTGCCCTGCTTTATCTTCTGTTCTGTGAATACTACATAAAATAAAGGTCTGACAAAGCAAAATGATCATAGTGTAGCAAGCAATAGCCTTGGTGTCAGCTGAGGTTGGGGGATGCTATTGGGCAACTTTTGAACTTTACTGGGATACCAGCAACAAAGAAGGAGGCTGAAGTAAGAAAATGTATACAAATAGTCCCAATCAGAATTGAAGAATGAGAATGAAGGGACCCTCAATTTTCAACATCAAACTCTTCCTAGTGTAGACTTGGGCCACTGATAACACATAGAACCCATCGCCTTTCTGCTTGAGGAAGCTGACACCATCAGCCTTATGACCCAGGGGACACTGGAAGGGTAACAGTAAGACTGAAGTAAAGAGGTTGATATTAGTACATTTTCTTTTGTATGAATTTTATGCATATTATTAATGTGACTTTTCTGTATTAATTAGGAGTAAAGTGTTAGTGTAACAGGAGCAATAATAAATTATATTTTGCTTTGATTGCTAATATTTTATTTCGGGTAGCAACAAATCCTTGATTTCATAGAAGTGGTGGTCTCCATTTTAGCCATAACAATATTTTGAATATAACAGGGACAACGGTCCTGAGACAAAATAGGAGCAAAAGAAGATGACCCTACAGCCAAACTTTCTACAAAGTTATTTTGTTGTATGATTTTATAGCTTTTGTGAAAGGTGGCATTGCTTATGAACGCTATTTATGGGTGAATAATCACCTTATTGTCCTGAGTGGCAAGGTGAATTTTCCTTAAATCCTGGTTTCTGGCTGATATGAGACAGGGAAAGATAAGTATCAGAACTGAAGATAGTAGGACTATCTAGTTCTGTAGAAATGTTTTCATCATATTTCATAAACAAGAAATCACTCTACATCTGATATAATACAAGTCAACTAACTCTGATCAAAAACCTTACTATATATGTGAGGAGTTATCTTGGATAAATCATGACCACTGTGGCATTTATGGAAGGTGTCTTCTTCAATTTGAGAGTTCAGTTTGCAGTATTAACTTTGTGCTTTATGAACTGTCTGCCGATCTGTCCCAGGTACTCTCTAAGACACAATCAGGTAAGTAATGAATATGTTAATTTGCTGAATTTTTATGAATATTTTGTTAATAACAGATAAGACTAAAAGAGATCTTATGTTAACTTAAATTTGATATCTGGACATTTGGTTAGTTACAGCTTAGTCCATATTTTTTTCAGGGATAAAAGATCTAAATTCTGAGGTTAGCTCAGAACCGGGTATATATTGTCAAAGCACAGCAGCCATTAAAATTTTCATTCAAATAGGTGGTCAAAGAAGAAGTTCAGTGCCTTCCATCTTTTTCAGAAAATATTGTGTGAGTTGAAGTGCTCATCCACGATGTGCTGAAGGTAAGCTCAGTATTGTCTTCCGCATAAGAGGGTTCAGAAACAAAACTCCTGTATGTCAGGAGAGTGTAAAAACTATCAAAGTGGAGGTAAACTGGAGAAAAACTTACCTTTGCACAGACATGACACCATAAGAGGAGGAAGACAAACAAGGAAAAGTGGGGGAAAAAAATAGAGGAGTATTGAATTTGTAATTTACAGTGCAAGATTAGAAGGTGGCAGCCTTCTCTAGTGTTTTCTTCTCAAAGAGATATTAATTTTTCAATCCACTATCTTTTAATGTAAAATAGGTGTCCAAGACTTCAGCGCTCCTCACGTATAGCTTCCTCAGGATGAATTCTTTATTCCTTTCCTCCATTTTACTTCAACTATTTCGTAACCTAGCTGTTAAGGCTCTCTCTTGCAAAGTACAATCTACCTCACAGTGAAATAGATTCAGGTTTCTTATTTCGTTGGTATGTGTCATCAGCACTAAATTATACTTCAAGGAGTGTATGGCACTATGTTTCTTTGTCTAGACATGTTTTTAAGATAGTTCAGTTAGCCACTTCAATTCAAGAGAATGCGAATGCTTAGGATCATGAGTGAATGAAAACATCTATAATGAGTTTCAGCTTGGCACAATGTTGAGTCAGGTGTATAACAATAGAAGCGTATCTCCATCATAAACATATAGTATATCCCTGCTTAACCTCTAGCTATTCATCATAAAAATCCAGACTATCCTCTTTGAATTAGCATATATGTCAGAGGACTCAAGGGTAGCTCACAACTTTTTTGAGCAGCAGTGAAGTTTGAAAAGGGGAACAAGTAAACAGCCCACCAAGTGTGTTGAGTGGGTGTTCACTGTCTATAAGAAGAGCTTAAACACACAAAGCTCAATTTCCCCGCATAAGCATCTAGTAGTACTTAAACCCCTTAGCTTGTGCAAGACATATGTATGGCATTAAAAGATAAGACACAGCACCTGAAGAAGATGCATACTCCCCTGTAGCATTTGCCAGAGGTCAGGGTGGATAAGCTATGGCACCTCAAACGGCACTAAATATCTATATGTGAAAATTGATCCTCATCTGCTATGTACACACTGCTATTCAAATACTTAAACTGAATTGTTTGAACGCTATAACTGAATTCCTTCTATGTAGAGAGTTAAACTTCAGAGTTAGTTACACTAACACAATGTCATTCTCAGTATTTGTTCTGTATAACTTTTAGTAGCTCTTGACCCTACATGAGCTTTCTAATGCACCTTTTAGTAGCAAGTACCACTCTATAGTGTCCATACAGAGAACTTTGGGAGTAGATTCAACAATTGGGCATTCTACAGCACCACAGTGAATAATCGTTATATTCTTTTATTTTGTTTGAAATAGTTTGTTGGTTTTGTTTTGTTTTGTTTTGTTTTGTTTTGTTTTGTTTTGAGTTACATAAACACTATACCCAGAATTTATATCTACTTCTACTCCTACTACGATGTAGAACATTTGTATCAACCCAGAAATTTTATTACTTTGGATTTCTTTTCCAGCTTTGACTATTTCATCCTGGCTTTTCCTGTTGATTTTCAAAATGTGAAGTAATCCTTTCAGACTTCCACTGAGTGTGGGTAAACATTTGTTTCCTGAACAGTCTAGGAACTGACTGGGAGAAACTGTTCTGGTTACAGTTGTTACGGTTGTATTTGTCCATGCAGCTGAAGGCACAGCTGACTTTAGAGCCATTGGTCTTCAGCCCTGCTGACAACATCAGGCTGCAGCTAAAATCAAAATTAAAACCATTACTTATTAAAAATACTGTTATTGGAAATAATCTTTATTCCACAAATTTGGACAAAAAAATGAAGAACACAGTTGTTTTGCAAGAAGGAAAAAAATCCCCTGTGGAATAACTGTTCAGTTGCTTGAACAGGAAATTTACAAATGCAGTTTCACCTTCTGCCTGAGCAAGAGACATCAAACTGATAGCTGCTATGAAAGTGAAGGCAATGGAGAAGTGTCAGTTTGGCCCTCCCAGAAGAATTTAAGGAATATTATAAATATTTTAATTACTTTTTAATCTCAAGTTGTATAATAATATATATTAATTTTATTTAATCTGATAATCTACACAAGCTAGCAGTTTTGTAAAAGAGATGTCTACTTTGAAAACCATTTGTAACAGAAGATTTCTGATACTGTCTACTTTACACCTGCAATTTTGCAGTGCAGCATCAGTTGCCATTGAGCACTATAATTTTGACTAAAGCATTCCCAGTCTTTGTGTAGGATATCATTTTGCAACAGAGCAGCAAAGCACAATATAAGAGGTATAGGAGGAGAAGATGGTTTTACTTCGGAACATTCACAAGCAGTCTCATACATACCCACACACTTACTAACACCAAGACATGTTGATTCAGGCGGTTTGTCCAGCTTGCAGACACGAGGACATTTGCACCCTTGTCCAGGATTTTTTGCATTGCTATGGTGGGCAGCAGACACCAATCTGGTGACCATACACAGATTGTGAATATGCCTTCTTGTAGCTTTCAGAGGCTGACAGAAATTAGTCTCTCCGCTCTAACTCACCTTTGTGAGCTATTGAGATTTACTTGCTGTCCTTTATCATTCAGTCTGTGTGTTTTGAGAAGCTGCATATGGGTATGTGCTGTAATTTGGATGATTTACTAGACAAGGAATCATGACACATCCTACTTTCATAGTCCTTCTGTCTTTTTTTTTTTTTTTTTTTTTGGTCTTTTTGATGTTTCTACACACATAGCCTACCACTTATTATTAATTCATAACAATCTTCACATTTCTAGTACAATTTCCCACATTTGGAGGCTGCAGTACAGCTAGGTGCCATTGTGGACTTGTGGCCTAAAAGGGATGTGAAATAGTGTTCTTGATAAATTCCCATTTCTGTATAAATATGAACTGTTCTTTCTGTCCCAGCAGCAAGCAATAACATTCAAATGAATATGTAAAACAATAACAAATCTACTGCTCCAGAATACACATGTTTGAAATCTGGAATGCGTTTTAAGGATTCTCAAGATAGAGAATTATTTGTGTTTCCTCCACTCGCAGAAGAGACCAGCTCTAGCGCAGGTACGTCTGTACTGGGGAAGGGAATTGCGGCAAAAAAGGGTCGACTAGGGGCTCGTTTTCGAGGCTTTTTCAAGCCAGGAAAAGCGGCCAGCCCAAGCCGGTACCCAGCACTTGCGGGGGGTGATGACAGCTGAGGAGGAGTGGGGTGAGCCAGCACCCCTGGCGGCAGGTCTGAACAAGCAGGGGGTGGGACCACTCTCCCCCCTCATAAAAGAAGCCTTTCAGGAGAACAGCGACCAGGTCGCTGGGCACTGAGCAAACAGGCAGCGAGTGGGCGCTGCCTGGGTGTCAGCTGCGGAACCACCCAGGAGCACCAGGGGAGGGTGCATGTTGGACGAGCAGTTTTGGGGCCAGTTTTGTTTAATATCTTTACCAATGATCTGGATGAAGAGATTGAGTGCACCCTCAGTAAGTTTGCAGACGACACCAAACTAGGTGGGAGTGTTGATCGGCTTGAGGGTAGGAAGGCTCTACAGAGGGACCTGGACAGGCTGGATCGATGGGCCAAGGCCAATTGTATGAGGTTTAATAAGGCCAAGTGCCAGGTCCTGCATTTTGGTCACAACAACCCCAAGCAACGCTACAGGCTCAGGGAAGAGTGGCTAGAAAGCTGCCCAGCAGAAAAGGACCTGGGGGTGCTGGTGGACAACCAGCTTAACATGAGCCAGCAGTGTGCCCAGGTGGACAAGAAGGCCAACAGCATTCTGGCTTGTAACAGGAATAGCATGGCCAGCAGGAGGAGGGAAGTGATCGTGCCTCTGTACTCGGCACTGGTGAGGCCTCACCTCGAGTACTGTGTTCAGTTCTGGGCCCCTCTGTACAAGAGGGACACCGAAGTGCTGGAGCGTGTCCAGAGGAGAGCTACCAAGCTGGTGAGGGGTCTGGAGACCAAGCCGTATGAGGAGAGGCTGAGGGAGCTGGGCATGTTTAAGCTGGAGAAGAGGAGGCTGAGGGGAGACCTCATTGCCCTCTACAACTACCTGAAAGGAGGCTGTAGAGAGGTGGGTGTATGGTTGGACTCGATGATCTCAAAGGTCCTTTCCAACCATGAAGATTCTTTGATTCTATGATTCTAATCATTTTAAATAGCATTTTAATTTTCGGAACCTTCATGTCCTTCTTTTACCGGGAACCCCAGACCCTGATCCAGCACTTCAGGTGTGGCCTCACCAGTGATGAGTAAAGGGTAAGAATCACCGTTTTCTACCTGCTGATGATGCTCCTTCTATCACAGTCCAGGAAACTAATAGACTTCTTTTCCATAAGAGCGCATTGCTGGCTTATAGTCAACTTGTTTTTCACCAGGACCTGCAGGGTTTTTTTCTGCAATACTGATTTCCAGCTGGTTTCTGCAGCCTATCATGGTGCCGGGATTTTACTCCTTCCCAGGGATATGACTTTGCTGAATTTCATGAGTTTTTTCTCTTCACATTTCTCGTACTTGTTGAGATCCCTCTCAGCCATCTGCAGTATCAAACACTTCTCCCAGTTCTGCATCATTTGCAAACTTGCTGATAGTGCACTCTGCCACATCATCCAGGTTGCTAATAAAGATCTTAAACGAAATTGGTCCCAGTGTACACCATCAGTGACTGTTTGCTTTGCATCTTGTCCAGGACCTCAGCAGAAATGAATTTCTACTGAGGAGGAGGTGTTAGTATAAATAATAAATGCAATTTTAACTGAACCTTTGCAGTCTGATCCTGTCAAGGTATTTCTTTGGCAAATGATGCCCTAAAATTTTACCTTTGTAGCAGGCCTTTAGGTTAACCTCCCAACTATGTTGCACACACTTGGGGTGATCCCTGTCTTGCTGATTATGATATTTCCTTTGCTTTACGTCCTGGTCTACCACTTCCTCATTTCATTGTTTGTCATCCTCTTCCCCCCTGTCATTGTCAGTTTAAAGTTCTCCTCATTGCATTGGCCAGCTTGCTGGCAAAGATGCTTTTGTCCTTCTTAGGTGGATCCCATCTCTTCCAAGCATTCCTTGATCCTCAGAGGGTTCTCTGATCACAGAAACTGCAGCCTATTGCTGACACAAGCTGCACAAACAGTTGTTGACCCACAGGATCTTCTGCCTTAAGGCCTTTCATCTCACTGACAGGATTGAGGAGAAAAAAATCTAGTCCTTGAGGCTCTTGTGTATTGCCCCCAGACAAATTTAGTTACCTGTGATGCTTTTCAGGTCTCTCCTAGCAGTATCACTCATTCAGCTCAGATGCTTCACTGGACACATTTCCAGCCCCTCACCTGCTACCACGGTATTAAATCTCTTCCGTAGTTGCAGACCTGCAGGTGGACCAAGAGTTTCCCTCTTAATGCCAGGAGTTACAAGCTTCCAGCCTTTGCAGAAGTGTCCACTTCCCATCCTGACAGGCACAGAATTTGCCTGCCCCTTCCTTTGGTACAACTAGGGGTCTGGGCTCTCAAAACTCTAGGGTCTTGGAGAAGATCTGGCTACTTCTTTCTGGTAATCTCTGCTGCTGCACAAACTGCTGACCTCCTCCTGCAACACTTTCCTGTGCTTGGTGTCACAGATCCTCCACCCCTGCCCACCTCTTGCAGGCAAGGAACCTACCTCCTGCTCTCCCAGCCTCGGCAGGTGGTTCCAGGTGTCCCATCAGCCCAGAATTTGAACAGCTGCATCCTCCTTGGGTCTGGGCTGAGGCTCTGATGTTACAGGAATAGTTGCTTCAGCACATGCTGGGGACCACTTCTCGCAGTACATCACCATCATTGCTGAACACGTGCACTGCTCTCAGCAGAGTTGCTGGCCCTCTTCTGTGTGCAACTCTCTGTAAACTGCTGTGCAAAATGCTACACCTGTGGGCTGCCTCTATTATCTGTATTCGTATACAGGTAGTATCAATAAGTTTTACAAAAACTTATTACAACTTTACTCATCTCTATTACATTGTAATGCAGTACAATACAGATTAAACTTTATCTGTGATAATACAAGACAGCATCATGAATGGTGTCCATAATTTATACATGTAAATTATTACATGTAATAATTTATATAAAAAAATAAAATAAAAAGAACAACTTTCCATATTTGCTGTAATCTCAGCATTAATTTCTTTCTTGTATAAGTAATACAGGTTTTTGTTAGCTTAACTTGATAAGAAGACTGAAATTATAGATCAAGCAATATACGTTAATTGTCAGAATTTTACTCCTTAAGACAATATTATTTCTTTTGTGATTAACTTTTAATAAACCTTTCTTGGTATTATTATTTATTTTCTTCTCATTTATGAATTCATACTTCATCTCTTCTCCTTTTTCTATCATCTGTTTCAGATTTCTTCCAGTTCTATATTCTCTCTCTCTCTCCCTCCCTCCTTCCCCTCATTTCCTTGTTTTGTAGTCCAAGAAAAAAAGAGCAGGGTGACATCTGGGTGCATGTCACATGCTTTATTTAGTGGCAGTAAGAGAAAGAAAAAATATATGTTTCTAAAGACTCTATAAATCCCCACTTTATTTCCAATGCACAAAGATGCCTGTCTCCAAATTAATATCTTTTAGTGAACAGTAAAAACCACAGAAAGTCTAGGTAGTTTCAGTGTGATTGCAATAATTAATGGAAAAGATCATAAGGGGTTATTGAACATAAATTTACAATAACCAGCTAAAAAAAAAAAAAAAAAAAAGAGTCTATGACTACAGGAAGTTGGGAGGATTAAGATTATAATTTAGGAAAATATTATGATGTGCCCCATTTTCTTTTCCTTCACTTGGTTTGTACTGCCAGTTGCTCTTCAAAATAGGTTGTTTGTTGACCTAGATGCAGGGCAGTCATTTGTACATTCTTAAATTACCAGGAATGTCATGAAAATGTAACCAATATTACAAGCCACTTGTGACAGAAGCACATTTTCCAGTGTTCATTGTTCACATTATGATGATCTTTTGGAAACCTCTTTCTTTGGTCATAATGTAGAACTCTTCCAGCTGTGAGTAAAATTTGTGGAGTATAAGTAAGAATTTTGTGGCTAAAGCATCCTCTGAATGAATGAAGAAATGTTACAGGGGAGATAAAAGAAATTTAGAAATGCCAAGCTACTTTTATACTCCATGTATTCCTTACAGTTTTTCTAAGTGATTAGCATTGACTTTATCACCTGAAAATTTAACAGGTATAATATTAATAATGCTAACTCCTTTAGTATTAAAAGCTGCAGTTTAAAAATTCCCATTTTCAGAATACTCAAAATCTCCAAACTTACTATACTGCAACAATTTATTGCAGGAAGGAAATTTTTTGCTTAAATGCTCCTCTTCAGCTCCAAGAATTTAGACTCAGAGGTTTTGTACTGAACAAAATATGCCATGAAAACTGGGAGGCTATTGTAATAAAATGAAAATGGTTTTATAACAGAACTTAATAGAAAAAATCTTTATGTGCTTATAGAAGGTTATGTGGAGAATTAAGGTTTTTTTTTTTTTCCTACCAAAATCACCCAGACATAAACATCCTTAGTCACCAGCAATCTGAAAGTTCCCATCAACAATTTTAGCAGAGTAACCACTAATGGCAAATGCTGCCCCTAGATAATTTGATCGTTTACTGCCAAGGTAAGGAATGTATCAAAGGGATGGATCTGATAACATTCCTCATTTCCATAGTGCAGTTGCATAACTAATTTCCCACACAGAAAAAAAAATAATATTCTCCTAGCAATAAATATTCAGGAATTTGTCCATTCAAAAAAAGATGTGAATCCCAAGCATCAGACCTTGAAAGCAGGGTGAGATTCTTAGGTCATCTGATACGGGCCTACCATGGCCATCTTGGCCAAGAACCAACTGCAACCCAAACAGGTGCAGTGGGGTATGGCCAAACATGACAATGCAGACAAAATCTGAATGATGAGCCTTGGCACAGGTGACAGGAGAACAATATCTGCACTTGCTGGAGAGGTATGGCAGGATATCAACCTATTTGGTTGACATTCTGTGCTGATATCTGACTATAAAACCCACCCAATCATAGAGACCTGGAGAACACTGTCAAGCCGCTGTACAACATGCATAGAAGCAGGGGACTCGAGGTGTCAGATCTGAGCCCTGGCCAGAGCCTTGCACGGACAGTGATGGGAGTCAGTGTTGTGTCTTCTCAGGCTGGGCTGTTTCAACTCACTGGTGTGGTGACTGGGCAGGTCTCAGCTAACTATAACTGTGCATGTGTATGTGTTTGTAAAACTTTCCTTGACACAGCTTCTCTCTTGCTTGGTCCACTTCATAAATTGAGTTTAGTAGTATCACATAATTTGGTGTTCCTTTTACCCACTTGAGAGCATAACCTATTACTCTTATTCCTACTGCATTGTCTTCAGCTTCTGGGAGTTATTGTACGCTACTTTGATAAATAAGACTGTGCTTCAGTTAATTTAATATGAAATTAGAACTCTTAATGAAATGTTGTCCTATTATCCATTGCATTTAAGGCCATGGTCATTTTCAAGAAGCAGAAGAAGAACAATTGGTAAAACTACAGTTTGATCAGTTTAACTTAAATTAACAAATTATTCTGGAAACTATGTCCAGACACTTCAAGGAAACAAAGGTGTCTGGGAGAAGCCAGCGTGGATTTACCAAAGGCAAATTGTGCCAGACCAAGCTGATTGCCTTCTATGATGAAAAGAGTGGTTCGGTGGAGAATGAAGGAAAAGTTAATATTGTCTACTTTGATTTTAGCCAGGCTTTTGAGATGAACACCCATCCTTGCATTATCCCTGGAGGCACAGTGAAGAGGTGTGGCATGGACAGAAGGACTACTAACTGACTGTGGAATTGGCTGAACTGCTGGGCTCATAGCATTACTGTTAGTGGTATAGAATCCTAATGATGGCCCGTTATTAACCATCCTTAGGGGCTGATACTGGGGCCAATGCTGTTTGAAATTTTTCTTCATATCCTGGATAGTAAAATGGAGTGTGCTCTCAGCAAATTTGTGGATCATGTTACAGGGCGGGAGGATTGTATGTGTCATGGTCATGACCCATGAGAGTTACCTGACCTGTGGGTGTGCAAAGGTTGTGACTGTGGGGTTTGCAGGATTGCATAATACACAAGGACTTGGAAGTTGTATTTCTGTGAACTTCTTTATTACATATTACTGTTAGTAAAGCAAATGTGTGTGTATATATATGCATGTATGTATATAAAACAGGTTACTACAACATGACCTCTGGTAAGGTAAGTGTGTGTGTGTATATGTATACACACACACACACACACACACACACATATATGGATAAACCAAGTTATTACAGAATTATCATTAGTAAATTAAGTACATACTTATGATCATTCATATGCAGGCCGATATGTATTATCTGAGGTGTTAATGGTGCAACACATATCAAACCACCCCCAGGAGCAGGGCTACTTGACGTCGGAAAAAGTGCTAATTTCAGATTTCAGCAGCTGTGAACACACTGCTGATTTTAAATAACTCCGTACCCCTGAATCCGCTTATATCTTTAAAACTATCAGTGTTTTTCCTCTGCTGCTGGACGTTATAATCAAGTATCAAACAGCTAGCCAAGCTTTCTTGGCAAGATGAAGTGTTTGGTCATTACGTTTTTACTTTTAGAGTTATTGCATTCTTCCAGAAGCAACATCACTTGAAATAGGCAGTCAGTACTGAATAATCTGCTTTTTTAAATCGTTGTTAATATTTGTACTTTAGAGTGGCTGATATCTGATGAATTAACAACATTTAGCTAAGCTTTGAAAGGTTGCTTTACACATGCATGTGTGATTTCCATAGTGTGAAAGAGCAAGGAGAAACAAAGGGGAGGAGATGACACTGTGCAGTTGAGAGGGAATGAGGGGCAAACCTAGGAATAAAGCACTAGATTCATGATTATGAGTGCCCAGTTGTATTTCTCAGACCCCTTTCTCCCACACTGAGAGCCTCAGAGGTGTTATACTAGACCAAGAGAGTAGACACTTTTTGAAGTGATAATGAGTACTGCCGAGCCATGACACCATCCTGGAGATAAAAAGAATCAGAAATACTGTTTAGCAAAATACGCACTATATCCCTACTGGTCCTGGAGATGAGCCAACTTTACAAGGTCTCAAAAAACTCCCAGGATTTTATCGGGCAACAAGCAGATGCTTTTTACTGAAACATTTTCCTAGCTCTACAAGGCTACTCCTTATATTTTTTCATGTCACTGTTCATCATTTTTCTCCCCTGTCGTCTTCTGGACATTTCTTCAGACAGCTAAGTCTCATCCAATGTGCACAGCTTTTAAAAACTGGGGTTTTTTTACAGTTTAATATCAAGAAGTTCTAGGAAGTAGTAACTGAAAATAATGCTAGCTTTTAGAAAATTATTTTGCAACCATGCTGTGATTTGGCAAGACTGTATATTTTAGTGTTTCTTACAGTGATACATCAAAGTGGATATTGCAGACACCTTGAACTTTTCAAGAATACTAACTTCCCACTTGTCATGTATTTTCACCTCCAGGACCTGTTTCTAAGATCTGTGTGAGAGCCCACACATGACTGTACAGATGAACATCTTTCCTAAGCTGTATCTTCAAGCCTATAAAAAGGCTTTGCATTCATTTATTTATGTAACGCTCCATAGTCAGTCAAGCTATTATTACAGGCTTATAAGGTGGATAATGTGAATATATTCAGCACATATTTTTTGAATAAGATATTTTCTTAAAAGTGTGTTCTTTTACTGACAGTAACAAGTTCTTACACCTGCTCAGGAATGCAATTCCACTTCTTTCTAGTATTTTTTTCAGAATTTAAGACTCTCAGGTACTGAATTACAGGGTCCTATGGAAACATTTGAAACATTTTTTCCCCTCTTGTCAGTTCAGATTAATTTACAATAGTTTGTAGAACACTGGTGCTTTAATTAGATTTTGGGATGTGTCAGTTAACACAATATTATTTTTAATTAAACAGAGATATTTCAGTATTGTTTCTCATTTTGCTGTCTAACATATACTTTCTAATATGAGATTTAGCATTTGCTCACAGCGCACATTTACTTCATGCTGAAATTACTCATGTCTTCTTTTTAATGTGTTTTAGGAAGACTGACTACAATTTGATAAAGTGTCAAAGATTAATCCAAAGATTTGTGGTTTTGACACTCATCTGAATCCCTGAAGCATGACTGGAATGGCTACACCGATGGACTATTTTGTCTCACTCATTTAAATGTCATTGCAGGTACCTTGGTGTGACTACATAAACACGTATATAGGCCTGATGTGAATAGCCATAAAGGCAACCTGGTTATAAGGGGAAAATTACTGAACAGAAGAAAATGTCTGCCAAAATACTAACAGAGAAAATACCTACCAGCCTGGGAACTATAAGCCTGGAAACTAGGCCTGTGAACCAGAAGCATCCTTTAGAAATGCAGCTAGTATTTTTGAAGTACAGCGGGGTACCTTGAAAATGGAGACATCCTGAGATGCCATTGATAAGCGCGAAGACATGGAACTGTAACTGCAACTTACCAACTGAAAAGGTGAAAAATAGTCTGGAAAACAGAGAAAACATCCTGAGGAAGTAAGAATTGGCAACTGCCATTGGCTGTTTTAACTGCAAGAAAAGGAAAACAATCTGGAAAAATAAACAATTGGTCTGAGTGTAGAAAACATTGTCTATTGGATGTACCAGGTCCAAACCAGAAATTGACACCAGCTATTAGCTGCTTAAAGTGGTGATGTCTTATACCCTCTTATGCTTCTATAATATAAAAATTACTTAATTTTTATCCAAAATGTAGCTTATCTTCCTGTATTGTATGTACTTTTCCCTTTCCTAAACAGACCTGCGTGAACTTTCTACAGGATCTTGGACTCTCTCTGAGGACACCTGGCTGAATTCAAACTCTGTGATGCAGATCATCTTTGAAGTGATACTCTGTCTGTTATTTTACTGGTCCCCCTCTGGACCCACTTCTGAGGTCTGTTTGGTTTGTCCTCCCACTTCTGGGATGGTTGTCCTCCCTTTTGTTACAGTTTGACCAGCTTCTGAAATCTGTTTAATGCACTTGTTACCATATATATACACACACATATACATGTATATAAACACACACACACACACATATATATAAAAGTCATATATCTGGTGTTATATTATTGATAAGTTTGGTTCACTAGTGATAAATTTGTAACCTGTAATATTATATATACTTTATTGCTGCTATTATTGGGTGTTGTTATTATTGATTGTTGCTATAATTGGTTGCTGCTATACTATTGATCACTGCTACTATTGATTGCTGATAATAATTTGTAATAGCTTGATATATACAATCACTTTATTAATCATAGGCATAATCGCTAGTGATTCTTGTGGCAACAAAGTAGAGAAATTTAGAGGATAATGCCTCCGTGTGTATTATGGAATCCTATGGACCTATGATCTCGATCTCTATACACCCACAGGCCACATAATCCTTTAGGTCATGACAAGGCCAGGTCAAAATCTACAGAGCGTTGTAATTAACCCATGACAGAGCAGCGATGGGTGATTCACCTGCATGACATCTGAAATTTGTCATTATCTTCATAGTGTTGAAAACTAACATGAATTCAGTAGATATAATAGGTTCTGATTTCCATTAGAATTAGGACGTGGATGTTGGAGGAGCTGAAGGAAAGCTGAAGGTGGAAAAATAATATTTTCAGATTCTAAGACTTTAAATTTTTTTCCATCAAAAATATAAAAAAAAGGGTGCTCTACTTTTAAACTATAATTTATTTAAAAAGTATTTATGGAGAAATCTATCAAAATTGTTTGTACAAAATAGTTAATAGACACCATCTACTTTCAAACAAGACAGTGGTTTCTTTTTTTCTTCTTACTTTAAAGTTTTTAAAATTAAAAATTTCTCAGTATCACACTGATGTGGCTAGCTGCCTCTCTCATTTTCAGATTTCAGATTTTCAGATTCAATACAACACTCAGGAACTCAGTTCATTTTACTGACCAAAGTACATACGAAGCAGCATCCCAACACTTTGTGAAAGGAGAACCCAAGTGTATTCTAACTGGGTACCAGTCTGGAGAACTGAAAGATTAGGTCTCCAAAGCAAGCTAAAGGAAACCAGAAGCGAAGGCAGCGTGATCCAACTCTGTTGACTGAACTTCTGCCTTTACCTCCCGCTGAAGGTAGTTCCTCAATGTCATCTCATTATTCTACTGTTCTTTAACCAAGACTTGGAGATGTTACTTGTGTGGGCAATGTCTCAGGGGGGCAGCAGTCACTTGCTTTTTTCTCCATTTGTAAACCTGTGGCCAGCACTAGTGATCAGCCATGTGCTTATTGCTTTATGTGTTTTAGAAAACCTAGCTGACTATTTGCACAGTAAACATCAGGGAACTGGAAATGACCAATTAAGTTCTAAGGCATGACTGGGTTTTTATTTTTTCAGGCTGTCACACCATCTTGGCAAAAATACTGTGAGCACATACCACCCTATTTTTTTGTTATACCTACATTGTAATGCTACATGGTAACTGGCAATATATCATCTCTTTATGTTGATTTCCTATAATTTGGATGTGATTTTCAGGAAGTAAGGTGAAGTCAGCCATCTGGATGTAATAATTGTGGTTCATTATGCCAAAAAAATTAATATGAAAATAAAATATCCTGAAATAAATCCATCTCTGTATAGGTAAACCCTGGGTTTGAAACATGATTATGTGTATCTACAATCCATTTGTCATTCTCTGATGTCTTTGTGTCAGTAAATATTGGATACTTGCACTTTTTTGTATCATAGTCACTAGTTAGGAGGTCTGTATTTTATGATCATTGGAATTACAGATATTACTCCTGGGATTTGTGATTTTTTTACTGTTAACTCCACTGACATCAGGATCTGTACCACAAAGACAGGGTTTTTTTCTGTACTCCTAAGAATAAAAGCTTTTCTATGATACTTTTTTTTTCTTAAATCATCATGACCTTATGCCAGAACAGTTTATTGAAATGCCAATATCAATTCACAAAAACTGTTTTCTCCCTCATTTATTTTTTTCTAATGAGTTGTCTTTATTCTGACATTCTTTTGTTGTTCATTATAACTTTGAAATATGTGGGTTTATGAACAACATGTTGGTTTTTTTTTCATGAGTTATGTCCATTTCAATCAACATTTTAACTCACAATCATTGTTCAAGTACAGTGAGGTGGAGAAATAGATAGAGAGAAATGGAGAGAGAGAAATAAAGGGAGAAATAGATAGAAGGGGGTAAGAAATAACAGAAATGTTGAGTCTGTTTTTGTTTTTTTTAACACCTTGTTTAGTTTGTACCACAGCAGACTTTGCAGAAATGCAAAAATTAAAAACTTGTCTTTCCTTTCTTCTATTACTACATCTGCGAGTTAAAAGAGTTCTAGAAGGTATGGAAATATTTTATTCTGTGAATCTGAACTCTTACTTCTTTGAATTATAGTTGCTCACTAACAGAACACAGTTTCCTTTTTGTAAGGAATACATTACTACTGATGTTGAAGAGTTTTTTGATTACACATAATGTTAGAAAAATCTGTCATAATTACTATTATAGTACTTAGGCTACACCATCTGCTACACAACAGGAATGTTCAAATCCAAATGTATTTTATCAGCTTATGTTTTCTTTATAGGACTACTAACTCAGTCAAATCTATTTAAATGCTTCACTTGTTAACCAGAAAATTCTGACTTAAACCTAAAATGAAAAATTTTGAAGTTTATTAAATCTGAAAGAATTTAGTTTTGTTTCTTTTTAGTGTGCCCTATTCTTTAAATACTTTCAGTGTATGTAACCAAAGGACGTCTACACATATGTACATTCGAACAATACAACCTAGAAAGTTAAAGCTGTAAATACCTAACTATACCTATAATAAGATTTTTAGTTATTATTATTTTGATAAGGATTGGCATCTGAAAGCTTAATGTGATTGTACAAAATCACAGAGAAGTAATACATGGATTATTTTTGCAGCTTAAGTAAAATTCTTTTGTTGTAAAGCAGAAATACAAAGTAAATATTTTTCACTTTTCCCTATCAAGTTGGAGGAAACCTCTCTGAAATGTGTAAAGAAGAGTATTATTTTTTCCAATGAAGGACTGAGTTTGAAAGCATTCCCTTTTGCTCGCCACAAAATAGCCCAGTAAAAAGTGATTTTCTTATGAGCTGGCAAGCATTCACAAAGAATTTAAGTTCAGCCAGGTCCTGAGCAAACAAAAAACTGTTGTGATAAAATAAAAAGTTTCTGAAGATTTATACACTGATGAAAATATGCACATACTTCGGGAAATTTAGCACATTCTCCAGGAAACAACGACAATCAGTACTACTCAGTCTTCTCCATGGTCTCTCAAGTTCCATTCCAAAGCATCTTTAGAGAATGTTTTCCTCCTTTCTCACTAGATATTTGTTTCAAGAACACACATGAAAAAAAATCATATCCCTAAACATACCCATTTACTACAAGGTTAGATATCCTAGAGTATCATAAGCTGTGGCTTTACTAGCAAGTAACGGAGCATAATAGAAAATGCTGACTCAGATCAGGCCCAGTCAGTGTGGGTTTATGAAAGGCGGGTCCTGCTTGACTAACCTGATCTCCTTCTGTAACAAGGTCACCTGCTTAGTGAATGAGGGAAAGGCTGTGGATGTTGTCTACCTCAACTCTAGTAAAGCCTTTGACACCATTTCCCACAGCATTCTCATGGAGAAAGTGGCTGCTCATGGCTTAGATGGTCATACACTGGGTAAAAAAACGTCTGGATGGATGGGTCTAAAGAGTTGTGGTGAATGGACTTAAACCCAGTTGGTGGCTTGTCACAAATGATGTTCCCCAGGGCTCGGTACTGGGGCCTGTCCTGTTTAATATCTTTATCAATGATCTGGATGAGGGGATTGAGTGCACCTTCAGTAACTTTGCAAATGACATCAAGTTGGGTGGGAATGTTGATCTGCTTGAGGGTAGGAAGGCTCTACAGAGGGATCTGGACAGGCTGGATCAATGAGTTGAGGTATGAGATTCAACAAGGCTAAGTGCTGGGTCCTGCACTTGGGTCACACCAACCCCATGCAGCGCTACAGGCTTGGGGAAGAGTGGCTGTAAAGTTGCCTGGCATAAAAGAGCCTCAGGGTGTTGTTCAACAGCCAGCTTAACATGAGCCAGCAGTGTGCCCCGATGACCAAGGCAGCCAACAGCATCCTGGCCTGTATCAGGAATAGCGTGGTGAGTAGGACTAGGGAAGTGATCATCCCCCAGTACTCAGCACTGGTGAGGCACCACCTCAAATACTGTGTTCAGTTTTGGGTCCGTCACTACAAGAAAGACATTGAGGTGCTGGAGTGTGTCCAAAGAAGGGAAGCAAAACTGGTGAAGGACCTAGAGAACAAGTCTTATGAGGAGCGACTGAGGGAACTCTGGTTGTTTAGTCTGGAGAAAAGGAGGCTGAGGAGAGATCTGATCACTCCCTATGACTACCTGAAAGGAGGTTGTAGAGTGGTAGATGTTGGTCTCTTTTCTCACGTAGCAAGTGAGGAAAAGAGAGAAAAAAGCCTCAAAAAAAGAAAAAAAAAAAAAAAAAGAGAGGAAATGGCCTGAAGTTGCACCAGGGGAGGTTTAGACCGGATATTAGGAAAAATTTATTCACTGAAAGGGTTATTAAGCATTGGAACAGGCTGCCCAGGGAAGTGGTTGAGGCACCATCCTGGAGGCATTTAAAAGACATGTACATGTGTTGTTTAGGGACACAGTTCAGTGGTGGACTTGGTCGTGTTGGGATAACAGTTGGACTTGATGGTCTTAAGGGTCCTTTCCAACCTAAATGATGCTATGGTTCTATGATATATGAGTGAAACAATACTGAGAAGCTGACATTTATACTGTATGCTTTGCAGGGGACTGACTTACTGAAGTCTAAATCTTTCCAAAGAAAACTTGTCCACAGGGCTGGGTGGTAAGAGTCACAAAAATAACAGCAGACACACCCCCTTCTGGGACAGACCCTGAATGTCATATACGATACCCAAGGACATCTAAAACACACCTGTTTAGGCAACTGAATCACTCTCTCAAACTATTTGAAACTTTTTTTATAGATCAGTATATCACTTGAATTTCTCATTTCTGTTGATTGACATAGCTGTCAAAAGGGAATCTTACAGAACTTTTTCAGTTTCTGTCATTGGATCATTTTTGTAGTTCTACAGCTTATTAACATTAATGTGATTATATGGGTCATATAAATGCATATATAGATGAGATATAGACGTATATAGAGAGATATAGATATATATGCAAGGTTGGTTCTGCTTGTTTCTGTTTTTTTATATTTGTCTTGTGCCAACACTGAAATTACACTTTAATCCTAGTCTACAGGCTGCATTTTCTGCAACTGTCAATGTTGAAAATGCTTTTCAGACTGTCATATCAAAACCAGTTTATTTGGAAAACTTTTCTCAAACAACTGCAATAAGGAAATCATCCTATGCCTTTGTAGCTGCTGTCATTAGACACTACCTTAAAAAATTCATACTTATTACTCACCACCTCTTGATGAGGATTCTTATATGAGTTTATAGCATGTCTTTTTCTACAGTTGTTGTCTTTACTGTTTGTTTTGAAGTTTTTTTAATATCTTTGAGATATTTGGAAGTATCACAGCATTCCTTAAATAAAAAATTTCCAAACCCCTTAAGATTTCTTTTTTTTTTTTTTTTTTTTTTTTTGTCTTAGTACATAATCGTTTGCTCTTTATAATGTGAAATGGGATTACTGTGACCAAAGGTAAACATGCATATTTGAACTTTTCACTGCAGCTTCCTTTGTAGATAACATAGAAGAAACAGAACCACAGTTTATCTGATTGTGAGACATATTTAAAAGCAGGTCAAACTCACTTAACAAATTTATTTCTCTCTACTGAATATAAACAGGATAGAAACTGAGAAGCTTAAAGTATATATCAACATTGTGTTGGTAAAATGCAGTTAATGTGGAAAAATACAATAAGAAAAGCTGGTTTCTGAAAATGGGACTGAAAAATCACAATAGTGGAAGTGGAGAGCAAAACATTTCTTCTCCGGTTTTCACTCTACTGTATTATATCTAAATTACATATTTTATCATCTTAGCAAATCTAAAAAAAAGAACCCCAGAAACCAGAAAGGCCAGAAAACAGACAGTGTTGGATTTCCTAGGACATTTATGAGCATTTTTAATGACAGACCCATAGATAAACTAATAATTGATTACATTTTAGTCTTTTTAATTAACTTGGAAAATCCCAGTAGAGTATTTGGTGGTTGTACCAAGTTAAAAGTTTTGGGGGTTTGTTTTTGTTTTGTTTTGTTTTGTTTTTTCTGATTGCCCTTTGTTTGGAAAGAATTCTTCTTTTGTTTCTTTTATTTTTTCTGAGTCCCAATGAACTAATAAAGAATGTTTTTAATCTATCAAAGAAAACAGGGTGAAACATACACACACTTATAGATAACAGTTTGGGTAGGCACATTAAGTGCCTAAGCTTCGGGGGAAAAAAAAAAAACAAAAAAAAAACCCAAAACATAAGTTACTTAGCACTTTAATATGGGTTTTGCTTACTATGTTATGATAGAATCATAGAATCATGGAATTGTTTGGGTTGGAAGGGACTTTTAAAGGTCATCTTGTCCAATCCCCCTGCAATAAGCAGAGACATCTTTCACTAGATCAGGTTGCTCACAGCCCCATCCAACCTTATGTTGAATATTTCCTAGGATGGGGCACCTATCACCTCACTGGGAAACTTGTTCCAGTGTTTCACCACCCTCATGGTAAAAAAAATTTCTTCCTTATGAGCTTGGAAAGTCACCTCTAAATTAATTGGAACTTTTACTGAAAAATAAATTAATGGTATGTGATGATAACTTTATGGCAGAGTGTCTGCCTTATCTTTTGTGACAACATAGCATGAATAAAAATGTATTTTTTATTATGAGAGTCACTATAAATCCATCTATTAACTTTCTTCACAAGAAAGTTATGGCAAATAGTAGTGAATTAAACATTTGTGAAAATTATTTTAGCGCTAGAGGTAGCAAATTGCTCATTGACATGAGTTTTCCATGCTTGTCACATCTTTACCAGTTCATTAACTTAATTTTTTCTTCAGTTTTATGGGAATACACAAAGCAAAATCAGACTAAAATGCAAAATTCACTGTAGCAACTCTACTCAGACTACAAGACTACTGACTCTGAATAATGTTACTACTCAGAAACTGAATATTCAAGGAATATACTGGAAGCAAAAATCAAGCCTGAAGCAATCAAGATTTCTCATTTGGATAAAACTATTATGTTTTTGAATGCAGAGATGAATCAATACAAAAATGCATTATAGAGTCTGATTTTTCTATTTATTTCAGTAGTAGCAAGATCCAGGTTTATAAGTAAAAAATATTCTGAAAATATCAGGTAAAGTCTGTGGTTCATTTTATGCTATGATTCCACAGTACTGCAACCCTCAAATTGCTGCTGTTGTACACAGTGTACTTTGATGTTTTCTTTTGTTCCATGTTTGTACAGTTGCAAGGCCAAAAGGGGTCTTAACGAATGACAAAGGTGCATAGATGATAAAAATGATTAATTATAGTAAAATTCTAATCTCATTTCCAAATAACGTGAAGGCCTAATGAAGGCTACCATTTTTAAATTTTGCCATTATTTTCACAGTGTAATGGTACGTTGTTGTACAAAAGTATTTCTGCTTTTAATTTCTGTTTATAGTAAAACAGCTAGGATACTGCTGGTTATTTTTTATACAGTGCTCTTCATAATTTCGTTATCTCACCAAAGTAAAATAATTTATCTTAGATATTAAATTGAACTAAAGCTTTTCAAAAGCCTTGCTGCACGAGACACTGAGTTAATATGCATGACAAACTTTTAACAGTTTTCTTATGGCTAAGAGGATATTAGCTTCTTTAGAGACTCTCAACATCTGAGGGATTTAAATATTTCTGAGGTTTCAGATATGAAAGACAAAAGAAGAAGCTGCACATGCAATTGTTGTATAACCCTCTGGGTAGTTTGCAAACTATTTCCTCTGTGCAGGGCAGAGAGGATATTTATCTGTTACAACACCAACTTCAAGCTACAGAGGTTTTTTTTGTTTCTGAACAAGATGGCAGCTGTCATAATAACCCATTGCATGACTCCATTGCCTGAATTGTTACAAAAAGGATGTTCTCCACAACTTGTCAATACTCTTAATAGTAAGGAATAAATCTTCTCAATAGTGTTCTTATTAGGGAGCTTGGCTTAGGATTTGTAAATTTTATTTGACATCTAGCAAGGTAATCAGACTGCTAGTACATTAAAAAAAAATTCAATGTAAAATTTAATAGAGTGACAAATCTCATTTTAGACATTGTATTGATCATTTCTTTAAGCTGAAAATTAAATCTCAGCAGGAGGTGGAAATTTGTTATGTCCTCCCACACCAAGGGAGTGTAGTAAAGGTTTTAAGAAGTACAAAACACTCATAAGCAATGAAACAAAAAAAAATGCATAGAGGATAACCTATTTTGATTACAAGTTATCTATGGTATCATAACTAAAAAATACAATTTTATAGTACTAAAGTGCAACAAAATTGTTATTTTTTCAAGCAAAATTTTATTGTACAGAACATTAAAAAAAAAAAAAAAAATCCAAAGGGGTTCTTCCTTTGCAACCTCAGTCAGTTGTTTCAAAGTGTTTACCAAATTGACAATGTTCTTCTTACGTTAAATTAACCAGAACCATAATAGAATTCCATGCAGTCTAACATTTACAATGTATGGAGCAGAATATAGGCACGCTACTTTTTTTTCAGCAGAGGATGCTACAAATTTAGAGGTACTGACACATGACCCACTTGCTTGAATCAATTTAATTCTACATAAATTGAGATATTTACTTCACAGATTGAGGTTGCACCTACAATTAAAATGTTAAGAATTTTCAGGACAGTGATACAGTTTCTACAGTAAATACCTCAATATGTCATGCAGGATTCATTATAGATGCTCAAAGTGATGTCAGATACCTTCTCCGATGTGGTGCTTGGAGTACAAGGTTTGGTCATTATGCAGATGTCCCAGATGTCTAATTTCTCTTTATACACAACAACATACACTTAGCTCTATGCGCTTCATCTTTGTGGTGAGTTTACTTCACGTCTTATTTGCACATCTAGACACCCTTGTGTCACTCTTACATGACATTACTAACAACATTTCTTAATGAAATTTGGAAGCCAAGACAATTCTACATCCCAATAAATGTCAAGACAAGAACTGCCGAGCTGTAAATACCTTTTTCCCCGGTCCCTTTTTCACAGTTAATACCAAGAAAACAGCACAATCGCCAATGCATATTTCCTCTCTCTTGTCATCATTCTAAAATTTTAATTGTTTTGTTGTTATGTCTCAGTATTCCCATCTCCTCTACCATGCTAACACTCTGTGCTTCTCTAAAGCGCACATGATTTTTGTTACTGTTTTCTATTTCTTTTCCCTGGCACCTGTTTTAACTCAAAAGATAAAATAAAAATATTTTGTGTATTTGTACAAGTAGCGGAACTCAAATCTCATCTTACAACCTTCACTTCAGAGATGTTCAAGTGGGATACTAATGGCGAGTGCAAGACAAAAAGCAGTTTGCAGATGGCAGAAAAGTTACTGCTGAACCATGATTGGTCTTCACAGAGGTTTAGCTAAAAAAGTTATCATGCATGTATATGGAGAATTTATCCCTAAGTACACCTTTAAACATCTAAAGATAACTACCTGTTGGATGCTGATGTAACACAAATGTCACAAGTGAATGGAGCGCATATAGACCTTGTCAGAATTTTTCTCCATCAGTGCAAAGGTAGACTAACAAATGTCTCCCATTCCCCCATTCCCAATACAATAAACTCTTACAGAAAAATGATGCTAGAAAACATTTAAACATAAGAAGCATAAAGTCATTTAACATTCAGGAAAAATGTGAAAAAAAAAATCCAAAACCTCTGTAGAACAAATCTACAGTTTAAGAGTTTTTAAGTAGAAACCTCTCAAGCAGTGCAGCCACTTGAATCATATACGTTCCCACTTCACTTTCTTTTATTATACATGAGCAAGCTAACAATGTTTACCAGTACCTGAAAAGGCTTCCCTCTTCTGAGTTATAATTCTTAGACACATCTCAGTTTCAGCTGAAACAGCTGTTCTACATCTCATACATTAAGTTGACCCATTTATATTCACAACATACTTTTCTGTGAGTCAATAAGAACTTTTCAGGGCTCCAGACTTCTGCCATATTATTCATATTAGCTCATCAGAAAATCACTGCAACCTGCTTAGGCTGTTCCTAGTAAGGACTTCTTGGGGATCAACATCAGCTGTACATAGCAGATGGTCTTAGCACTTCACCAAATCATCAGCAATCCTCCTGGTCCTGGCAGTTTTCTTGGTGTCATTGTTTAGGCTCGTCTGGCCACTAAATGATAAACAGATGCTCTCTTTAACCTCTCTCCCTTCCCAGAAGACAAGAGAGAAAGAATGAGAAAGAGAGACTTATGGGTTGAAAAGAAAGTGATCTACTTTAATTAAATAATAATAATAAAAAGATCATATATTAATAACATAATATTAATAAGAAAATAATGAAATATATACAGTATATACAAAGCCAATATTGATCTCACATGTTGATGATCACGTCACCATCAGGCACTGGGAAAGTCTCAGACAGGACTCAACAACAAATGGGAACTGGATTCTGGAACTGGATTCAGAAATACATAGATCAGAACAAAAGGCAGATGAACAGACAGAGTCCTCCTCAGATGTCAGCCATTGAAGAAAGGGGGCTGATCCTTTGATCCCTCAGCTTTTATACTGAGCATGAGGTAGATGGGATGGAACACCCTGTTGGTCAGTTTTGGGTCACCTGCCCTGTGCACTCCTCCCCACAAATGCGACTTCTCTACACTTTTCTGCTTCTGACCCTCCTAAAAGCGCATATAACAAAGTTAGCTGACCTTGGTTGTTATAGCAATAACAAGAACTTCTCTGCATACCATTCCTTGGCATTATGTATAAAAATCAGACGTTATCTGCTAGAAGTACTGTTTGAAAAATATGCCATTAATTTCAGTCAGTGCAGTTAGTTAGAAGAGACTTAACTGAAAAGTAAAATTAGTGGAAAGAAAATTGGCTGGTTTAGCCTCAAACCAGGACATTTGACAAGAGATTTGGAACTATGGGTACTTGTGAACAATCAATGGACTTGTTTTCCCCTTGCTAAAGTGGAAAAGTATCAGATTTCAGCATGTCCAGACATCTGGCTTAATTGTAAGTATGTTTACAGATAGTGCCCAAATGTATTTTGTAATTAAATGCACATATATGATTAGCTGAAACCCAGTAGAGTCATTAACCGATGAGACATAGTTCTGGTTTTTTATTGTTTATATAAAATTCTGAGTGAGCTAAGATCAAGAGTTACTTACGTATATAATAAAATAATCTATGAAAGAAAACATCATCTGACAGTGTTCTTGAAACAACTCAACCAGTCCTTATTGAAATAGTATTTAAGGATCACTTAGAAATGTACTGTCTAAAAATATATGAATATAGCAAAAGGAACAATTACATCTTGAGTTCTCAAGGAAAATTTAGTCCTGTGAAAACCTTGACAGAATACAATCTGCGTTATTTGAGCTTCATTTGGGAAGAATTACATACTCAAAATATTTACTGAGTTGTAATTTCGTAGCACCCTTCAAAAACTTGTTCTATGTATGAGAAACACTATGGTCATGAATATTAAACAATAATTAATGTCAACATGTTTTAATGAGAAGTAAAGGGTATGCTGACACACAGGAATTTAGTTCTCATATCATTGTACTAAAGACTTGATACATGCACTCTGAAAATGTTCAAAATGTTGTCTTCAATGTATACAAGTTTCTGTATTTTTTCTGTGTATGATGTATAAAATTTCATGGCTACTTCTGATATTTATATGCCCAGCTCTTTTAAAAATTAGCTGAAACCACACCCTTCTATTTTAATTAAATTTAATCTTTAGGAACAATAATCAGATAATCCCTCTATTATTTTTTTTTTCAACCCTTTTTGTCTCTTAGCATCATTTCCCGCATTGACTTCTTTCCAGCCCCAAGAAACTTCCAGATTTTTTTCTCTGCAAATATTTTATATATGTTATTTAAAGCTGTATATAAATAATACAAAACTCAGAAATATTATTGAAAGAAGGGAGAGAGAACTCATAATTTTAATTTCTTCCTGAACCATAAGACAGCACGATACCTCAAGTAGGATATTTCCTTCTGTTTTCTTTTGGATCTATAATGTAGGAACTGAGAGCTCAATAGAAGCACTTCTTCAACAATATCCTGAAATAAAGCAAAGAGGTCCACTCTGAACCTGCCTAGTTGCTCAGATTCCCAAGGGATTGCAATGCCATATACAGAAGACAATGAAAAAATATAAATCTACACTTATATAAATTTATAAGCCTTCACTAGGATTTAGAAAGGTCTAAAGAATTCCTTTGATAATGCATTCATAAGTTTGTGCAGTGTGACTCTTGTCACTAAAAGCTGTAATTGCAGAAGTTGCAGTTTCCTATGTTCACATTGCTGAGATTCATCACATTTGTATTTAGAATGAGTATTTCCTCCTTCCTTCACTGAGTGGTTCAGTATTTGTATCCTGGTCCAGTGCTGCCACAATAAAATTAGTCTTAGAAGGATTTCCACAAAGTCAATATTTTTATTTATTTATTTATTTGGTGTATTAAAGGTTGTCCATGTTTCACACTGTCAAATGACACATAACATCCTAACACATGCTTGCTTTTTGTATCTTGAGAAAAGATTTAATGCCAGTGCATGAAAGGGTTTCTTAGTTGCATCTTGATTCTAGGTCACTGCAAAGTGTTTGATCTTTGATGCTGGTGATTTTACAGAATTTCTGTAACTGCAGCTATTTGTACAATATTTGCTGATAAAATGATTAACAATACTGGAAGTCAGATCTGCAATAGTGTTCAACTTCAAAATACTTCTAGTTTTTATTAATACAGTGTGGTAGATGTTACAGCAACCAAATGAGCAAAAATGCAATGCTTGTTTCAAACTTAAGAATTCAAGATTGCCTTTTTTTCAGCTATTATTAGCTAGCTTTACTCAGACTTTTGTCTTACAGGGGTGGTGTTCAAATCCTGTGAATACTCAAGAGTTCTCTCCAGTGTGGTCTGATGGTGCTTAATAAATTAATATATATAGTTAAATTTCGTAGCACATGAATTTACTGTGAGCTGTCTCTCTGCTTGCTGTTTTTTCAAACTAGATGTCAGATATAAACATGTATGATAGACAATGAACAAGATACTGATGCTTTAAATACTGAAAAGTACTGCCACATGAACAAAGCCTTCAGGGAAACCATCACTGAGTTTGTCAAAGAGTTGGTTTTGTTGCCAAGATACCTACTCCAGCTTCTCTATTACTGAGAATTATGTTGTCAAAGCAAGGGAAAATTCACATTGTTCGAAATGTCAAGCAAAACGCTTTTCCACCAGACAGTTTATGCTTGGATAAAACTTCAGTAAATAAAACTCCTCACTGACTTCTGCTTGTTAGCTTCTACGTACATAGTCAATGCTAGAACCTGTTTACAGGAACTGTGAGAAGATATAAAAAGGTCTAATTCCCCCCCCCCCTCCCCCCCCACCCCCCCCCCCCGGGAATACTTACTTTAAAATATTCTTAAAGGATGCTGTTCTAAATCCTTGCAAAAATCTCTAAGCAGGTATACTGGCCAGTTCGCTGTCTTCCTCAGGCCTAAGGGCCACTATAACTTAAGTCCACTCTTTTTGAGTTTTACATTTTGAGTATCCATGGAAAGTTTTCTAATAAGAGTTGTCTTTTCCCTTTTTGGCTTTTGAGGAGCTCCATAAAGATGCTATTAACTGGAGTACTTTTTGTCATTTAATATCAGCAGCGTTTTTGTTTGTGTCTTGCCTGAAAAAAGCTGCAAAAAATATAGAAGCAGCATGATGGTTTGGCAAGTTTTGCTGTAATTGTTTATAGACTTAACTTCAACAGAATTTATATACTAGTACCTTTGTGTTCCTGGCAACCTCAGCACGTAGGAGATAAAGAAACTCACTCACTTTTACAAGTTGACTTTCAAAATCAGTATTCTCATTGTTTCTCATCAATAGTTTTGCAGATGACAATCAGGAAAAACTTGCTCTCTATTTTTTTTATTTTAGTCAACTTAATATGCACCTAAAGCACTCTAATATGAGTTACCATAGATCTAAAACCCTGGAAGATCACTGGTTCCATCAGGGTCCTTATTAAGAATTGCAAATTTTGAAAAATGGCTTCTTTTGTTGGTCTTCCTAACTAAGGATTTCTGTGCATTATAAGCTCCAGAAATCTTACGGCTTAATTTAATAACTTTTTGAACTAAACAAAACAGAAAATATTTGTATGGTGTTGGATTTCAGCAAAAATGGGAAATATTGTCAGTGGTGGAGAATTTTACTGCACAACAGAATACTAACCAAGCAAATAAAAATATTTTTACTTGGTTTTCAACATAATAAATCAAAATTCTCAAAGATGTTCTGAAAATGTGTGTGTGTCTGTGTGTCTGTTTAGAGATTATCAGTTTGGCATGCAGTAGGCACATGTTAAAGTTTCACTTTACTTAATGGGTTAATTTAGCTTTGTGAGCAGTGATGTAATTTATTTATGATTTTCTCTGTTATGTGTGAAAATACAACTGATGCCATCAGCTTGTTGAATAGATACTCTCAAAAGTTCTCTTCCTCAAAAAAAAAAAAAAAAAAAAAAAAAACCAAACCAAGAAATCAACAGTGATAAATGGGCCTTTTCTATCTCACTTGACAATTACAATGATCCATTTTCACTATCCCCGCAGCTGGATGTAGAAAAAAATTACTACAAATGCTACCTAGAATTCCTAAAAACACTACCTAAAATATGATTAAAGGTACAAAATGTTGATAGCCTTCAAGGAACTCAGACAAAGAAGTAAAGCTTGTATGGAATTTCTGTGTCTAGCTTCATCAGTGTTAAACCACAATAGACTTATATTTGGGTCTTCCTCATTTATTAAATACAAATGGACATAGATATGAAATGGCCACCGTAGCACCTAAAATGGTGGTCTAGAAATGGTGGTATACAGAAGAGACTAATGAACTTCAGGCAGCTAATATACTTTTCTAACATTAAAAAAGCAAACACAAAACAAGTCCAAAACTTGACACTGCCAAAGCCACCACTAAACTATGTCCCTAAGCACCACGTCTACCCATCTCTTAAATACCTCCAGCAATGGTGATTCAACCACTTTCCTGGGCAACATGTTCCAATTGTTAATATCCCTTTTGATGAAGAAATTTTTCCTAATATCCATCTTAAATCTCCCCTGGTGCAACTCGAGGCCATTTGCTCTCGTCCTATTGCATGTTATTTGGGACAAGAGACCAACCCCCACCTCACTACAACCTCAGGTAACTGCAGAGAGCGATAAAGTGTCCCCTCAGCCTCCTTGTTTTAACTAGCCTATCTAAGGTGGGTTAAAATACAGCAAATACAAATTTCAATCTATTTGAATTTCCATGAATGTCAAAAGAAAAGTGTCAACCTATACAGAACCTTTGATTACACATGATTGCAGATGGAGTTGGAATGTATTCTATTATCTTTCCAAAAGTAAAAGCAATAATGATAACTGCAAATTTCTTTAATACATAACTGATTTCTTAAGCAGAAGTCTTACCTTTTAAATTTAATAATTCTCATCCATTACTATGTTCTTTGCAAGAAATAAAATAATTCATATTAAGGCTAAGATGTCTGTATTTTTCAGTAATGATGAGAAGACAGTGAACCTTCTGTTCATAAGGAAAACAGTAAGTATATAAAACTAAGTCAACAGTACTGTATGTCTTTTGAAATTATAAAAAAAAGGTAATAATTTCTTATTTACTAAGAATGTAGCAAACTTGTTAGGGGGAGTATTGGGAAAAGTCAGAAAGAAGCTGTATCATTTAAATACATTGCACAAAATGTGATTAAGGTACTTACCATGCTGATGTAAGAAGACAAGTGGCCTATTTCACAGCAATTTAGCTCACCTTATGTCTTGTCAAGAGCGACGATGGAATTCATCTCACTTAACTTTAGCTATATAGAGATTGAATATCTCACATAAACTAATCATATAGGCTCCTTTTGTAATCAGTGGCAACAGTCACACCACGAGGGGAGTTATTCTCCCAGCTTCTTTCATTCTCCTGCCTCTGCTAACTAACTGTGACTAACCGAAATGCCATGGCTAAATTCCAGAAAAATAGAATTGGATGAGATGATTCCAGCCCTCAGAAACCTCTGCATCTGTCTGTTCACCAATGCTGCAATAACGTTATGGTCTCAAAATCACATACAACTCTGATACCAGATTTTTCTATTGATTGTCAGCACCATTAAGATTAAAAATTATTATAGATCTATTTAATGATGATACCACCATTAAAGTATTAGTAAAGACAATAGGTCAAATGTGCTGCAAAGCACAGAAGATTAATGCTGACAAATGAAGGTTGTTTCACTGCCTGTGGTTATCATTAGCAGTCATATGGGCTTCCAAAGGGGCTGAAGTAGGATTCACTGAGCAATCCAGATTATGAGAAAAGCAGTAAGGTACCTTCCTAGAGGCATCCTTAGTTAATTAGTATTTGTATATGTAAAAGAAGAGTAATTACGAAGCTAATCCCATAATTTTGACCTACTGCAACTTTATACATCTGAATGTTTAATTACAGACATTGAAAAGTACAGTACCCTACTTCTGAGGACATTTTAGTGGTTTGAATTCTTCACAAACTTCATATTTAAGACTTCACCTTTAATCCATAATACTGTACTACTTAAAGAGTTTAAGAATAAAATTAATAAAAAATAACCATTACAGATGGTAGAGTTCTATTAAAAAATCTTCAATGTAAAAATCCTTACACTATCATGTTTTATGGGACAATGGGATGTCATATGACATCCCCTCTTTTTTTTGGACCTTGGAAGTCAAGAGTCTGTCTGCTTTCACTGTAAACATCAAAGATTTAATAATTATTTTCTGGTTGCTATTTGTATGCACTAAGTACCATACTATATCTTCTCAGATTGGTTTTGACTAATTTGCACAAGATACATATATTGATATGAATAATGTTGATTTCTACAGCCCAGGATACCTTTTTATAGTTCATTATATATTGGGCATATGCAATATTAGTGGAATATCAAAAATGTAAAAGCAAGTTATAATCAAACTTCTAAAAATACATTCAAATTAAAAAAAAGTGTTAAAAAAGACATTTCAAACTTCAGTAAAGTAGTCATTTTAGTACTTTATCTCTCCCTATAAGAACTATTCTTGAAGTCTCTTATATAAGGAAAAGTTGAGCAAATGTGAAATATTCATGTGCGTAACACAACAACATTTCTTTCTGACTTCCATAAGAGAACAGTTTACCCCTTGAAATGTAAATACTACTAATCCTTATAATGTGGCTTCTTCTTCATTGTGCAGCTGTGCTAATTTGCATACATGACCCAGGATCCAGAAATCTGAGGAAATGAGTAGGCCAGCAAAATATATTACCGAGTTTATGTGCAAAGAAAGGAAAGAGAAAAACAAGACAATAATGAATCAGAAAAGCAAGATAATATTTTGAAATACTTTAACACTACAGATGAAAATCACGTCTTAAAGTTTGCTGACCCTCATTGGCAACATGTGGCAACAGTCTGAAGGAATGATAAGATGAACTTCTTATGACGAACAAATGGATTGCTATGTGCAAGGCCCCATAATCTGCTTAATTTCAGGAGTGATTTGTAAATCAGATGTAATCACTCTGTCTATTATGCCTCCTAAATAAGTCTTCAATTCCTTGGTCAGTTACAGCTAAAGTAGTAATTTTTTTCAAAAATGAGCAAGCCACAGCATATGCTGCTATTTGGTCATAGAAATAGATAAAATATATGTGTAAAAAATAAATGCTTCATAACAAAAGGGAAGGGACACTGAATACAGAAGAAAGAAGTGGCAAAGGTTCTGTAAGAAATCAGGTTTTATTGCTGCCATTATTCAGGTTTTACCAGTCCCACTACTCACAGAGTAACTTGCTTATACAATAATCAAATAAGAGGATCTTTGTGTATATGAAGTCGTCTTCTTTATTCTCTTAGGTTAAACTGTATTTGTCTTCTCTTATATGGGACTCTGCATGTCTAATATCTAATATTTGTAAGTGTTCTTTTGTTTCTCAGATAAGGGGGAAAAAAAGGGTACTTCAATTTTTTTCAGTTTTCTCTCATTTTGCTTACTGAGTAAGAACAAAGTAATATTGTTATCTCTAAGAAATATGTTTATTTTTTTCTTTTGTAATTTTAGCTTTGCTGAAATTCCAGATTTCATATTCTTTGTACAAGATAGCATTAAGACGCGTTCAGAAACAGTCCTCTTTACCCCTTGTCACTGTGGGGGAAGGATCATCAAGCAACATGACACTGTTAAGCTTGGTTTATGAAGTGGGACAAGTAGGAGAAGCTTTGTGTCAGAAAGGCTTCGCACATGCACTGTCATACACACATGTACACACACACACACACACACACACACACACCACATTCCAATTAATTAAAATCTGCGCGAGTAACCACACCAGTAAGTCAGCATGGCCCAGCCTGGAAAAATACAACATCCAGTCCCTCAGTGCCCATGTCAGGATCTGTCACTGACTCTTCAGGACCTCTGTTCTATAAGATTTGGTTGGCTGTGTGACAATGTTCTGCCAGTCTCTATGACTGCGTGGGTTTATATCCAGGTGTTGGTACAGGTTGTCAGCCAAATCAGTTCACAGTGATATCATGTCACGTCATCTTTCCTTCCAAGTAAGGTCCTGAAGCTTCTAGGACAAGTCTTTAGTGAAGATGCTATAGCTATAGATCAGTGATAGTTTGAGGAATTCACCCTGTTGTTCTAGAAACTGTTTTACCTTTCCAAACTGATGTCAAGATTAACACAGGTTTTCTCACTCAGTTTTGCACTAAGCCATTAGGCCCATGCACACAACTTTGATGAAGGTTCATTTTCACGTTATTATTTGAGTCGTACCTTTTGGTAGAGCTTTTGCAGAACTACCTATAAACATAGCAATATTTGTTTTAAGATTCTGCAGAAATTATGTACATTTTATAGTTTAATCATGGATACATTGACATCTTGTGACAAGCTAATGCAGGTATTCTTTACACCATTGTATCAGAACTTGAATATTTCAATATTTCAAGAAATATATATTTATAATGATTATACAGTTTGGGGTTTTTTGGTTTGTTTTTGTTTTTTTTTTGTTTGTTTGTTTGTTTGTTTGGTGTTTTTATCAGACTATATTGTCACTTGTCTCAGAGAAGATCTGTAGAAACACAGCTTTAGATGACTAGTATTTTTTGCCTCTGTTTCTACCATACTGAACTTCAGATACTTCACATTGATACCAATACTGACATTTGTAAAAAGAAAAAGGAAAATTACAAAGAATTCTTTCTTATTATGGGAGAGAAATCTTCCAGAAATTGTGAGTGTCCTCACAGATATTATTGAGAAAATGAAATACATTTTTAAACAACTTTTTAGTTCTCTATAGTTTTTTGTTGTTTTTTTTTTTTTTAAACGTTATCCATAAGGATGGAAATAATGAGCCAACAAAAAACTTCAGAAGTAGTTCTCCCAGAGCAGTTGTCTATTTGACTAGAATAAATACTTCATTAAGACAATGTCTAAATTGAGCAGTTCTTTAACAAGGGAAATAAAAAAAAAAAAACAACCAACCAAACAAACAAAACAAAAAACAAAACCAAAACACAACAAACAAAACACCAACATACAGCTTGATTATTCAGGACAGAAGGAATGGGACTCAGCTCACTTAAAATCAGACATCTATATCTGAACTAGCCTCTCTGGGAAAGATTCAATTGCCTTAACATAAATATTCAATGCTATTTTTAACTCTCTGCAATATTTCCCCTGGCATCCATCATGACTTCAGCTGATCTCATCATTAAGAGCCATACCCACCATGCCCATGAAGGCATTTCAGGTGCTCCAAGCATCTATACTGGCAATAGACTCCAAAGTTTAAGAAGCATCCTGACTGCTATTTTATTTTGATAGCAACCAGAAAGTAATGTTCATTTTAGAGGGATAATTATTCTAATTTATTTATATGTCTGTTTGAGGAAGATAAGAATGGGAGTGCCAATTTCTCTTCACTGATTATAAGTCTAGACAACTACTCCACATGTAAACGTTTATCTTAGAGCTCACTCAGGTAGAATTCAATCTGATAACAAGATTCCTAGATTTAGTTATCTATGTGTAAATCCGGCCTCTAAACTCCTGTTGTAGTTAACAGAGATTAAATCAAGACAATAAACAAACTAGAGAGGGACTCAATTTATTATCTACTAAGAGTTTCTTTTGTCTGACTGAATATACGTGTCTAGTGCCATTCCCATGGCCTCAAACTATCAGTCCAGCTCTCCTGTTTCCTGTGCTATATGCAATTGCTCCATAAGAATGTCTCGGTGTCTCATGTAAAACCAGGCATCCATACTAAGACAACTGAGTTGAGTCAAAGTCAATTTTTGGAGTTCTCTCTTCATTTGTACTGTGTCATTGTGCCTACCTAGCTGGTATTGTTCGCTGTTTTACTATCAAAATAAGTTCTGTTACGGTGCTTACCCAGCTAGGAAGAAAACAGGGGTATGTATGTCTCACCCACAGAGGAAGAAGCAGCACTGAAGGACATCCTCTGTTATCTGACAATCCAAATGACTAGTTTCTTTCTGGTCCACCTTCTCAGCTTGAATCTGGATGTCCTCTATGAACTTTATCCCAAAGGCAAGACTGACAATAATGGGAAGAAAAGACTGTCCCCTGATCCAGGAACCTCTGTTGCCTTGTGCTTTGGAACATTATCCTGGCAAGGTTGATGTGGATGTTCACATGAAGAGGAAATGCAAGCATATTGGAGAGCAGCACCTGGCTTTAAAATAACACCTTTTTCATTCACTATATGGTATCTATTGAAAAAAATAAAATTAGTTATAGGAGGAATTTATAATGTTTCTGAGTATTTTGTTCTACTATTCTAGTGGCCAGCATCTGCAGAGAAAAAAACAATATCAAAAAAACCCCAATAATGTACAGGTTGATTGTCATGGTAGAAGAATATAATCGTAATAAAATGGCAATGGTCTTCCTAATTGCTGACACCAGGACAAATGAATCTCCTAAGTTCTGGTACTCAAATGTACACCCACTGGCCCCCACACATGAACACCACCACCTCTGTCCCCCAGATCTCCCCTGTAGCTGATTCTCATACTCCCAGTGTTTCCAGCACTCTCTGGAAGCTAGATCCTAGACCTCTTATTCTAGTCACCAGTTACTTTTTGACTGCTCTGATTTGAATTTTGCTAGTGAATTGCTCATACATACATGCACACACACAGGATGTTCCCAAGGGAAACATACGCACAGAATGGTTCATGCAGTTCCTGGTACCCAGATCTATGGGCCCTTGTGACCCAAGGCCTCTTCTCCAGTTGCTGGCACTGAGACTTTCACACATATGTGCACAGAATATAAAGCCCTATCACCCAGGAAAATAATTGGAAATGGTATTTAATTAGAAGACAGTACAGACTCCACGGGAAAGAACCTACATAGCTGTTCCAAGGAGAAAAAAGTTTTCAAAATTTGATTTCTGCTGTGACAGAACACCCGGAAATCTTAAAAATTCATTCCCCAATCATTCATGTCCAAAAAGAAAATATACTTTTTATAGGAAACTCTCTACTAGCGTGACAAACACTGAAGCTGTTTTCCAGGCTACATCTTGCCATATCAATGTGACTAAGGAACAGATTATCAAAGTCTGATACAAGTCCCTCTGCAGTCAATGAAAAATCTTTCACCAACTTCAATGTATTTTGGATCAATGCTTAATTAAATCAGTTACCTTTTCCAACTGAAAATAAGCTACATTATCTGAGGAATTTAAAATTTGAACTGATATGGAGTTTAAAAGTTTTTGAATACAACTGAAAAAAAAAAAGAAAGGATAATGCAGCTTTTCCTCAGTCCAAGTGACTTGTCAGGATCTTTTTTCATTTGGATACTGGGTTTTGCCATGGCTCTCCCAAAACTTATTACAAAATGACTGAATGATTTATTTGTTAATCCTGCCATAGAAATATCATCATTCTAAGACTAACATAGCCATTTTCTTTTTTTGCATCAAATATATTAACAAAATGTCACTAACAATGATGATAAATATCAACAGGAGAAACACAAAGCAAACATTAAGGTATATCGGTGAGGTACTGTTCCATGAAACTGTTTCTATTTTTTCTAAAATACACAAAACAACCGTGCTTTGCAAAGAAGCTCAAATGAGGTATTTCAAATTTCCACTTTAGAAGTTTATGATCTTTCTTAAAACATTCAGCAAGAAGTGTCCAATGGGTTTCTTTCTTGTTCAGCTCTTCTTCAGCCACAAAATGCAATACAAAATAGCGTGTCTGAATTACCTAAAAAGCAGAAGCAAAATTATGAAGAAGAAAAGCAAAACTGGAATAACAGTATAATAGAAGGTAGTATTTGTTAGAAAAGGGAAGGGAAGGGAAGGGAAGGGAAGGGAAGGGAAGGGAAGGGAAGGGAAGGGAAGGGAAGGGAAGGGAAGGGAAGGGAAGGGAAGGGAAGGGAAGGGAAGGGAAGGGAAGGGAAGGGAAGGGAAGGGAAGGGAAGGGAAGGGAAGGGAAGGGAAGGGAAGGGAAGGGAAGGGAAGGGAAGGGAAGGGAAGGCTTCCTGCTTAAAAATAGGTCAGCAATCTTAGCGAATGATTTCCTGAGTCATCCAAACTTCTAAACTGTATCTTCTGCTTATGACTATGAGTTGTAGCTGTGGTTTATGTCTCATCCCCTGGAAGATTTTCCAGGTCTATATGATATAATAAAAGCTATCCTTTGACCAATACAGCAGTAGTTTTTAGTTTCCTTTCTTAAGTATGCATGAAAAAGAAACCCAGAATTCACTTCTAACAGCTCCCAAGTGAAAACTCCTTCTGTCTTGTCTTCAAAAGAATTTCATGTCAACTTAGTTTTAGCGATAATATTAGAAGGATATATATTACATGTGGAGAAAGATAAGAAGTAGTAATTGTAATCTAAAGTCTTTTTGCAGAAACATGTTATTACTGAGCTCTGACAAAGAACCTGAAGCTGTTAAAAGTCTATTCTTTGGTCTGTTAACATCCTTATTTAAGCATTGTTATGAAAAATAATTTGGGAGTGTTTCAAAAGCCAAGTACAGTTATTACAAGAGTTTTATTAATCAAGTAACTCTAAATTAGGTGTTATTTCTTTCAACTAACCATCAGTGAAAAAAGATTTTAAAAGTAGATATTACCTCCTCTTTTACTGTCTCCCTACTTTAACAATTGCATGGAATAACATCCCTGTTATTCTAAAATTGGGAAATGACCACTAAAGGCATTTTTAAAATGGTATTATTCTCAGATTTCACCTTAGTTTAGGTTCCTTTTTCTGTTTTTCAGGGATGTGTTTTGCTTATTATTGTACAATCTCTCATTTGAACCTTTTCTACCTTTTTTCCCTGGGAATGAAGATTGGTCTCTAAATTCTTGGGAAATAAACACATTAATAATGATTCAGCATGAATGAGTAAGAAAATATGAAGTTCATTCTACTGTCAAACAATAGAACATTTGCTGTTTCAGATTATGTCTGGAACTTTTCACATAATTTCCTTAAAGCTGCTTTAAATTATTTTCTTCCTTAATCCTTCAGAACAGCTGAATCTCTTTGGTATTAATGCTATCCGTGGAAACGTCCAAATTTATCTCTGTAACTTTATGTGTTCTGTGTTTATTACATCTTTAAGAAGACAGGTTAAAAAATAATCTTAAATTAATTTTAAAATCTTCTCAAATTTTTCCATCTTACTTCCATACATTTTTATGAATAATGGCATAGTCTAAGCAAAAAAATCTTAATTCTAACCAAATAACATGAGAGAGAATTTAGTCTTAAAGTCTACATGCTATTTAAATTTCAAAAAGTTCTCAGACATGTTAAAGAAAAAGACGGACACATACATGGAAAGCCAAGTAATTTTTTTTTTTTTTTTTTTTTCCTGCAAAAAAACAGGGAGTAAAATCTTGGTCCAGATGAAAGTATTTATCAAACAAGAATGACATTGTCTTTTACCCAAGGAAAAAAACCTAAAAGATAAGCCAGTTTTTCCCATCAGTGATGATAATGCAGCAGAATTCATTAATCCAGTTTACAGGATTCTCGTTATATGTTCCTTTTAAGTAAGGCCAGGGTTAAAAAAATGACAAGTGTGCCTGAATTTAAAGTGATAATAGATCAGACCTTACCGACAACTGTACGATAGTTTTAACTTCCACGTCCTGGTAATCGTATTGTTCGTTTTCACAGCTCCCTGGCTGATAGAGTTTGAAAAGTAATCCATTTAACCTGAGGTTGGCACAGGTGACCAGAAGTATTCAGATTTCTGTGCATACTGCTTCTTTACCTGAGAAACAGTGATTACGTATTTGAAAGGAAAGTGGCACTAGTTTCTTCCCAAATTCAACTTTGTACATGAATGACATTCACAAAAAATATGTGATTTTTCTTTCAGGGTTATGTCATTCAATAGCTGTTTTTTGTTTTGTTTTGTTTTGTTTTTTATTGTTTTCTCTTTTTATATTAATATTTTTTAGTCATTCAAATAAAACTGAAAGTATGTATTAGCAATGACAAAGTGAGATCAGATGCCAGAAACTGTTTACTACCTGTCTCTCCTCAGCTTTTACGTTTATCTCTCTCCTCTATCTTTAAAAGAAATTTCTTTAGGAGTAGACTTTTCTAATAAGTGGACATATTTCGAGAGATCTATTGGTTTCTTCTACTTTTTAATAGGGTTTTCTTGTTCCTGCTTACCACTTGTTTTGAGACAGAAGTGTAACTCCCTGGTACTTAAGGTTCTATTACTGAGAGACAGAGAGGAGGAGACACAGAGACAGCTCGCCAGCTCTCTAATCCCCTAAAACATCTATTGCTTTTCCAATCCTCTCAGGAAATATGTGTTGCCCAAACCAGAACAGAGAAAAGACAGTATTCAGGTGTATAATTTCCTTTTTTTTTAAGTGCTATGCTTGCACAATGCAATGGACAACGTAAAAAACAAGCCACTTCAAAACCAGAAACCTCTGTGTGGGAATTTCTTTTCTTAGAATTTGTCAGTTTCCATGAAATCTAATAAGGTTCTTATCTTCATTGGAAATTGATCTCTTAACTGTCCATTTCCTTCCCTTTGTGCTTTGTCTCTAACCAAGATTTGGTTGATTGATTGACTTCTCATCAATCACAGTCTGTTCTAGATTGAATGCTACTTAAAATACCAATTAAAGCTCCATCAATCATGAGAAATGAGGTTAAGAAATTGTTACATTTACTAATTAACTGAACCAGATTGTTATCTTTGTTATCCTTTGCACAGTTAAAAGGGAAAAGGGAGAATTTTACAACAAATTTACCATTCCTACATTTCTACTGCTACCAATTTCAGTTTGGTCAATGTTTTCTTTCTCTGCAGAAATTGTCTTTCTTGTGATATGTTTGACAAAAGCTCTGTTTGATTTGACTGATTTTCAGTTAATTTTAGTGCAAGTAGGAGAGAACCTGTTTGTTACCTATGTCAAAACGGGACAGTCCAAGTAAGAGCAGTGACCCAGTACTGACCAAATTTGATTTGGTGGTGGGACCATACTTGGGGAGAAGAGCTGTAGAGAGACTTGCATTTGCAGGTGTTTAATTAATTTAACTATTAACTGAAAAAACTTAGGCATTTGTAGAAAAGAAGGACATGTATGGGGCAGCAGACCGGTTCTCCAGTGTTCATGGGAAAAAAAATCAAACACCATAATGTACCACTTTATGTGCTTTTTTCTAGGTAGCATGATTCTCCTCTTTCTGTTTTTCAGAATCAACATCTACTAATAAGTTAATTAAGTTTTTAATATATATGATTGATGGGTTTTGTTAGCATTAGCATATCTAAAGAATCTTCCTTTTTCTGTAACTGAAGTTTAGATTTGTTATCTAAGATATTTGAGCTGTTCTAACTTTGATGTAATAGAATTAGGATCCTTGATTGCATTTTTTTTTAGTTATTGTGGAACAGAGACATTTTGATAAATGATGATAGCAAGGGTCATAAGTACATTGCTTAGTAACGTAGCACTGAAATATTATAATAAAGGAAAAAGCAGACAGCTTGATCACATCAAATTCAATCATATATCTCAGTATTCATACATCAGATAGTGATAGAGTCATATCACAAAAATAGATGCTTTAATGTTCTATCACACAGTCTCTACATGTTCCATTTATAATTCATATTAATAGATACTAATCTAACATTTACTACAATAGAAATAAGGGAAATAGGACAGAAGAAAAAAATAAAATAGAGCATTAATGCTTTGACTATGAGACATGACTGATTTAAAAAAAAAAAGTTTGTTTTTTGTTTTTTCTTTTTTGTGTGTGTGTGTACCTTCAGGAATAAATATTGCCTTCCTAAATAAAAGGTATCAAAACCAGTAGAGAGTGAAAGGTGGCATAGTGTTAGCAGCTGGAAAAAATCATGGCTGATAAAATATCTTCCTGTAGCACAGGCCAAGTAAATGTTTTCAAAACTTAGTGTGTGGCATCTTAAACTACAAGATTAAGGTAATTAAAACCAAGCAAAAGCCCTGAGAAAAATTGTTCTGAACTTTTTTGTCTTCATGAATTATAGGATCAGCAGCCAGTTTAATGAGTTTACTGCTACTTTTCTCTGAGGCAACAGCAGCATCCAGTGGCCAACTGGCTAGGCTCAGCCTAGCTGTGCTGCCTGTGGACTGCTGGTGCCTTTTTCTGTATTTTCAGCTTTTATCCAATTGTGAAAGGAGCAGACAGGATTGAAGGAGGCAATATCACCACCTTGCAGGTTTGGTATGTCTTTGCATAAATTCTATATAGATTTTAATTTTGCTTTCCTCTATGACATGTATAACATTGAAGGAGGTGGAAGAAGTCATTCGGGACAGCTTTATGACTTTCCAGTTTGCTTCATTAAGTGTCTGTTTATTGACACAAGAACAAGTGAGCAGTAGGATATTCAGAACATTGTTTGGTATACATAACTTGTGGGGTCTCCATGCTGAATAGTGTACATAGGTGTTGTATAAGATGCAGTCTTAATCTATTAGAGAACTGTCAGATGAACTGGAAATGCTATTTTAGGGGTTATCAATACTGACTGTAAGTAGAATTGCAATAGTCTCTGCAGAACTTAAATGAGTTGAAGTTTTATTGTGTTTGGTCCTTTAAGTCAATTTTCAGGGTGGGGAGAAAGTTCTTGCTTCCACATGCTTAAAAAGAACTGCATAGAAAAAAAATATGAATGTTAACTATGTACAAGACACAGTCTGGGATTAAAGAATTTAGTTTGTGTTCCACAATGTTCTATTAAGAAGAGTCCTCCAGGCAAATGGAAGTAGATTAGAAAATACGTGATTGCTTTTCTTTGCCTTAGTAGTATTTTATTTTCAGATTTTATTTCTTTTTTCAACTTTATACATATAGCATCTATGGGCTGCACACCTTCTGTCTAACATGTAGCCATAGTATATTTTTGAAGATATCTTGGAAAAATTGTCTTCACAAGTCAGAAACACAGCTTTTGCAGATTGTGTTTGATTCATTGGCATAAGCAGTATGTCAATGACAAGGTATATGTTTTATACTTACAAAAGCAGCATTCTTACACACACAGAAGAAGGATATGGTAGGTTTGAATTCTAGTTCAAGAAAGATACAAATAAAAACTGTGTGATCATTTACTGACAATGTTGTGTATGCATTCTTGTCTGTGGACTACATTAATCATATTTTTTTGTATAGCATTCAAAGACGAAACAGTTTAGTGAAAGACCATGAGAGTTGAGAGGCCTGTGTACTCTTCTTTACTGGGCATGCATGAAGTGTGACAACTGACATAGTGGTCGATGTAGGCAAATCACTTCAGTTCTCTAAAGTCTCAATATGTGTTCTGATATCAGTTATGTGCATAATCTCAGTAGAACCAAGCCAAGATTTAAACCAAAGCATTTTGGAATATTACCCTTACAAAAATAATAATATGCAAATGTAAATATACACATACAAACATACCAAATTGATTGTGAGATTTTGTCTTTGTCTTTTCCAGGAATAGCTATTGCCTCCTTTCTTCCTTTACGAACTTTCCTCCCATTCCTACCTATATTTCCCTCTTATTGTGTGAAGGACTTGGTAAAAATATTATGTACCAGTACCTAAAGAGTTAAGTAGGTTTTTTGAGACTTATAAGTAAGTGGTGCACCGCTGTGTGCAATTAAGATTTATAGAGAGTAGGATTAATGGGCAGCAGTCAAGGACAATGGGAGGCTGTTCTGGAAAAAATCTAAATGGAAGAGACAGATTCATGCTAAGGGCACTTGTTTGAAATTGGCTGAATTAATTTTGGAAAAAAAAAATTCGTTTTAAAAGTCCTTTGTTCTTTAAAAGCATCCTTTAAATATTATAATATTAAATACCTTGTCCTTGTGTTCTTTCATTCCCTACATTTTCATGCACTCAGCTTGGTAGCAAGTCTGAGAGTTTTATAGCTATTTTCATTTCTTAAAATACTTTGTGAGGATTGGTTTGTTGCACAGAGAAACAGTGGATATGTAGCCCCTACAAGACACAGGGCGGTCTGCCCACAATAAGCAGCATTTTGTTTGAATGAGCAAATAGTAAAGACCAAGTGGTAAATTTACGGATAAACTACAACATACTAACAGAGAGATCAGACACAAGGTTTTATTCAACTATTATGACTCTGTGTAGTAACTAGTGATTGAAAGGTTTGGGGTTTTTTCTCTTCAGCTTTAGCTGGCTTAAACTTTGCCATTCCAAGATAACTAATTCTCTCCCTGCCTTGGAACTTTTTCCATTCCAAATGCATGTTACATTTCTTACATCTCAACAACGTCAATGGAAGGAGGAAAGGGAAAGGAACTAGAAAATCTGTATAAAACTTAGATGTGAAGAAAACAAGATGATCAATGTTTTAATTGTGTCCACATCACAAAATAATTTTCATAAATTTCCTGATGTTTATTTTAAAACACAAGTACTTCTACACAGAATTATTCTTCTGTTTAAAGATGCATAATTTTCAACTTAAGCGTATTAATAGCTAGAATAGATCTTTTTTTTTTTCTAAAAAGCATTTCCTCTTAATTTAAAAAAACCTTTCCTTAACTAAAAAAGCTTTTCCATAAACTCTCCAAAGATATTCCATAGATGAAAACAGTCTGTAAGTTCTTTCTGACATCAGTTTCCTCAGTTAAATGTATTAATAGTTTTGTGTCCTGAACATACTAGTAGCTCTCTTGCATCTGTTCAAATCGATCTTTTCTGAAAATTGTTGAACACACCATATTCCTTTCTGAATAATTTACAGTATTAGAGTAACCAATTTTCCCAACTTTCACTGTTGACTAGTATATAACTATAAAAAAATATATATTTTTATGATGAGCAAATAATTAATTCATTTGGTGTCATTTTCATCCAAATGTTCTTCTACTTCGGAACAGAGCTTTCTATTATTTATTTATAAATTTATTTTTAATTCATAGCTTTTTGCTAATTTTTTGGGATTTCACCTTATTTCTATGGCTCCAATCGCCAAGACTATTTGTTCTTCTTCTAAGATAGCCTGGTCATCCTATGCAACAGTGACCCTCTCTGCCCTTTGTGATCAGGAAAGGATTGTCTTTAAAGCCAATTCTATTAATAGAAATATCACATTAAATCAATCTACAGACAAATTGATAAATTTGCCTCGTAACTTTCCTGTAGTTTCACAGTTCCTCTTTTTGATCCCCTTGGTTTACTTGTCTTGAAGCATACAAAATTAAATCTGATGTATTTATTTTGTCTGGAAAATCTGCTAATCAGAGAGAGAATGTTTTATGTACAACTTAGTTTCAGCTACCTTTGGTACATTCCATATTACTGCACGTATAAATTTCTTTTAGATGTAACTTAAACATTAATCTCATGGAGGTTCACAATGACATTAATGACACTCGTCTTCAAAATTATTTTGAGCTCTCTCATGCCACAATACAAAGAGATTTATACGTAGAGATACACAATACAGAGAGATATAGGCACGACATTGACGGGACACATATCAGAACTGGAGTTAAAAAGAAAGTAGAGGAAGAGTTAGAAATAGAGTGAAAGTATTTTTCTAGATGCCTTAAGGCTGTTTAGGTGTTATAAAATCTTTACCTAATTGCCTCGTAGTTATTCAATTTCATTCTTCAAAAGGGGATTATCTAGTAGTTTAAAATCTCGGCACGTTTCCTCCTTTCTATGTCAGTAACATTTACCATACAGGTAGCCTTTTCACTTTTTTTTTTTTTTTTTTTTTTTTTCATAAAAAAGCAAACAAACAAAACCAGCCTGGTAATTTGCCCAGCTTATTACTACAAAGTAGTATTAACAAAGTTACTTATATAGTCTAAGTGGACTCTTTAAGTTCCATTTTTTTTTGGTTGATTTGGGGTTCCTTGGTTGGTTTGGGTTTGAGGCGGGGTCAGTTTTTAGTGGTTTTTTGGTTTAGTTTTTCAGGGTGTTTGGTGGGGTTTTTTTGTTGTTTGTTTTTTGTTGTTGGGGTTTGGGTTTTTTTGTTTTTTTTTTTTTTTTTTTTTTTTTTCTTTTTTAAGGAGAAAGAAAATCTTTATCAAAATCTAAAATTTTACTTTGGTAATTTTCTTTTTCATTCATGTCATGAATGTATTCTTGTTTTGCTTATAAGCAAAAAAAAAAAAAAACAAAAAAACAAAATAAACATTTCATCCCCAATACCTCTGTATTTAAATTTAGGTTTTGATTATCTTTTGCTCAGTATTGCATATAGTAATTTCTTTCATTGCAAAATGGATTTGAAAGTCTACTAAATCAGAATGTTAATGTTTTATACCAACTATGTCATCAATTCTCTTTTTAAGTTACTGCATAAAATACAAGATACAATTCAGGCACAGCCTCTTTTTATCCTCTTAAGAAGATCATCCCAAACTGAGTTTTTTATAGACTGCTACTCAGAGATCTCAAAGTAAACATGCTGTACCACAAATCTGAACTTTTTTAATGCAGAAGACTATATTTAATTACAAAAATTGCCTGATGAATAACTACTGTCACTGGTGATCTCTTTGCGTATGACAGAAACAGCATAATGCTTTACATGGAAAACCCAAGATTAATATAAAAATAAAAATCTGAAGTAATGTTATCTATCTTTTAATGGAATTAGTAACTAGAACTAAGAAGGAAGTAAGGGAGTAGCTAGCTACCTACAGGTCAAGGAACTATTTCACAGATTTTTCACATAAATAAATAATTCTTTATATGAATGTGTGTCAGAAATGCATTGTCTACATACTTATTTATGCAGATTAGGAGGTTAGGATTTTTTTATGATAATCTGTTAAAGTCAGAAGATCTTTTGAATTTATTATGTTTCACTTCAGTCATAGGTCTTCTCTTCAATAACTGTGGATATTAGTTTTAACACTATAGACTGAGATTAAACATTTAAATGCTGCAACAGTTCTACATACTCTGTAGTTACTTAATCTGTACTGCAAAAGGTGTTGAAATCTTCAGCAGAGCTACAGAGAGAAGATAAGTTGCAGTATCAGCAGGAATGCAAAATTTCCATTTGTGGGAGTAGTTTATATTTCCTGCTTGACCAACCTGAAACAGCACAGACTTTTCGTATTTTAGGCCCGTTTGCAAAAGAAGTTCTGATGTTTCTTACTTGTTCAACAGTAAATATAGTTTGCTGTAAAAACAGAGAAGGAATATAAAGTTATAAGGAATTGTTATTGCTACCTTCACAACTTTGGTAACCAGGGTTGATGCATCTATAGATAAGAAGTCTAGTATGCCATGGCAAAAAGCATATTGCCTAGAAAAAGAGTCTAAATAGAAAAATTCAAAATCTTACATTTATTTATGGTAATCCAAAGCTATTTGATATAAACCTCTTGGTAGTTGTAATTAATCCCTCTGTGAAATAGTTAAGCCATGAGTGAAGCATTATTTCTGTGCCACATGTCTCTCATATTTTACCAAACCTTTCAGACCACTTAGAGAAAAAGTGAAATGAGAAAACAGTTTTGTGTAAATTTCTCTCCATTTGGTTATTAGCTATGGTAAATCATCTGTTCTGCAGAGAAACATTGCGACAGGGTGGTTCTGCAATTGCTTCCCTAAGGGGAACACTCCTAAGGACAGGCTGGAAGTCTCTAGTTGCTTAACTTATTTCAAAGGAATTGCTTACATAAAAAAAATCTGGAATGAATAAAGGTTACTTAATCTTATCAAAACATCCATTTTGGGGGGCTGAATTCACTGAAGCTCTGTTTTCTTCTAGTGAACAGCATTTTTCTATTTGAGCAAACTCCACTTCTCTCCACTTTATTTTTTTTGTTCAGTTGAAATATTTTATTATTTAGCACAGCAGTCATTAATTAAAACTAGTTCAATCTCATCACAATAAGTGCGAACAAAACTGTGTTGTACAAGCTGTGATGACAAATCTATGTCTCCTTCACACAGCAATAGAATAAACCCAGTAAAAATTCCCATGTTTCCTTTTAACAATACAGGCTCAGCTGTTACCCAAGTCTTTTTTTGTTGTTGTTTTTTTGTGTGAAATCAATTACAAAAATCAAAGATTTATGAAGCTGCAATACATTGGGAAAGAAGGATTTTTCATTTATTTCTAGATTATTTTACTTAATAATCATTTGTTGTGATTCTGTTCTGTATGAAGGATGGTTTCATAATATTTAGTGGAAACTTAATTAAGAACTCTTTTATGTCAGTGGACATCCTCTTGTTTAATTTGGTAGACTTTATTTAAATTAGATCCCTATTTTCTGTATCTCTATATGGACAAAAGTGCAAGTTCAACATAAATATTTTGTGCTAAGTTAAGCCATTTTGTGTATAATACTTAAAAAAAAAAAAAAAAACAACAACCCAACAACAACAATATCACAAAATATTTGAGATTGGAAGGGATGTCTGGCTTGTCCAACCCCCCCCAGCTCAAAGCAGCGTCAGCTACGGCAGGGTGCCAAGTACCATGTCCAGTCAGGTTCTGAATATTTCCAAGGATGGAGGCTCCACATTCTCTGTGGAAAAGTTGTCCCAGTGTTTGACACCCTAAATAAAAAAAAGTTTTTTTAAAAATGTTTAAACAGAATTTCTTGTATTTTAGTTTGTGCCCTTTGCCTCCTGTCTTTTCACTGGATACCAATGAGAAGAGACTGTTTCTGTCTTCTTAACTTCCCCCCTTCAGTACTTACACACACTATTAAGTTCCCCCAAGCCTTCTCTTCCACATCCAGAAAAACTCCAATGCTCTCAACCTTTTTCTCCTGTGTCATAATTCCAGTACCTTAAAATGATCAGCAATAATTCTTTAAGGCAATTAAATGTATCCTTTTACAAACCAAAACAATTTAATTTTCAGATGCTCACCAACTATTTCCACTGATGGAGCTACTAGGGCTTCAAAGAGTTCTAAGTATATCTGTCAGGAACAATTTAATATTAGAAGTCAGGTAAAAATATTAATCATAAATTTATTCCATAGCAATCATATTGCATACTTAGATGTAAATATATGTAAAAAATAAATATACGAAAGAATAAAATGGAAGTCTACTAAAAAATTCCTCTAGATGTATTATTAATTAGCAAATCACACAATTATGTTTTACTAATATTTTCTTCTGGTGAATCTGAGGTTTTATACTCCATACCCTCTATCTGAATGGAATTTGCTATAAATTATGACATCATTAAAAGGAAATCTTTACCACACTGAAATCACATGAGATATGGATGAACCCAGAAATTCACCATGAGAATTTTCATGTGAAATTGGAAAATTGTATTTTGCTGAATAATAAATCAAAAAGGTGGAATGTTCTGAACTGTGGGGGCAATATAGCTGTTATCAGTACCATGTAGTAATAAATAACAAGCTACTGATCTACTGTGTCTGATATAAATCAAGACAGTTGATAAGGTTTTATTTTTGACATAAAAGCAGTGTCAGTTGCATTATGAAATCATACTTTTGAAGTGCATGATAAAATACATTTAATTGACATAAAATTTAGTTCAAAACTTTTCAAAATATTCCTAAGGCTGCCTTTGTAATGAACCTGCTTCTTAATTTAGGAAAATGGTTTTGCAACTGCAATGTTTCTGCTACACTTACCATCTTTCTTGTTTCATTTTCTTAGTTATGTCTTCTCCATTTTGATGCATATTACATAAAAATGCATCTTCCCGGCTTTCCAGTAGACAATAAAAATAGAACAGGTGCAATCACTGCAAAATTATTACTGTTTATTAAACTATTTACATTATGTTTTTATAATTGCTCACATCTCCTTGTCGCCTTCCCAGAGGAATATCTACTGCACTCTGTTGAGCAACACAGAAGACAGCCTGTAGCACCAGATTGTCTCCACATAAGCAGGTTTTCATTTCATTGAAATTAACCCTTAGTCTAGCCATTACAACCTTCTTGCCCAATCGAAATTCCTGTGCAATTAATCATGCTGCTGCTGCTTCTTCTCTGGGGGATCTTGCAACTGACATTTCCTCATCTTGTATTTTTTCAGTAATTCTTTGGATGCTTTCCCTTATGTTTCTTCTTCCTTTTTGTTAATATTCCCTACAGATTTTCTTTTCCACTTCTTCAGCACCACCATGTGACATCCACTTCACTTATATATCTCTATGGATGATGCTACCAAGTGCCTTCCTCGTCATTCAGCTTACTTCCTTTTTATATATTTTCATACTTTTCCAGATTCAGTAGCATCTCCATATGAACGTTCTTCAGCTTCCTCAGGTAGGTAACCCAAGTCCTCATTAGGTAGCTACTCACATACAGTCTGAGAATTCACCTTATGGTTCATTCAGACAAAAATCAATATTAACCTTTTCTTTACTTCTTGGCATTCTGTAATTCAAAATAAGCACTCTGAAAATCTTGGCATTTTACTTTCTGTAGTGGCTGAATTACTGTGGCTTTTATTCTCCATTCTCACCAATTGTGTGAAATATCAGGAATGGATTTGCATTCAGAAATGAACAACAAAGCTGAGATTAATACTCTTTCATTCTGTATACTCAAAATCCCACAGCTGGGGAACACTCTGAGATCACCCTGCAGGGATGCAGCAAGGAAGACCCAGACCTGGCAGATTGTCTACCCATGGCTGAGGCTTCAGTGGCTGCAAATTTCTAAGGTGTTTTCCTAAAGAGGGATTGTGGCATCTCTGGCATAGGCATACAATGACTTGTCAGCGAAATGATTTATGTATGTACTAAATATATCCACTAAATATGAGCAATTTTATACTTTTTCCATATATCTGTGGATAGCAATATTATCCATCTTTGTTTGTATGCTTGCCAGGCCCTCGAGCAGTGGGACATCCAGCTGTGAACATTTAGCTAGAGAACTGAGTGAACCGGTCAACATGATCTGCTCCTCCTCACTATTCTTTTGTTATATTTTAGTGCCCTGTACAATAATGCAAGACTGAAACCAGTTTTTTGGTCTATAATCATTAACTCTTGCTTACTAGTTTTTCTGATTCTTCTCTTCCTCCAGTAGAGTATTCTCTTTCATCTGTCTGTTTATTAATAGTAAATATTCACTTTCAAAATGTCAGACTGCTCAGAACATTTAATTCCCTTTTTTATAAACAGACATTTCAAAAGCAGGTCATACTTTTTCGCAGAAAGATTGAATGTTTTGTCCTCATCTACAAAGTTCTGTTTTCTTCCTTTTGTCCTTACATTCATCTATTTCTACTTTTTACCTTAAAATAATCTACCTTGTTACAGTCTTTTCATTTTTTTTCACTCACGCTTTCATGGGCTTTGCGTTCTACTATCTTGAATTTAAAAATTTCAGCCAGTGTGGAGAAAAATATATATGCTTATAAAAATGAAGCCTTTATAACTGCATGGCTTCTTGTTACACACAATGAATGAAATAAGCCTCCAGAAGACCCTAAAGTAGCTTATATTTCTGTACATATGTACATATACATGCTTCTTCCTTCTTGCCTTCATTCCTGTGTTCTTCCTTCTATCTTAAAGACTAAGGAAAGAGGTTGCAAGAATTTATGTAAATATATTTGGCAAGTTTGGGGTGTTTTTTGTTCATGTGGTTGGTTGGGTTTTGTTTGTCGTTTGTTTTTTTTTTTTTTTTTTTTTTTTTTTTACATGGGACTTTCAGATTTATTTTAAGTTAGCTGTCATATAAAATAAAAAGTCAATGGTTCTCTGAATCAGAAACTATACAGGAATCCAGTATCTATTTGTTTGACTTATGCTGTCTTACAATATTTTTATTCCCTTATGTCAGTTTTATTATTATTATCTTTTGCATTGAGTATTATTATTACCTTTTGCATTGAGTATTATCATTATCTTTTACATTGAATATTGTCACAAGTGAGTGCAATCCTAAAAGAAACTTGAATCACACAGAATGATTTCAAGATCAAATTTAACATATGCTATGATCTGGTTTGTAATAAGATATATCTTATTATGCTGTAAACTGAACCACACACATTTTTCCTATGACAAAACCAATCCCATATATTTCTGATAAAGTTTTCAGAAAGCCCTGAAAACTTTATGCCAATGTTAAACGTGATTGATAGATTCTTTGGATTATGTTTTCCTGTATGCAGGTGAATATGTCCATTTTTTTCATAGTGTTGATGTTACACAAATGTAATTTACAAACACAAAATATCAGTAAAAAGTAACATCTATTAAGTTGTCCAGAGTTAGTTATAAAAAGATTTAGAACAGCCTATCTTGTTCTAAAATATAACTTGATGGAAATATAATAGCATAATACAAAGGCATGATAAAATAAAACAACCTCTATCACGAATGATACTTTTTATACAATAAACTTGAAAATCTACAAATAAAAGGTTCATAGCAATTAAATGACCATCTTTATCAAATATGCTGTATTTAAGACAGATAACACAGTATCTGTTTTCTTTTATGTTCTTCCTATTATTATTTATACATAAAATAATATTTTATTCTCTTAGGCGGAAACTGCTCTTTGAAGCAAAGTCTCGTGAAAAAGACTCTACATAACTTCCATCATAAGTAGCTATTTCTTAGGACCTGTTAATTTTTTAGAACCTATGAATGATCCAAGAAAAACAGGCCAGTTGTCAGCATACTTTGATTCCCTGTCTTCTACTTCTAGTGCAGCAATTATAGCAACCCATACCTGGTTTTCTCCTAGTTACTGAACAAAGTGGTAACCTATGGTTTTGGCCGGTTTGACTTTTTAGTATTTCAAAATTATTTCAGAATTATTTTATTCTCACACTTGAACAGAAAATGCATTCATATGTTCATACATTCCCTTCCAAGTGTGTTTTTACTCTCAATGCAACATATGAGTAATAGGCCTATACTATAATTTTCTCTGTAATCTAGTCTATACTCACTCCACACCCATCATTCTAATTGAACTTCATTTTCATTTGGCTTGTGAGACTATGCATCCCTTTTTCAGGTTTAAGAAAACTTGGATATTAAGCTACAATGTCTATTATCTTTGTCCCTAACTACAAAAGAAGCTAGCATGTCCATAAAATAGTGATGTTTCATTTTTATCCACTGCTTCTGTTATTACAGATACTAAGACATTATGATGAGAAAGTATCTGAGTATATGTAGCTTGCAGTTCTGTATTTCTGAAAAAAAATATTTATACTATTGCAAAACAAGATCTGAATTCAAGAGAAAAACCCCATAAACATATTAGATATTTAGATAAATATATTAGATAAAAGGTAACTAGAAGGTTTGTGATGAAGTACTATAGTTTTAAGCACAATTTTATTAGCTATATTCATAAATTGCCTGGAAGTACTAAACAGCTTGTTTTGATACTCATATAGGATGTTATACTGCAAGGAATGTAACTAAATTCAATGCCGTATATATGCAGAAGAATGTTCAATATCCATAATGATGATTTGATTCTGATCATCATGTTACTAACATAAAAGTGGGATTGTAGTGAAACAGGAAAAAAGTTATTAAGAAATCTCTGAAAAATAATAAAAAAGAATTATATAGACATTACTTGTCTGAAAGACTGAGAACTACATGAGGGGGTCTGACTTTTGGTTCAGCTATCCAATCAAATTTCTTTTCAAAATAGAATGAACAATGCATAATATTTTTTTTTTCTTCACTGAAATATAAAACATGGAATATCATTTCATTGACAGGCAGTGATCTACTTGAGCCAAAACGTAATGTAGCTTGTACCTCCATATTCCATTATGGATTTTCTTTTATTGTTCCCCTTCTCCAATTAGCAAAGTGTGCAACACTGGTTTTATATCTTCAGTCACTCTCACACATATTCTTGTACAGACTGCTATCTGTTCTGTTTACCAAAAAAAAAAAAAAAAAAAAAAAAAAGACTTAATCTTAGAAAAACAAGACAGTTTCCCATTGTTGTCCAACAGTATGGTGGTTACATAGCCACACAGGTTCTATCAGTGTTGCATGTATAATTCCACTGATCCAAACTTATGTATACTAGCTGCTTATAGAATTATTTCCTTCACCTGTTCATAAAACCTTCTGTAACAATCCTTTGAAATATCTTGACTTGTCCAGCCAGGTATTAATTCAGTCCTGCAGCAAGACTCTAGTTACAATTTGATTTTCTTCACACTTTTTAGTACTGAAGAATCAAATATTCCCTTTCCTTGCCTTTGTGTTTTGTTGTTCATAAATGAGAATTATTTATTTCAAATTTTTTAATGATAAATTTTAGGATCAGTTCAGTGCAAAGATTTCCAAAATTCTATCTCAGTAAAAATCTGAGTAAAAAGAAGATCAGCTTAGGGTTTTCATTGAGCTAGATGAATATAGTATTAAGCCATTGTTTTAAGCTTCTTCAGAGCCACAATATTAACAGATGAATATTAATTATTATGAACACAGTAAGATTTCATTAAAAATAGCATCCTTGACTTTAGATTTAACACTAACCTTAGCTTTATGTATCTAAAAGGATGACTTCTGAATCTGATAAAATTATATAAGGATGCTTTATTGCAAAAGAAGGAAATAACTACTTCTAGATAATAATCTGATCCATCTAGTATTGCTTGTCATATGATAGAGTGAATTTCCTTTTGAATATATGTATTTGCCTCCACAGATTATAATAATAATTTTTAGTTACTACCTCAGACTTTGAGATCCAACTTGAAAGTACCTTATTTGAGGCAGGTGAATCATACATGCTTTTAGTAGGAAAAAACAGGTAAGCAGTCAAGATGCTCAGTCCCTGTGAAAATCAGTCAGCTACTTATTTACAGATGGAAAGTAACTACTGAGCTTCTATTTTTGAAAATGCCCTAGTGTCAATTAAGTAGGGCAAGATTTAGGTCAAATATTTCCATGTCCGTTGCACTCCTCATTGGAGTACAGTCTCAGAGATTTTTCAAGATGCAGTCACTCGGGAAGAAAACATGTATTTCTTGGGTATAGTACCCTAGCTATGAAACTTGGTGGTAAAGGAAGGATGAAACACATTATCTGGCTTTATTTTCTGTACACTGTAATTTGTTCAGACATTGACAAGCAAGTCAAATAAATGAAAACCATTCAAAAACAGAGGAGGAGGAATATATAACGTATTGTATTAATATCCAGTGGGCAAAAAGTAGAATTTCAGCTCTGAACTGCAGGAGAGCTAACTTTGTCATCTTCAAAGACCTACTTGTAGGAATCCCATGGGCTAAGACTCTAGAAGGCACCAGGGTGCAAGAGAGCTGGTTAATATTTAAGCACTCCTTCCTACCATGTTCAAGATCAGTGCATCCCTAGGAGCAAGAAATCAGGCAAAGGAGGCAGGAAACCTGCATGGATGAGCAAGGAGCTTCTGGAAAAACTCAAATGGAAGAAGGAAGTTTACAGAATGTGGAAAAAGGAACTGGCAACTTGGGAGGAAAAGAAAGCTATCAGAAGTAGTCAACACGGATTCACCAAGGGGAAATCATGCTTGGGCAATGTGATATCCTACTATGATGGCATGACTGGCTGGGTGGATAAGGGGAGAGCAGTGGACACTGTCTCCCATAACATCCTCATAGGTAAACTTAGGAAGTGTGGGTCAGATGGGTAGAGTGTGAGGTGGATTGGGAACTGGCTGAATGGCAGAGCTCAGAGGGTTGTGATCAGCAGCACAGTCTAGTTGAAGTCCTCTATCTAGCAGTGTTCCCCAGGGACCAGTACTGGGTCAAATCTTGTTCAACATACTCATCAACAACCTGGATGTAGGGACAGAGTGTACCCTCAGCAACTTTGCTGGTGACACAAAACTGGGAGGACTGGCTGACACACCAGAAGACTGTGCCGCCATTCAGCAAGACCTGGGCAGGCTAGAGAGGTAGGTGGAAAGGAACCTAATGAAGTTCAACAAGGGCAAGTATAGGGTCCTGCACCTAGGGAGGGATGACTCCATACACCAGTACAGGTTAAGGGTTGACCTGCTGGAGAGCAGCTCTACAGAGAGGGACCTGGGAGTCCTAATGGACAACAAGTTGACCATGAGTCAGAAGTATGCCCTTGTGGCCAAGGCGGCCAATGGTCTCCTGGGGTGCATTAAAAAAAGCATGGCCAACAGGTTGAGGGAGGTCATCCTCCCCCTCTACTGTGCCCTGGTGAGGCCACATCTGGAGTACTGTGTCCAGTTCTGGGCTCCCCGGTTCAAGAAAGACAAGGAACTGCTGGAGAGAGTCCAGCGGAGGGCTACAAAGATGATGAAGGGCCTGGAACACCTCTCTTGTGAGGAAAGGCTGAGACCTGGGTCTGTTTAGCCTGGGGAAGAGAAGACTGAGAGGGGATCTCATCAATGCTTATAAATATCTAAAGGGCAGGTGTCAAGAGGATGGGGCCAGACTCTTTTCAGTGGAGTACGGCTACAGGACAAGGGGCAACGGGCACAAGCTGGGACACAAGAAGTTCCATGTCAGCATGAGGAAAAACTTCTTTACTTTGAGGGTGACAGAGCACTGGAACAGGCTGCCCAGAGAGGTTGTGGAATCTCCTTCTCTGGAGATATTCAAAACCCACCTGGATGCGTTCCTATGCAGCTTGCTCTTGGTGAATCTGCTTTGGCAGGGGAGTTTGGACTAGATGATCTCCAAAGGTCCCTTCCAACCCCTGTCTTTCTGTGACTTTGTGATTCTGTGATTGATTCAGCAAGAAATAAGTCTTGAATTCAGTAACAAAGAATTTCTTAAGTAAGGACCATCATATTTGATCCTATTACTTATCTGTTAGTAAAATAAATAAATAAATAAATCCAAAAACAAAGAAAAACTTTTAAGGTAGGATTCAGACTGAGATTGACATGGTTGAATTTCATTTTTTATGTGTAGATACAGAAACTAAGTTTAAGCTACTACATCTGACATGCTCTTATCCAGAAATAGTATTAGACATGAGAGTTCTCTTTGTAATTAGTGGAGATTTAGTTATTAGGCATTTAGTGCCATTTTACATGCCATAGAATACCGAAGACATCATTTTTAGGGGCTGGCCAACATGATTCAAAACTAAAAGGAGCCAACTCTCCTTCTGGACACCTCAATGTAGCTTCCTAATACTTGAAATAAACCCCATGCCAATTTCTGAGTAATTTGTTTAAGACTGTTTTTGTCTTGCCTAGTTTCCCTAATTTTCTTGTTCATTTTCAGAAGACACCAAACATTCTTAGTTTATAAGGTGGGTCCTCCACTCTCTGTTTTACTTACACCTGTGAACTCCTGCCTCATTATGGTTAGGATTTATAAAACATTTAAAATAGAAATCTTATAAATCTGATCCTGGCTTTTAAATATCGTGTATCAGGGAACAGTTTGTACATGACAAAATACATACAGCAGTTACTCGATTAGAGGTGAGTACCCAGAAAAGAAGAAGGAAAGAGCAGAAATGTCCTTCATCCCCATAGTGTTCCTAGACCAAATAAGGCATCTATAGATTTCACATGCTCCTAGACAATGCAAATACTGAAGTGGGTTTTGGTTGTTTTTTTTTTAAATTTTCAGATTCGTACTTAAGCACCCAAAATAGGAGAGAGTAGACTCATATGTTTGGGGTTTTTTTCATAGAATTAGCTGAAAATATTTAAAATGTGCACTCTAACACTTCAAAAATAACAAACATTGAACCCCAAGTCTTATAGAACATTTTTTTACAGCTTTAGTTTAGACATAAAAGCCATTAAAAAATTAAGCTTACAACCTACCATAATAAATAGCAACATTCTACTGACAACTTCATTATACTTTATTACGACTGATAAATTATTGCGTTAGCCGTGACAAACAGGAACAGAGGATTGCATAAATGGACATATATAGATCCTTGCAAGGTTAAGGATCTATATATCCTACTTACAATTTTTAAGTGCAATGCAGGCAACTGTCATTTTCTAAACATAGATTTGTTTCAAACCAATTGCACTAGGGTTTTGGGTATAAAGAACCACAAGGAAAACTGATTATTGCCAATATCTTTGTAATTCACACAGGGTTAAGTTTTAACAGTACACTCTGAAGGCAGAACTTCAAATAGCATTTGAAACTGTTAACGGGAGCATGCTTATTCACAGCAGTCAGTGGATGTTACATCAGAATTAAAAAGCTTGCTCATGAGATGCTTTCAATACATCCAGAACTCTATTTTATTTAATATAATTTATAGGCATTCAAGGTGACATTCTTCTTATGTAATCGGAGGTTATCAATCACTGTGCGCTTTGTAGCTAATAAAGAGACATTTCTCTGACCTATTTAAGGATTATTCCTGTGTTCTGATTTATAGGTGAGGATTTCGTCAAATTAATTATACCTTGGACATGAAAGCAGTGGTCAGTTAAGGTAATACCCTTAGTATAATTTTTTAATATCCAAATGTTTAGGATCTCAGAAGGGTGTCTTATTTTTAAAAGTTTGTACTAAATAAAGAAATAGACACATACTTAGAACCAGAAGACAACTAGTGGGAAACTTTGGAAAAGGAGGAAGTAATGTGTAGAATGAAACTGGGACATATCTTTAGTGTGGTTTGTTGTTTGTTTTTTGTTTGTTTGGTTGGTTTTTGTTTGTTTGTTTGTTTTTCCCTAAGATATATAGTTTGCTATATGGTTAATTATAATACTTGCAAAGCAAAACTGCTATTCAGAAGTTTTTGGAAAGAAGCAAAGTTTCTAAAAATATCTCTAGGAAATGAAGGTGCTATATTCTTGAGTTAAGAAAGATATTCTATTATTCTGTGATTCTATATCCCTTGACTAGTAGACCTGAACAGCTGATGTACTGGAGGTGGTACTAAACAAAGCAGCAAGCACATCCTGAAAAGTATTGCTACACTTTTGTAATGCATAGAAATAATGAGTTCAGTACAATGTGGTGATAACATGGCCTCAGCGAGGCCCATAGCCAAGCAGGGCAGGATTGTGATGAGTTGGAGACTGGCACTGCTGTGGTACCACTGGGGCAGGGACTGAGGGCTCGGGACTGAGCTGAAATGGGTCCTGGGCCGTGGGCAAGGTGGTGGAAGGCCCCAGAGGAAGCTGGGAAGGGCCAGGAAGGCCTGCAGAGGCCTAACAAAAATGTTCTAGGTCACTAAAGCTGAGAAACACTCTCTGGCATTCCCTAATTATTTCTACTTTTCAGAATCAAGACTACAGCAACTGTATTGCTCAGCTGGGCATGTCCAATAGATGTCTGTACAGTTGTGAATAATTCAGACATACACTGTCAAATGGTGCTGCTGAAACAAACAGCCCAACCTAAGAGAAAACAAGACCTTTTGAAAGTCTCTCTGACAACATTACAAAAGTGAGAAGGAAAGACTACTGTGGAAAGAGAAGGAATCAAGAAAGGGAGAAAGAGTGGGAGAGAAAAGAGGGAAAGCAGGAAAAGGAAAAAAAAAGCACAAAGGCAATGTTTTATTGACCTTAGATTAATATGTGCTTTGACATGAGAAGATTTTGGGAATCATCATACTAACAAATTGAGAATGCACTTTCTTTTCTAAACTCCAGTGAATGGCTTCCAGTTGTCATGAGCTCAAACCAGGTGCCACCTACAGTCCCCCATGCTTCTGTGTGCTGCTTTGAACTCCACTCAAAGATTTACATTAGGCATTATAAATGCAGACACTTAGAGGATTTATGCTTGAACAAATACATCTTTGTTTATTTTAAAGACTCATCCGGCTGAGTAGCTGCCTTTGTCTCCTTATCTCTGAGCCCAGGTTTGAGCAGCCCTTTATGTTCACAAAAGTAACATGTCTTCTCTGCTGTTTTTGATAATTCTTTGTAGAATCTTATCAGTCTTTAGCCACAGAATGAAGATGAGCAAAAATGTATCAATAATTAACTGCAGAAATACCCATGAAAACGCATGCATTCATTACTGCTATATCACCATTTCTGAATCAGACTTTCAGCCTTCTTAACGATCCATTCTGGTATACTGTCAAGTGATGCAACTAGATTGAGTTATTTTATATAAATATATATATACATGTCACTGAGTACTGCAATAGCTTCTGCTGAGTTACTATTCCTTTTTGCTAAATACTTTCAGTCTTAAAAATAAATCCTATCAAAGACTAAGCAAATAAATACTGAACTGTTGACAAACATCTTATTTGTGGACCTTGAATTTTAGGCATTTAAATAGTTTATAGTTTCTGAAGAGCTGATATATTAGACAAGTGTCATGTTATTCCTTGATTCCAGCTCTACAAGTCAGCCTTTTTATGTAAAATATGTATTATTAAAAAAAACGCACAAAAATTGGAAACAAAAATAAATAGAAAGCTTACAAGAGAGGAAATAATATCAGGCTATTGCAAAAAGCTTTCTTTTTTTTGCTTGTTTGTTTTCAGAAGTATCTAGACTCCTCAAAATTTTTCCACAGAATTATAGCTAACAATAAAAAACAAAATAAACAAAGAATTTCACAGATTTCCTTCATGTGTTGAGGTATTTAAGATATAAACTATTAAACTGTGAATCAATTAGGAATAGATGAAAACTAATGGTGCATTTTTAGTGTTAATACTTATCGAAACCATTCCTCTAAGAAAGCTGTCTCCATTTTTCAAAGTTCCTTTAATACCATTATGAAGATATTTCCTGTAGAAAAATTACATTTATTTTTGTCATCTAAGAAGAATTAAAGTTAAATATAATATATATATACACACATATGTATATACACACAGTTTAACATATTCCCGAAGTGTAACTATAAAAAGTTTGGGTATAACTAATGTTGAACAAATGAAACATATTTTTTCCAACACTGACGCATCAGTGAAAGTATAAATGCCATAAATAAAAGAGACTTCTCATCTAACAACAATAATATCTATTTTGAATTTAAGGACTGACGCCCCAGATGACTTTAAAATTCCTACTTAATGGATAATCCTACATGATTATAAAAGACACAGATTGTCATTTACACTAAGTGCATTCTGCATTATTTGATTTAGAAGCTTATTAATGGCATATCCAGAATAAAGACTATCCTCAAAACAGTAACAGAAAGAATGTACTTCCAATTACCTACATTCCAAGACCAAAATCCACCTAAAAACTTCATAAATATTCCTCTTCTACACTAATTAAAAAAAAAAAAAAAAAAAAAAAAAAAAGAAAGATAAAAATTTATCTGGATCTTTCTGTAGTTTGTATTTCTTCCACAGTAATTTCTACCACACAAAAAGAAAAGCAAGCAAACTAATAATAATACACCTTCTGCTTTTTTTTCCTGTTCTTTTTGGGTTTTTTTCCCCCTAGTAAAATACATAAGTAGTAGCATGTAGTATAATCTACTGTACAAACTTTCCGTCCGGAGACCATTCAATCTGTAAAGCCATTGCAGATGGTATCTGCTTTGTTCAGAAGCTTTCTTAAAATTTCCAGATTAATGTTGCTTGCGGGCATTTCATATTACTGTCTCTTGTGCAAAAACTGTCATCTAACTGAAGATAAACTGTCTTTATCTCAACCCATGAATTTTTCTCACTTTTACTCTTCCCATTCTCTCTCCCATCCCACTGGTGGGGAGTGAGCAAGCAGCTGTGTGGGGCTGAGCTGCCTACTGGACTTAAACCATGAGAGCTGTTCTACACACATGAATCACAGATAGAATATTTTAATCCCAGATGAATATTTTTTTTCATATAATTTAAAAAGATATCTTCCAAAATCTCTGTCTTCCTTCATTCAGTGGAAAGTACCTTATGCATTTACATCTTTACCAAAGCTGTAAGTAGGGAACACCCAGACACATTTTTCAAGGGACATTTATTAAGGGAAGAGATACTGGTCTCTAACTTGATGAAACTGAGGGTGAGATAGGACTCTGTGTCACTCATTCACACATGATACTTACTTGTATTTACACATAGTTACAATTTTAGTATATCCTCTAACCCAACATTCATTGTCAATATCCCGTATATCCCGAGTAGATCTCTCTGATGTAGATGTGAACAGAAAGAAATCAATATTCCTCAGTTGCAGTGTAAAGTAGCTGTTTTCTTCCCTATTTTCCATCTTTTTTCTACAATACTTATGGGATGACATATTAAAATGTTATTTCCTTTAAAATTTATACTAAAGAGTGAACTGAAAGGAGTGTAATAAGACTAATATATATGTGAATTAAAAGGAAAAAAAACTTGAAATGCCTTTAGACAGCTAAGTGCAAGTCAGATGTTTTGGGAGTGGATATTAAAAGGTAACTGTATTTGGATATCTGACTGAATACAGACAGCAGATACATGCCAAGGCAGAAAGCTATATTAAAGAAGATGCGTTACCTTAACCACTGTTCTCTGGACATATTTTATGATGTTTAAAACCACATTAATTCTGACACTTACATAGTAAACTGTACAACTCACATCCTTCCCACTTGCTGGGGTTTGTTTGGTTTGTTTTTTTTTTTTGTTTTGTTTTGTTTTGTTTTGTTTTTTTCAGAAATAAAAAAAAAAAACAAAACAAAACAAACCACAAACAAAACAGAGTTTTCCCATTGACATTGCACCAGAAGCATTCCTATCAGAAAAAAAGCTGAAACCAAGTTCATCTTGCAGCAAGTCTAACTTAAAAAAACATACTGACATGCAAAGGTGTGTTTAGGTCAAAGCAGTAGTAATTTTAGGTAACAGTTCTTTCTTTCCTTCTAATACAGTGATCTCTTAAATTATAGAACATATTTGCAGAGAGAGAGGTGCTGAAAATTACCTCAGGATTGCTGTCGAGGATATGGCATACATGAACCATTATCAAAATGGTTCACAAAATTACAGGATGGTTGGTTTCTGGAAGAAACATACTTCTTGTTCAGGAAATTTAAAACATAATCATTACCCCCGTGTTTCCATTTTCTAACACACATAGTGACAATTAAGCTACAGTAACGACAATTGTCTTGGTCCTCACTATGTTACGGATTTGTGGTATCTAGAGTTCAAACACAAATTATAAAGGCTGACTGCTGTTTGTGGTGTTTTGGGGAGAGCTTCTTTTGTTTGGTCAGTGAAAAATGGCAACAAGTAAAAGACACAAGACTGAAGTAGGAGTTCTATCTGTTTATAAAATGTTTCAATGCTTAAACTTTAGACTTGATTTTAAACTCTGCTCCTAGTAGAAAGGGATATATGTTAGCATTTTTAACCTTAAAACATATGGTGTTCTGAATATAAAGTTGAAAATATTATTTCAAGTCAATATGGTTGCAATGGTGGCAGAATATAGAGACACAGAAAATTAAAGTAAAAAAAAAAAAAACAAAAATCTAACACAAAACCAAAACCAAATAAATATAGCTTTTGTAGAAAGAAAGTAACACCAAATAATTTTTACCAATCAACCTATTCTTTGAATATTTGTGTCTTCTTATTTGACGTTATTTCTGTTAGAACTGCTTTTGGATATTTTTGTTAAATCTTTGGATACCATAAGAGTATTAGCCTTCACATTTAAATATGGTAGTCACAAAACCTGATCGTAAACTCCATATAATAGATTGAGCATCCCAATAGGAATGAAATACTCCTGCAGACTCAATGGGAATAATACCTCCAGAATGCCTGTGTTACAGTTTGAGAAGGAGAGTGAAGATTGCCGCACAGCAGACGTTCGTGGCAGGGATTGCGTAAACTGTGTGGATGAGGAGTTTTTACAGCATTCAAAATGAAACAGGCCAAAATAGCAATCTTTGACATTGTTTTATACAGTTTACTCTGAACTCCTGACAAGAGACAAATGTTGCAGCGACAGCTGCTCCTGCTCCCTTCCGCTCCCCTCACAGCAATTGCATAACTTCTCACAGCTGCCCTGTATCTTGACATAGTACCTGCTGTACACAACTGCAGAGGAGGGGCAGAATGTTTTCAATTTGAGCTGTCAAAAAAAGGCATAAAGGAAGGGGAGGAAGGGGAACAGTACTGAAAAAAACCCAAAAGTTTTCATTTTGTTTGTGTTTCTTCAGTCACTCTATACATCTATGAAAATGTTGATAGTGGGACCAGTCATGCCTATGCATCCAAATCATCCAGCTTAAATGATGAGTTCATGGATTAATCCTTTTTATAGAGTGATATTTTTCTCATAGTTTGTTTTTTTTTTTTTTTTTTTTTTTTAAGGTGTTATATTTTGATATGTAATATGCTGCCAGATATGGTTAGTTTCAGCAAGGAATGCAGCCAAGTCAATTTCACTGGCACAAACAATGCTACTGTATGCATTAGCTCTCTTGGTGCAGACACGAAACTTACTTCTGAGTATTTTACATTCTTTGTATACTCAGTCTAAAGTAGCCGTGGTAACAGGAACCAAAATCTCTGCTTCAATCTAGATTAATTGGCACTGCAAAATGCACTCCTATTTGTCATTGAACTTTAAATCAAAGTGAAATATAATAGGAGATGTGAACCAGGAGTATTTTATTACATAATCATGTCTACAAATTCTGTTTTTTGGAGATGCACCATATGTCTTAGTTTTGATATGATTAGGTTAAATAGGAGACAGATATTTGCAAATAGGTAAATATATCTGGTAATTTTTTGAATGTGCAGTGCTAGCACTTCCAAATTCACCATTATACAGATCCACTAGTTATTTCTCCTTCTTTTTGTGCCCTACTACTGGCCCTTGAATTACATTCAGAGACCCATGAAACTGGTGAGGAGGCAGACACGAAACTTACAGCTCTGTTTCGTAGTCTTCTCATCAGTTCAGCAGAATAAATCATTCTGCACCCAACACAGAATTGCTAGGGTAATAGTATGGCAATTCAAAACAGATTTTGTAATTTCATCACAAGGAGAAAACCATGTCATGTTTTTATTTTATTTCAAACAGACGATTACAGAAAACAGTAATCTTTTGATCATCCACTCTGAGTTCCTGACTCTGATTGGAGTTTCTTAAGTATTACAATATTTTGCAAAAAGCACTAAAAAGCAATCCATCTCTTCCTTATCTTTCTTTACCATTTTCATGCTAAGTTGTTTATAATATTGCCAATGATACTCACCACCAACATCACATTCCCGGTGTTCAAGAACATTATTTATGAGTTCCTATGTAAGATAATTGGAAGAACGTAAAGTATCTCCAGGGTAGTCTGATCGTGAGGTTTTTATGACTGAGTATGATTCTTCTCTGGAGAATTCCTTGTCTGTGACTATCTAGAAGGACAATGAATACTACTACATAGCAGTTTATTACAATTATGTTATCCATTAGTCTTTTCCCAAAAGGAAATAAATTGGCACACTTACCCAGTTACAAAGTCTGATTATCTTGTATGGTCCAAGGGAACACCTTAATCAAATTAATAGTCTCAAGAAAGCAATGGTGCCATGTTATTTTTTAATGGTAAATTCACCTCTTTCGTATGTCAGATGACATTTCATTAATTCTGTGCTATCCCAACTGGAAGTAACAAAGCTCTGCTTGAGACCTTAGCCTTGTGGGGCTTTGTGCCCCAGCAGGACCTCTTGCTCACAAATTTTAGTATTTCTGTCTCACCAAGTTATATCCATCAGTTCCATCTGCTGATGCAGTAATATCCAGCAACGTATGCCTTGCTAAACAGGTGGAGGAGTAGAAGTTGGGGGGGGGGGGGGGGGGGGGGGGGGGCTTTTGTTTTTTGTTTGTTTTTTAATCTGGGAGGAGAGAATCTGTTTAACCATTTCTCCTTCATTTTGACTGTTGTCTTTTCTTCATCTTCAATTCATTGATATTTTTGTTGTTTCTTTTAAGCAATTTTCTATTTTACAGTTCTCTAAGCACAATATAAAACCAATCATGCTTTGTAGTAACCGTGATTAATCTTTTAAGCAGAATTAGTACAGCTTACTCAAAAAATACCATTCAAAATGCAAGTCTAAATTGCTACGGCTCATCACAGGGAAACCGATAAGGCCCTAATCAGAAAGTAGTGACGTTACTATTATCTGTGGGCTTGGGTGAAGCCAAATGAAAAATCGTTTATGCTATTGAAGATACTGAGCATTACCATTCTAACTTTCCTGAGTCAGTGAGAAAACAGACTATGTTACAAGTCTTAGTTGCCCTGCCTTATGCAGTGTTCCTGCTACTGGGATCAAGTGAGGTTTGTTGCCTTTCTTACTGCATCAACTGTTCAATCATGTTCCACTGGCCAGGAATTGTTGGGCTATAGTATGGTGAACAGCAACTGATTTTCAGGCCATCACTATATCTCTCTACTTTGTCTTTCCAACATTTTTAAGGAGCGGAATTTCAAGGAATACAACAGAATGGTTGCTTAGCAGGACAGAGTAAGAGATTTCATTAAAGCATCACTGAAAGAAACATCAGATCTAAACAGATACTATTAGCTTTCTTTTTTTTGTAAATAATGGCATGCAAATTGTAAATAATTTTGTAAATAATGGGTTTAACCCCAACCAGCAACCAGGATCACACAGTCACTCGCTCAATTTTCCCCCTAGTAGGGTAGGGAAAAGAGGGAGAAAAGAAAGGGAAAGGAAAAAAAACTTGAGGGTTGAGATAAAGGCAGTTTAATAGAACACTAAAGGAAGAGGATAATAATAATTAATAATGATAATAATTTATATTATATTATTTATATTATTATTATTATTATTATTATTATTATTATTATTATTATTATTATTATTATTATTATAAATAGTAAAAGAATATATACAATAAAGTGATGCAAACTGATGATCAGTTGCCCAACCCATCCTGAGCAGCGATCACGGATTCCTGCACCCCAGCCTACCCACACTTATATACTGAGCATGACATCTATATTATGGAGTATTCATTTGCCCAGCCTGTCCTCCCTATGGTCGCTCTCAGCTTCTATGGGAAGCTCAAAAAGTTCTTGACTAATGTAAACATTACTTAGCAACAACTGAAATAATACGTTATCAACATTATTCTCGTACTAAATCCAAAACACAGCAGCTACTAGAAAGAAAATTAACTCTATCCCAGCTGAAACCAGGACACATAGCGGCTTAACAAGTTCCTCCCAGCAACTCCATCCCCTGTTGAAGTCTATTACATTTGACAAAGTTCTGGACTGTGGCCTGTACACACGAGCCAGCAGCCACACGCTTGCAGCCCAGAAAACCAACTGTATCCTGGGCTGCATTAAAAGAAGCGTGGCCAGCAGGGCAAGGGAGGTGATTCTGCCCCTCTGCTCTGCTTTTGTGAGACCCCACCTGGAGTACTGTGTGCAGCCTGGGGCCCCCAACATAAGCAGAACATGGACCTGTTGGAGCAAGTCCAGAGGAGGACCACAAAGACTATCAGAGGGCTGGAGCACTTCACCTATGAACACACGCTGAGACAGTTGGGGTTGTTCCGCTTGGAGATAAGAAGGCTCTGGGGAGACCTTATAGCAGCCTTCCAGTATCTAAAGGGGGCCTACAGGAAAGGTGGGGAGGGAGTCTTTATCAGGGAGTGTAGTGATAGGATGAGGGGTAATGGTTTTAAACTGAAAGAGGGGAGATTTATATTAGATATTATGAAGAAATTCTTAATTGTCAGGCTGGTGAGACCGTGGAACAGGTTGCCCACAGAAGTTGTGGATGCCCCATCCCTGGAAGTGTTGGATGGGGCTTTGAGCAACCCAGTCTAGTGGAAGGTGTTTGTGCTCATGACAGGGGCATTGTAACTAGTTGATCTTTAAGGTTCCTTCCAACTCAAACTATTCCATGATCCTATGATCTATTACTGGAAGTAAGAAGTAGCAGCTTTAAGTATAGTCATGGCTCTGGAAGGCAGGGAGGCTCAAAAGAGCTGGTTGGTATTCAAACACTACTTCCTCCAAGCTCAGGATCAGTGCATCCCTAAGAGCAAGAAATCAGGGAAAGGACGCAGGAGACCTGCATGGTTGAGCAGGGAGCTTCTGAAAGAGCTCAAGTGGAAAAAGGAAGTTTACAGTAAGTGGAAGAAGGGACTGACCACATGGGAAGATTACAAGAATGCTGTCATGATGATGACGGCATTCTTGTGGATGAAACAAGGAAAGCCAAGGCCTCCTTGGAATTAAATTTGGCAAGGGATGTCAAGTTCAACAGGAAGGGCTTCTTCAAGTATATTGTAGGCAAAAAGAAAAATTAGAGAAATTGTGGGGCTGCTGTTGAATGAGACAGGAGCCATGGTGACGGTGGATGTGGAGAAGGCGGAGTTACTGAATGCCTTCTTTGTTTTGGTCTTTACTGTTCGGCCCAGCCCTCAGGTGTCCCAGACTTTGGAGAAAGTTACAGGGAAAGTCTGGACAAAGGAAGACTTCCCCTTGGTTGAGGACGATCAATTGAGAGATCAGTTAGGTCAATTAGATATCCACAAGTTCATAGGACCTGATGGGATGCACCCGAGAGTGCTGAGGGAGCTGGTGGAAGCCATTGCTGGGCCACTCTTCACCATCTTTGAAATGTCCTGGAGAACAAGGGGGGTGCCTGAGGACTGGAGGAAAGCCAATGTCTTTAAAAAGGGCAAGAAGGAAGACCCAGGGAACTACAGGCCAGTCAGCCTCACCACCATCCCTAGAAAGGTGACGGAACAGCTTGTTCTGGGTGTCATCGCAAGGTATGTGGAGGAAAAAAAGCTATCAGAAGAAGTCAACACAGATTCACCAAGGGGAAATCATGTCTGACTAATCTGATAGCCTTCTACGATGGCATGACTGGATGGATAGATGAGGGAAGGGCAGTGGATGTTTTCTACCTTGACTTCAGCAAAGTGTTTGACATGGTCTCCCACAGCATCCTCATAGGGAAGCTTAGGAAGTGTGGGTTGGATGAATGGACAGTAAGGTGGATAGATAACTGGTTGAAAGACAGACCTCAGAGGGTCATGATTAGGGGCACAGAGTCTAGTTGGAGACCAGTGACGAGTGGTGTTCCCCAGGGGTCAGTACTGGGTCCAGTCCTCTTCAATATATTCATCAATGACTTGGATGAAGGGATAGAGTGCACCCTCAGCAAGTTTGCCAATGATACAAAACGGGGAGGCGTGGCTGACACACCAGAAGGCTGTGCCACCATACAGAAAGACATGGACAGGTTGGAGAGCTGGGCAGAGAGAAACCTTATCAAATTCAATAAGGGTAAGTGTAGGGTGCTGCACCTGGGGAGGAATAAACCCATGTACGAGTACAGGTTGGGGGTTGACCTGCTGGAGAGCAGCTCTGTGGAAAGAGACCTGGGAGTCCTGGTGGACAACAGGATGACCATGAGCCAGAAATGTGCTCTTGTGGCCAAGAAGGCCAATGGCATCCTGGGGTGCATCAAGGAGAGTGTGGCCAGCAGGCCGAGAGAAGTCATCCTCCCCCTCTACTCTGCCTTGGTGAGGCCGCACCTGGAGTACTGTGTCCAGTTCTGGGCTCCCCGATTCAAGAAGGACAGGGAACTGCTGGAGAGGACAGAGCGAAGGGCTACCAAGATGATTAGGGGACTGGAGCACCTCTCTTATGAAGAAAGTCTGTGGGATTTGGGTCTCTTCAGTCTGGAAAAAAGACGACTGAGGGGGGATCTTATCAACGTTTATAAATACTTAAAAAGTTGGTGTCAGGAGGATGGGGCCAGGCTTTTTTCAGTGGTGCCCGGTAACAGGATGAGGGGTAATGGGCACAAACTTGAGCATAGGACATTCCATCTAAACATGAGGAGGAACTTCTTTACTTTGAGGATGGCAGAGCACTGGAACAGGCTGCCCAGAGAGGTGGCGGAGTCTCCAACTCTGGAGACATTCAAAACCCACCTGGTTCCTGTGCAACCTGCTCTAGTTGGCCCTGCTTTAGCAGGGGGGTTGGACTAGGGGATCTCCAGAGGTCCCTTCCAACACCTACCATTCTGTGATTCTGTGATTCTGTCAGCATTAAATAAAGGTGAACTGACAATTGAGAATTACACTGGAAGTTCACATTTGAAAGTCATACATATTCTGAAGTTAAAGAAAAATCACACACTGTGAAATGAGAAGTCTTCTCTTTTAACCTTTTTGCAGTTCTCAATCTATACTATAGCCTGCCAAGCCTTGTAATGTGAAGTCTTTTAAACAAGCATCTCCGTTTTATTCATTCATGACATCATATTTGAAAAAATATTGAAAATTTATTTCAGAATGGATTCTCACAGCTTTTCTTCTTTATTGGCATTGAAGAAATACTAAGTTTTACAATACGAATATCTATACTGCGAGACCAAAAGTCTGTCTAGTCCAGTAACATGTTTCTGACAAGGCCAGCAGTTGAGAACAAGACAACTATACCTGTGGACGTTCTGTGGTTTAGACCTAGAAGTTGTAATCTCGCTATCTTGATTTTGTGTAATCATTCTTATTAACTGACGTCAACACATTTGGCATTCAAGTATCTTATGACTTGAATACAATTCAATTATATGTTATGTGACACAGCACTATTTTTGGTTTGTTTTTTTAACCACCAACACGATAACCTTACACGGTCCCCTAACTCTTGTGTAAGAAGAAATAATCATAGAATCATAAAATAGTTTAGGTTGGAAGGGACCTTAAAAATAATGAATATTTTTTTTTACTACTTACGTTGTTTCTGCCAGTTATGGTTTTATGACATATAATCGTATTTTCTTTCAATTGTTGCTTATGTTAATTCATTTTAATCCCGTGTCATAAGGAAGCCATAATATACATCCAAATATCCTTGTTGCCTCCACTTCATATCTTCAGTTTTACTAAATGATTTTTGAGATTAATTGCCTTGAATGAAACATGCAATTAAAGGATGACACATGAAAATACTGAGTGGCATAGCTATTTCTCTATTACTTAACTAGTAACCCCTGATTCTTACATCGTTTTTGTTGCTACCAACAATTAAACATATGTTTTCATGGAACTATCTAGGCTATCTGTAAGATTTCTTTCTGAGGAATGTTAACTAATTTTGACCATGTCTATTTTGCTAAATGAAATAGAACAACGTTCAAATTCCTAGCTCCAAAGATAAATAATATCAAACCCCACCACATTCACAATGCTTAGAATAAGCTTTCCCCTCCCCCACCCTTTTTAGATTTTTCTTTTCCTTAAATGGTCCAAAACAAAGTTTTAGAATAAGTCAACAGTCAGAGTTCTAGCGCTTCATCTCATTCCTCCCTTTTATAACAACATCAATATAGCTTTAACTGTACAAATGCAGTTTTAAAGTCTATCACTAAGGTAGGTGCAGTTATAAAGGCTTTTCTCCATATATCCATTATCTGAATTCATGGCAATTTCTTCTCATCAGCTCATTTTATCATAGTTTGTTTTAGTTTTGATCACTTTGACAATGATGAATATTGGAACTCATTTGCTGTTGTGATACTAAAACTATCCTTGCTATTCATCCTGGGTTTTACATAATTTTCCAGGTATGATGAACAGGACAATTTTCAGTACAGATCACCACTCACGCTTCTTTCTGTTGCAAAACTTGTCCATTGTTTCCCTCTGTTTCCTGCAACAGTGTTACTAATCTGTGAGAAGGTAATAAATTTTACATTTAATAAATCTTGCAACAGTTTAATTCCCTAGAGTGGCTTAGGAGAACAACTTTTAAAGTCAAACCTTTTTTGAAATCCAACTTCATTCTATCAATAATATCAAGCTTATCTGAACGACTATTGACTACTTCAGAGCACTCTGAAAGATTATTAAAAAATAAATTCTTGATATAAATATCAGTGTTGATTCTTCCCATATATTCAATTTCTCCATTTATATACAAATTCTCTTTCATATTAGACTTTAAAATAATTTTCCTTGTTTTCTCTACCAGTCTGTTCCTCACATTCACACTGAAGCCTTTTCTAAAAATCATTTCCTTACTTGCCTCTTCCCTATCACCTGAAAATAAGGCCAATTTACATGACAATTAACATACCAGTTAGCAGTTTGGTAATTCCATATTTGATTTCTTTTAGAACTTTTGAGTGAAATAATTTACTTCTTTGCCTTCTATTGATTTGTTCTAAAACTATATTATTAACATGTAAGTGTGTGGTTTTTTTCTTAGATTCTCCCCTATAAAGACAGAATGTGGAATAAGAATCTCCCTAAACTCTTTTGCTGTGAATGCTAATACAAACAATTCAGTTAGCTTTTCTATTATGTTTTATCTTTCCCTTAGTGTTCCATTTTTGAGATGATCATCTATCACCCCTGTCAGCTCTCTGGAAAATTTTCTACTTCTGATGTGCTGGAAGAAGTTTTTAATATTAGTTTTAATGCCTATAGCAAGTTGCTTATGAAAATCTCTTTTTTTTTGTAGAGTCTTATAGCTTTACATTTTCCTTGCCAGCTTTTATGTTCCATTTACAAAAGTGAATATTCTACTTTTTATAATCTCCTTTGTTAAATAAGTAACTACTTCAACTTTCTTTATTGCCATCCTTTTAAAGTCATTGCTAACTTTTACACAATTACTTCGAATGGCTCTAGACTGTCTCTTGCAATTGTTTTGTTTTCTAAACTTATTCTAATGAATTTCTAATGTTGTCCCTAACTGTGGTAACTGAATACATTATGAAGAGAACCTGGCTACCAAGCTTAAAGATTTTCTGAAAATAAATGCTTCAGTGCTCAGCAAGCAATAGTACTATACTTCAAGAAAATTGCTGGAAACATAAAGCAGCATGGATAGCAAAGTACTGTGAACTAAGCATGTCTGAAATGGACTGCTTTTGAAAAGGGTCAGCAATTAATTCTGAACAGTATTACCTAAAAACACAGGGGGAAAATGTACTTAGAGGTAAATAATGGGAAAAAAAAATAATCTTGGATTTGGCAGATAACAGTTTGCACTCGTTACAAACACATATTAGCTATGCTTATGGGGAAGCAGAAACATCTCTGCAGCTGGCATCCCCATAGTACATCACAAATATGAACTGTAGTAGCTGATATTTACATTTCAGTATTTTCTCTCTCACTATTCTATACTATCTCTTTTGGATAGAGAAAACAGTTAGCCCCCATTCTTCCTTTCTGAATTTAGAGACTTTAGGCTAAGAGCTGTTTTAAATAAATTTAGCTGCCTAAAAGTAAAGCATTTAAACTTGAGAAACGTGTCTAGAACAAATGAGACAGACTTTGCACAGACTCCTTAGCTAACAGTCATGTAAACTGAACCCTACTAGCAATCATGTAAACTGATCTAATTTTCTGTGGGTGGCTGTCCAAGGGAGGCCACAAGTGTTTCTGATAACACTGCAGAATCTTACCAGAACATTTATAAGGAGTCAGAGATGATGTGGCACACAATGCCGCAGCAGAGATTTCTTCCTGCCCTCCAAAGATCCCTTAACTTGTATTGCTTTTGCAAATAAAGTTGTTTGATTAATAAGAGACTAACCTTCTTGCTCCACACTGAAACTTCTTTCAGGTGTTCACTGAAATATCAGTGAAGTGAAAACATTTTTCCTGCAATGTAAAGAAAACCTGAACCAGTGAATAACAGTTCCCTCTCTCATGTGTAAGTGGACAAAAGGCAAAAGGACAAGGGACCCTTTTTTACTCATAGTATTTACTCACTAATTACCATATTTTTTGACAGCCTTAAAATGTTTTTTCTCTTAGAAAAAAGTTATTTGGCAGACAAAAATATGAAGTATGCTTATAAATAACACAGTTAAATATCTTTCTTCAAAATCAGTTTGAATACGAGATTTGCAATTAATTGCAGGTGTCTCATAAGGTCTTTTTTAATCACAGTTCCACAAGAGGCATGACACCTTCATTTCACCAAGGTCATATATTTATTATGTACATTTATGTTGTATGTCTGAATTTCACAGTATAGCAACCACAATACAAAATAATTCCATGTGATGTGAAGTGTCAGAAAAGGACACAGAAAATTTCAAATGAATAACCAAAAACTTCAAGAAGACAAGAGATTAAACACCTTCATTATTCTTTTTATATATTTAATTAAAAAAAAAAAAAAAAGAAAAAAAAAAAAGAAACCTTGTGTTGTACATGAAAGAGGATTGAATCCAAAGTGTTTACTGCTGTTTTTTTTTCAGAAATCTAAATATGAAATACTAAGAAGATTACCAGGTCTGTTTAGTGATACAAGAACATAATTCTCTGCTCTACTAAGACTTTTTTTAATATTTTTTTTTTAGAAAAAATAGAGTATTCAACAAGACTGGTAAATGCACTATGAAATTTTAATTCCCATTTCTTCTTGTTAAGGGTATGCGGATATATCGCACTCATCTGAGAGTTAAGATTCATGTGAAACATTTCACTTATGTCTAAAAGGTAAATCATGATAATGTGCACTTGCTGCCTACGCTAAATGCAAATTCTATTGAGAGCTTTTGCCTTTCTTCAGTTCATCAAAATATTTCTTGATAAATTTTACTTAGGAATAGACTTGAACTAGAAATAATATGCCAAAACCCCAATGCATGGGCTTGTGTCAAAATTAATGAAATTATTTTTTTCATTGTCTCCTTACTTAATAATCTCAAAGATAAGCTACTGCATTGCAAAGTCTCGATTTTTGCTTCAGATAAGACATATTTTTTTTAAATTTTGCTTTGCTCCTGTGTTCCCACTGAATTTGGGACTGGGGATATCTGTTATTTCAGAAAATCAGAATAGCCTTTGGTTATCCTTTTATATAATTGGTACTACTGATATTATGAAAATACATTTTTTTGCAAGTTTAGGCTGACTCAGAATGCTAGCGTTAGGCCTAAATGTAGCTTCTGTGACCCTGCAGGGTAATTCCACGTGTAAGTCCCTGGGCCCCCTTAAAACCATTGAAAATATCTGTGGGCATAGAATATTTAAAGTGGTTAATTTTAGCGTGAGAGAACCTGTTTCTTTCAGGGAACACCTGACATGAGGGTCCTTGTTGGAGTTACTCTTTCTGTCTACTGACAATCAGTTTAAGGCCATGGAGACTGTATTATGGTGTTTTCTTACAGAGATTATTTTCAGTAGAAATGCTCAGGCTCATGTGATCAGTATTTAAATGAAAAGTTAGGGGTGAATTGTCTTTGGAAACAGGTAACTTGGCAAGTCCTTCAGATCATACTGTTTCGGGGTTGCAAATGTGTGCTCAGAATGCCCCAAAGGGAAAAGTTGTGGAAGAATTATGGCCTGAATGTGGGAGAAGTTTTTTAATACTGTTTCAGGGATAAGAAACTTATGTTGGTTGTAAAGCTATTAGTTTCTGTATTTTTCCCCCTCAAGTACTGTAGACAGTTTTAAATTTGTCCTTGTCTATTTTCTCCATTACATGAAGTACAGAAAGTGAAGAATTTTTAATATATCCTGAATATCAGTGAATTGATCTGAACAAAACTCCTGTGAAGAAAGAAACTACATTAATCTTGATGATGCTGATCATTCCAGAATTCAGTAGGTAAACCTAAAACTCCCCAATGCAAAGTCTGTAGGTAAAAAAGAAAAAAAAATAAAAATAAAGTTTTAAATGAATTCTTACCATTACTATATATTTGGTTGTCCCATTTTATCAGACACAAAATATATTTTTTATATATGACATTTCTATTGATCATCAAATTCCCTGTCTTGGGACCAGTTTAGGAAAATCCATACAGAGTAATCTTTTTGCTTTTAATGGTCTTTGGTGCACTCCTGGGCTGAAATTCATAATGTATTCTGTAAAATATATGTGATTTCAAAGGACTGGAGTTTCACTTCTTGGATTGTGCAATATGTCATCTTTTCCCAGCTTGCAATTTGTGAAATATCACTAACACGAATCTTAAATCTTCAGAGTTTTGTAGGAGTTACCTGAATAAGAATCTTACAGGAGCACGATGTAAGCCAGTAAAAGTCTCTGTAGCGTTAGGAATGTGTCCAAAACTGATGTCTGTATGTTTGGAACCATAACTACCATCAACGTACAGGTCCAGCACATGCTCCTGACATGACTGGACTCCAGGCAGGTTTGAAACTGCATTGCCCCAAGTTCCCTTGGATAAGGGCCAACCTGGAACCACACTAGCTAACCAGCCTCTGATTTGGAAAGTAAGGCACAAAAAGCTATGTAATTAAACACTTCAGGTGAATTTAGTTTCAGCCACAAGTCAGTGACATTTTTCTTCATATGGGCAACATACTTAAATTACACTAAACAAAATAACTTCCAAAATAATACTGAATCACTCTGTCACTGAAGCCACCAGACTGCAATTACATTATTGTTTTTCCAAATATAAACTTCTGGTAAATTTTACTATATTTGGATTTTTTTTTTCCTAGTAGCTGTAAAGTAGCAAATAACTAAAGCTCTTGCCCAATTTTATTTCAAAACAGTGTACTCTTTCTCTGTACTCTTTCTCTCTCATTACTAATTCTTCCGGGTATAAATTTCTTATCTTTTATTCATCAGAAATAACTTTCTCACATTTACAACTTTGTAATTGCTCTCAAAGTAATATATGCAGATAGATTTGAAAATTAGTAGTGAAACACAAGAAAGCAGTATGTTTAAACAATAAGGACGATCTAGCATCTGCCTTCTCGTCAATGTTTGGTCTACTTCTTTGCAAATTATTATGTATTTTTTTCATGACATATACAGTAGTACAGAGATTAAAGTTTGACATCCAAGTCAGCCAAAGGAGATGTATCTTTTTAAGCAGCCCTCCTGGAAAAATAATTAATTTTAAGGAAAATAATTAACTGTGCACATAAGGCCTAAAGTCTGAATCAAAACTCATACACATTCTGTTTTCCTGAAAAGAAAAATCTGTGAAGTGAATCTCTTTGATTTGTTGGTTTTGACAGTAATATAAAACCACAAATGCTGCTGCAATTTATAAAGCGTACCATGGGAGTCATGTATAGTTTATTTCAATTCCTTTTGCAGTATGCAATTAGTTCTTGTCAGAATCATTGGTCAGGATTCTGGTTTAATTTCTGTATGTATCTTTCACTTATGCGTACACTCTGCAGAGTCAAAATCAAACTTCTCATGCACCAGTTGAGATGTTCAGCTTTATTGATACTCCTCAGAGGGGGAAAAAAAAAAAGAAAAAAAAAAGAAAAAAAAAAGAAAAAAGTTATAGTTTATTGTAGATGATGCAGGAGTAGAATACAATTCATTTCTTGTAATTTCAGTTACCTTAGAGTTAGGTATATTGCCTAAACTAGCTATGTAAGCTCCTTCCATAGTGAGGTAGGAGAGACAAATACCTCCAGAGACTTATTTAATTCATTTTAGTTAATCACCTGAAATACTTGATACAAAACCCTTTTTGTCATGACTCTTATTCCAGATGTACTTAAATTTACACATTATTATCAAGTATCTGACAGTGTCTGCCAAGGAGACACTGTCAGGAAACAAGTCAACTTGGGTTTATTACTATCATTTTATTTTAAAATATTTTAACTATAGCAATAAAGTTATATTTTCTTTTCCCCAAAAGAACAATGTTCTTAATTAAATATTAAGTAAGTTATTGATTGCCTCTATTCTTCAAAAGAGAAAAAAGAAAAAAAAAAAAAAGGAAAAAAGAGAAATAGGACAGGCCACAGATTTTTTTACTCACCAATAATGGATTTTTTTTCAATAAAAAATTTGGAGGGGGAGGAAGAGGAAAAAAACTGAGTTTCTTCATTCCATCATCCAAATAATTATAAATACAGTTTGCCATATCTGGGAAGTATTTATCAAAATTATTTTCAAAGTTCACAAGGAATAGAAACTCCCTAAACAATTTATTGCATTATTTACCAGTCTTCACATTTAGTTTTTTCATCCCCCAACACCTAGCATAAATTTCTGTATCTCCAATTGAAGCCTATATTAATGAACCACTTTATGCAAGCAGTTTAAAATAAGTACTATACTCTGAACTTAATACATAGCATAGTTTTTCGCTTAATGGCTTCTGGGAATGTCATTATTTCCCCCCGATGCCACAGAGGTTTATATGTAGTCAAGTGGAGAGCATAAAAGTTTTTCGGTGGGTTGACTAGACAGAACACATTCCTCTCATGCTCCTTCTAAATGTGACTTGGCATTCTTCCATATTTTATATTTGTAATTCATTAAGACCAATAAAAATATTTAAAGTTCATAATTAGCATAGATAATCAAATCAAAATTCTTCCTTTCTTCATAGCTGAGAGAAACATTTCTAGTTTGTTCAGCTCTTTTACCTTGACAGAAATATATTCAACATTTTACCAGGTTTATTTTTGTTAGTATTTGGCACTGTTGAATTAGTATAGTAGAGAAAAGAAAAAACACACCTGAAGAGATGAGAAAGAAGAGAAGTGAATAATAACAACTAAATTATTCTCTTGTCAATGCAAGGCAATGAAAATATGAAGTGGCAGGCACAGGCCAATACGCCAGCTGTCGTACATGATTTCTTTCCAGAAATATGTAACTCTTAAAACCCATAAAAGATTCCAACCTCCCCCCTTCCCCTGCCCTGTTTGATTTAAATACTGCTTACCTAAAGGCTGGGTAAGGAATGCTTCTCCTGGCCTGCTTTTTTTTTTTTTTTTAACCTGTTTCATACCATACAAAACCAAGGCCTTTCCAATAATTTTGCATAAGAACTAGCATAGTTATTGAGATACAGATTCAAAATCTGTGCTGAAATTCTTCAGACCAATGCTCTAAGTAAGAGATTACTGGTGACTTCACATGTCGTACTTTCTCTAATAAGAAGTTTCCTTCAGTAGCACACTATGACATTTTCACTGAAAGTATCACTGAAATATAATGAATAAAATTAATATTAAGAATAAAATTATTCTTTAAAAACAGATCAGGAAACCTCTAAGGCATTATGAGATGCCTGTATGTTATCACGATCTTCTAAGAGAGCTGAATCTGGGACAATCATGAACATTTTACCACAGTAAGAGCAGTTAATTTTAGGTCCATTCTGGAACTGGAAAAGGTCTTTCAAGTCATCTATGCAATCTTTCATTTTGCAAAATTGGTTACATAGTGAGTCTAAAAAAGGCTTATTCCTCCTCTTTCCCTCCCTCCCACACTCATTATAACATGTTCTGATGAAAATTTGTCACCACCAAGGAAACACTGCAGAGTGTTTCACTTATTTTAGCTGAAGCAAAATCTCTTCTAAAGAAAAACAAGTTAGACATATTTTATTCTTTCCATTGCCTGTTGCGGTCTTTTTCCCCAATGTGGTGGGTTAACATTGGTTGGCTGCCAGACCCCCACATCCGGACACTGCCTCACTCCTCCTCCTCAACAGGATGGGATAAATAGATGAAAAAGCTCATGGGGTGAGATAAAGTCAGGGAGATCACTTACCAATTACTATCACAGGCAAGACAGACTTGACTTTGGAAAAAATAATTTGATTTATGGCCAGTTAAAATGGAGCTGGGTAGTGAGAAACAAAGACAAAAAACTAAAACACCTTCCTGCCACCCCTACCACTTTTTCCCAGGCTCAACTACACTCCTTCATTCCAGAGTCATCTACCCCCTCCCCCTGCATCCCAAGCAGCACAGAGAAGATATGGGATGGCAGGTAATGGTCAGTTTGTAACACTTCCTCTCTGCCACTTCTTTCTCACACATTCCCCCCGCTTCAGCGTAGGTCCTTCCCACAGACTGCAGTCCTTCAGGATAAGCCTGCTCCAGTATGGGTCCTCTGCATGGACTGCAGTTCCTTTCAGGAGAACTCTGCTCCATAGTGAGCCCTTCAAAGGCTGCAGTGTGGATATTTGTTCCAGTGTGGTCCTCTCCGTGGTTTGCAGGGGAATATCTACTCCAGTGCCTGGAGCACATCCTCCTCCTCCTCCTTCTTTTCTTATCTTGGTGTTCACAGGGCTGTTTCTCATACTTTTTTTTTCCTTCACTCTTCACACTTCCAGGCAGCATTTTTCCTTTTCTTAAATACTTTCTCTCAGAAGCACTACCATCTTGGCTGAGGGGCTCAGATATGTCCTGCGGTTGGAGCTGGCTGGAACCATTTGTCCAGCACAGGGCAGGTCCTGGACTTTTCTTACTGAACCCTCCTCTTCAGCTCTGGCCAGCTACCCAAAGCTTGCTATGTAAACCAAATACATCAAAATATTGTCAAATAATTTTATATCACGCAAGAAAATACTCTCTGTCTAATTGCAAACCTATACCAGAACAGTGTTCAGTGCTAGCAACTAGAGTGATTAAAAAAGCTAATTTCAACCTTCAGTATTGACTGCTCTCCATAGGGCCTCACCCCAGTCCCACAGGCACTGAAGACCACTGAAGAGAAAGAGAAGAGGACCCAGCATGTCCGCTCCTATAAAAACTCTGGAAGAACTTGTCCACTTCTACTGAAGAGAAAGGAAATCAAGTGATACAGGTGCATGTGATACACACCATTCACACATGTATAGAAGAAACTCAAGTTTTTAATCCGTAAAATTAAAAGGTTATTCAGAAATTGGAAATGATAAGGCTGAATAAATTCTACTGATTCATTAGACAAAACAAAATTACATTAATTGTTTTGGAAACACACCTGACAAATTCAGGTATACTTATGAAGAGAACATTTTGCATGATATGACATCATTAATAATCTTCTAGTAAAGGCATGCAGAGATATCATTTAATCAGTTAATCTGAAAAATACGCAGCTTCTAATTAATGTTACTGCTTAGGTAACTAGGTAAGTAAAATCATAGAAATAACTGAAATTCTTATATACCATTTTGTGGTCATATTTCCTGTGGTGTACTCTCTTCGCCTGCATCACTCACATGTCACAGACTCTTGGCCTTTACAGCACTACGATTTCCTTTATATGTATAAAATCTTTATTTGAACAGAAGTAGCAACCCCTTGATATTTAAGCTCTAATTCTTCACTGTTTTCAGGCCTTACATTCCAGTTACCTAGCAAATACAGTAGGCATTTTTGTTCTACTGCTGAGCAAAGCATATTTTCTGACATATCTAACATGCTTTTCAAGTTTGACTATTAGTGGTCTGAACCCAATAACTACGCTACACATTGACTCATTGTTCTTCCTTAAATATTAGATCTGAAAGCTTTATTTGTTGTAAAATATAATTTCTTAAGAAAGGAAATATGACAGAAGTGCTTATGGTCTGCAAACCAAATTTCATCACTGTTAGGTAAATGCTTTACCTTCTAGAGAAGAAAATAATTGTAATTGCTTTTCTTTCTGAAGTACCAAATAATGTAATTGTACTAATTAAAGTAGAATAGGATGGACTGTGAAGTCCCCATTCCAATATATTTTGCTTTTACAGATTTTTATGGAAGTTACAGATTCTGTCAGATAGACAAGTGAATTAATAATAATTAATTATAGTAATATTATAATAAATAATTAACTGAATATCTTGAATCCATACTCCAATTGTTAACATAAACTAAAGCCTGTACCAATACATCTTTCTGTTTTCTTCTCACTTTCAAATAGATCAATAGATGGACAAGTAGAGGTAGATGATAGACAGACAAGCCATCTATTGTATGTGCAAATCCCATCTCCATTTTGCTGTCATGTCTTAAGCACTATCAATTTCTTAGTCCTGACTGGTTTGAAGAAGAAGTTTAAAAGCAAACCCTACTTGTTAGGAAAGAGAAGACTTGAAGAATATTAGAAAAGAAATTTACACTTCTTTACAGAATTAGTTGAATCATTTTCAATAGCACATAGTGCAGTCATACAAATGCTTCAAAAGTGTAAACTTTCTTGTAATGATCAGTGAGAAAAAGAAAAATACTTTCCCTTAAAAAGATACTGCCATTCCAGAACATGGTTGACCATCTTTCTCAGATGCAAGACATTCTGTCAAAACCTTCTTATTTCTACTGTAAAGTTTTCAGTGCTTTTATTCATGTTCCTATTTAAAACCTCTTCATTCTTTAGTCAAGGGATGATCTGTTGGTGGATAGCAGTGAAAAAGAATATAAAAGCACCAGCTACAATGATGATTTTTTATTTTTTTTTTTTTTTTTTTTAACTGGGGTCAATTTGGCATGCACAACTGCTGTACTCTTTGGAAGAACTGAAAGTATTGATACATTTAACTTATCCTTTTTATAATGGAGAACATTATTGTGCTTACTAAGACAACATTCGTATCCTGAAACAAAGGATAGCTGAAAAAGTATCAGCAAAACTAGGCAATAACAAAATTATAAAAGAAAGATAATGACACGTGGCAAGACATGAAAGGAAATACACAATTGTAAAATAACTAAGGATGTGAGGAACCACTGGAGTTCATATAGGAATATAGGAAAAGATGTTTAACCCAGGGTAAGTGGTAGTGAATGATGAACTTCTTTTTGGTACACAAAAAAAAAAAGAAATAAATGACAGATTTAATTAATTCAGGAATGAATTAGGAGTTCTTAATTTGAAACACAAGATAATTATTTATCTGTGTCTATTTTGAGAGTATGGAGAAAATAAGATGGAAAATGGTTCTATATAATTTTCTTAGGTCTGGGAGACCCAAAACTAAACAATCAAGAGGTGAAGAAATTCCAATTTGTAAAAAGATTATCATAAAGAAGAAAAGAGTCAATCCTTTCTGCCCTCTGGAAACCAACAAGAAAATCACTTAATATGGAGCACAGAAGATTAATATGTGAGAGCTCTCTTTCCCCACTCTCCCAACTATAGAGGTAATGAAAATATTGGGATAGGCTAAGGACTAAGAACTTAATTCACTGTTGTTTTCATGTTTCACACAGTATTTCACTGTTATTTAGAAACAAAACAAAATAAAACAAAAAACAATTGTCCAGGCATACTTGATTCTGGCCTATATTTATGTATGAATAAAAATTCACTTAAGAAGTTAATGCTTCTATCAACATATTGAACTAAGAAACAAATTATATGAATTAGGATTAAGAAATTCAGTATTGGCTATTTATAAATACAAGTACTTATTGTTAGATTCATTTATCTAAACTTCACCTAATGGGTAATATTTTAAGGTTAAGAGAATTAATTAAGATTTCTTGAGAGTAAATAGAAAAAAAAAATCTATGTTAAGATGGGCTAAATCAGGTTCTGGAGTGATATTTTTGTTTACACTATCCAAAATTAAGTGTTTCCTGTGTGCTTGTGTTTTGTTTTGTTTTGTTTTGTTTTGTTTTTTTATTTCTAAACTGGGTTATAGTATGGAATGAATGCCAGGCATAGTAATTCTAAAAATAAAGTTGTTCCACTTCTCAGATATTTTAAACTGACACAGTTAGAGACCTTTTGTTTTGGTCTTGATTACAGGATCCTGGTCTTCAATAGATCCATTGGTAATCTGTATCCATAAAATAAGAATAAGCAGCAATAGCAACATATTTTCTAGGTTTTGTTTATGCTTTAAATTAAAATAACTGTCCCAAGCTGAGTTTTAAAAATAAGTTTTGCTTTGTGTTTCAGTATTTAATTCACTACTTTACTCCAGTAAGAAAAAAGTAGGTTTATACCTACTTAATTGTATGTAACTACTGTTAGCCTACATGTCCACTAATGTTACATATTCCTTGAAAGTGCACTGTTAAAGACAGTGTTATTTTATTTTCTGTTCCTATTCTGATATGTAGTTCTCTTAATCAGATATAAGAACAATGTCTCTAAGAAATGTTTTATTCTTAATATCCTCAGTTTCCCAAGAAAATGAAAAGACAAGGTTCTGATTGCATATTATTATCTCCATTCATTTGAAAAGATTGTTTGATACCATTTGTTTTCTAAACAATTGTTGTAAACAATGTTAGTAGGAACTATTGAAGAATTTATAACTGTAAATCTTATTGGTAAATAAAGATCTACTATAACTGTAGATCTTTATTCAAGGTGAGTAAAACCTTCTGCAGAACTGCCAGATAGTCAACTGATAGTTCAGTCAAGATGACTCTAGACATCCAAATTCTATATTAAAATGTTGAGTCTCAGCCAACATCCTCAAGCAAGTAATAGAAAGCAGAATTGGGACATAGGATTAAATAACTAGATTTTACACAGATGAAGTCATGTTCCTATTTGAAGATGATCAGAAGGCTGGAGCACCTCTCCTGCAATGACAGGCTGGGGCTGTTCTGCCTGAAGAAGAGAGTGCTCCGGCGAGACATTATAGCAGCCTTGCAGTACTTGAAGAGGGCCTGTAGGAAAGATGGGGAGGGACTTTTTATCAGGGAGTGTAGTGATAGAATGAGGCGTAATATTTTTAAACCGAAGGAGGATGGACTTGGATTAGATATGAGGAAGAAATTCTTTACTGTGAGGGTGGTGAGAGACTGGAACAGGTCGCCCAGGAAAGTTGTGGATGGCGCATCCCTGGAAGTGTTCAAGGTCAGGTTGGATGGGGTTTTGAGTAACCTAGTCTAATGGAAGGTGTCCCTGGCCATGGCAGGGGGGCTGAAACTAGATGATCTCTAAGGTCCCTTCCAACTCTAACCATTCTATGATTCTATATTTTCACCCTACCTAAAAAATTACCTAGAGATCTTGCACAACTAAATTACTAAATACCTTTCAATAAAAGATACGTTGTCTTGTTTACGCTAAGTTTTTTAATGAAACAATTTGTTTCCACATACGTAAGATTACTTTCACGTTAGTGGGATAAAGAAAAAAATATTCAAAATCCTGGCTATAATATCGGAGTGAAAATTTTGTTTACAGAGGACATACGATGGCCAGCTGGACCACAGGGACATAAGGGCTGCAACGCTACCTATGATACAGCAAAAGGATTTCATAGCTTGACTTGTACCATTATATACCCTAAGAACAACGTGAGGGGGACAAAAAATGTTTTTGTTTTCTATCTGATGTGAATGGCCTCCTATGGAAAGTAAAATTCAGACTTTTTTTTTTCCCCTTTTCCCCCCTTTTTTTTTTTCTTTTCCTTTCTTTTACACTCAAAATTTGGTTATGTACAAATACAGATATTTGATCATGAGCAAAAACAAAGCTAAGAAGTCATCACTAATGTAACTAATGACTTAATAGCTGAGTTGTCCAAACTGCTACCACCACTGAACATGCAGAAACCCAATCAGGCCAAGGCAAGCCCGGGCATCTTTTGAGACCCAGTGCTCTAAGTCAGTGCAAAGCCTTTTGCTAGTAATTGGAAACATCATATTTACTCAGTCATACCTTCCAATGCTATTTGACATTTATGACTAAATAGATTTCATCCTTGCTGATAAGAAAGGAAATGTTTAGGCCCAGACAATAAGAGTATGGGGTTTTTTTTGCTGAATGCTGCTAGTCATAATACTTTTATTTTTATGCTATAAGCATCTGAAGGCCTCTTACTTTCAGTCTATCATCTGGAATCTAGACACATTTACTAAAAAAACAGTTGCCTACCTAAAATAAGACTGTCCCAGGCTCCATATATATTTCAGTCTTTTTGATTATTTCAGTGAAAACTCGATTTAAAAAGAAGAACAGACTGGATATTTCTCATGATTTTTGGTAGTTTTGAATCATCTGGAGTGTACAGGGCAGTGTGACAAAGATTAAATGACCTACCCACATCCTCCAGAGCTGTCAGATGGGTGGCTTTCGCAAATGCAAAATTTCACCAAAGAGGAAAAAGTAATCAAGCAAGAAAAAAGGGAAGAATTATTTTTAGGTATTATTTTTAGATGCATATAATTCTAGTTAAGGAACAATGCAAGACACATGAAAATTACAAATAACAGGAATGCATTGAACTTTAAATATTTACAAATATATTAACTTTTTGTCATTTGAGTAAACACCTACGTGAATGTGATGGGATTCAGGTTGTTTTTCAAAATCTTGCTGATGACAGCTATAAGTTGCCAGAGAGCGGAGATAGCACCTCTCCCTCTGTTGTCCCCCTTGAGCAAGTTGTCAACTGCAACAAGGTCACCTCTCAGCTTTCTCTTTAAGCCGAATAAATGTGGAAAAACAACATAGTATCTTGTAATTTGCAGAACAATTAATGATGTACCTCAACAATGGAAGAAAAGATAACACAGTGATGTGAACAATACATTTAGGGAGTGAAGAAGTAACAATTTTTTAAGGAAAAGTCACGAGAAATTTGAAATACCCTCAAATCAATAAAAAAAACTTGAAATGGTATTTCATAGTCAAAGTAACTGTGAATATCAAAGACTCAAAAAACCCTGCAAAATATATGGAATAAAAGATTATTGCATGGATATTGAAAAGATCGGTATGGAGAATATTACAATAGTTAGAAATTAAAAAATTATGACAACCTATACGAACTATTAGTAAGCAAACTGAAAATGAGTTGGATTCTAGAAAAAAATGGCAGAAAATTAAATTTGACAACAACATTCAAATTTTAAGTTAATAGTAAGAAATTTGATCGGAAACAAAGGATTAATGGTAAGCTCAAGAATAATAGACCAGTGCAACAACGGATAGTAAGAAAAGGAGCAAACCATATATAAAAACATATGAGGCACAAACCTGAGCAACAAATGATGAGGGAGGTGGTGATAGGAACCAAACCTGGTCAGCCATACTAACTGACGAAAGCATGTAAGCGTCACAGAATGTTTATTCCAGCAAGATATCTGATTGGGAATCTTGTCAATTGGGAAACCAAGGGAAAAAGAAGGAAACCTGAAAAAGTATACTGACAGATAGCTGTCAAAACAAATGAAAACCAGAGTTTTTGTTCCTTGCAAGATGTTTTTTGTTCCAAACTGGATTAAAATTTGATGGATAAATGTTTTCCTATTTTTGTATATTACAAATTGGCTCATTCAGAAAATACAGTACATTATGGTAATTTTTACAATTATTTTTAATGTTTCAAATTGTCAAATTAGTCTGTACCCATTTCGTTTTAAGTCAGTACAAATCTAAACTGCATTTCAGTATTGTAGAGCATTGCCTCAGAAATGTTATGGTTCTTATCTGATATCTTATTCTCTTTGAGGAGAAGGCTTACTGCCCAAACACCTGGTGCTGGTATACACTGCATATGGACTGCAAGAAAGTAAAAATGGCACTGCTAGATCTTGGAGGCTTATGAAACAAAATTTCCATGGGTATACTTTAAAAAAAGAGGGGATGTAGGGGAGAGAAAAAGAAGTCAGTCTCATGTTGAAACTCTTTGACACATCTTGGGTCAACTGGAAAAGCTTAATTATTTCATTACATGTTGAGTTATTGCCAAAAGGAATATTTCTTTTACTTGAGTAATTTGTAAATTTTTAGCAAAATAATGGAAAAACTCAAACCCAAACAACTCTAGAAACTACACTTTCAGTTGAAAAATTACTCTGGTGGCTCTAAATTAGATTACCATTTTCTTTGGATGTGTTTTTCAGTTATGTACACCTTTCTAGGGTTGCAAATTCTGCTATTAAATACATAATTTTCACTGCTGAAGCAGGAAAGAAAATAGGTTTCATACAATTGCAAAAGGTAGAAAACATATTCTATAACATGCCTTTTATTCTTTCCACAACACAACTGCAAGCATACCTAAGACAGAACAGAAAAAAGTCGAAAAGCTGTTAATGTAGTCCATGATTCTTTACCACAATCAAAATCTTTCTTTCTTTCATGAGCAATTGCTAGCCCTTTTCACAGTAGACTGCTATTTTATAGAGGCAATTATAGAACCCCAGGGAATTCCTAGGACTGAAAAAAAAATATGTATTCACACATAAACCCTAAAATACATACAATTACCGAAAATTACTGGTCAAAAATGTGAGGTGTCATTACTATATTTTATAGAGTCATTAAATTCTGAGTTTACAAAGGTTTGTTGTTTTGGGTTTTTTTTAGATAAATTAATTGCTTACCACATTAATAAAATGGCTTTTGATTTCCTGAACAGGGAATTCAGAAAAGGGCTTTTATGCTAAATACTTGTTTATTTTCGAACTAAATAGCTCTGATATGCAAATGTAATTCCAAAAAGTGCAGAACAGCTACCTGCACCACAGTCCTGCATATTTATTAGTGGAATTGTAAAAAAAAACCCATACCATAGAAAGATTTAGATCAGTAACATCACATGGCAAGATTATATTTGTAGAGTACAATTTTAAAGTCTCTTTTTGTAATTTAAATTACCTTAACTGGAATGTTAAAATTGCTTGAACTTGGTTCCTCTTTGATATAATAATGAATAAAGATTCATCTATGCTAGATGCTTTATGTTGACATTATAGCTTCTAGTTCAAAAGATAAAGGCCCAAAATACTCCTGAAAATGTTTTAAAAAGGAGCTGCCAGCCTATTTCTAGACATCAGCATAACTGCATTTTCTTATTCAATCTGCCTCAAGAAATCACAGAGTCAGAGACAGATAACTGCCTGTTTGAGTATCCCCTAACACTCTGGAACTTCTGCATGTCTCCTCAGTGAAGGTGAAGTCTATATTGTACAAAGTGATAAAACTTTTTTCCAAGAACTAAACAGGGATTTAACTTTGTCAGAAATATGATTGCATCTAATGTGAATATACAACAATAAAACAGTTATATTCTCTGGAAGTAAAATTTCCTATTAGCTTATTTATGTTTAGCTTCTTTAGGCATGGCTTCAGATAGGAATGAACTGTCTGACAGTAAGAAGATGTAATAGTAAGCTGTTTTGTTTCTGTTTTTTTGTTTGTTTGTTTGTTTTTTTTGTTTTGTTTTTTTTTTTGTTTTTGTTTTTGTTTTTTATTTACCTCTGAATTTAATGATGTGTCTTTTATCAATTTGCATTGTATATAGGAATTCCAGGAATATTCCAGAAACATATCTAGGAATACATTTAGAAAATCTGATCACTGTAAGATTGGAAGTTCAATATTAAAATGAAAAATAAACTTTTGATTGAGTTTTGGAAAACAAACATCTGATTTGAATCTATTATTCATTCAAGTCTAGTTACATTTGAACTATTGGCATTGGACTCAGCTATCATCTTTAGTGTATTCATATAGTGACAGATGACTGCATTCTTGTACCTTGGAAGCTACCTAGCTTGGAAGTGTTTATCAACACTTCACTCAAACATGAGTGAAAAAAGAAAATGTTGGGTTTTAATGTTTTGATCCTTTTAGGCTCTTGGTTTATATTCTTAGGCTGCTTTTAGACTCTTAGGCTACTGCTACCGACAGCATCAGTTCCAGTAACGGACTGGCTAACACAAGCACACACAATGCAAACACAGAGAAGTGCATGTAAGAATAACACTTAGTTTAAATTTACAAAAGTCAGGAAAACCACAGGAGAAAACTATTGCAGTAGGAATTGAAATGTTGAAGCACCTGTAGGCTAAAACATGCCCTCCATTGACTGTAATGACAATAATCAACATAAAACACTTGAGACAGACATTACTGGATTTTTATTTTTTGGATTTGACACTAATTCTTAAATAAATTACCATTCTGTCCTCAATGATAAAATAACTCCTCTGGTTCAAGTTATACTGCAATTAATTATGTCTCAGGTTGGCTTCTACTATGTCTTTGCACTTCTCCAGTCTACACATAACAGTATTCTTCTGTATATTGATTTGTGATTTCCTCAGTGGAGGAAGGAAGAATATATTATACATTAGTCCCCTTGTCTAGCAAATATGGGCCAGCCTGAAGGCAAATGAAACCAGAGACAGTGAGAAGGATGAGAGTTACTATTTTATTCAACTTTTCTTTTCTTTTTTGGTTGTTTCCCCTTTTCTTTTGTCCACTGTCCCCTCCTCAGAGCAATTGTGGACAATTGGAATAAGGTTGGAGAACTGTCACTTGTCTGAAGTACTGAAAGGATGAGGTTCACTTCACAGAACTTAAGTAATCTAAAAGCTGTGGTTCTAGCATAAGTTAGTCATTCTGTCCTTCCCTGCAATCAATGAAGAAATTGGCACCTCTGAGGGTGAGTCATTGAACCTTTTCAGGTGCTTATCTTCATACCAGATGAATCACCTTCCTGAGCTGCATGCTTCTCTTAAGAGACTACAGAGATTTCTACTCCAACTTCTCTTTTCTTTCAAAAATATTACTTTTTAGACCATGTAAGCCCTATCCAAGCAAAGAACTTCAACACTTTCCGAATTCTAAGCATTTAAATATTTTCAGTATTTTTAATGATTTTACTTACGTATTAACAGCTTACATATTGACAACTTTTGTGCTTTGCTTGGTTAAATTATATAGATTAGGTATTCTGTTTAGATTGATTATTCAAGATAAATTTATTGTCATGCTATGCTCTATTTCATATTGATAAATTGATAAAGACCTTAAACAGGATAGTTCCCAGGATGGACCCCAGCGGTACCACTCTTGTCACAAAGCACTCAACCAACTACGCTCTGAGCCTGAGCATCCAACTAGGTTTTTAGCCATCTGTTCAGACCATCCAGACAGTAACATCCTCCCTTATTGAGGAAGACGATATCAAAAACCTTCCTAAAGTTGAGGTAAAGAACTTCTACTCCTTTCCCATTGCTCGCAAGCCTAGTTATTTTATCAGAGAAGGCAGCAGTCAGGTGCATCAAGAATTTTTTACCCTTAGTAAATGTTGACTGTTCCCAATCACCTTCTTTTTTATATGTTAAGGGTGTATCTAGCCTGGGATTTGACTCCAGATTTAGAAACTAACTGAAGTAGTCTAGTGTAGCTCTACTTGTGCTTAATCAATCACTTGTGTGTTTTTTAGTGTAGTTGATGAAGTGATGACATAATCTTCAACTGTCACCCCAGACCTGTACTCCTTTTTGCTGCATTATTCTTCTAGAGTTATAGTTCATTTTACACAAAACAATTGCTAACTATCTATTCAAAATATATCAATGTGAAGTATTACACCTTATAATTGCACAAAACTAATTAAAATTAGGTAATAAGGAACTAGTCATTTGACCATTGATCTTACAGCTAAACAAGCTATAGTAGATATGTAAAAGATGGCAGCTTATTTAGAAAGCATACTTCCTTGCTTGAAATGTGGTTTCTTAGAGTATGGGAGCTGCATAGACTTAAATAGATAATAGCATTGTTGGACAGTCAAACTTAGGTTTCATAAACTCAAAAAGAAGGTACTTGCCCCCAGGAGGTGAAAAAGAAAAGAAAATGGATAGAAGACTACCGACCTATCCAAAAGTGTTGGATAAAATTCTAAATAATGAGAGGCAGGTAAGTGTATGCAGACTTGTCCACCAAAGAAACACATATAAGAGCAATTTGAACTCCTTACAGTGTTCTCATTGTGGAAATCCAAGTGAGAACTCTAAAAATACAACTGGTTCAATGGAATAGAAGGAACTATAAGGTATAGCTGTAGATGGTTATTCATCTCCAGATATATTCCAGTCATAAGTCCTATTTGTCCAGAAGAGAGCTTTAAGTACATATGGTGGGAAAAGACCAATCAAACCTACAGGAATATTTCTTCATTAAAAAGAATAGAAAAAATGTTCTACAAAGGATAAACTGAATAGTCTTCTTGGGTCAGTGGGCAAGAATGAAGTAGTGATCCTGCCGCAGAAGTACTGACTTTTTTTTTTCAGGACTAAGGATATGGAATAGTATGATACTTCAGGGATCACAGGTGGTTTTAGTGAAGATCAGAGAGTAGTGTTATAAAATTATTTCTGTCCCACAAGCAAAGGAAGGCAGCAAGTGGGAGGTTTTGGAAACAAGACAGAGATTAAGGAACTGTTTTAAGGTTTAACAATCAAAATTGTGGAAAATTAGCTTGGACACTTTGGACAGGACTGAAGAAGGAAAGGGAGAAAAAAGTGATGCCCTATGGAGAAAAGAAGTATGACTGGTTGTGACCATGGTAAAATGAAAGTATCTTTATTTTAGTGTGGATAAGTCTTACTAGATAGAGAACACTTGAGGCAATATGTGATACCTCCTAAAACCTAATAAATCACATTTGAGAACAGAATGACTTTGATTTGAATGACATGCCTTGGATTTCTTATGCTCAGAGAACTAAATTATCTTGAGATTTTTTTTTTTTTATTATTATAGATGGCTCTTTCTTAATGTAAACATTTTTGTCTGTCATGGGATAAAGCTATACCATACTTAACCTTTACAGATAAGGAGGAATTGATTACAGAACTGGCAATGAGTTTTAGCTTAGGTTTAACTGATCATAAATTTATTGCACTGGTAATATACATATATATATACTGGATGAGATCATGAATGAATGGTGTAAAGAATGACATCCAAAGTCCATAGTCAAGGAAAAGGCATACTGATTTAAAAAGGTACCCTAGATTACAGAGTGAGTGAAAATATTTTACTTTATAGGAAAGAAATAGAAGAAAGAGGAAATATAAAACAGATTTTCTAATGAAAAACTAGATAAACGAGGAAGATGTAAACTGAGGTATAAAACAAGCAGAAGTAAAAAAGGGTCCATTTACAGACAGAAATAATAAAGTTATCAAGTTTAACAGATTTTTTTTTTTTATTTTCAGATGGTACTGATTTCTGACTTTGGGGGAAACGTGATTGGTGTATTAATGCCATAGCGTATTCTTTAAATAAGAAAACGCACACAGATTCTAAACATAAATTTTAGTCATATATACTTTAATATGAGAATATTTTAAAACTTCTCAAAAAGATTTCTTATTCTGCAAGATGTATGGGCCATTAATAGTTATTTTGCCTCTCTTTTAGGATGAAAACTTGATGTAGAGTGAGTATTTCGCTAATATTGAAAGAGTAAATTGGATAATTTCTGTAACCACAAGATCCTTGGTCTTGTAAAATCTCAGGCAAAATATAGAACAAATCATATGGCATCGAATGAACACAGTGCTATTTAAATTAACATAAAGAATGCCAGGAACTTAACAGATGTTTATGGCAAGTATATATGTCAAGATAACATGATGTTTTCTTCTGATGAGACTGAAAATTTACTTCATAAAAATTAAATAATTTGTTACACTATATTTAATTTCTGAAAGACATTTCATTTGGTCCTGTTTAGTATTTTGATTAAGAAATTAGAGCAAAAAATTTAGCATGTTTTGACATCTATTACTTAGTGATAAAACTGAATAATTGACCAGTTTAAAAAGAAATTGTAAAAAGTTAAAACACTGCCTGTCACAGACCTTTGGGAATCTAGAACTATAGTACCTATAAATTATCAGGGATTGCAGATAAAATAATAGTTTTGAATTTAAGTGAAGATTGGGAAAGTGAAAACTTAAAAAAAGAAAACCCCACTGAGAATTATAAATTATTTTGAAATAACAGTTATACAGTTTTACATTTCATTTTCTGTTTTCCTTCAGATAAAAATGCAGTACACTAAAATCCTTGTTGGCATAAAAAGGTGCCTTTTTATTGACTTCCATTCATTTTTTCTCTGAAAATTCAACCTGTCAGCTGTAAGAATTCTTCTCATGTGAGAAACTGAAAAATCATTAGACTTGAAGCTTCAGTATTGGAATCTGACAACACAATATATAAACTTTTTTGCTTTGTTCAGAGAAATGAAGTTATGTTTCTTTGAAAATATATTTCTTTGAAATAGATCTCAAAAAATTCTAGTAATTTTGACACAGCAAAAGCAGTACATTCATTCAAATATTTTAATATATTCAAATATATGTAATTTGATTAAGAATCAAAAACCAGTTTATTAAAGATATGTTGATAAAAGTGCATTAAATAAGATATTAGAGTGTTTTTATCTGGATAAAGGGCTTTAATTATAAGCCTCAATTTGGACTTAGGAAAAAAAATGTCCCTACTCAAGTAATTTTGGATGGGGGAGGATGATGATGTCATCAGGATGATGAGAGAAAGCGAAGTAATAGTGATTCTGGCATCATTTATTTACATGTCTTTCTTACCAACACTGGAATCTGTTAAACATTCTATGCCACTGAGTCTTTAGACTTAGTCGTGAGCTTGATGTGGACTGAAGAAAGCAGGAAGGAAAAAATGGTTGTTCCTTGTGCCATTATTAGAAGGAAGGGGAGGGGGGGAACCAGAAAAAATCCTTTTTCTCTGGGTAAACTTGTATCTTTTATGACAAGATATCTCCTATATAATAAGAAGTTTGATAAAAATTACAACACATGAGATATAGTATTAAATGGATGACTGTAAGGTTTTTCATCTAGGTTTAGAGCAAAATCATGGAACCAGAAATTAATACTTGCCTTTTTAGGGGATCGAAAATTAATAGAATGTGTCTCTCTCACTAGCTATTCAGAAAATGAAAAGGATGAAGAAAATTAGAGGGTTAAAAAACTTAAGATTATGGTAAAAGTTTGGATTTTTGCATGCTTTTATTATTACTTCATACAACAGAGTTTAGGTATTCTGGGATTTATTTACCTTTATGATCATATTAATTAAGGATTTATATGAACGTTTTATGTATAAGTACATTCATAGGCTTAATTATTTGGTACCTTATCAACAAAAATGTTACAAAATATATCTGCATCATATACTTTATATAAGGTATAGAAGAAGTATAAACAGAATATATTTGTGCTCCTCTTGGTCCATGTGATTAACCAACATTCAAATCCTTGGGATTAGCTCTAGAAATTACTGGTAAAATGAAATAATAATTTCTCTTATCTGGTACATGTCTATAGAGCTCTTGCACATAAAGACCACACACAAAAGACTGAGTTTTGAGTTACAAAAACTCAATCAGCCAGATTCTTTGCTTGCAACTCCAAATCCGCAATTACTGTTAGCACTTTGCTTAAAGATTCATTTGCTTAAATTTGTTTTTCAAACATGCTAACATTTTTAAAGATAAATTTTAGATTTTTAGTGGCCATGTTTCAAGTTGCATTCTTATGTTTGGGATTTTTAAAATTTCTTTTTATATTCCTTTATTGTTTAGGTTTTTTGGTGTGTTTGGCTTTACTCCATCAGATACTGTTTCTCTATAGCTGTGTAAATGTAGCATATATTGAAGCTTTTTTTTTTTCTTTTAGGGCTACTGGATGGCGTATCTATGAGAGGAAGATGTGATACAGAGCTCATCAAATGGACGTATCAGACAAAATCCTTCTCGATCTCCTCTAGATATATTCAATCCAGTCTTTAAGCTGCATTTTTTTCAATTATTGTTAAATAAAGAAGCCTCTAATTGGATTTAGAACTTTCAGGTACCTTGTATATCCATCGTCACCAAAAATCAGATTTTTTCACAGAATCACAGAATGGTAGGAGTTGGAAGGGACCTTTGGAGGTCCTCTAGTCCAAACCCTCTGCCAAAGGAGGTTCACCTAGAGCAAGCTGCACAGGAATGCATCCAGGTGGGCTTTGAATATCTCCAGAGAAGGAGATTCCACAACCTCTCTGGGCAGCCTGTTCCAGTGTTCTCAAAGCAAAGAAGTTTTTCCTCATGTTGAGATGGAATTTCCTGTGATCCAATTTGTGCCCACTGCCCCTTGTCCTGTCTCTGGGCACCACCAAAGAGAGTCTGGCCCCATCCTCTTGACACTTGCCCTTTAGATATTTATAAGCATTGATGAGATCCCCTCTCAGTCTTCTCCAGGCCAAAAAGACTCAGGTCTCTCAGCCTTTCCTTGTAAGAGAGGTGCTCCTTTCTCTTGGTCATCTTTGTAGCCCTCCACTGGACTCTATGCAGTAGTTCCTTGTCTTTCTTGAACTGGGGAGCCCAGAACTGGACACAGTACTCCAGATGTGGCCTCACCAGGGCACAGTAGAGGGGGAGGATGACCTCCCTTGAACTGCTGGCCACACTCTTCTTGGTGCACCCCAGGAGACCATTGACCTTCTTGGCCACAAGGGCATACTTCTGACTCATGGTCAACTTGTCCACTAGGACTCCCAGGTCCCTCTCTGCAGAGCTGCTCTCCAGCAGGTCAACCCTTAACCTATACTGGTGTATGGGGTCATCCCTCCCCAGGTGCAGGACCCTATACTTGCCCTTGTTAAATTTCATTAGGTTCCTCTCTGCCCACCTCTCTAGCCTGTCCAGGTCTCGCTGAATGCGTTTTTACGGAAGACATGATTGCTGGATCACCCTATTCACAGCATAACACATATTAATAGTTTGTTGATGAAAAAAAGAGTAATTTCTTTAAAATATTGTCATTAACTTCTATGGAAAGCCACACATTACAACAAGCAGCAGAGTCACCTAAGAAAAAAAGTTACAAATTGTTGGAACTATTTGATATAATGACTCAGGAACTCAACCAGGCAGGTCTCAGGCTTCCTTGGTACTGAGGTAAGTATATGCTTATGCAACATCTAACAGTCATAAAGTTACGTAGGAACCGTGTGTTGCACATCTATTTCAGGTAAGACACTTTTAGGTAATTAGCATTTGAGAATTCATATGCTTGAGTGTCAGTTATGCTGAAGTAACTAATATTTATTTGAACATATTTTTAGAATAAGTTCAAGGAAAGATTAATTCCTGTTTAAATTTATCCTGATTATAAATAACTTGCAATACAATATTTTGCATGCATACAGTAGCTCATCTCTTAACACATTATAAATGATAAAAATACAGACCACTATTTAGTATTGCCTTCTGGAGTAAAAGGCAGAAGCTAAATGAGAACTAGTTTGATTAGATTTTTGTTATAATATTGTCATTACTGGGTAATTTCCTCTTGCAATTCTTTTAAAGAAATATAGTAATGCATAGCTGTGATTGTGACAGATATTAGAAATAAGCAAAAAAAGGATATAATAGCTGGACACAAATTTAAATGATTGTCCCCCCTCTTTTTCTTCACAGATTTTATTGTTCTCATATCTTTAAGTTCATGTACTACAGTCTTCTTCTGAATCCATGTGTCATTGGCTAGTTTTCATTTAAGTTCTGACGAGACTGCTGAAATCATTAATTCCATTTTAAGAGAGATTCATTCATTCTAATTAATGCAATCCCACCATTATTAATAAAGCTGAAGAAATCCATTGAAGGTCTCTAATGTTATTTTTAAAAGTAATGGTTCCAAAGTCCTTATTTAATTAGCAGATGTTTGTGATTGTCTTTTAGTATATATTCTGGACAGATTTGATTCATGAAAGACTTAACGTATTACAAAAGGGCTCAGACAGGATGACTTCAGTGCTCTCTCTTTTACAGATCCAAATACATACATGCATTCATATTTTAGAAAATGAAATGTCATGCTTGCTTGCCAGTGGCAGCTAGATTAGATACCTGCTAAAACATTGTGCAATGTAATTTAAAACCTACACTGACCCAGTGGTCAAGGAATACAGAACAATTTTTCCTATGCCAACAGAACCCTTTGATTTACATCTGCAGCTGACAGTGCTTACAGACTAGCCCAGCAGGCTGGGGATTCACATGGAGGAAAAAAAAAAAAAAAAAAAAAAAAAAAAAAGAGGTTCTTTTGGGCATGCTCTTTTTCTATGCAAATTGTCAGTAAGGTGTTTATTGAGGGCCTGGGAAGCTCTGATCATATTTAGAGTCACCGATTCATTCTTTCACATAGGATAGTCCTCTAATTTTTCATAGGACCAGATTAGTTCTTCTGGGGCTGCGTAGACTGACAAAAAAAATCAGCCCTCAATTTCATCTTTCTAATTATCTAAGGTAGTTTTTTCTCACTACAGGTTTTGATGGCATTCTCAGCTCATCTTGTCAGTCTGCTTAGCTTGATTTCACGAGATATACAAAGACCTAATGTTTAGTTTCCTAGATAAATCATATTTTGTATAAGCAATGAAAGCAAATTCAGATATTAAATATTGCAATTTGGACTGGAGTTAGAGACTTCCCAACGCCAGGGATATTTCTCATCTCTGTCCTACTTCCTGGTAAATACAATTTCTGTCTTTCATGTTATACAACGCATAATTGGATCAAAATTAAACAAATCAGATATACATATTGAATATTTATCTTGTCCTGTGAAATCCTCACAAAAAAAAAAAAAAAAAGAAGAATTAATAATTCTAGGGGACTACACCATTTGAAAAAGAGTAAATTCATGCAAAGAAGAATTCATGTTATTCAATACATGAGGATAAAACACATTTCCTTTTGTGCCTTACAATTCCAACTGTTTTATTTTAAAAAGGGATAAATAGGTGGAGAAAAGGGGAATATAAAAGTTGTGTTCAGCTGTCCCTTACATGGTATATTTGTGTCAGATACAGAGTCACTTTTGCCCTCAAAGCTTCAGACTGGACTGAGGACAAAACTCAAAACGCTTTCTCCCCTTTCCCCTTTCTTCCCAGGCTCAACTTTACTTCTTCATTCCTGATCAATTTTCCCCCAAAAAAAAGCAGCACAGCAAGGATGGGGAAAGGGGTGCTGCGGTCAGTACATAACAACTCCGGTCTGCTATTCCTTAGTCCTCATATTTTCCCCCTGGTCCAGCATGGGCACTTCCCACAGGCTGCAGTTCCTCAGGAACAAACTACTCCAGCATGGGCCCTTCACAGGGCACAGGTTCTTTAAGAAAAGCTGCTCCTGCATGGGCTTCTTTCCACAGGCCACAGTTCCTGCCAGGAGCCTGCTCTTCCTGCGTGTGCTCTCCACAGGTTGCAGCTTCCTCAGGACCCATCTACCTGTTGCGATGCAGGGACTGCTATGGGCTGCAGTGTGTATATCTGCTTTGGCATAGTTACTTCCACAGACCTCAGGGCAACAAACTGCTTCATGATGGTCGTCTCCATGGGTTACAAGGGAATCTTTGCTCTGGTACCTGGACAACCTCCTTCTTCTCTCATGTTGGTGCATGCAGGGCTTTTTTTTTGTTTCTGCATCACACATTTTTTCACACTCATCATGGCTGATAGCTTCATCTGTGTCCTGCAGTGGTCTGTTTTGGAGCCAGCTGTGGCTGGTTCTGTCAGTCTGTCCACAAGTATAAATTGTGAGAGGAGTGGCTGGAGAGCAGTCCTGTAGAAAGGGATCTGGGGGTGCTTGTCAGCAGTGGGCTCAATATGAGTCAGCAGTGTGCCCTGGCAGCCAAGAGGGCAGCCTGTCAAAAGAGGTAAGTATCTTGTTGTATTTGGTGTTGGTGCAGCCTCACCTTGAGTACTGTGTGCAGTTCTGGGCCCCACAATTTAATAGGGTTGTGAAGGTCATTGAATGCATCTGGAGGAGAGCAGCAAAGCTGGTGAAAGGGCTGGAAGGAATGTCCTATGAGGAGTGGCTAAGGACTTTGGACTCGTCTAGTTTGGAGAAAAGGAGGCTGAGGAACAACTTCATTGTTTTCTACAACTTACTGAGGAGGGTAGGCAGAGATGGAAGTTCTGATCTCCCTGGTATCTAGTGACAGAATGTATGGGAATGGTTCAAATCTGCATCAGGGGAGGTTCAGACTTGACATTAGGAAGAATTTCGTTACCGAGAGGGTGGTCAAACACTGGAACAGGCTTCCTAGAGAGGTGGTCAATGCCTGAAGCCTGCCAGTGTTTTAAGAGATATTTGGACAATGCCCTTCATAATATGCTTTAACTTTTGGTCAACCCCGAAGTGGTCAGGCAGTTAGATTAGATGATCATTGTAGGTCCCTTCCAACTGTCCTGTCCTGTTCTGTTCCGTTCCGTTCCGTTCCATTCCTTTCTATTCTGTTCTATTTTGGGCCAGCCCAGGCATTTTCTCACAGAAGCCACCACTGCAGCCCCTCCACCCCTGCTATAAAAACCTTGCCACATAAATCCAGTGCAGAAATATAAAAACTGTATAAATATAGATTTACAATGAAGAGACTAACAGTGTTTTCACTGTGGTGTTACTCAAAACAGTAATGAACTCCTTTGGCAAAACGTTCAGTCACTATGTAGAAGGTTAGCTGTGTTCTGCAAGCTTCAGTCACTTCAAAGGAATTAATAGATCAGCTAGAAATCTAGCTAGAGATAAAGGAAATTAATTAGTCTATCTTCAGAAATGGTCTTTTTTTTTAAAAAAAATGCATTCCATTTTCACAGTGAATAATCTTGTAAAAGATCCTCCATATAATCGAGTTCATTCTTCAAGAAACAGATGCTTAAAATCAGAGAACTTGAAACCATCTTGATATGATTAGAAGCAAATAGCTGAGGAATAATACTATGCATTGGCAAATGCAAAACTGGAGTAACCCAGGATGAAGAAATCACATGTTAAATTATTATACCCTCTCAGGTCAGGGGAGCAGACAAAGAAATTCAATTTTGTAAGGCTCTTTTTACTTTTATATGGATTAGAAATTATATTTTCAGCTATACTTATTTTTTAACCCTTTACGTTAAACATATACTGCCATAGTCATGTTCATTTAAGTGGTGGTCTATGTTTTTCACAGGGATGATTCTCACCATAGATTTAGAATGTCTGTCCTTAAGAAAAGTATCCTGTTTACTAAGAAATAGAAACTAAAAAAAGTCTTTTCTTTAGTGTCAAGATTCTGTTGTTTGCACTGTATGTTCTTTGGCTTCAGCTGGATCCAGTCCATCATGTTTAAAATGTGAAATGTTATCAACAACTTGCATGCAACATATATTTTTAGAATTAGTGTTTGAAGAGGTAAATTCTAGGTAGTGGACAAGCAAACCTTTCAGGTAAGCATACTGCAATACTCTGGGAGAATTACAAAATAAAATCCATTAAGAACTGAAAGCACAAGTCCCTCTAGAAAACCATACAACAACCCCTAAATCTCCACATAAAAATACTTCAGGGTTTAATCTTTCACTGGTCCTTATTAGAAAGAACTATGAGAACAAGGAATCTAACCCAAAATTTACTAGCATTGGTCAATAAACGAGCATAACAGCCTTCCATCAGCACTTTATTAAACAATACATTTGAAACACCAACAGCAAAATATGAGACAGTAATTTACAGACAAGTCTTGCCTTCTTAGATAATTGTATGAGTCACATTCCATATATATTTGAATTTGATGGATGAGATCACTTTCTACAGGACTGCTCTGCAGCCACTCCTCTTGCAATTTATACTTGTGGACAGACTGACAGAACCAGCCACAGCTGGCTCCAAAACAGACCACTGCAGGACACAGATGAAGCTATCAGCCATGATGAGTGTGAAAAAATGTGTGATGCAGAAACAAAAAAAAAGCCCTGCATGCACCAACATGAGAGAAGAAGGAGGGGAAGGAGGTTGTCCAGGTACCAGAGCAAAGATTCCCTTGTAACCCATGGAGAAGACCATCATGAATCTACATGAATCTACAAATGTCTGTAGATACAAATAATATAGATTCAAATGAAGTGAATACCAGTCAACATAATATTAATGTATTTTTATAATGTTCCTTAAATAATCAAAAATGTAGTGTCAATTTAGCATTAGATGCTGTAATTTGGGAAGTTTACAGTAAGTAGCTTTCTGCAGCTAGGATTCTAGCTATAGAAAAGTCATATCACGATTAAATCTTAATTAGACAAACTTGAAATAATTTGAAATAATATGAAAATCAGTGGGTGTAGTTACCAAATGACCACTAATCTTTGCTGTAATGCATTTATAAACAGACTACATCTAATCCTTCCCATAGGCACTGAGGCCTGAATCTGACTGTATACGTGCAGCTGCCACAAGTCATAGAATCATCAAATAATTTAGGTTTCAAAAGACCCTTAAGCTCATTAAGTCCAACCATTAACCTAACACTATCAGGTTGAACACTAAACCGTGGTCCCTAAGCACCATGTTTACTTGTCTTTTGCATACCTCCAGCAATGGTGACTCAAACACTTCCCTGGGCAGCCTGTTCCAATGTTTGACAACCCTTTTGGTGAAGATTTTTTTTCCTAATATCCAATCTAAACCTCTCCTGGTGCAACTTGAGTCCATTTGCTCTCATCCTATCACTTGTTACTTGGGAAAAGAGACCAACACCCTCCTCAATACAACCTCCTTTCAGGTAGTCGTAGGGAGCAATAAGGTCTCCCCTCAACCTCCTTTTCTCCAGGCTAAACAACCCCAGTTCCCTCAGACTCTCCATGTAAGACTTGCTCTCTAGACCTTTTACGAGCCTTGTTGTCTTTCTTTGGACATGCTCCAGCACCTCAATGTCTTTCTTGTAGTGATTGATCCTAAACTGAACACAGTATTCAAGGTACAGCCTCACCAGTGCTGAGTACAGGGGGAAGATCACTTCTCTAGTCCTACTCACCACACTATTTCTGAAATAAGCTAGGATCCTACTGGTCTTCTTGGCAGCTGGATGCACTGCTGGCTCATATGCAGGTGTCTGTCAACCAACATTCCCAGGTCCTTTTCTGTGGTGCGACTTTACAGCCACTCTTCCCCAAACCTGTAATGTTGCATGGGGTTGTTGTGACCCAACTTCAGGAACCAGCACTTAGCCTTGTTGAATCTCATACGATTGGCCTCGGCCTGTCAATCCAGCCTGTCCAGATACCTCCATAGAGCCTGCCTGTCCCCAAGCAGATCAACAAACCCGCCCAACTTGGTTTTGTCTGCAAACTTACCGAGGGTGCACTCAGTCTCCTCATCCAGATCACTGATAAAGATATTAAAGACAACCAGCCTGAACACTGAGCCCTTGGGAACACCATTTGTGACTAGCTGCCAGCTGGAGTTAAGTCCATTCACCACCACTCTTTGGGCCGTACCATCCAGACAGTTTTTTATACAGTGCAGAATATATTTATCCAAGCCATGAGCAGCCACTTTCTCCATGAGAATGCTGTGGGAAATGGTGTTAAAGGCTTTACTAGGGTCGAGGTAGACAACATCCACAGCCTTTCCCTCATCCACTAAGCAGGTGACCTTGTTACAGAAGGAGATCAGGTTAGTCAAGTAGGACCTGCCTTTCATAAACCCATGCTGACTGGGCCTGATCACCTGGTTGCCCTGTACATGCCGTGTGATGGCATTCAAGATGATCTGCTCCATAAACTTCCCCAGAACCAAAGTCACATTTGCTAACCTCCAGTCAACTGGGACCTCCCCAGTTTACCAGGATGCTGATAAATGATGGAAAGTGGTTTGTTGAGCACTTCTGCCAGCTTCCTCAGTACTCTTGGGTGGATCCCACCTGTCCCATAGACTTGTGTGTGTCTAAATGGTGTAACAGGTCACTAACCATTTCCCTTTGGATTATAGGGGGTTCATTCTGCTCCCCATCTTTGTATTCCAGCTTAGGGAGCTGGATACCCTGAGAACAATCAGTCTTAATATTAAAGACTGAGGCAAAGAAGGCATTAAGTACCTCAGCCTTTCCTCATCCTTTTGCACTATGTTTCCCCCAAATCCAATCGAGCATGGAGATTGTCCTTAGCTCTCTTTTTGTTGCTAATGTGTTTATAGAAACATTTTTTGTTGTCTTTTGCGGCAGTAGCCAGATTTAGTTCTAGTTGGGCTTTGGTCCTTCTGATTTTCCCCATTGCATAACCTCACAATATCCTTGTAGTCCTCCTGAGTGGCCTGTCCCTTATTCCACAGGTCATAAACTCTGTTTTTTTTTTCCTGAGTTCCAGCCAAACCTCTCTGTTCAGCCAGGCCAGTCTTCTTCCCCATCAGCTCATCTTTTAGCACATGGGGATGGCTTGTTCCTGCTCCTTTAGGATTTCCTTCTTGAAGAATGTTCAGCCTTCCTGTACTCCTTTTCCCTTCAGAACTGCCTCCCAAGGGACTCTGTCAACCAGGTTCCCAAACTGGCCAAAGTCTGCCCTCCAAAATTCCAAAGTAGAAGTTCTTCTAAGCCCTTTCACTACTTGTCCGAGAACTGAAAAATCTATCATTTATTGAACTCTGTGCCCAAGATTGCCTCTAACCACTACATTACCCACAAGTCCTTCTCTATTTGCAAATAACAGGTCCTGTGGGGTGTCTTCCCCAGTCCCTCAGCCCATCTACTCTCCACAGTCTTGTGGGTGCTATGGTTGACTAGATGTTTCCTTCAGGATCAGCAGAATAATAGTATGAGGAAAGAGATATGTAAATAGGAATACTTTTTAAAAAAGAAATGATACATTTCTTTTACAAAAAACTCACCCCAATTATTATGAAAAATGATATGTTCACGAACAAATTACAAACTCTGAGTTCTAGAATTTTCTGATTCCTGAAAAAAGTCTGTGGTCCGGCCTACTTACTGTATATGCAGGGAGATGCTAATGGAACAAATTTCTTCCAGACCAAAGCATATTTCTTGAAAAACAAACAAGAAGTTCATTTTGTGTGGTCAGTGCACACAACATTAAATGCATTCCATCTGTTTTCCGACCAGTCCTCACTGTGTGTGGCCTACTGTCCTTGCAAGACAGATTGTTTTGTTACTTTCTGTGACAAATAGAAGGAGACATGATGTGTTTCATCTGGTTAACTGAGTTCGGACCCAATATATGAAGTATTAGATAAGAATATAAACTTATTATCCCAGTTCCAATCTTGTAGTCTTTAATTTTACATATTTCCACCCCAAGCCCTGCTTAGAGGACCATTGCTTCATTAAACAATTTAAAAAAATGTCCTCATAAGTAAAGCTGCATGAAGGACAAATATTAGTTCGTTTTTGATGTATTTTTTTTTTTTGTTCAGAGAATGATATAAAATATAAAGAATGAAATATCAAGTTAAACATTTAATTTTCCCCACTTTTGTTTTTGTATCTCAAAAAAAGAATAAAAGTTTTAGCTCAAAGTGAGCAATATTTAGAAAAAAGTTACTATAAGTGATAATTTTCATAATTTATTGGTATTATAATAATTCATTTATATTAATTCTAAATATTTTAGTTTATCTTATTATTCACTTTTGTGACATTAATTTGTGAGCATTTCTAAGACAACTAAAAGTATATGATTTGTTGTACAGGTCAATTATTTGCTCTGTGACAGAAAAAAAACAGAAATTGAAGTGGCAGATCTAGGAATAGTAATAACAAATAAAGCAAAAGAATTTGAAAAAGTCTTTGTAGTCTGATGACTAGTAAACATATCATGGGAGGCATAATTGCACATAAAAATTTCTTCAAATATGTGAATAGATTGATCATTTATCACTGTCTCTTTTCTTTTGCTTGAAGGAAACAAGCTGAAACTGTGTGGGATGCTTTACAGATACTTGACAGGTATGTATATAGATGAAATACATTCAGAGATGCAAGACACCATTAGATCGAATAAGAGTACAATGGAGGGGATAATGAGATAAACATGGGAAGCTCCTTAAGAAATAACCTTGTACTCCGATTCTTATTTGCATAGGCTGACTCTGTCTCCCAGGGAGTTGATGGATAAATACAAGACAGTGTAGCTACGCTTAATATTATGAGCTATGATTATGTAGAGGGCTAGTTAGAAGACTGTACATCTGTCTGTGCCTGTAACTGGTCACTTCATACTTTGTATTTTATAGATCAAATACTTCTAAAAACTTATTGTCAACAACTGATGAAAAGTTATATTTATTTGAAATTAGGACAGGAAAAACAAAATCTGTTCCATGTTTCTTTAAACTTTCAGTGCCATAATCATAAGGGGGAAATCTCTTCTTAAGACTCATTTTACTACATGAGGATGGTATTCCCTTCCCTTCCCTTCCCTTTTCCCTTCCCCTTCCCTTTCTCTCTTTGTTACTGCTATTGCATTTCATTCAAATCTACCAGCAGAGCAGGACACATATAGTCTATACCCTTTCTAGCAATTCAAAAAAAATTAGACTAAAATTACCACATTTAATATAAAATATTAGGTGAATAATTTTGTAAGTAGGATTTGATTCTGAATAACAAACAGTTGTGTGAAGAACAATGAAGAGAGCAAAAGACTATTTTTTTTTTTTTAATTTCACAGCCACCTGACAAAATTTTGCCAATGAAAGTACACAGACACTTTGAAAGTCTTCTCTTACTCAAATATCAGGTTGCCATATGAAACATGAAAACTACTAATGACAATGATTTAGCCCTTAAAAGACATCAATTTTAAATATTTCAAACTTAAGTCAACATGCTATTTCAGAGAAAAACATAAATTCAGCTAGATCATATCAAAGTTATGCAAATTCACCTGGGTAGCAATCGCTTTTTTTTTTTTTTTTTTTTTTTTGGGGGGGGGGAGGGAGGGAAGTGACCAGCTTTGCTTTATGTGGTATAAATAAATATATACAGTATATATACAGTGTAGTTTATTCCTTTACCTGCATGGTTTTTATTCATACTTAACCATGCACCAAACTACTTTTCTCTGGAGTAATGCAGTATATCGCAGTCTTTGATGACTATTCCACTGTCATCTCTTGGATCACATGTGGTGAACAGTAAACTGAATTTCTATTATTATTTTTTTCTCAAAACACTGGCATAACTTTCTATGTTCACAGACAAAAGAAATACCTTACTGCTTGCTCTGAAATTATCAGGTTTTAACAGGTAATAAATTATTTCAAACCATTTATTTAGGTACTTACCAAATTGGGTAATCTGCCAGAACCAGACTTTATTACTTGTAGGTGCCAAAGAATATCAGGTAGCCTTTATCCTGTATACCTCTAGAATTTAAACATATGAATATATATAATATTTATGTATGAACTAGGAATTTTGAATTGTTACTGTCAAGTCTCAGAGATATGGAATAATGACTCATAAAAAAAGGACTGAATATTTATTCTATATTTTAGATTTTATTTAAAGGAAAATTTATAATTTAAAGTGTTGGTTTGTATGCATTTTATATTATGCATTTTAAGGAAATGTGTGGGACATACACATGTCTATGTGAAAGTCACTCCTGCACAGCCTGCCTCCACTGAAAGCTTGGGTAAATAAACAATCATTATGGCATCTCTCCAGCTCAAGAAATCTGATCTTTATTGAATTAATGCTAAAATGGAAAAGTAATAAAAAGTGATGTCTTGTAAGAACTGTCAAACTGAGACACTGAAAGCAAAGACTCAACAATTCAGTTACTAAAGGTACCATTTATAAGAATTCATTTTGTCAATAAATGCCAGGATTATTTTACTAGATGTGCTAAAGGGGAATTTCAATTATTATCTGATCATCTGACAGTCCTATTTTGTCACATTTTAATTTTAATGACATATCCATGGAAAAGGTTAGCGCATTTTTTTTCCCTCCAGTGTTATCAATCTGGATGCCTTCTGCTTCTTTAATCAAAATTATAAAAGTCAAGGGCTCCCACCTTTATTGAAGCAATCAATCTTTTTTTTTTTTTTTTTTAAAAAAAAACAAACTTGTGAGCTTGCTTTTTTCTCATTTTTGTTGAATTACTAATTTCAGAATGCACATGAAATGTAGATAGTCTACTGTCTCTGATTAACTTTCTTTTATTGAAAAAAACTTTTAATATGTGGAGGTCAGAGAAATTCTGCAAAGAAGATGAAGCCAGGTTCTTTCCAGTAGTGCCTATTGACAGGACCAATGGCAAGGGGCAGAAATTGCAACACAGGAGGTTCGCTCTGAACATCAGAAAACACTTTTTTTTACTGTAAGGGTGACTGAACATGGGAACAGGCTGCCCACAGAGGATGTGTAGTCTCCATCCTTGGAGACATTCAAAAGCTGTCTGTGCTGGGCAACTGACCTGAGGTGGCTCTGCTTGAGCAGAAGGGTTACACCAGATAACCTCCAGAGTTCCCTTCCAACCTCAACCATTCTGTGATTCTGTGAACTCACACACAGTGAAAGTAGGTTGACTCTTTCTTCATGTACTTCCTTAACAGTAATAAACTCTCATGTTTTGATTTCCAGAGCTTAGAAGGATTTTATATATATAGAAGGGGAAGGGAAAGGGGAAAGGAAGGGAAAGGGGAAAGGAAGGGAAAGGGGAAAGGAAGGGGAAGGGAAGGGAAAGGAAGGGAAGGGAAGGGAAGGGAAGGGAAAGAGGTGAATACCATCCTCATGTAGTAAAATCAGTTTTAGGAAAAGATTTTTCCTTTATGATTGTGACAGTGAAAATTTAAAGGAACATGGAACAAATTTCGGTTTTCCTGTCCTAATTTCAAAGAAATATAACTTCACATTAGCTGATGACTGACAAGAAGCTATTAGAAGTATTTCATCTCTATATATTTTTATATATATATCTATGTGTGTGTGTATATATACATATATGTTTGTATAGTATGGACATGTTCATGTACCTATACAGATACTTTTAGAGAAAACACTTTTTGTTTTCTGAAGACATTTGTAGAGAAAAAAGGTTTTTAAAAAAATTATTTCATTTATTCAATTATTTCATTACTGATCTGCTAACATATTAAGACTCTTAGTACCTGAATCTGGAAGAACAATTCATATCTTCTTCATATCAGTCAGACTCTTTGGAGAACCCTTAGGCCAACTGGCATAATTTCACATTAAAGTACTTAAGTGCTCTGATGCTGCCTAGGTAGCATATTATCTAAATGCTCAGCAATGTCCTAAACAGCATGTAAGTAAGATTGACTGTACTTAGGTATAAGGAAGCACCACAAATATCTTAGGTCTTCTGAAGAACTAATCTGTTAGATGTGTACAAGTAAAGCTTTATTATCCTTAAATCACTGTTTTTTTTATTAGTTAAATCCATTATATTTGATAAGTTGTGGCAGTCCTCTGAATTTCACACTGACTGGGAAAAGGGAAACACAACCCCCATTTTAAAAAGGAAAAAAACAAAGACACAGGGAACTACAGACCAGTCAGTCACAACTCTGTGCCTGGCAAGATCCTAGATCCTGCTGGAAATTGTGCTAAGGCACATGGAAAACAAGGAGGTGATCAGAGACAGCCAACATGGCTTCCCTGAGGGCACACTTCTTTTTGATGCAGCCCAGGATCTTTGAGGTCCCTTCCAACTCTAACTGTTCTATGATTCTATGATTCTAATGAAAATAAGTAATGGTATCAGTTTGCAGCCCCCATTTATATGAAACCTTTGTTTTGAAAGAACAAATTTAGGCAATGAAATGAAGGAATGGGAAAAAAAAAATGACCTTGACACTCCTCAGCCTATATTTTCTATGAATAGTTTAATGTTTTGGAGAGTTGCACCAATCCTGAGCTACAGGATGTTTCAAAACAAGCAAACATGTCCTGCAGCAACGCCATGGGAAAGAGCTGTTTCTTGTAAAATTAGAATTCACTGAAGCAAATAGGGCAAATGCAGGGGATGCTGTGAGGAAATAAAAGGATATGGATCCTGATCTGCAGTTCATGTGAAGGGAAGTCTTCAGGGTCTCCTTTATCCAGCAGTTTCCCCCCTGCCGGGCACCCTGTTTTCCAGTGGGTTCCTTCTTCATTACTCTTTCTTACCTGCTCCATGACACTTTATTCTTCATTTCACTGCATAGTAGCCCCTCTTCTACAAGGAGGACGGAAAAACAACTCTGCCTGCTGAGCATCCAGGAGCCTGGGCTTCCAGGGACTTTCTGAATGGCTACCCTGTACGCAAACGTACAAAGTTGATGTTGCAGATGCCTTCAAAGGGAATATTAATAAAAACCATCCTCTCTATCTCTGTACTATATACAATACAAGATATATGTTCTGTCGAAAATTTAGTTTCACTTAGTAAGATCAGCTTGACAACATTTTCAGGTTAACTGCAGAATTGTCCTTAATTCTCTGAGTGTGAGATACACACTTGCACAGACTGTGTAAGAAAGATAAGCACTAATTGTCCTGTTAATTTCAAGCATTTATGCACCTCAGAAGCCACTATCAAGACTGTTGTGTGGTTATCTTTAAGGAATTGATACATATTTTCCAGATATTATTATTTTCCTCTCTTCTTAGAAGTCTGAAAATACTAGAATCGAAATGCACATAAAAAGACCCCTAAGGACTGAGTTAATTGCCTTTGTTGCATGAAAAATAAAATAAAAAATTACAACAAATGTCCATGTACACTTGGTAGGAAAATTCTTTTTTGCCAAGGGGTTACTTTAGAGCCAATATATAAAAAGTGAATCTTAAAAACAAATGAAAACAAAATAAAGCAAAAGAATACATAAAGTTAACATGCATCATCTATCATTTACAACATCACTTAATTACCATTGTATGATTATCTGTCCTCTTTTTAATCACCACACTCTCATATATATGACTTTGTTGTTATTTTTCTTCTAATTAGTTTTATTTGAAAAAGCTAATTATGTGCCACATTTCTTTACACTCAGTGTGCGATTATCACTGATCCACAGTGAACTGAGTGGTTTATGATCATATCATGAAATATCTGGTTTACCAATTCCAGGGAAGCGAGTATTATTTAGTGATACTCTTGCATTTGCTTTCAGAGTTCCCCAAACATAATGATGGGAAAATCTTCAGCTCCTTTTTTGTTCAAAAAGAAGAGAGTATGTTTTATCATAAACCTATGTCCAGCATTTAACGACGTTTCAGCAAAATGTCACTCATTTATTTATAATCTTCATTGGCTGTCAATCATTCATACCTTTCCTCTAAGATCATCAGCATTTCATAAGATAATTACTACTGGGATGCCATTAAATGTTAATAACTGGAGAATCCATTTTAATATTGCTTCATATTTGGGTGAATTGGGTGAATATTGTGTTATCTTTTGAAACACAAAATACATTATATGGCTTTTTTACATTTTAATATGTGTCATGGTCTTACGCAGTCAACATTAAACAAGATTTTTAATCAAATATCATAGATGCTTTGTATTAACTACAGCTGGTATAATAATATTTCTAAAGGAGAATGATAAGCATGATTAGATGGCACAAAGTTGGTGATTAGATTTCTTAAAATAGCCAATTTCATATGATATTATAATTCTGTTGATAAATTCAAAGCATATTATTCTATAAATTTTTCCATTATGCTCTATTGGGAAACAGCAGCTCTAAGATGGTGAGAGACAGAAGCAAGTAAACCATTGTATAACTGTTCAGTGTACAACAATGCAGCTTTCATTTCTGCTAAATTTACAACCAACCCGCTTTAAAATGAAAATTCTCAAAAAAGGACAAAGCAATACTAATTCTAGGGTTTAACATTATTCTTAGTAATAGTAGAATTTTACAGGATTTGAAATAACAAAATAGTTTGCACACTTTTTTGAGTGTAAAACAATTTGCCCCATTTTTTCAGTGTTTTATAAAAAAACTGAAAGTTCAGAAAACTAAAAAAAAAATGATATATCACAGAATCACAGAATGATTGAGACTGGAAGGTTATTGTGTGCAACCCTCCGACTCAGTCAGGGCCACCTAGAACTGGTTGCCCAGCATCATGTCCAGACAGCTTTTGAATATATTAAGGTGGGAGACTCCACAACCTCTCTGAGCAACCTGTGCCAGTGCTCAGTCACCCCCTCACAGTGAAAAAGTGTTTCCTGATGTTCAGACCACACCTCCTGTGTTTCAGTTTGTGCCCATTTCCTCTTGTCCTGCCTCTGGGCACCACTGAAAAGAGCCTGGCTCCCTATCCTTTGCAGCCTCCCTTCAGGTGTTTTTATACGTTGATAAGATCCCCCCTGGAACTTTCTGTTCTTCAGGTTGAACATTTCCATCTCCCTCAGCCCTTCCTCATAGAAGAAACGCTCCAATCCCTTCATCGTCTTAATAGCCTTTTGTTGGACTCTCTCCAGCATGCCCATGTCTTACATCCCCTTTCCCAAGCAATGCCCAGCAGGGCCAGTCTCCAGCTCCCCACAGCCCTGCTTTGCCTGGCCATGGGCCCTGCTGAGCCAGGCACACCTGCAGGCCCATGACTCAGCCTCACCTCAGCCCATCCACATCTGCAGTGAGGAGCCTAATGCCCTGGGCTGGGGCTGCCCTCCGTGTTCCCTGGCTGCCCTGCACCTGGAAGGGAGGTAGGACCGTCCTGTCTGCAAGGCCCCACCATAACACCCCATGGGGACATCCTGACCCCATGGAGCAGCCATCCCGTGAGGCTTTCTGAGGTTGACCTTGAGAAGTTGGTTACCCAGAGCTGAGGACATAAGAAAACAATGGTTGGTCCCTTTGTGTGTGTCCCCTAAGACATTTTCTGTGGGATTCTTTCACTATTAAATACAGAGAATGACTTCCCCCCCCCCCAGCATAAATGTAGCTGGACTGTAGCTGGTGCACTGCTGAACTTGTCTTATAATTAAAAGTTACAAAAAAAAAAAAAAAAAAAAAAAAAGTTGAGGGAAGTTTGTTATTTTCTGGAGATTTCAGTGTTTTATTTGTACAATGATATCAAATTGCCTTCTAACAACTCTTTCTAAAGTAACTACTATGTGCTTGTCATTGCTTGTCACTTTTTTAGGAGTTGCATTTGATGTCAGCAAATTTTATTCACAAAATGTTAAGTACTGCCAGCTGTAATGAATTTCAAGAGAGCAGCATTTTGAACACATGAATTACAGTATAATAATACAGAAAGACCCTTGAGTTATAAAAAGCAATGCTTAGAGTTCGTGTTGCCTGTTTGTAATAGGTGAATTCATAGACCTCCTCTTCTATGGCTGCTGTTAATATAAACACAATAATATGAAACACTCAGTTACCTATATGGCAAGGATAACTCTACAAGGAAATGAACACATCTATCTATGGAGAAAAGATGCAGACGTGGTAAACAACATTTACCACATATATTTACTGCATGTATTTAGTACTAGACCAAACTGTACATAAGGAAAGAGACATGTGTATGCAAAAATTATATATACACAGGTTAAATTATTTCTGTTTGTGAGTAGTTTGATGTGGATGTGTCCAGAACATGCCAAGAGTGTGAGTAATCTTCCACCCACAGACCCTTTCCTCTTCCCTTCCCAAATCCACAAGGCTTCTAAATTCAGGAGCATGTTGAAAAGAAATTTGAAGAGGTAACTCTCAGCAATAGGTCAAAATGAAAAAAACAGAAATAAAAAAGGCTTATAAATGATCTTCCCCCCCCCCCCCCTTCCTTTAAGTCTTTGCAAGACAGTTTTCTTTTTAGATTTGTTTTCACAGACTTTCTTGTTTCCTCATAACAAAACATCCATACAAGACGTATTTCACAGAATCATAGAATGGAAGGAGCTGGAAGGGACCTTTGGAAATCATCTAGTCCAAACCCCCTGCCAGACCAGGTTCACCTAAAACAGGTTGGACAGGAATGCATCCAGGTGGGTTTTGAATATCTCCAGAGAAGGAAACTCCACAACCTCTCTGGGCAGCCTGTTCCAATGCTCTGTCACGCTCAGAGTAAAGCAGTTTTCCTCATGTTGTGATAGAATTTCCTGTGTTCCAGTTTTTGCCTGTTGCCCTTTATCCTGTCTCTGGGCACCACTGAAAAGACTCTGGCCTCATCCTCTCGACACCCACCCATTAGTTATTTGTAATATCTATCGAATTTGTGGTTTTTTCTCTGTTTTACAGGGATCGCAGATGAGGTCCTGCTTAACTTTTTGCTCTTTCATCAGTGTCACAACCCTTGTTTTATCAATATCATTTCTATATTATAAAGAAAATGAAATCAAACACATCTTCAATATGTATAATAAACAGACAGTATTGCATAGATTGATTACAGTTTTATACAATCATTGTTCATCAGGGGAGGTTTAGACTGGATATTAGGAAATTTTTTTTACACTGAAAGGGTTATTAAGCATTGGAACAGGCTGCCCAGGGAAGTGGTTGAGTCACCATCCCTGGAGGTATTTAAAAGACAGGTAGACATAGTGTTTAGAGATATAATTTAGATTAGTGGTGGGGTTTGTCGAAGTTAGGTTGATGGTTGGACTAGATGATCTGAAAGGTCCCTTCTAACCTAGGCAATTCTATGATTCTATGATTACAGTTCAATAAAGAGTATTTTATTTTGCAGGATAGCTTTATGAACAATCCATGACCTTAAGTTACATTTCTTCTGTCCTTGGAACAGTTCTATCTCTACACCCGTAAGACTTATCTCTATGCGTAGTAAGTACCTTCTAATGATTGCAAAACTAATTTTAGGAAAAAAGGGACATTATTTTTGGAAATAGTTGAGTTGATGTTTTAGCTTGTTCCATTAAGGGCATAATTGCTACAGAAGTTATTTTGAAATAAGAATGGCAAAAGACGCAACATTTTCTGTGCTGTCTTCTGGTAATCTAGCTTCTCCACCCTGCCAAGAAAACAGGTGAGGAGTCCTTCTGTCCTTCAGGAAGCTGATCTGCTATTGCATGTTTCCTTCACTGACCATTATATTAGTGCTATTAATCCCATGTGGAGTATGGTGCTGTGTGCTGTTCACTCTAGCGGGTGAGCAATATTCCATCTCTTCTTGACAGTCTCCGAATACACTCTCACGCAAGCTTCACACTCCTTCGGGCTGTTTCCCATCTGACTAAAGTTCATAAATTAGGAAAACTAATGTAGTTGAAAATCATTAATTAAATTCTTATGGTAGGACAAAATCTTTTTTCTTTTACCAATTTCTAAAACTATACTAGACTCCTATGTAAGTAGGAGTGTGCCCTAAGTATTATTACCAACTCTCTTTTCTATTTAAAAAATGTCAAAGCCTTTGCTGTTTTCTGCATTTTGAAATTTCCTGTTGTCCTTTATATGGACAATTTTTTTCAATGTTGGAATCCACATCTTAAAAATATTTTGTCATAACTAAGCATCATGTCCAAGTCACTCATTTTCAGACAGAAAACAAGAAAACGTAAAAAATTTGATTCACACTTAAAAGAATCAAAGGGACCAAGAGTTTATCTGTGCACTTTAATGTTAAAGGTGTCCAAATATACAGAAAGTTTTCATTTGGTTGTTTTTCTTCAACTTAATTCTAGGTGAGAATAGGAAAGCTTATGGTTTGGGGTTTTTTCTTAACAATGTTTAATTGCTTGAAAAAAACACGAATTCTAATACATTATAGATATTTTCAAATATTTATTGTAAAAGTGTCTTTGTTCATGTTGACATGCAGGTAAATTTTGCAGCATTGCAAAATTAGTGCTTAAACAAACAAACAAAAATATTTAGGTTTTGTGTAAATTTGAATGAATGTTTCTATAGCTATAAAAGAGTGCATAGACATGGGAAAATAGGCATGAGCACAAAAAATTACAAAAGAATAGAAACTCTGTTATTCAATAGTTGAGTTCAGGCTCCCTTGTTCTTTATCAGAAGATTTTTCTAAGTCCTCTGACATCTATATTACAGTGGTGATGTGAAATACATTGTGTTTCCTAGATGGGAAGTGTTGAGTCAATGATCAAAATTTGAGGACACTTGATCTAACTTAACATCTTGAGCTGCAGCCCACTAAATAGACTGGCAGAAAAGCTTTTATGTTTTTCACACCTTTAATTTCCCCACTAAGGGGTCAGAAAATGCTTCTAAATCTTAATGATGTGACAGTCTTTTTTTTCAGAATTAATCCCAGCTACTATATAACATATATATCTCCTTTGGGGAATCAATATCTTAAAAGTTACTCACAGCAAAAGTTAGATCTATATTATAGGTCAAGCCACGTTGACAGGTTGACAAGGCAAAGAAGGTCATTTATCCTGCATGGCAGAACCAGGAACAGAGCTCTGTTCTGATCAATCCACTAACAGGATAAGAAAGTGTCTCAAAATGACATGCTGTGTCCATTGGACTTAAACAGCACCAATCTGCTGTTCATTTAAACTTTGCCTTTGGCAATTTTCTGGAAATGTGTGTTGAACACTTCCGTTAGTACTTACACTTCTTTCTGTAAGTCTTTGCCTGGAATTTCGTCCTTGGAGAAAAGTTCTTTTTAAAAAAGTTTATATGTTCCAGCACTTCAAATGAATATCCAGATTTTACTTCAGAAGACTGGCCAACGGAACAAGCTTTGACCAAAGAGTAGCTGATGCACATTTGATGTTGCTATATGAATAAAATCTTGAAACAGTACATATTCATTTCAATAACTGTTCAAAATTACATGTGTGTGTGCATGTGTATGAATATACCAAAATTGAAATGTGAACTTTCTGGGCTTGGACTCTAAAAGGTCAATAATATTTGTTGGGATTTCAAAATATCAGTTAATCTTACCTACATTTTACAGTTCCAAGAAAAAGGGAAGAAAAAGATATTCTTTAGTAACGTGTTGCTTTGAGTGGTTCATGGCCCTAAATCTATCTATTCCTTGGTTACTTTCTAAATACATGATCATAAACACATTTATCAATCTTGCAGGAAAAAAATTATGTATCTTTATCAGTATTCCTTTATGATGTCTATTCCTTTCTCTTATGTAGTTTAGTAGTGCTCATCAATGAGATAAATGGTACTGCACTTGAAGGGGTCCTTTCTTACTATTAATACTGACCTGACTGGTGCTACATGACATGACAGTGCGTATAGAGGAGCATGAAAACATGCCATCCACTTCCTCTCAATTCAAAGTGCATCTGGATCACATAAAAAAAAAAAAAAAAAAAAAAAAAAAAAAACCAAACAAACAAACATAAAATATAGAAAATGCAGTAAAATATATAAAAAATGCAATGATGGTATTTTGTTGTCTCTACATTTAGTAAAAAAGGTCTCCTTTGGTTATGTATGAAATCAATTTAGATTTTTTCCCCTCACAGCACTGTATGCTTTTTTTTTAGAAATATTCTGCAACAAAATGGATGAAAAGTGAGATCTCTTTCTCTTCTTGTTATTTCTTTCCCATTCCTCCTTATGAATTTATAAACCCTTTTGCATCATTTACAACACAATGAAATGAAACTAAATTTTCCTGATTCCACAGGTGGTGCCTACACACAACCTAGTAAAGTTGCCTAAACTTTAAGTTTAAATGGTATTACATGTTTTATTTTATTTCATTATTTTAGTTCATCAACTCAGGTTCTACTACAATATTTCAAATATTCCCAAATAGCTCAAAAACCATGTTTGTCTGTGTGTGTGTGTATGCACATAGGTTTGAGAAGAGAAAAAGAGAAAGAGAAAAGGATCCTAAAGCAACTGGCCTACGTAAAAGCAGCTTTTAACACAAGTCTGAGTGTAACCATTGTGTGTGTGTGTGTGTCTGTGTGTGTTTATTGAATAAACAAAACTCTCCCGACATCATCTGACAAAACCTCATTCTTTTTAAAGAAGAAGACAAGCATCAGCCCCAAAGTAATGATATCATCAGCTGGATTCAACAGTAACTGGAAAATACCAAAATGTCTTTTGAAGCAAAGGAGGAATCAGCTTGACACGAAGTATAAAAGAAGCACGAACATTTCTAACATGGGGATGGACACCTTGGAAATGAAGCATCACGGAGGTCTGTCCCTGCTGGCAATGACCCCAGAGCACCCAAACACTGCCCACACTTGTTAGCGCAGCCTCCCAGTGTCACTGAGAACATCCTGCACCTGGTGACAGTGTCCAAGTGTTTATTAACACTGTGCAAAACTACCATTATGGTTTGTATGTTTTATTACTGATATTGATCCTGAATGTATGGTTCACTGCCAGTTAATAAATGACAGACTGTCATTAATAAATTCTTAAATCACTTTGATTAGGATTTTGGCTTAAAGCAGTTGAACTGAGTAATTTCCAACATACAGCTTATCAAAATAGCATGGAAGGCACTATAATATACATTGAAAATTGAGATACAAGAGTGGTCCAACTTAAGTTAAAGCAAAGTATGGAAATTAATACTCATTATTTGGAGCCCTAAATCTTGATGGGAATAAGTAATTATTAGGAGGGAGGGATCAAAAAAATCCATGGCAGAATGTAATGGGCTGCTTCAGACTTACCTGTTAAACAAAGTATCTGTTCCTTTAAGGCTGACACTTGAAACTCTGTAAATCTAACACTCAAGGGTCAGATATTTTGCACAGAAACCATTAAAAAGTAGGGGAAAGGATAAGACTTCTTCCTTATCTGCTTGATATATATTCTACGTTGTAGCAATGAGACTGCTCTGGTAGATATCAGGAGGGTCATGTAGTAAAAAGACCTAGGACTGAGCTTATTTCCAGCTCTAATTCTGCTGCACACTTAAGATATTCGTAAGACCATACGAACCAATACCTTTACATGAGCACACACTTCTAGTAGTACAGATTCAGAACACGGTATCCCCTATAGGCTTTCTTTCTCAATGTCTTCACAGGCATTCTTGTTCCACCATTATTTTATTTGTTTTGAGGGATCTGCTCCAACACCATTTTTAGAGTTAACTGTTTAATACCTTGTTAGTGTATGTGAAAAATATAATAAAAGTAGTACAAGGGAGAAAGCAGTATATATATAAGAACCATACTTTTGAAGGCATCAGTGAGCAAAATAAGAAATGTCACCCAAATTATCAGAGACAGATTTTTTTTTTCTTCATTAAAATATTATGTGTGAAAAATGGTACTGTATTGGATATAGGTGGCAAGGTTTTGGTAGCGGAAGTCAAGGGATGCAGGGGTGACATCTGTGATAAGAGGCCAGGGGCTGTTCCATGCCAGAAAGGGCTGTTTCCAGACAGTTGCAACAAACCCACCACAGGACACCACTCAGACCACCAGCCAAGCTGGTGGTGTCTGTGGGAAAATGGGTTTAAAAAAGGGCAAAAAAACACCAGTCAGAGGAGGAGGGAACTAACACAAGAAAAAGCAGAGGGAATGCCAAAGTCAGAGAAGGAGGAAGAGGAGGTCCTCCATGGTGCCAGAACAGGTACTCACACTACAGCCCATGGAGGACCCCACAATGGAGAAGGTATATATTTCCTGAAGGAAACTGTGTCCTGTGGAGACTCCATGTTGGATCAGGGTAAAAGTGTGTGAGGAGAAAAGAGTAGCAGAGAGGAACTGTTATATGCTGTAAACCTGCAGTAAACTCCGTGAATGAGCAGCTGGGTGGGAAACTGGCTGTTAGCTAAGGCTATCCACCACAGGTAGACCAGCATCTGGATGCGCACTGAAGGGAAACGAGTACAAGATAGACTGTGACTGACAAGAATGTATATAAAAAAATATACTCACCTATACGCATCGGTTCTGAACAGAAATTCAGTAATTAATTTTATGTGTAATGCCATCATTATTTTTCCTTCCTTTGCAGTATTCTCTTGCAATGATGACCACATTTAAATTTGAATTAAAGTTCTTATTAATGCCAATATACTGTAACACTTTTATTTATGATTCTATTTATTATACTAATCACAATGTATTTATGATGGCTCTTTTCCAAGCAGTCTGAACGGCCGGTGCCTGTAGGAGGTCACAATGCATCTTAGGTACCGTCATCAAATCGTTATTTCTATTTTTTGGTTAAATTTCATTGCTATTAACCTTTTCCAAACAGATTTAAAGAATTTTATTAGTTGTGTGTACTAATTGATCAGTAGTGACATTTAAGGCTTAGTTTGTGCCTCTGGTAAAAACATTGCAAACATTATACAATGCTTGTATATGCACATGTACCCACAAATGCCCACACATGCACATGTGCATATACCTCTGTCTAAAAGCATTTTTAAAAAGAAAGATAGCTTGCTGCTGTAGCATTGCTGTATCTGCAAAATGTTTAAAGCCATTAAGTAATTTTAATGGCAATTGAGGTTGGCAGTTAGGAGAGTACTTAGACATTTATTCTCACAGATTTTATATTACTGATAAAGTTAAATATTGAGCTAGAAGCTTTCTCAAAGGCAAAGTTGTCGAAGGGAAATCAGAACAAACTAAAAATAAGCATGAAACCTCATGCTCTGTTAATCTTTTTATATAAATGTAATATTGTAAAATAATCTGCATTGTTTTAAGAACTCAAGGAACAATCCTTTTAAGCTGACTTTCTTAACTTGCTGACATGAATAATTTTCCTGATTTTCAAACCTTTTCAGCATCACAACTCATTCCAATCAATTCTGCATAGCCAGTAGATCGAGGAACGTGAATATTTTTTTGTCATGCATCATAGTACATTACAAATAGTGCGTGCAGTTCTGGGCCTCCTGAGACAGGAAAGATTTCGATGACTGGACCAAGTCTACCAGGATGGTCATGGCTGGAGCACTTGATCTTTGAGGAGAGGCTGCCGACCTGTGACTTTTTCAGATTGAAAAAGGAGCAGCTGTGGGAGAACTAGCACCAGCACCCTCTCCGCCCTGCCCTCCCCCTCACCTCCCCCCAAACCTATTGGGAGGATATTAAGAAGAAACAGCCAGGGTCTCTACTGCTATGCATAGCGGGAGAACAAGAGACAGTGGTCCTAAATTGAAACAAGATGATGCCAGCTGGATATAGACAAATAAAAATTTCACTCAGAGGATAATTAAGCAGCAGAGCAAGCTGCCCAGAGAGGCTGTGCAGTCTCCATCCATGGAGTTTTTCAATAGTCAGCTGAACAAAACCCTTAGCAACGTTGTTTGAATACACTGTTAATCCTGATTGGAGCAGGAGGTTGGACCAGACGGCCTCCTGAGGACCCTACCAACCCAAATGAGTCCGTGATTCTACCATTTTTCCTTTTTTATGAGTCATATGCAATACCTTCAGTGGCAAGGGCAAGAAATTTACTCAAGGAATCCAGAAGAGAATAACACATTGGCGGGTAACATACCCTCACTCTGTAAAAGTTTAAAAAATGTTTTCAACAAGTACTTTCTCTTTCATTTATCCACTGAAATACTAAGATTAATTTTCTCAGGATATTATTCCAATTGTACCAGCTAACTCGATACACTGCAGGTCTGACAAACTCTTGTAGATATTTTTCTTCATCTCACCTGCTGAGAACAAGTAGGATTTCTTCAATCTCTAACAAAACTACATGATCAATGGGGAACAAATGTTGAAAAATTAAAAAAAAAAAAAAAACAACCAACCAACCAACCAACTAAAAAACCTAGAACACAACCAGTTTCTATGTTTCAGTTTATCTAATCATTAACTTCACTGAAAGCTATTTCATTATTTTTTTCCATGATTTACATACACATTTTATGTGGAAAATATTTTGCATGTGCAAGTATGGGATTTACAGCACACTCAAGTAACCGGAGAGTCCCGTGCCTTTTGAACCTTACCTGGATAATTAATGTTACAAGTAAGGCAGAGCTCAACCACTTTTTCCTGAGGCCATGCACCCTGTGTGGCTTTCGAGGTAAAAAGACTGCATCTGTCACCACTCTGCCTTGCTACCACCAGTGCAATTGCAATGATATTGCCACAGAGGGTGAAAGGGTTTCTGAAGAGAATAAAATGACATGCATATAAGCATTCAGGAAGTGATTTATACCTGTAGCAATACTTCTTTCAACTTACAATATCATGAGAAATACTTGTTTAAGTTCTACTTGTACAATTGTGTAGTTTCTTGTATAAATAGGTGGAATGAAACTGAGATCACTGTCTGGCTCCATTGAAACTATGAAAGGAACATTTAACTTCAACTCTCTGACAGAAATATTGATAGATAAGTATGTTTTTTACATACATTTTTAACATATGTTTACAAAATTTATAATATTTTCCAACTGCCAGCCTTTTGTAAAACAAACAAAAAAAAAAAAGTAAAAATGTATAATCACTCTATACTCTGTGCCAAAACTTTCTAACAGAATAATTCATAGTGCCATCCAAGAGTAAAAATTTCAGGAAGAAATTCTTTACTGTGAGGGTGGTGAGACACCAGAACAGGTTGCCCAGGGAAGTTGCCAATGCCCCATCCCTGGAAGTGTTCAAGGCCAGGCTGGATGAGGCTTTGAGCAGCCTGGTCTAGCGGGAGGTGTCCCTGCCCATGGCAGGGAGTTGGAACTAGATGATCTTTAAGGTCCCTTCCAACCCGAACCATTCTGTGATTCTGTGAAATATGCTTTTAAATGTTCGTTGTACCATCCATTTGTTTTATTTTTCAAAAAAATAAAATCAAACTAACCTGTCTGTCTTTGTTAACAACATATTAATTAAATAAATTTATGTATATGTTTTATATAAAGGCATTTTCTAGTAGAAAAAACTGTAATCAGTTTAATATACTGGCAAAGATTTTAGAATCTTATTCCTCAGATCTGTAGTATCACATTCATAAGGCTCCACAGCATATCGGCTTTCATTCAGTTCTGTACAATTTCTCAAAGTAGAATTTACCACATCTAATTTTAGACATGAGCAACATAAACCTTCGCATCTGAGTTCCAGCATAGGAACTTCATTGTCTACTTTCTAGACGATGAAGAGAAACAAGATGTTATTGGTCTGATTATTCTGCTAAATGTAAATACTGACTCTGTGATGACAAGAATCACATCCTAGGCATGTTGATCTATTCCTACTGGCTGTAAAGACAGCCTTGGTGTTCATCTGCCTTCAGTCATATTAATGCTTGGATGAGTTCTACCTTCACTATGTTGAGAATGCAGGCTCTTTTAACTTACACACACACATACACACACTCTCATGTTTTTCTATGCCCACAGTTTTGAGTTTTTAATGGTAGATGAGCATAGATTACATTGTATTTTTACAAGAAAATAAGTTATAATGTTAAAGGGATATATGCATTTGTGCCTAGGTTAATTTCTATACATATGCATTTATATTAGGACTTCTATGGTTCTGTGAAAAAAAAAAAAATATTAATGCATCTGTCCAACAAGTTGCTGCAGGTAAATTTTGCAATACACATGGAGTGTATTGAAGGCTAATAATTAAATACATTATTTAGTTTAAATTCAGAAGCCCCACTTAATGGATGAATATGAAGATAAGGCAAGAGCTACTAGCAAAATAAGAAATGTGGTGTATGTGTAGATATAGATATAACTATTATAGAAATTCAGATAAGAGGAAATACTTCCTTTTGGATTAGTGAATTCAAAAAGATGGTAAACTAAAGGTAAGTACAAACTGACTAGCTTACTCTCTGGAACATGTACTCAATGTCCTTCAATATATCCAAAAAAAATATTTGAAAAAGAAATGAATAAAGCAGAGACAGCATGATGATCAAAAATATTTTTCAGAGCATAAAAAAAAAAGGTGACAAAAATCTACAAGAATGTTCTAGTAGTAAAACACTTGGCACAACTAACAAAAGGAAATGAATGTTAGTTGTGAAAAGGAAAATAAAACAAACCAAAACATGATAGATATCCAAGTTTCCCATTACCACTGAATAACCAGATCTTAAATTCATTATGGATAATTATCAGAAAAATGAGCTCAACATTCCACATTTGTGAGAAGGCAAGAAGTACAGTTGGAAATCTTAGGGAGTTATTTATTAAATAACAAATTTATAAAAGTATTGTGTGTTTGATTGGTCTCTATTTCATCTATATCTTAAAAACAGAGTGAAGTATTAGTCATCGTATCTCAAAAAAAAAAAAAAAAAAAAAAAGAAAAAATAATATATTAGATCTCTTGATGTTATAGTAAATAAACAAGGGGAAATTAACTTTATTAATATTCCTGACCAGACTAAGTAGGCAGATTTCTAGCTGCCTCTTTTCTAGGCCTGGGAAAGAAAGACAAGACCCAGAAGAGGAACAAGGGAAAATTTGAGAAAACCAGGGATATGGAATAGTTTTCAGAGAGAGAGAATAAACAGCTTAGGCTTCTTACCTTGGCAAAGAACTGTATAAATGTCTATGACTAGGGAAGGTGAATAGAGAATTTTTTTTTTAAGTTTTCATTATTTCCTAAAATAGCAAAATTAACAGGTAGAACTTGAAAGTTCTTTTTTATACATACTATACTAAGCAAAAGTGTTGAAAAGGGATTCTATTCATTATAAGAAAGTCCTAAAAACAATGATTGCCAGCAACTGGGTGACAAAAGATCACTTCATGGTTATCCTATTTCTTTTGTTCTTTCTCCTGCTGTGTATTGTAAGGTAAGATCAATCTTGGTTTGAACCACTATGGCTTTCTTATCGTCTCATCTTATAGGAAATGTGCCCATCTGCTACTTAAGTACAAAATGTGTCTTATTGTAGCTGTTCCCCTGAACAGACCTTCTTTGTGCAGCAAAGCAGGAGAGCAGCCAGAGTCATTTACGCAGGCTTTGCTGCAAAGCCTATTGATGTTGGCAGGAAACCTTCCATGAACTTCAGTAGGATTTGGCCAGGCCAAGCATCCCCCAACATCTTAAGTGCTATAAGAAGGTAAGTACTATGTATACGGTAGCTCATATAGTCAAAAATGGGAAAAAAAAAAAAAAAAAAAAAAAAAAAAAAAAATTGCGTTTATTTCTTCTCTGTAAAATACCTAAAAAGTCAGGATTGCAGTGGACAAATACATATAAAGATGTAAAAGTATTAATTGCTTTAGGAAATATTAGGATGCTAATGCAGTTCTCAGAATAGGGTAATAGGCAACAAAAAGGTAGAATAACGGAGGAGGCTTTCCAGAGTCTTCTTTTTTTGGCATGTGGCAGTCCATGAAACATTTATAAGCAGCCTAACATAGAACTTTTTGTTTAACTGATTCACTGATCAACAAGGCTGTAACAGCAGTAACATTTCTTCCAGGTGTGATGGTTTTTTTTTAATATAATTTGATGGGTTTTTTTAACTGCTAATTAATACAGAGAGAAGTATTTTCATTTTTACAGATAATTTGTAGCCAAAAATAGTACATACATATATTTAAGAGAGATATCATAGCAATCTTTTTATTTGTTTTCTCCATCAATCCTTGTGTCAAAGATAAGTGTGGGATCAGTAAAAATATGCTGGTAATAATTATAGAGGAAAAAAATTAAAACAACAAGGAAAAATTTCCTAAGCATCAAAAAAGATCCATTTAGAATTCGGACAACAGCTATTCCATTCATTCTGTGACTTATAGCTTCACTGATCTTCCTTTGAATCTTTGTGCTACTGGATGGAAGTCCATGAAAGTGCAGTTGAACAAAGATTATTTGACATTTGAAAGCATAATGTCCCCAGTGCAAGGAACAAAGAATAGAATGATCTTTCTTGTTTGTATATGGATAAATACAGAAATACATAACATACATTTAAAAAGGGGCATGATTTGAGCAAGAACCTTCTCAAATGTTAAACTACTGTTCCTCCTGTCTTAAAACATTAAATGAATATTTTTTTCCTGATACTGATCTAATCTTTTCCTATATTTAACTAGAGACATGTAAAGATTTTTAGTCTTCTGTTTACTTTCAAATAAAGAGGTGTATGCATTTTTCTGAAAGATATATAAAAAATGGCTTATTGCAATATATTCACTCTTAAAGATTTTTGCAGTAGAAAAATAATGAAGGCTACTTTTTTGAGTGCAATAAGAAGAAAAGATATAGTCTTATTAGATCATTAGATCCTTGATTAATGAGGGCCTGGTTGTCTCTCCAAATTATACTACTTTTTAGTAAGGTTGATATTCCTTGGAAAGTGTTCCAGGCATCACTTCACTTAATAGAATGTTGTGGGGTTTTTTTGCTTTAAATAGCAAAATAGAAACAAAATAAGCAATTTAATTGTAATAATTAACAAATGCCAGCCTATATCTGAAATTATGAAGAGATGAATTAAACAGAAATATTTAAAACATTCATTTTCCTTTATTCTTGAAAATAGTTCATTTTATGAATTTTATTGCTGAGCTAATTACTAAGAGATCATTAGCTTTGGGTGGACCACTGTAGTTTTTCCTTGATTTCTCTACTACATAATCAATTATCACATGAAAGGATGAGCACAATAAAGCTCCATTGCTAATATTATTTTTTTTTTTTTAGTTATTTATTGCAGCTACATATTGACTGCTATAAAATTAATGGATCAGTTTATGAAGCAAAATTAAAAAGCCATATTTGACAAATAATTATTTCAGTAAAATTTGGTTGGCTGAAATTCCACTCTTCAAATCATACTGATGAACAGTTTTTCCATGAAGGTCATGTAAAGAAAACTCATTAGTTTAGGAAACTCTCTTACCACCACATGGCTCAATAAGTGGAACTACTCTTTTGGAAGGGAAAATACCTTGCGTGTTGTTATACTTTGTTTTCTCTCTCTCTCTCTCTCTTTCTCTGATTTTTATGAAAAAGACAGTATAGTTGGGATATTGTTAGGGGAAAACTGGTGTAAGTTGCATGGTTTGTTTGTTGGTTTGGGTTTTTTTTGAGAGGAGGTTACTTCATTAGCCTAAAACAAATACCTCATAACTTATCATCTAGGACTGTATGGATGAAGGCATGTGCATAGGAGTGACTGTGTACCTTCATGTATGATCTCTTCAGTGAATCATAGGTTAAAAAATGACAAAAAAAAAGTTGTTACAAAATATTAGCAGTTCTGATTTTTTTATTATTTTTTATTTCTATACTAGATTAATAAAGTTTATGGATTATCAAGTAAAACATATTAAAACTGAGACTTGGAAACTCTTTTTGAAAAAATGAAGTCTTTCTCTCATGGTAGTATAAAGACATCTGTAAGAACACCGTAAGCATATTTCAGACTTTAACAAGTAGGGGTCATATATTCAAGAGCAAACTTGGGTCTTCTAATTCCCAAATGTAGGGACATTTTAAATTCATTATCATCAACAATTACAAATCTGGTGTTAGTACCCATGAGGGAAAAGCTAACATTTCAATATGCTCAGTGTAATTAGACAAAATTGCCTTTTACTGCAATTCATAGGGATAAATTGTTCCCTCAAATATAGACAATACTTTGCCAGACTGCTTGGTATAACTATTCTTGTTAATTTGTTGATATTAAGAGACATATGGACTGTACTGCTGAGAAAAGTCAGATGAACTTATACAAGGGGTCTGGGGCATATTTAAGGACATTAAAAGGGCAAGATATTGCAAGTAAATTCTGCAACAAAAATTTATTCAGTTTTACCTTTATTCCTTGTTCTCCCCAAATACATATTTTATCATTAACAAGTAGTAAAATAGGTAGAAAATTATAAACTGTGAATCATCTCGTTGACTATGTATCAAAAATCTGATCCACCAAAAAATAGGCAACAATCCCTTTTCAGCTGATTTGTATGTGTGAGTCAGACTGCAGACATGCACGTAATTCCAAACATGACATGCTGATTTAAGGAAGTGTGCTTTGTTTTCCAACAAGCAAGGAATTTTATTGTCAAACCAAAGATGAATATCTGAAGAAAATGCAATTTATTCTTATTTACTTACAAAAATATTTATTCAAGTGGTCCAAAGCCAGCACTTCTTCAAACATCAGCTGAAATGTTTTCTATAAGGACAAGATTCTCTCTCTTCTCAAAGATTTATATAAGAAATGAATATTAACATTTTGCCCCTCCTGACTCAGTGATGTCACCAAACGGCTGTAAATCCAAAATGATGCAGAGTACTACCGTAAAAAGGACTCATTAGTAACTTAAGGGCTAATTCAGATTCCATTTGAAATCAATTGAAAGATCATCCTACGATATCAGCTCGGAAACATACTTCTAAAGAAGAATAGAATCAATTGGATTAAATGTTGAGTGGTTTCCTAAGAGGTTTTTGCTAAAAATCCTCCAAACCCAGATGTGATAGACAAAATTTTCAATGCCTTTGAGATGATGTTACATCATGCTAAGATTTATGTTTACATTGTTAGGAAAAATAAATATGTCAAATTTCAACCTAAAGAGACTCAGAATTTTGATCTAGAACTTTCATGGATAACCTAGAGACCAAGAGTATGTAATTTGTATAAAAACAAGAAAATACCTTACAATTAAAACTAAACAACAGCTTTTTCTTTAAAAATTTTGGACTAAGTGTCAAATAATAGCCTAACTATTGTATCCATTTTTCTCTAACCTGTGGTACATATTTAGTATCAATACTGCACTTCAGCAGTAGTATATACCAGACATTTATTATGTTTGTATCCATTTTTTTTTATGTGTATTGCAAATAATACCAGGAGAAAAAAAAACCAAACAATTGAAACCAAAACAAACAAACAAAAACTGACTGAAAAGTAAGCAAACAAAAACCCCCGTGTCACCAAGAAAATAAAAGTAGAACATGAACAAATAAAGGAAGTATTGTGAATTATGCTGCAGTATACTACTCAGAAAATAGATTTTACAGTTTTCTAAGTGATATAATCTACAACTTTAATTAAAACTTTCCCTCAATAAGCAAAGGATATTAAAAAATAATTATTGGAAAATGATATAAAGGAGTTGTAAAACAGGACTTAGCTCAATTCCTCTAACACACAGTACCTACTACAAGTCACCTTTATTTGAAAAAAACTGAGAGTATTTCTAAAACCCTATAAATCTGCATAGTCAAATTATACTGATATAAAATGTTTAAAAACATTTTTGAGGAGCAGCTGAAGAACAGGCATTAGACATATTCAAAAAGAAATTCTTAACCATCATTTTAATCAAAGCTGATTTAAATTATTTTTTTTAAATTGTTGAACATTTTGTATTTATATTTTATTTGCCAAAACTGAAGCCATTTTCCTTACTCTATACTTATCTATATGTTTTTATACTTCCTGTTAAAGTTTGACATTGAACAGTGAAAAAGAAAATTCACCAAAAAGTACTTTGGTAAAAAAGTAACTGCTTTATAATTGCAAAAATTTGGTAAAAGACTTAATTTTTACAGAACATAAAATTCATCACCAATGAATACTCTATATAATTGAGCTATGAATAGGGGAAAATTATTCTTGAATATGAAGTATGATATTCTAGGAAGCATATGTACAAACTAATTTATCCTAAGAGACTTGAATTCAATGTAATATATTAACTGAACATGAGTTGAAGCATGTCATTTTTTAATGTTCCTCAACAATTATTTTTTCTTCTCTCCAGCCAACCATTTTCTCTTGTCAAAAAAGATCATGGTTTGGGTTTTACAAAGGTTACTTTGTTGTGTGTGCCAAAAAGTTTTGACATATCCTTGCTGTTTTACCAGAATATTCCGTGTTTCCTGAATTCTTGTTTTAATTTTTACCTCCCTTTCCACCTGTATTTTTTTTCTCTCCTTTTATGTGGTGACTACTGGCAACCCTTATCAGGGTGATACATACCAAAATCTTTCCTGTTTCCTTCTCCCTGAAAGTGCACTCTTTCCAATAGATTGAAGTGACTGGACTTACAAATGTAAAAAATACGTGGTCATTATTTCTTATGAGTAGTTGCAAGTGAGTAAAGGAGAATGACCTATGAAGCACTCTCCATTCCATATTTATATCCAAAATGCAAGCAGGAAACAAAGTATGGGACAAAAAAGTATGATGCATTCATTATTCCCATTTTATAAGTATGGAACAGAGGTTTCTTGGGATCTAAACGAATATCTATGGTACAAATATTGTTAGGGGATATCCCCTGACTTGATCTAAGTCAAACTTGTAGAACAGACCTTTGCTTGATCTTTGTCTATTTCTGCTAACGCTTTTCCATGCAATCTGTGGGCATGGTTCAGGACTTAGTATGGTCCAGGGATCTTTATCAAAATATAGTAGATGCACTAATGCATCTACTGATGCTGTGTATATCAACATGTTTAGCTATATGGGTACTAGTCGCTATGTGACTATCGTCAGAGAACAGGTTCATGGCACTTTTAATTTAATGGAGCAGGAATAACTTATGACTCCTCTTCCTCCTTAGGCTTCTTCTGGTAGAATCTTAATGCTTGCTTCACTTTAAAAATGATGCTGTAGAGAAGAGGAAATAGATGTAACACTTGCAGTCATCATACACAGCAAAAAGTTATCTTTAGCTACATTATTTCTAATACAATTGATAATGTAATTTCCTTCCACAACACATGAGATGCTTAGTAAGAATTATGTAGCAATTCATATTCTTTCCCACTGAGATAAGTCAAATACAGTGGGATTTATCTCATCTACTTTTAAATTTTTATGATGCAGACATCTACATTTGAGCTTGCCAGCAAGGTGTTTTATTCTGGGAATAAAAATGGGCACTTCAAGAACATGATTCATCTCATCATAATATAGATATCTAAAATGGCTAGAAGAACTTTGTTTTGGAAGTAATGTGACTCTCCTTGAATTATAAAGATAATCTAGTTGATTAATCAAGGTGAGGACATCTACATAGCTGAACCTGGGAAGGCCTTAGAAATAACTTTATGTTACATAAAAATATTCTGCCAGAAACCTTACCCCAGATCTCTTATTTGAGTGTTTGCATTTTATAAGTGTCATTGTAATTTTGATTTCTCAAAAAGAAATATCTTGTGTATCTTAGGAGTAAGTGTAGCTATCTTCCAATTATGTGGTCAAATAATATGAATTTCTGTTGACCAAGAATGCTCCATTTAGAACAACAGCAAAAAAATAATTGATGAAAAATAAAGCTAACATTTATAATTAATGTGAATTACTTGCATAAGCAATCAAATATTCACAAATCGATTTTTTTTTTTCCTGTGGATATCAAAATAGTTGCAGTTGAGACATTTTTATCTTTTAAACTACTGTTTTTTTCAGACAAGATAGAAACATGTTAATATTTTCACTAATAAAATTCTTTACTTTCTTTGTTAGACTAACAGTGGAGATTTCATATTAACCATCATTAATGTTTTTTTCAAGTCTTTACACATATGTAAATTTGAAAAATCTTCTTGTTTTTTAAATAAACCTAGGGGTTCTTTTCATATATTCATCTTATAACTGTATTATATTTTGATGACACAAATTTGTAAAGACTGTATGGAAAGAAAACCAGCAGATATATACCCATGTACACATGTAAATCACTACTATGTCTGACAGAAAAAAAAAAAAAAAAAAAAAAAAAATAAGGTCCATTAATATTTCCCTGTATTCTTACATCATCTTGGCCTGATTTTCTTTTCTGCTAGTACTCATCAGAATCCTCTGGTTTCTGTTAAATAGGGTTGAAATTGCAGAGAAGTAGAGAGTTGGTATTTTAAATGAGTCAGGTTGTCCCTATCTATGTCATCGTGACAAATCTTTATAGGAACATTATAGATACAGAACTAGTGATTAGCTCCATTTCTATGCACTCCTGTATCTCTGCAACAGAGAACGATCATCAAATTCACATTATCTAGGAGCTTGGGAGTTAGCAGTAGCTGACCATGCCAGCTGGAAGAGGCTTAAAACATGTGTTATGCTATTAAGTGGTATTACAATGTACCAATAATGGATTACAAAAAAATGTTACAGACCTTGTTACTTGGAAGTATAGATGTACTGTGCACATTATTGCAGCCATGGTAATGCATTTTGCTAAAAGAAAAATGATGAATTGGTACACAGCTTAGCATAATGAATTATGTAGAGGTGAAACAATTAAATAAATGTACACAACAAAAATAAATACAGAAAAATTAAAATATAAACATGAGTGTTAGCAATGGTATAATTTTAGAATGTTCTTTGTCTCATTTTGTACCTACAAAATATTTTCCCTTCTGGCCCTGATATAGGCCCAGCAATTATCACTGTTGCACTGTGGCTGCAGTTAAGACAATTTACTTAAGGACACTGCAATATGTAATGGACAATCAGGAAAAACCACCATCAACAATAGTGAAATCCTCCGATTTAACACAGGAAACAGAAGGAGGTTCAGGTCTGAAGAAATCTCGAATCTTGAAATTTTGAGAACTTTCATTCCCCAATTACCTTAGAATTATGAAAGGCTGTTGGTTTGTTTTTTTTTTTTTGTTTGTTTGTTTGGGTTTTTTTTTGTTTTTTTTCCTGTTGGCATTCTGCTTAAATAATACTATGGAAACCTGAATTCCTTAATATTAAAAAAAAAAAAAAAAATCTCCTCTCAGGTTTGCATCCAAACCTGTTACACTAGTAGAAATAACAACACCCATCACAGTGTAGTAAACCAATATATATAGCTTTAAAAATGTCAGATTTAGATGTCTGCCCAAAGTTCTATTATATGTGTCATTTTAATTATCAAGTCTTTACAAGTAGCTAATGGTAATAATGAAATCCTCTTCAGGAAAAACAAGTATTAGAACATAAACTTACACTGTAAAATTGAAACAGATTCTTCTATGTGTATTTTCATCTTATTCTGGGTTAAAATATGCATGTCCTCCTTCTTCAGAATATAAACAGAAACAGTTCTCAATGGTAAAGAGTTTTCTGATGGCTCTGAAGCCCAAAGTGTTTTCATGGTAATTTCTTAGTAGAAACAAGAAGACAGCCTTCAAATACATCTGAGAGCATGTTCAACTTAAAAAAAAAAAGATCCAAAAAACCAAAAAAACCTCAAAACCCAAAAAACATTATAGCAAATTAAATGAAGAAGTACAATGAAGAAGTCCGCAAAGGGTTTGCAGAACAGATATGAAAAAGGATGAAATTCAGTACTGAAATTTTCTTCAAATACAAAAGTTAAAAAAGGCTCCTAGAGAATCTGTGAGGCTAAAATACATAATAGAGTGCTCAGGGAACACAAGGTTGTTGCAGAGAAGCTAAAAAAAAATAAATTCTTCACATTAGTCTTATACTGTGGAAGTAACTTTATTTTCCATGCCCTAACCCTTACTTGTGGAGGACTCATCAGATAAAGTCATTGCAGAAGATGTCATGGAACAAACACACAATGAACCATAACTAATTGTGGGAATCTACCGGTGTTCATCAAAGAGCTCTAAGACAACTTAAGAGTGTATTTGCCTAATATTAGTGTCTCTTAAAAGTTCCTGACCTCTTGAAGGTGGAAGGTGATAAATGCCATGCCAGTTCTTTGAAAAAAATTCTAAGGGTAACTCTGAAGAACTGATAAAAAATTAGTAGAAAACACCGTGAAGGACTAAATTATTTAATACCTTCATAAGTGCTATTTAGTTTGAATGAGTGAACTGTTTTATTTTTAGGAAGTTTTGCCTTGTAAACTTATTGAGATAATCTGAAGGGGTCTACAAGCATGTGGATAAAGATGATTCAGTTAGCCTCACTGGATTTCCACAAGGCCCTTGACACATCCTTTCATTCAGGACTTCTAAAGAAACTACATAGTCAAAGAATAGGAAGGAATGCTCTTGAATAGATAAATAAGTGTGTAAAAGTCAGGAAACGGTGTTAAAATATATGATCATTAGAGTTCACTACAGTTCAGTAATGGTCTGTGCTGGGATTTGTGCTGTTCAGCATGTTCATAAAAGAACCAGATGTGAGCAGCAAGTGCAGAAAATTTGCTGATAGCATGGAGTTATTCTAGATAATGAGGACATACAGCCAGACTGTGCAGAACTGCAAAAAGATCTCCAAAAACAGAGTTTATGACATCAAGAAACTGTGCAGCAGCATGGAAAATGAATCTCAGTGTAAACGAGTATAAAGTGGTTGGAAAAGAAGCAAACATTTAACATATGCACCCTGCACTGGCTATTACCTCAGAGGTGAGATCTTGTAGTAAAGAAAAACTGGCACCAGTTCAGTAGTGGCTAAAAATGAAAGCAAACATTGGAAACTATTAGGAACGAAACAAAAATTAAAATCATTTTCCAGTGTAAAATCCTGTTTCAAACACATATTGAATATGGCCACTGGGGAAGATGACCAAAGTTGCAAAACAATTTCCACATGAGGAATGAGTGTTAAAAATCCCCTGGCTTGGAAAAGAGAAGTGAGGGGGATAGGAAAGAAATCTACAATTCTAAGTCTGATGAAGAGACAATACAGATAAGTCAACAGTTCATTTTAATATATGAAATACAGAACATCAAATGAGACTATTAACATCTAAGAGAAGTGCTAAAAGATGATTCTTTACACACAGAACTCAGCACTAAAGACTCACTGCAAAGATGCTTAAAGTTTATATCCACTCAAGGTTTAAGAAGAAATGGAATCCAGATGGGGTAACTAAGTACATAAGTAAATCCATTGAGGGTAACTGAGCTGCAAATAACTCAGGTCTAAGAGGAGTTAAGAAAATCATTTTATTTGCATGTCATGTCATTGGGTATGGTTCCTCTCACAAGATACCAAACGGATGGATTCCAGGTCTAATACAGTATAGAAGTCTTTGTACTCATCTGTGTTCACACACTGCTTCATAAACTACTGGAGAAAAAGTATTCTACAAATAGGAAGTCACCATCGCTGGCTCACTAAGTGTCTGAAGCAGTTTACAACAGCTTGAGAGAGAATGCTGTTAAATATATTTTCTTATTTGTTCTGTGCTGGTGATCTTTCCTGCCTTTTCTGCTGCCCCACCCCCCACCCCCCCCCCACCCCCCGACAGAACTCTGGTCATGGTCAATCTTTCACCTGAAAGATCAATATAACTATTTTTACGTTTGTAAGAAATGACAGAGATGTAAGATAGTGGGATAAAAAAGGAAGAATAAGTAACGTTTTTACATAGGTTCAAAAATTCAAGAGTTTAGAAGACTGGTCACTCTTCCTGGGAGAGAGAAAGATGTTGCAGCCAATAAGGAATATTATATCCTCTGTATTTTGAAAGGTTTGCACTTTGGTATGGATTTGGATAGTCTTATGCAATGAGAAGTCATTGTGATATTCCTACACTTCCATACAGTCAATGCAAACCTTCCTCCAAAAAGAGTTTCTATTTGAAAAAAAGAAAGGATTCTAGAAACTTCTTTATTAGTCTTATTTTCTCCTCTAATACTGCTTCAAGAGATCCAGTTTCAGTTTGTTGTAGCCCTGAAATTTTGGGGACTAAAAATATGGGGCACAGTTATCATTTTAAGATGGGAAAAGTTATGTCATGGTTCACATACGATGTATTTATCTTGTGGCAGTGTTAATTTAAAATTTAATTTTAAATTGCACATATATATATATATATATACACACATAAAAGATAAAGGCAAATAAGAAGTAAAGGAAGTGTATAAAATCCATCATTAATGAAGATATTTTTGTTCATGCTGAATGATATCTGAGAAGTTGGTAATCATCTGGTAGATTTTCAAACGTACCTTTCAGAAAAAAATTATTCTTTAGTTATATCTTACCTTACATATTTGTGTAAAAGTTAAATTTTTAGGCAACAGTGCTGTCTACATTGACATTTTAATCAATAGAGAAAGACAGGTTTCTTCAGAAGGTTACTCTGGGATACTGCATCTGAAGTAAGTGCCAAAGTAGTTTTGGATGGACTCTCCTCTACTGGCAATGAAGAAATTCTCTATAATTACACTGAAAGAGTTGCTCAACATGTAGATAATTAAAGTTAATATATTAACAAGCTTTTGGGAAGGCCAAGCCTAAAATTCATCTTTAGTTTGTGAAGTTTAGTGCTACTTGAAAATCGGAACCATATGAATCTTCATGACTTAAACTATAAGTTTTTTATTCAAGCATGAATATGCTTCACTTTATGAACATGTTTGAGAACAATTCCCTTTGTTGTTTAGTCCTGTCTCTTTCTATTGCAGACAATTGTCTCATGAAATGGCCTTCATAAAATCATTTTGTTTTGTTTAAAAACTATTTGTATTTTCTTAAGTTCACTGTTTTCTTTGGGTTGCTGCTCCAGAACTTTACTTGTGTCATTATTAAATAATTGCTTTTAATTTGCAGTATATTTGGGATTATGCGTATACTTAAGCTTTTGTGCCCACACTGTCCTTGAGTTAAATATTTCTTTTCATAATGTTTTGCCTGGTGCATTTCTAGAGACCAAATATGTTGCCTCTGGCAGTGTCAATATTCTTAAACACATCACTTCCAGGGCATCATCCTTCTACTTGTCAGCAGGAAGAATAGAGAGATGTATGTTGACAAAATTTAGAGCAAGCTTACTCCAGAGCAGACTGGCTGCACAAAATTTGTCCTTCCATTTTCCATTAGGCCTAATATGCTGCTGCTGTGACTCTAGAAAACACTTAGTTTTGTTATGATTGTTTTTTATTTGGTTCAGAAAGTCTGAGACTTTCTTTATTAAATGAGCTTTTTTTTTTTTTTTTTAATGATATAAAACCGAGGATAAATATCATTTGTGTTGTGGTGCAAAGGTTTCTCATAGCGTTTTTGACAAAAAGTAGGATAGGTCAAATGGTGTCTGCCTCTGTGTTGTCCATACTGGCTTTCAAGAGTGCTCATGGGAGTGAATTATCTTTAGAGGAATGGCAAGGTTTTATCCTGGAAAAAGTTAATTAGACTAGTCTAAACTAGAGTCAAGGAACTAAGCAGTGTGGATAGTCTGGCACTAACTGCTGGAGCTTTTCCCCTTGTGTGTTTTACTCGGGAGGATAGACACAATCTCTGAATCTTCATTTGCTACAAGTCATGTTTTAGTAGTTTTTTTGGTTGTTTTTTTTTTTTTTTTTTTAAATTACAGTTGTTTTAATTTTAATTTATTTTTTCATTATTATTTTTAAATTCTACATAGTAGCCTGTGATCCTTGGGTAACTGAATCTATACACTGACTCTAAATGTGGTTTCACTCTTGCACAAAGGTACTGAGACTTCTGCTCAGATGGAAGTATCTTGCTTGCTGATTTGGGGGACCATAGTTGCCCTTTTCACAGCTTTATTCCATTTTTGATTCACTGTCATCCTTATAAAGATACTTTATAAATATGCAAATACCTTTTTTTCCCATTCATTTCCTGTTTCCATCTGAGAAAATTCCAGCTTGTTTCCAAGTCCAAGACTGCACTACAGATTCTTGTTCTGAGTCTCTAAATGAATGGACTTTCACTTTGTTCTCATAAATTCCCCCTCATCCTATTACTTCACTCCCTAAGGCTATTCATTTATTTATGTATAATATTTCACTGCTCCCCTCTCTTCAAAATGACTGCCAACTTTGTGATATCATCTAATTTCATTACCTCACTTCAACTTTTGAGCCAAGGTTAGAATTGAAGATTGAGATACGGAGACTGCTTCCAATCCTCAATAAATTCCAATTATGACTCCTCCACTGTCTAATATTTTCTCTTCAATACAGCAAAACAGCTATTGTCATCTGACACTGTATACTCCTGTGTAAGATCACATCATATATTTATTTAATTCCTTGAGGCTTTAATAATTTTTCCTTAAATATCTGTTTTAAAAACATGCATAATTCAAGTACAAAAAACTTCAGAGGAATACAGATCAATTTTTGTCCTCTTTGTAAATATCAGTATTTGCCAATCATTTTTCATACTTAGTCACATACAGTGTGATGTATTTCATCCACTGGTTCTCCAGATTTCTCTAAGGGAGATTATCCTGCTCTTCTGTCACAAACACATTGTTTTAATTTTAGATTCAGTGGTTTCAATTTGCTTATCATCATTGTATAGCACCAGTCCCAGTGGCTATCCTGTTTTCCTTGTCCAAAATGACAAAAAATATTAGGAAATTTTTATATATATGGTTTAGAGTGATAGTCAAACTATGTTTAGTCAGCATTTTAGTCACAAAGAATAGTACTGGCTTATCTGTATGCCTTTTTTTCAAACAAAACTCCAATAGTTTATTCTATAAATGTATACCTTTTTGCAACACTAGCCCTGAGCAAAGTTTTATGACCAACTTAGAAACTCCAGAAAACAGGGATTATAATTGAAATCATAACTCAAGTTTTGTATCGGTGTATGACAGCACTATCTCAATTTAAGTCTGTGGTCTTTCACAATGCCATAACTGTTCCTAAGGGAAAAGGGTTATGATTCTCAAACATCTTACCCATACGGTTAGAGTAACTGAATTGTGATGCATTTTCCATCTGAAGTTAGCCTTCTGTTACATTTTAATTTCCAATATCTGGAAGAAATTGGGTCTTTTGATGTAGTCCCAGGCTGCTTAGTCAGGTGAAAAACCAAAGCCTCTCAGGTCTCTAATATAAGTGCTGAAAAACCTAATAAGTTAGCAAAAAATATCAAGAGATAACGAGTGCGGGATCTATTTTTAAAGCTACCATGCAAATACTTTTAATTCCTTCCAATTCTTAATTTCAAAATCCCTTACAAGATTTTTACCTTTGTATCTTGGGCAGCTTCTGATAAATAATATAACCCTGGACAAACAAATTTCAGTATGCTAAATTTTCAATGACAGATGTTGATCAGATTGTAAATAAAACCATGGTACTAGAAGCACAACCCTTTTCACCTATCACTCCCTATAAAGGATCTTTGTGTTTGGTAAAAAATATATTCTTTTTTTCCCATGTTCTATATAAGAAGATAAAGCTCTTTACTTTCCATTTTTATTATATACCAGAATGTTGTTTTTCAGATATTAATAAAAATGTGCTGCACTCTATTATACAGGATCTAGTAATAATATATGTAGATTAATGTAAAAATGACTATGATAACGCTGATGGCAAATTTTGTAAGAAAATATTAAAACTAGTAAAATATACTAAACCAAACTAAGCAAAATGTTCATAAGCATAGCAAATTCAGTGATTAATAGTCAGCAGGATTCTAGCTTTCTATGTCACCACTTGGATTTTATGTGGTGTTACTAAGCAACAAAGGTTACTCTTCAGCAACATTTAGATGCAGTATTTGCAGTTTTAATCAAATCAGCTGCTAAGTGAACAGTATTTTTGTGTAATCTGTTTGTCGGTGATAGATAAACAGTACAAACAAATCAAATATATGCTAATTTATCTTATATAGCATAATTATAACAAGTCTCGTTTTAGTTAGTTAATGGGCTTTTCTAATGTACATCTCTGATTATATAATTTATCTTATGGTGAACATTGTGGTAGCAGGAATAATTAGGCAATATTTTACTTTTGCCTCCAAGCTCCAAAAAGTATTTACTCAAACGTACTCAAAATGACTAAAAATGTTATATTGATAACAAGATGAGAATAGCCCACATAAAAAATTGCTGTCAGAAGTATTTTTTGTTGTTGTTACCTAATTATTTATTTTTTTTTTAACTGAATCCCATAAGGTCTTGTACATTGCTTTTTAATTTTATCTTCTACTTCTCCCTGCATTACTGACAGAAAAGACTAGACAGGGTAACATACCAAATTATTGAAAGATCCATCAGTTCTGCTGCTTTTGAACTTCTGTGTTGATTTAAAAGTGGAAACAGCGACCAAAAGAAAACTTCTCTATTCCAGGAAGCACAGACTGTAAACCAACAATGTGTATCAGCTACCAGCTAATAGAGAAAAGTTTGTTTCAGATAAAGCATGATGCCTTTAAAGTTGAAAGCTCACAGAGGTGAACAGTTTCATTTAATCTGTATGCCACCATATGGATGGCTTTGCTGTCATAAGAATTCTGCAGACATAATTGCAGAATTCACACTGAAAAAAAATAATAAAGCCATATATATAGAATTTAAAATCATATCAATTTCAATGTCTAATAGCAGAAAAGACCGGACAAGAGTAGGATGACATGAAGAACAAAGAAGTGACATGTGACATCCTGATATGTATAAGTTAGTGAAGCTAATAAATGATCTTCCTCTGCTTTTTGAAGGGGTTTTTTGGGTTGTTTTGTTTTGGTTTTTTTTTTTTTTTTCACAAATAGTATGGAAAGAATTGTGATGGTAACGCTGCTGTTGTTTTTGTTATGCTAATTTAAAATTTCTCATTAAAAATTTTTAAATAAAATTCCTCTAAGTCCTCACCTGTCTGATAACACTTAAATCACATACATTGTTTTAGGAAGAGGGGAATAGGGGAGGGAAAAGAGAGAATAAATAATGGTGCCAATTCTACTGTATTTGCATAAAGAGTTCATTTGAAACCCATATGGCAGTCCATGGAGCACATAATCTAAGACTTTAAAATATTGCCCCATAAGACTATTTACGTAGCCCTTCTAGTACTGTAGACAGTAAGATTGTAAATGAACACATTAATGAATTTAATCTATTTTCTACAAAAGGATATGTTGCTGGTTTGTATTTTTACAGCAATAATTAGGGATGTCATTTGTGTCCTTATTGTTCCTAAGGTTCTGTGATGTTGTTTATTGCAGAAGAGAGACTCTGTTGCAGAGATACAGCAAAATAACAAGCTAAAATATAGAAAGGTGGGGAGGGAATGGAACAGAAATGTTAAGATCTACAAAATGTTAGATTACAAAGGTACCTTAAATTAGGATTTCAGAAGCTCTTTCACTTCCTAATTAACAAGGGCAAATAAAAATCTTTAGGGGCAAGGTAGCTCATCTGGAGTTTTGAGGGAGTGTGAGCTTTTTTCTGGACATGCCTATCTCACTTTATTGAAAGGCAGAGAGCTTCTGCTCAGACTATAAAAAACACAATTAGTCAAACGCAATTTTCTAAGTGCAGTGGAAATAAGACTGGTATGATTTTACTGGAATAAAGTTTTCCAAGCTCGTATTCTGAGACAATATGGACTACTTGGATATACACTATGTTAATTTAATGTGTGCAGAAAATTACTGACAAAGGATCTAATCTTAATCCCAGTAGATCTGATTAAATTTTTGTTGGTATGAGCAATTTCAGTTAGTCTTCAGGAAATACTTTGGGCTATAAATATGCCATTAACATTGCAATTTGGATGCTTATGCTTTTGCAGCCCTGAAAATATTTCTCTAGCTGTGGTCAATTATCACAAAGAAATCCTTATAAAAAAAATCTTCCTCCAGCATGTAATAATAAATCATGCAAAAGAAAAATATTTTACTAGTATTATATCTCCCTCTACTGGTAAAATATTATTTTCCTTATCATTAATTTCAAAAGCAGACTGATCTTTAAAAAGATGGTAACATGGCAGCTCCTTTTTGAAAGTACGGTCCCAGGATGAATGTTTTAGAGACAAACAAGAATTAGGTCTAAGTATTCTTTTGAGACTGGGTAATGCAGGATGTTCAGACAGGGGTTATTGATTTATTCAAGGGAGATTGATTCACAGGGAAAGTAGAATGGTATTTGCAGTGAGGGAGTCCACTGGAGCTCTGTCAGTAGTTTCCTTTAAAAAAAGAACAGAGAGTATGTAAATATGTAAGTACCCTAAAAATGTTTGTAGCCTATTAAAAGAGAGAAAAAGTAACAGGAAGTACAGGTTATGCCCTGGAGCCCACTAACAATGTAAAACAATTAAAACTTGATTAAATAATGTAAGCAGTAATGATTATTAAAAAGAAATGATGGCTGTAAAAATAGACAACATTCACACATCTTTTAAAATTATTTAAAACCTGTAAAGCAGTGCAGTATTAATAATAAATATAGTAAATGTGTATTCAATTAATAAACCTTCAACATTCTGAAAAGGATTTAAAGCAAACAGATCGAGAAGACCTTATGTATTATTGACTAGTAACGTTGGACTCAATAGGGACTTTTCATTCTCCTTGGGTTTTTGTTACACTTCCCTAAATCGGGAGTATACAGGGGAGAAACTGTGGCGCTGTATTCTTTTGCTTTTCTAGAACAGGAATTAACACACATTCAGTATAAATTTTCCACCTAAAGCACTGTAAACTAAATACCTGAAATCCTGACTAAGGTTTTGTTAGGATTTGCAGCCTAGAGCCTGCTATAGGCAGTATATTTTGCCCTTGTTTTAAAGCACAACTAGAGGAGCTGGTTGGGCCACCATCTAGCTTTTATATAATACCTTTAGGGTGACAGGACTCACTCTGGAGACTGTAAATTTGGTTTCTTGAACAAAAACAAATCTCTTTTCCCTCCAGGAGAGTGCTCTAAAAAGCCGTAACCATACATAAGGATGGTCCAAGTTACATTTTACGGGGATGTGTGATTTTGCAATATTGAGTAAAGTATTTTGGTCATCACAGTGCATGAATTAAATATTTTGTGACACAATGCTCTCATTCTCAGAGTCTCCCTCTCTCATGGTTATGATGATATGATGGAGATGAAATTTTTCTAAGAAAGCTTAAAAAATAAATCAGAAAGTTCAAATAAGGAGAGAGAAAATGACTGAGGAAAAGAAGAAGGGAAGGAAGCAGGCTAAGAGGGAGAGAAAGAGAGGACTAGAGGAAACAGGCAAAATCTGAAACACGGGAGGTTCCATCTGAACATCAGGAAACACTTTTTTACTGTGAGGGTGACCTATCAGTAGCAGAGGTTGCCCAGGGATGCTGTGGATTCTCCACCCTTGAAGATCTTCAAAACCTGTCTGGATGTCATGCTGAGCAACTGGCCCTAGGTGACCCTGCTTTGAGCAGGTGGGTTGACCAAAATGACCTCTGGAGGTCTCTTATGGCCTCAGCTATTATGTGATTCTGTGGAAAGAAAGGGAAGAGAAAGGGGAAGGGGAAGAGGAAAGTGAAGGAGAAAAGGAGAGAGAGAAAGAAGGAAGGAAGGAAGGAAGGAAGGAAGGAAGGAAGGAAGGAAGGAAGGAAGGAAGGAAGGAAGGAAGGAAGGAAGGAAGGAAGGAAGGAAGGAAGGAAATCAGAGAGTGAAAAAATGAACAAAATAAAAAGAGAGAGAGGAACAAAAGAAAGAAAGAAAGAGAGAGAGAGAAAGAGAAAGAAAGAGAGAAGGGAAAAATACTCTTTTAACATGAAAAAAGGGGAAAAGAAAAAGCTATGTTGCCACACTTTTGTATGCAGATAATGGTGGTATTTAACCATGTGATCAGATGAATGTCCTTTCTAAACTGTCAGTGTCAAGGTAAATTGATTCATTGCTCATGGTGTGCACTGTCAGCATCTATTGTTATCTTTTCTTACTTGTCATTCAGATTAATAATGTTAGTGGTGCTATATGCTTGCAGCTTTCTTCCCCATGTCAGCCACTTAGGAATTTGCTCTGCACAGCTAATTTCTCTGGGTGTCTTTGTACTATTTCTTTGATTAGTTTAAACTGGCAGCATGGGCACATTTTATCTCCTTATGACTACTCACATGCATTAAATATTTCTAAAAGTTTGGTGGTGTAGTCACTGAATACAAGTCCATGATCAATGAGAAAGTTTCATTGCTTTCATTTTTACTACCTTTTGTTTGTGTGCTTTTTTCCCTCAAACATGGAAGAATGCAGTTGGTGTCTATTAGGAGACTCCAAAAAAGAAATAGTGTTTTTGTATGTAAAACAATGACTGATTCTTTCTTTTATTTCAATAATAAAATGTTATTAACCAGAAAAAATTAGAAAAAATAAAGCTTACAATTACAGAAAATAAAGCCTAGATATTATAAATTATGAAATCCTGCTAGAATTAGAGCTGGAAAAAAATGAATAATGATTTTAATGCAATGGGAATCAGACTGGAGATACTGACAGTAGGCTAATCTTCCGGTTGTTAATATTTCAATTTCTTATGCTGAAAACCATCCAGAACTTGTTAACAAAATGTCATGATGATGCAAATTTTTGAGATATTGCCAAAACAGAAGAGGACTGGAATGCTATCCAGGATGAACTATAATAACCCTGCATGAATAGTTATCTAAAGCAAATGGGAAAAAAATAATTGTAGAAAGTGCAAGATCATGAATTTAGGACTAAAAAACAGAATTTCTGCTATCAGCTGGGAGCTCAGCAGCTGCAAATATCACTGAAGCAGAAACCTGCTTGTGTGAGATTATTCACAAAGGAGAAGACTAATGTCACCCCTGATAGCAAGTTGTTTCCATCTGAGACAGAAAAATATTAAAGCCTTAGTACAAAGGACCAATGAGTATGTCTCTGTGATATTCTGTGAAGTACTGTGTTTAATTTTAGTAGTAGATATTTAAAGGACATAATAGCTAGAAAATAGCATGCAATGATGCAGAGGAAATGATTCGCATTTCACTAAAAATAATAGCTATGTTAACAGGTTTGGGGTTTGTTACATAGTGAAACTAGTCAGCTAAATGTCTGTCTTGACATTCAGGGGTAGGAGTGCAGGCTGAAGTTGATGCATCATGCAGATCAATACCTGGCTTCATGGCTGGTGTCATCTCCAGAGCTTTGGTTTCTGCAACCATGGGACATTATTTGATGAACACAGCCTACTGGGGAGAGATGGGAACTGCTTATTTAGAAAACCAAGAGAATCTTCACTAGCAGATTGGCTGACTAGGTAAATTGTGTTTTAAACTAACTTGGGGGACAGTGTTCAAAGTTGTAAGACCTGTATATTTAAAAACAACTGGGTGGGTACCCAGACTTCCAGACTAGTGAGGAATGCTCCCCATCCTTTCCAAAGACAAGAAAACTAAGAAGTATAGACACGTATAGTGCATGTATACCAATGGAGGTAGTCTGGGCAGCAAACAGGAGGAACTGGAACTCCATGCTCAGTCTGAGAGTTATGATGTCATAAGAGTCACAGAAACCTGGTGGGGAAACTCACATGACTGCAAGACCACAACAGGTGGCTACAAACTGTTTCAGAAAGGTAGGAAAAGAAGAAGACAAGGTGGTGTTGCCCTTCACGTAAAAGAGAAATTTGAGTGTATGAAGATGAGCTATGGAGACTATGAAAGTTCTATCGAATGCCCTTGGATCAAAACTAGAGGCAACATCACCATGGGGGCATCTTATGTTACGTATCTGTTACTGTCCTTCCAGTCAGGATGATGAGTCCAGTGAAACCTTACTTCAGCTGCTCAAGGAAGTCTTGGGCCAACAGAACCTGGCCCTCATGGGTGACTTTAATTACCTGGACATTTGTTGGGAAAACAACACAGTGGTGCACAATTCTGCTATCAGGTTCCTGCAATTCACTGAGGACTGCTTCCTGCTACAGATGCTCAACGTGCCAACTAGGAATAGCACATTGCTAGACTTATTACTAACAAACTGAGAAGACTTACTCGACAACACAGTCACCAATGGCAGCCTTGGATACAGCGATCAGAACATTGTGGAGTTTAAGATCCTACTGAGGACACAAGTAATAGGACAAAGACCCTGGGTTTTCGAAGAGCCAACTTCAATATGCTCAGAGCCTGGACACAAGGGATTCCCTGGGAAGCATCCATGTGGGGCAAAGGAGCTTTTGAGTGCTGGGAATTATTCAGGAACAACCTTCTGGAAGCACAAGAACAGTCTATCCGCCAGAAAGGCAAGGGAAGAAAGAAAAAACAAAGTACTACACTGGCTTAACAATGTACTTTTTTAAAATTTAAAAAGAAACATTTTAGCTATCAAAAGGCAGAAAAATGGGCATCAAGGACTACAAGATCCTTGCTAGAGCATGTAGAGATGCAGTCAGGAAGGCTAAGGCTCAACGTCCAAGAGAGATGTCAAGAAGGAGTTCTTCAGATGCATGAGCAATAAGCACAAGGAAGATGTAGGCCCACCGCTAAACAGGGCAGAGAAATTAGTTACTAATGCTGATGAGGCAGAGGTTCTCAATACTTTCTTTGCCTCTGCCTTTACCATCACAGGAACAAGTAGTTAGGACAATGCATGTGTTGACCTTCCAGTAGTGGAGGAAGGACTGATCTGTGGCCTCTTGCAAGGGCTCAACCTACATAAATATATGGGCTTGGATGGAATCCACCCCAGGCTGTTAAGGCTAACATTGTTGCAAGGTCACTCTCTATAGGCTTTGAAAAGTGGTGGAGATCAGGGGATACCACTGATGACTGGAAGAGGGCAGATGTCACACCCAGCTCCAAGAAGGGCCCAAAAGAGGACTCAGGAAACTATAGGCCCATTATTCTTACTCCAGTCCCTGGGAAAGTAACAGGACAAATCCTGATAGAAACTATTACAGAACAAATGAAGCAGGTGATTGGGAAAAGCCGGCACAGATTTATCAAAGGGCAAGTCATGCCAGAGTTATCTGATCACCATCTATAACAAAGAAACATTTTCAATCGCGATGAGGAGAGCAGTGGATGTTGTTTACCTGGACTTCAACAAAGCATTCAACACAGTTTTTCACAGCCTTCTCCTGGGCAAACTGACAAGATACAGATTGGATGGGTGGTCTGTGACATGGGTAGGAAGTTAGCTAACAGGCCATACTCAGAGGGTAGCGATCAGTGGTTTTTACTTGGGCTGGTGGGCTGTCACAAATGGAGTCCCCCCGAGATCAATACTGGGCCCCACACAGTTCAACATCTTCACAAATGATCTGGATGATGGGATTGAGAGCAACCTCACCACTTTTGCTGGGTGATAAAATCACCACTAAACTGGGTGATAAGGAGGACAGATTTGAGGGGAGAGCCATCTTACAGAGAGACCTGGACAGGCTGGAAGAGTGGGCTAGCAAGAACTGTATGAAGTTTAACAAAGACAAGTCCCTGCATCTGAGATGGAATAACCAAAGACTAGGATCCCAACAGGCTAGGATCCTTGTGGCTGGGGAGCAGCCTTGCTGAAAAGAACCTGGGTGTCCTGGTGGACAACAAGCTAAATGTGAGTCAGAAATATGCTGCTGCAGCAACAAAGGCAAATGAGATACTGGGCTACATCTGCAGGGGCATTACTAGCAGAGATACAGGTGTGATCATCCCACCTAATCAGTGCTTGTCAGGCTGCCCCTGAAGTAGTGTCCAGTTCTGGTCCCCACAATTCAAGAGCAATGCAGACAGACCGCAGAAGGTCCAAAAGTGTTCAAAAGGCTGGAGAACCTGCCCTGTGGGGAAAGACTGAATGTCTTGTCTTCTTGGAGAAGAGGAGGCTCAGGGGAAACTAATCACATTGTAAAGGGCAGTTGCAAAGAGGACAGAGGCTCTCTCTTCACAAGGAACACATGGAAAAAGCAAGGGACAACAGGTGTAAGTTGCACCAGGAGAGGTTTCATCTCGATATAAGAAACAAATTTTTTGCAGAGAGAAAAATCAAGCACTGGAACGATGTTCCCAGGGATGTGGTAAAGTCCCCATTGCTGGAGGTTTTCAAGATGCAATTGAACAGAGTGCGAGATAATCTCATCTAGGCTTCCTTTCCCATGAAAAGTTGGACCAGATTACCTTTTGAGGTTCTTTCCAGCATGGGCTATTCTATGTTTGTTTTTCTTATCTTCTGTAAGGTGGGTTCATATTGACAGCGGAGAACTAGCTTCTGAAAGATTTAGAAATGCTTAGGAATTAGGGAATAAATTGATCTAAATGATATCTCTGGAAGACTCCAAAAGAGAATTCATTAAAGAAACTACTTATCAACTGAAAATAGGTCAGTAAAATAAAACTGAGACATTGGACATGCAGATTTGTTGTGTGGAATTTTATCAGAAATGGAAAGAAAATTCAGAAATTCCAGAAATCTGGAATTTATCAGAAATGCTTACAGTATAGATACATGCATCTGAATCAATTGTTCTAGAATGCATTTGTATTTAATGCAAAACAAAGAAAAAAAAACACAATACAAGGGTAGAATTCATCTGCATATTTTAGATTTCTATTTTAAAATGAGACTCTAAAAGTGCCTATTTCTTTTTGATGACAATGAAGATCAGTTAAAGTGGCAAGCTTAGACAAGAAGCCTACACTGTAGAAAATTAGTTTTGGCCAGGTGAATCAGCAATGAGTCTTTGAATGGTTGTGCCAAGTATACATCTTCCTCAAGAGGACTAAATGCAATGAGAGGAATAGTGGCTTTTCAGGTTTCATCTTAACATAAACAGAGTAATTATTGTGTCTTGTTTTTTTTCCTGACCCCTTTCCTTTTTTTAAGATTTATCATTGTACTGTTCAATTTGGAATGCTGTATATAAATATTTGAATTGCCATTTGCCATGCCCCGGGTTTTCTTAAGTGTGGTTTCCGAGTAAGTGTTTAATTTCATAGCACGTCCATCCCAAAGGAGTGTTGTCCTTCCACTGTCCTACTAGGCCATCCCAGGTAAATGGTAAGCTGCCAAGACAAGGCTCTAGAGTATCTGAAAACTAACACAGTATTTCTGCAGGATCTGCATATCCTAATTTTAGAGATGGTGGTCAGGAGAAAACAAGTATTTTCCAGTGGCTAGCAGGAATCAGGAAAGATTTGTTGGTCCTATGTGCCCTGAGAGAATTTTTAAAAAATACCCCTGCAGCCTGGGCAACCTGTTACATGTGTGTAAAAAGCCTTAAAATAAACTAAAAGACTGGTTAGTATCTGTGGTAAGAATCAATCATGAGAAAAAAAAAAAAAAAAAGAAGTAATAAATATTTAGTTGCATTATCTGACAAATTCTGCTGCCTACTACAGGGTGCAAAAGTATTGCAAGGTAGTCATAATCTTGGTTACAATGAAGTCAGTGAGAAAACTGCCACACAAACAAGTGGAGACTTATTCCACTGATAGTCACTTCCTCAGTTTGAAAGAAAAAAAACACCTTACAGAATCTTTAAGCTATAAATTTAGTATAGACTGAACTGAACTAAATTAAAATTCCCCGTAAATAAAATTTGGCTATATATTCACTGTAGTCTGCTATCAGTGAAAATAATTATTACAAAATATTAACAAAGATGAAGATCTGGCCAACTAGCTTAAAATTAGAATGTAATTTGTAATATAATATCTCATTTTCCACAGAGGAACAACCATAAAATTTTGATGCTTTTCAGCGGGAGTTGTGGGTAAAAATACAAGATGACATATGAAGCTATCAATATTTGATATTGATAGAAATATTTTATGCTTATTGAAGGATTATTTAAATTGAAATAGCCTTGAATAGTAATAAATATGGTGAAAAATTTCTGTTAATATCTTCCTTTGTCAGTTTCTAGAAGTTTCATATCTGCCACAGACATCATTTTTTCCACATTTCAAGGCCATAGTTTGGTTTAAATTGAAGCAGTGAAAGAAAACAGCAAAACAAAACTATGAACTCTCATATTCTTTAGCAATATATACTTGTGTGTTTGTACATGTATACATACACATATTTATATTTACAGATTTGCATACATTATATGCATACACATTATATGCATATATAGATATAAACATTTACTCACAATTAGACAAACTACGTTATTAGTAAGCTGCTGATAACTTCCTGACACAGCTGGTGAGGGAGCCAACGAGGGAGGGCACACTGCTGAACCTGTTGTTTGTGAACAGAGAAGGACTTGTGGGTTGGAGGGAGTACTGGGCAGGGCATAGCGATCACAAAATGATACTGATACCTTTCCCTTGGGAGGCAGTCCTGACGGGAAAAGGAGTACAGGAAGGCTGAACATTCTTCAAGAAGGAAATCCTAAAGAAGCAGGAACAAGCCATCCCCACATGCTAAAAGATGAGCTGATGGGGAAGAAGACTGGCCTGGCTGAACAGAGAGGTTTGGCTGGAACTCAGGAAAAAAAAAACAGAGTTTATGACCTGTGGAATAAGGGACAGGCCACTCAGGAGGACTACAAGGATATTGTGAGGTTATGCAATGGGGAAAATCAGAAGGACCAAAGCCCAACTAGAACTAAATCTGGCTACTGCTGCAAAAGACAATAAAAATGTTTCTATAAATACATTAGCAACAAAAAGAGAGCTAAGGACAATCTCCATACTCGATTGGATTTGGGGGGAAAGAGTGACAAAGGATGAGAAAGAGGCTGAGGTACTTATGCCTTCTTTGCCTCAGTCTTTAATATTAAGACTGATTGTTCTCAGGGTACCCAGCTCCCTGAGCTGGGAGACAAGGGTGGGGAAGTGGTTGGTTACCTGCTACACCACTCAGACATGCACAAACCTATGGGACTGGATGGGATCCACTGAGCTGGCAGAAGTGCTCACCAAACCACTTTCAATCATCTATGAGCGGTCCTGGCAAACCAGGGAGGTCCCAGCTGACTGGAGGTCAACTGAAAGGCACGTCTTGCTTGACTAACCTGATCTCCTTCTGTGACAAGGTGACTCATTAAGTGGATGAGGGAAAGGCTGTGGGTGTTGTCTACCTAGACCTTAGTAAAGCCTCTTATAATTATATTATTATGTAATATAATTATAATCGAATACTATAATGTTATTACTATAATAAAAAGCTCATAGGCCTGTTGCTTAAGACTAAATTAAAAAAAAAAAAAAAAAACAAAAAAACCCAAACACTCATGTATTTAGAAGCTTGGCATGCTCTACTCCGTAAGTAAACCTTATTTCTGCATTACATACCTTAGCTCTATGTACAGAGTTAAGCACTGTTAGGCACTTCAAAATGGCATCACATCAAATGCTAAACAAAGATCTGGCTAAAGCAAACCAACAGGAAAATGCTGAGGTTGATGGACAATATTTCACTCAGGTTTACACATTCAATAAACAGTCTCAAACCTTCTCTGATGCAGCAATTTTTGTGGGACAGAGTTTCACCCCATCCATGTGTGTTCAGTCTATCTGATCAAGTTACTCAGGGGACTGGTTGAGATTTAAAATCCTCATCAGGCTTAATTAACAGTGGATAATTTAATTTCTCAGTGCTTCAAATGAGATCTTACTGTACATATGTAGACATAAAAATTTAAGGCATTTTAAAGTCACACAATTAATTGCCTTGGAATTTAGGTGATCATAATTTATTTATATAAAGAATATATATTTATGCATCAGGGACAAATTAATAACAAAAGTAAATAACTGTTTCATTCCTTTCTACTTTGATCAGAGAGAATGAAGCAGTCAATTGATGCTATGCGATTAAGATGTCATTAGGTGCATTTAATAGATAAAAAAGAAAGTCCTCCCAGGAATCCCAAACTTTGTGTAATTCCACCGAGATGAACTGGTACAGTGAAAAGGATTTTATATGGCATTCTTGGAGTTTTGATTATTGCATCCAACAACATTCTTTAAGATATAGGAGAGGTGATTCTTTCTGTTAAAAATTAAACCAGCTTCATGCAACTTGTACAGCATCAAAAAGTGTTTTAACCTTTAATGATCAAAGACCAAATGCTTCGTATTGTTGTCAAATCTTTTTTAAATTATTAACTCTGCATAAGTACTTGCTAATTAAAGACATCTGGTCAGTTACTGAGGTTAGTGGCAGTCAGTCTAGATCCAGATTACGTGCAACAGAATAGTGCTTAAATTTAACTCAGCTAGAGAAGGAATGCTCAGTGTTAAGGGTAGCAAATGTTCACTGACTTAACTCCAAGAAAATGTGTTTAACGTACCTAACATATCCATATAGTAGTATAATTGCAAACATTCACTAACAAGAACTATTACAAACAAGTGCCCAGAAGTTATATAATTTTAATTTAATTTTTTGTAATATTTTAGGAGTGATGAAGGTGCTAACTGAAGATAAAGTTTGGTCATTCTGACTTAGAATATACTGTACCTGATTCTGAATTATCTTTTATTCCTACAGACATTTGCATTCATTATAATTGCAGAATGCCTAAGATTAAATTCTGAAACTCTTGCAGTGACAGGTACATTTGATAGCATTACAAGGTTGAGATTCAATGGTCTTGGGAAGTTTAAATTGTATTCAACTTTTATTAAGTAAGGATTTTCTCAGTGTAATTGAATAACTGAAAATGCCCAAAGCTTATTTGAATTAACAGAGATTAAAACCATACAATAAATTGCAAAATAAATCTTAGATTTTACAGCAAAAGAATATAACCTAAAATAAATGTTAAGAAAAAACAGTGTTGACAGTTCACAATTACTTGTCCAATAACACATTTGCTCCACCATCAGCTCAGTTTTTTTCTGCAGAGGCTTCTGTAGGAGATATCAGGTTTAACGCAGAGAGCTTTTGTTCTTTATCCTATGGTTTTGTTTCCAGTCTCCACAAACCAGCACTTTTTGATATAGAATAGACTTCCAAATCATCATATGAATTAATGTGCTAATAGTATCTTAATACAATTAATTTTTCAACTAGACATAATAACAGGATATTTGGTTACCTCTTATGGCAAAAATATCAATTCATATTCTCTCAGGAAGTTAGAGAAGATCTATTTCTAAAAATCTTTTTTTTTTTCCCCCAAAAAAATAAAGCTAAACCAAAATGTTAGTAAAGTTGAAGATCAGAATGATTTGTAAAAAAATAGTATTGGAATTCATACTGCAAAAGTCACCAGAAAGTAGAGCAGTTCTGTATTATCAGAAACCATAAGTAAAGAGAAAGTAGCAATGGATGAATTTAAGAAAATAATGGGAGAATATATATATATAAGAAATACGTATTTATATATGATTGAAAATTTAATGACAAAAAAATAAAAAAAAAAACCAATTACATTTTTGTAACATTTGTGTAACATATATATGTGTAAAGGAATTATAAATGCACATACACACAGAGCATAAGAATGTTATTGGTAGTAGAAATATTTGGAGCAATACGAAGAGTCATGGTAGATTCCAACTGTGTTCCAGGAAAAATATTCTAACCCTGGATTTCAAAAACTTATGTAAGAAACTGCATGAGGTACTTTGACTTGTCGTCCTCCATAGTTAGTGGAAAGAGAGTACGAAGCCACAAGATATGCCAGAAGGTTCCCTAAAAATGGACTCACCTTACAGTGGTGACTCTGTTTTCAGTAGGAGTTGTTGAGCATGATTAGAATTCTATGAAAATCCTTCATTCAGGCTACTAAAATTGAATTTTATGTACTGGCTACCACTTGATCTATATTATTATTATTATTATTATTATTATTATTATTATTATTATTATTGTTATTGTTATTGTTATTGTTATTGTTATTATTGTTATTATTATATAAAAATCTGGTCATTCATGAATAGTAGTAGCCTCTATCTTGCAGTGCTTGCTATCGATACTCACATGGTAGACAAGATAGGAAGGACATTAAATAACTAGTTTTACACTAAAGCAACATCTGAAATAGAGTGTACGTGTATCAGATGTTGGACAAATTTTGCAGCTTGTGAAAAGTTGAAATTATTTGCTCTTGCTATTAGATACAACATCCTTTTAAAACATTCATCTATTTGCCATTCAGTGCAATGTGTTACTTACCAATATCATAGGTGGAAGATAATTCCAGACTCTGGAAATAAATATGATGAAATATTTATTTATTTTCAGTGGTACATGCAGCTGCTAATGAATAAAGCAAAGCTATATACAAACCAGAGGCATTTCTAATTTTCTTTATTTTTGGTTTACCAGATCTGTAGCTTTTAATTTGCAGAACTTGGAACAAAGTGGATCCACACTAATGTTTTGTAGTATGTGTGAGTATCACTCTGTAGAAGGTGTAAAAAATAATTTACTGTTATCAGATTCCTTGAAAGTATGAAAAGAAAGAAATACTTAATTTAAAAATTTATACTTGATTCATTCCACTCTTTATAGTAATTTCTGTTGGTTTAGGACAACTTGTAAGATAAACATCAGAAGTTTTCCAGCAAGGTTTTGAAGTATGTTTTTACTCTGGACTGAAAAAGAAAACCATTGAAACTTTTGAAACAGAGATCTATACAGAAATAATTAATTCTAAATTGAAATGGGCAGGTGTCAGATCCTTCCATGTATCTAATTTGCTTTATAATTCACTGATCAGAAAGTCTGTGCTGAAGAGAAGGCTTTGAACCAATCTAGTTTCTCCACATCACAGTAATTAATTTCAAATTACATGTCTATCAGAGCTTTATAGTCTTTAAACCTGTGCCTATTGGCCCCTCATGAAAAAAGTAATTGCTATCATAAACACCAAAGCTGACTAATGATCCATTGATCTGCCCTAGAGTTGCCTTGTTTGTGCTTGGTAAATGGACATCTGAGATATATGAAACACTCCAGAAAACAGAATGACAATCTGAGAATGACTGGTTTGTTTCCAGAGAATTCCTGAGCAACCTTCCTGTTTTTCTAAGGACAAATTACAGATCCAGTGGTTGAAATTGCCTCAAGACAGTGTGACCACCAGGAAACATAAATACAGCGTTGAAGTTCTGCTTTTCCTTAGAGATGTAGAACTTCGTGTTTTAACCAGGGAAAAAAAAAAAAAAGGAAAAAAAGTGACAGCTATATTCCCATAATAGACATCAATAAAAAGGTGTTGAAAAGACTTTAATGTATACACAGGTATGTATGTAACAGACCATTATTTTTTGACTGAACTATCAATAAACCTTAGGACAGTAATGTATTTGTGATGCATGTCTATGTTGTACTATCAAAACCTTAAGCTATGCTGTCAAGAGGCCACATGTTAAAGTCTACTGAAAAACAAAACCACAACAAACCACCATCCAAAAAAAAAAAAAAAAAAACCAAAACCAAAAAAACAAACCCACACCCGATCTGGAAAAAATGGAATTATGTTTGAACTCTGCAGAAACCTTTTGGTCTTAGAAATCCTTATTCAACTAACATATAAAGTTTTCTCTGGGAGGCATTTCAAGTCCTATGCAGATACTGTGAATATCTAGTGGGTTACAGGGTTCCAAAATGTCTGCAAAATGGGCTGTAAGGCTAACTGTAAGGCATATTGGAAATAGTCCCTGATAAATAAATCTTCTCAATATTCAAGAAACAAGGTGTTTTGTTTATCACTAGCAGATTTCTTTGACAATAATTAAATTGTCTTCACTTAGACACATACAAGTCCCTTGGCTCCAGATGGGATCCACCCTAGGGTACTGAGGAAGCTGGTGGAAGCGCTCACCAAACCACTTTCAATCATTCATCAGCAGTGCTGGCTGACTGGGGAGGTCCCAATTCACTGGAGGTTAGCAAATGTGACACGCATTTACAAGAAGGGATGGAAGACCTGGGGAACTACAGGCCTGTCAGGCTGACCTTGGTGCCTGGGAAGGTTGTGGAGCAGATCATCTTGAGTGACATCACGCAGCACGTACAGGACAACCAGGCAATCAGGCCCAGTCAGCATGAGAAGGAGACACAATTAGTGGATGAGGGAAGGGTTGTAGATATTGTCTACTTAGATTTTAGTAAGCCCTTTGACGCCGTTTCCCACAGCATTCTCATGGAGAAACTGGCTGTATGTATGGGTGTACTATTCACTAGGTAAAAAACCATCTGGATGGCCTGGCCCAAAGAGTGGTGGTGAATGCAGTTGGCAGGTGGCAGACGGCCACAGGTGGTATTCCCCAGGACTCAGTGTTGATGCTGGTTCTCTTTAATATCTTTATCAATCATCTTGACAAGGGGATTGAGTGCACTCTCAGTAAGTTTGCAGACAACACCAAGTTGGGCAGGTTTGTTGAGCTATTTGAGGGTAGGAAGGCTCTACAGAGGGATCTGGACAAGCTGGATCAATGGCCCAAAATCAACTGTATAAGATTCAGCAAGGCCAAGTGCTGGGTCCTGCACTTGAGTCACAACAATCCCATGCAGCGCTACAGGCTTGGGGGACAGCGGCTGTAAAGTTGCCCGGCATAAAAGAACCTGGGGCTATTAGTCGACAGCCATCTGAATAGGAGCCAGCAGTGTGCCCAGGTGGCGTTCTTGACATCGTGACTTTTAGTAGAACTAGTGTGGCCAGCAGGAGTAGTGAAATGACTGTCCCCCTGTACTTGGCATGGGTGAGGCCCCACCTCAAATACTGTATTCAGTTTTGGGCCCGTCACTACAAGAAAGACATCGAGGTGCTGGAGCGTGTCCAGAGAAGAGCAATGAAGCTGGTTAAGGGTCTTGAGCACAAGTCCTATGAGGAGTGGCTGAGGGAACTGGGGTTGTTTAGCCTGGAGAAAAGGAGGCTGAGGGGAGATCTTGTCACTTTCTACAACTACCTGAAAGAAGGTTGAAGTGAGGTGGGTGTCAGTCTCTTCTCCCAAGTAACAAGCCGTAGGACGAGAGGAAAAGACCTCAAGGGGAGGTTTAGCTTGGGTATTAGGAAAACTTTCTTCACCAAAAGGGTTATCAAGCATTGGAACAGGCTGCCCAGGCAAGTGATTGAGTCACCATCCCTGAAGGTATTTAAAAGACATGCAGAGGTGATGTTTAAGACCATGGTTTAGTGGGTGGATTTGGCTGTGTCAGGTTAATGGTTGAATTCAATGAACTTAAAGGTCTTTTCCAACCTAAATAGTTCTATGATTCTATAAGAAATTTGGAAAATTTATATTATTTTGGAAAATCTAGAAATTTAAATCCAGTGATATAGTTTCATGAATTCTCTTTCAATCGTTTATCACGTTGTTACAATTCTGATTTGTGCACACACACACACACACTTTTATACATATATATTTGTGCTTTTTGTGTATTAATGTGCTGTACTTAGTAAGAACACAAACACTGCAATATATTCTAAAACAAGAGAGGAAGTCAAAAGTTATGTTTAGGAATAACCAGCTGAATAGAAAAGAAAAAAATATTGTATTATATAAGTGTTTGTCTACTTTTTTCTTTTTGGTTTTATAAATTGCCTCTGTGAGCTGTTTCAGCAGTGCAAACTGCTGGTGAGTTGTTCATCATATTACCTAACCTAGAAATTATAGCACTTTATAATACCAGAAAAAACCCAGCAGGAGCCACCTTATAAATATTTTGTAAAGCTTGAGAAATTTTTATTACCATAAATGCCACAGTGGAGTCACTAAGAAACCCTGGTGATGAACAAAGGATAAAAGAAAAATCTACCTGTTTTTACAGCTTGTTTGTCGGAATTGGAATATAACCATATTGTAAGTTCCCTTAGGTTAGGAATAAATGTCTTTAGAAATTTTGGTGAAGATCATTGGCATTTTCTTGCAACATGTTTTTTTAATGAAAAAAAAAAAAAAAACTTTGGCAAAAATAATATTAAAAAAAAAACTGGTTATCATTTTTTAAAAAAGTTTTTTTTTTTGTACAAATGAAAGACCAAAAGAGATACTCTGATGTTAATTTCATGAGGAAATATGAAAACTAAGTACAAAACAGACTGAATTGCTTGAAATTGTCTATAAGTAAAGTTTACCTATTTCGGTGTTTTCAAATAGTTACATACTGGAGTTTCACTTACTACTAAATATTTCAGCATTTGAAAATAGTTCCTCAATTTTACAACATTAAAATATCAGAATTTTTCCAACTGGAAAAAGGGAATACAGTTTTTAATGGACTCTGATGGGACAATATGGAAGTGCCAAATAATGCATGTACTAATTTCAGAAATACGGAGTATGATCTGATTTACTGAAGCTTTTGTCTATCGTGAGGTAAGTATCCATTAGTATCACTGTATTTGTCAGTCCATGCTATTTAAAGTTAAATGCTTCTGCTGTGTGCATATGTCAAGAAATTCCTCAATTCACAAACAGCACTCACTTTAGTATTAACAATAGTTTACAAATTTCTGTTTAATCCAACATATGTAAAAACAGGATTAGGCTTTGACATTAAAAGTAGTCACTTTAAGCTTTCATTATTTATGGTAAAGAATCTTTAGGGATTAATATAAAATAAGCATTGTTGATCTTGCTTTATTAACTATATAAGAAACAGTGAAGTTCTACTTGTTCTTGAGCAGAAAGTCACACTTTGAATAAAACCAGAGACTATCCAGGGATCTTAACCTCCTTTCCATTCTGCTACATGGGTTAGACAGGTGCCTTTTTTGACTCATCATCATTGCATTCATGGATGCAAAAGTGGGCAAGTCTTATATGGAGGACTGGGGTGTATCTCTAGTCAGGTGACTAGAACTACAAATGGAAACTGTGATTTATACCCTTTCACAGGAAAGGATAAAAAACTCTTATCCTTTTGCAAAGGTGCTGTAACAGGTAAGACACTATATATACTGTGCAAAATCTGTGTCATTTTTTTATGAGACTGGAGATCTCAGTTGTTTCCTCACACTGGGACTGTAGCAGAGTTTACAGGAGAGACAGATGAGTATCTTCCCCCAAAAGAGTGTCTTGAGGCTCTGAAGGAGCTCAGCATCACAGGTAATCTCCATTGCCATATGGGACACATTGATACTTAGGAGGATTGTCTACCCATAGAAACTGTGAAGGCATAGGCATAGACCTCTTGGGCATTATTCATCACCTTTTTTTTTTTTAAGGAACAGTACTTGTGTCCACCTTACACATGTCTGCAATGAAATTGTATATTCTCAGCTAATGTAAAGCATGGCAATTCTCCAGATGTTGGTGGAACTGTGTTGATAAACCCTGGAGTTTTGGGCCACAAATAACAACTCTGTTAACCAAGCCTAGCCAGGATACAGTAAATGAATAAAAAGAACAGAGATATATTTGGGAATTTAAGACTGTCTGTAAAGTGCAAATGAAGGACTCTCAAACTGGGTTCTCACACCAGTTTAAACCCGTCCCAAAATCTTGCTTGCATTGCGAAGGTTACTAACAAAACCAGTATGAGCAACAGGACAAAAGGGAAATACATGTCTGTAATTTACTATTTTACAGTTATATAATGTATGTCAGGAAGTCAGAAGCTTGTCTGTTTTCATCCAATACATCTGTGAGGACTATATATATTTGTTTAATTTAATTTGTTTGCAATTTATATGAAGCTAAAGTATATTGCGTTTAAAAGAACAACTTAGGAGGATTTTTGCCATGTCCTATCTGTGGTAAATTTAATTTGCTGGAAATTTTTAGAGGGAAAAGATTGCCTATTCTTTTGAGCAATTGTATCTATTCATCAGGGAGAAGTCCATGGAATGTCAGGACTGAGATGTAGCAAGGAGGAAGCTGTCTGTGCTCATAAGCTCTTGGAGATGCCTACAGAACCACAGGTCTGCCTTTGGTAAGGAGCAGTTCTGACGTCAAGCCTCAGAAGTGACCAGAGGGAATGATGTGGGTTGTGCTGCAATCCAGGAAAGCACTGAACTTGCTGAACAAGAAGCTAGACTTGACTGAAGGTCACAGTGTACGTCAACAGGGAAGACAATAGATTCAATGTCTTTCAGCTTAAGCTGTCTCACCCAGATCTGAGATTTTCTTAGTCAGTTCATAAATCTGTAAGGCATTCCATAAGGAAGTGTATCATATATACCTATTTGCATCAGGTTCCTCAGGCTTCTCCATCTTCAAACTTCCAGGGAGGACAGATGCTTTCAGTTCTCTGGATGTCTCTGAATAGCTTCTAGCTCAACTTCCCTGAACTCTCCACTTCTGCCCTTTCCACTGGCAGTGCTGGAAGTCTGAGCTCTTTATGAGGTATGCAGCATGAGGTCACCATGTGCTTTGGATCACACAGAATCTCTTAATAACCGTTCCTCCCTGTTGTTCCTTCCCCTTCACACTTTTGCCCTCCTCCAGAGTGGGTCCTCTTCATCTGCTGCAATCCCTCAGGAACAGACTGCTCCAGCATAGGTCCTCTATGGGGCACAGCTCCGACTAGAAAATCTGCTTCTGCATGGGCTCCCCTCCAGGGACCACAGTTCCTGCCAGGGGTTTGCAGAGGGCAACCCATGGCCTCTTCTCACAGAGGCCACCTCAGTGGCTCTCGGCTGCCAACAACTCACAACCTACACTCAGTACAACTCATCCTCCCCTCTTTAATCCTTTTGATTTGCCTCAAGGGTGTGATTTGAATATTGTTAAAATATAAGAAGTTTTTGTTTTTTCTTTTTTGTTTTCTTCTATCCTCTGTGTGAATTTACCGCTATCTCACTTCATTTTTTCTTTTACATGCACTGGTACCTTACAGTTATGATGGTTTCAGTAACTCCGGAATTGTGAGATTGCTGGCAAGAAATCCATACTTTGTTGGAGAAGGACACACAGGTCCTTCTTCAAAAGCTGCAAACATCAAGTTAAGTATACTGTTTATTGGTGTTTAACTTAATTATGTTAATCAGTTAAATAATTTGGCAAAAGGATGGTTGGCAACTGGGTAGCAGAAAGGGACGTCAGCAACAGGAAAGGTAATAAATCCGTTAGCCTTCACAGAGCAACGGAAAAGCAGATGAATATCAACTGTGGAATAATAAGTAGCTACCTGGGTGAAGATACAGAGAAAATTATCTGTAATAGAATTAGTATCTCTGCTGAGCCTATAAATGCTAGTATCTTCTTGATATCGTAGGACTTCATTTTAAATTAGTAGGCACTGGTAAAACGTAAGAGAAAGCTTTTCTAGTCATGTTGATGTTGATATTTAAAGTGTTTTAAAGTGACATGTGATACTGTATTCTTTTAACAATGATTTTTTTTTTACTTTTTTTTTTTCCAAATCCTCTATGCTCTGATCTCTAATCATCCAAATTTCACCTAAATTTCTTTGCTCCATTCTTTCTAGACACTTTAATATAAGAAGCAGACTTGGCAGCAGTTAATGCAGTTTCTATGTATGACAACGGAAAGTCTGTATAGTGAGCTATAACATACAATATTGCACAAAAATCAATAAACTAAATATGTAGTGCTCCAAGGTTTCTGTCTGGTTATTAATTAATTGTCAGCACAGTGACAGATTGATGCTTGCTAAAATATATTCAATTCATGCTTTAAGATCTCAGAGAATGCTGAGTAGGAAAAATACCAAGTAGAAATACCCAAGTCAGCATAAAAGCTTATCCGAAAGTTTTAAAAACGATTGAAATACTAGTCAGCAGAATAAAAACTACACTTCTATGTGATCTTGATCTTCTTAAACTAAGATTATTCCAGTGCAATTTAGTAGGACACTGTATAAAATATCATCTCATATGCCGACCAAGTGTACGGCTTAAACACTACAGAACTTTGACTGGTAAAGGCAGGGGCTGTGTGTGTGGAGGGACCACCTGGCGGGCGGCGGGTCTCGTGAGAGGGGCAAGCAAGAGTTGGGTAGTGCTGGCTGTCCCCGCAGCCAGGTCAAACTGCAGGTGGCTGCATATAACCAGTCCACAGGGAGTGTCAGTGGCCAGGGTGTGCAAACGGGGAGCAGCATCAGCAGTTTGCATGTGCCGGGTGATACGCCCTGTCCATTGTCAGGCTGCTGCCTGCTCTGCTCACCTGCAGGCTTCAGCTGCAATATTGGCAATCACCTCAGCTAGCTGGTGGGCGTGTAAGTGTACCTGGAAGCTTGAAGTCTCCAGGAAATTAGAATGAGAAAGATGACACCTTTCAAAACAATTCCCATTTTATAAACTACAAGGTGACTGTGACCTGCTGAAAGAAAATAGTGTCTACCTGCTGCAATTGCAAGGCTAAGGCTGAAACCCAAACAGAAGCTCTACAGCCTAGCTATGCTGACATCTCCACCCAAACAGATGTCTCAAAGACTGAAATAGCTAACCCAACCTCAGACTGCTTGGAGCCCCAGCACCTGGAATGCCCTCTAGCACCTGAAGGCAGCAGTGGATGTCACAGCTGCAAGTGTGCCCAGCTCGAATTCTTCAAAGGAGTAGCTAAGTTACAAGAAGAGCTCAACAGGCAGCGCAATATCCAGGAATGTGATTGGGAGATAGATAGGTGGCATTGCACGCTGTCTCAGGCTGAGGGATAGCCCAGCCTTAAGGCTGTACAAGTGGAAGGTAAGCCTGAATTCAACCTTGACGTGGCTGACACAAGTAACTCACAAGATGAAGGAAACTGGACCCTCGATTCTGCTCGGAAAAGAAGGAAGACCATTCCCCTTTCCTTTAAAGTGTCCCTGCGTAACAGATATGACACTGGGGGTCAAGAATTAACAGCATGGGAGTAACGGACTGGATCCAGCAGAAGGTGACCAACCAAAGTTGATCCAAACTCCCACTCACATTAGAACAAGTGCCACCAGAAAAGTGCAGAAGGTATTAATAACAGGAGATTCCTTTTTGAGAGGCACCAAAGCACCCATTTGCTGTCCAGATAATTTCTCTAGACAAATTTGCTGCCTACCAGGATCTCACATTCACAACACCACTGAGAGGCTGCTGAGCATGATGAACCCTATCATCCATTCCTACCATTCCACATAGGGTCCAATGATACTGTGATGAGGCAATTTAGTGTCAGAAGTATTGATTCATATTTTCACTTTGAGCTCATAAAGTCAAATTCAGGCATACTTCAGATTATTTAGCCTTTCAGAAACACTGGTGCTGATAATAGTATATATCACTGTAATATTACAGACTTTCCAAATACATATGAAGGCACATTCTTTACCTAGTAGACCTTCCCTATTTTAATGCATTGACAGTTATATGTGCTTTGGATTATTGTATTTTTGAATGCATATTAATACTTGTAGAAATAAGTTATTACAAGTGTGAGTCTGGATATCAAAGAATTACTTACAGAGAAACACTTGGAAATACTTGAATAAATTAGTCATAGTTTTAGATTCATTTTAACGAGCTGTGGTACCATGTGCTACTTTGAAGCTTTATAGTTAGTGTTTGACCTCCCACTTCCTCATTTATTTTATATAACCAAATACTCCTTGCTTTATTAAACATTATCGGTTTTTTGCTTAATGTAATTTAAAAAACATTTTTGACATTGTCCTCTACAAAAGTGAATGAATAAATAAGCAATGGCAACAAAAATTTAGTGATACCTATATAACATCTGTTTGAAATACGTGTTTCTTTTATGATGGACCAGATTAATGTATCACCAGAGTGACAACTCTTATCACAGTTATTCTGATGATGTATTAGTGTAGTATATCATCATAGCGCTGTCACTGTGATGATGTATTAGTGTGCTACATCACCAGATTGATGGTGAAAACAAACTGTACCTAACACAGAAAACATTAAGAAGTTCTTTTGTAGAATTCTCCCAGGCTCTGTCTGTATATACAATTGTATATGTTTAGAGAGAGAAAACTTTTATAATAGGTTAATGTTCCCACAGTCTATCTTCTTTCTATTTCTACTCTTATGTTTTATTCTCCCTTTTCTTTCCACTCACCTAATTTGTCCTTCCAGGTTACCTTTCGTTTCTCACCTTTCAGGTCCTATCACTTCCACATACAACCCTTTACCTCTTTACTCTGATAACACAGACCTAGGCTACAGTCTTCCTTGCTATTCACCTTCCACATGTCTTGTCTTGTTCTGCTTTTCCACCATTACTTACACCACTTTTTCTATATTTATTACTCTGTCTCATCCTTCTCTCATTCCAGGTATACCCTGCAGCACCTATTCTACCTTTCTGAAAATGGTGGCCTCCGGATTCTATATTTAAATTTTATTTGGATGCTGTAATTGCCACAACATCTGTATTTTAGTGCCCTTTTCTGCATATCTCCTCCATATTTTCAAACGAGGTGAGGTGGGGCAAGGTGAGGCAAGGCAGGGCGGGAAGGGAAGGCAAGGCAAGGCACCTAGAGGTGCCTGCAGTTGGTCACTAGCTGAAATAGAACAAGAGCGGGGTGAGCTTCAGTCTATAAAAGAACAGCTTGTCTCCTTATGCATTTTCTCTGATCTGTCTTGTCAATGAACACCAATTTAGCTGCTGTTCCATTTAAGGACTCACAGTTCTCTCTTTGAACAGAAAGTTACAAGTCTGGAATGCAAATTCAAATCTTGGCCCATGCCTTGAGCACCTTGTAACATTCACAAATCAAGAAAAAGAGATACATTTTTTAAAAAAACTATTTGTTTCTTGAAAGGTTTCCTCTTCATCTCTTAACCACTAAGAACATCTTCAACTTTTACTTAATTTTGCAAATGCAAAATCATATATCTCTGTGACAAAATATTGATGCTACAGCTGTCAAAAGTATTTTTTTTTTCTCAGATTCTTAACTATCTATTTCCCCCCTAGAAAAGAAAAAAGTGCTCCATCCATACCTCAATAGGTGAGTAGTTGAACATTCCCATGTTGAACAAATGTACTCAAGCACACGTCTTAAACTGGATATCCATCAGCCGGCAGGGTAGTAGGTGTAAAATGAAACTATGACTTCCCAAAATTGTTGATCTTTTGTATAAACCCTTAATTGGAAGATTTCAAGTGGTGTAGTGGTGGCTGAATTTCCTGAGTTTCCTGAGTTTTTTCCTCCATTTTTGTATGTACTTTTGATCAGATTTTCTAGATATTTTGTTTTTGTTTGGTGAGAATCCTCATGGGAAAATGAATTCCTCTCTTTTGCTTACAAAATATCTTTCTGATTGAAACTAGACATTTTTTAGATAGAGTATCAAACTGATCCCCCATAAGATATGCTTAGAATATTTGTACGACTTACTAGCGGTATTCCAGTAAGAGCTAAATAGCTAATGAATTTAAGAAAACAACTAATGCTACAACAGACATAGATCCTTCCAGAAATATCTTTAGCTCAAGGCTAAATCCATATATACCATTACTAATAATGAATAATATTTCATCAATATTCCCTGTGAAGTCTTCATAATTAAAAATAAACAATTTGGTAACAAATTTAACAAAATTAATTGTTGTAAAACATTTTTTGAACAATAAACATCAAACTAACTCCCACATAAAATTATTAGGTTGAAAATAATCATTTAACATGTACAGATCAACAAAATGATCAAAAGTAGAGAAACATACAATAACAAAAGAAAGTATCTTTCCTGAATATATTTCTGAAGTTTTTCTGATGCATTCATGCAGAAGTTCTGCTAACATAATGAAGTTCAGAAAATGAAAAAAAAAAAAAAAAAAAAAAAAGTGTCAGAATAGTTGAAATTAAGTACAAATTTAGAAGAAAAAAAATACTTTTCTAGAAAAAATCTACACAAACATTCATCCACGGGTAATTTTCCACAGGGTATTGAAAAGCTATTTTATCTCACTACTTCAGACAGTAATTTATTTTGTTATTATCAGTGTCATAATGGCATTTACTATTGGACCATTTTGAAAACCAAATTATAGTGTATTAGCCTATACTCCATTGTTCTTCTTGGAAGAAATCAAACTATTCAAGTGTGATGGAATATCTTAACTTATTGCTGGAGTAACAAAGAAGTATATAGTAATGAGAAAATGTAAACTGGACTAGCTGAGTGGTTCGTTTTTTACTTTACTGGCCATGCCTAAAATCCTAGACTAGGGCAACATCCCATGAGTTTTCTAATGGCTTTTCAGTTCTTTCAGCATTCTTATGCTTTGCTTGTTTGTTTATTTCTGTATTATAATATTACTAACATCTAGTGGACTATATTTTCATATCTTATGAGGGAATGAACAATGGTTTGCTCTAACTTTCTGACCATGTTCTCCTTGGGCCTGTCCTTACACTATCAGTCACACCTTTGCTTTACTTCTTCTGATTGTTTACAGTATTTCATCAACAGAAAAGAAGATTTGAATTTAATCTCCAATACAGAGAAGAAAAGCTTCAATGGGAGGGAAAGAAATCACAAGAAAGCATACAGGACTTGCTCATTTAAGCATAACAGAGGTTGTATACACAAAATACCATGACTATCTATATTCAGCCCTAAAGAAATTGCTATTTCCTCAGAAGCAGAGGAATGTCTGAATTGAATTTAATTGAGTTTTACCTGAAATCTTTCCCAGTTTTTAGCAAAAGCTAAAATACAAGGTGTTTCCTTGTATTTTTCCATCTTCTGCTTTGTCAAGTATTCTCGAATCTGGTCTAACCGTATTTTCATTCATATTCCAATAGGAGGAAGGGGAGAAACAACAGCACACAAAATGTAAGCATACAACATTTTACCTATCAATACAAAAATTAAATGAGAAAAAAGCATACAAAGGGTATATGCAATTTATTGGTTGTTTTTTGATATGGTATGAAGCATTCACTAATATTGAAGAATTTAATAAGGAAAGTTGTAAATAACAATATAGTACAACTTTATGGCTTGCTCTAATGTTTTGTTTTTAACTAGAGCTTACTCTTTGCATTCTATAACTAACTCTTTGAGGAAGTTAAAACATGACAACATATACTTGGTTGGCAATTGCTAAAAGCACAACAAATACTCCCTTTTCTTTTCTTTTAACAAGTTCCATTATACTGGAGTATTATCTTTCAAAAGATTTTAAGCTTGTTGGCCCTGCACCAGATACTTTTAAGAACGCACTTAAAGTAGATGAGATTTCTCTTTGCCTTGAAACACTGCTCCTAAAGAGAGAGTAACATGTTTTTGCATTGCCAGAAATTCAAAACTTGAATACATTCTTTTTATCCTTTCATTCTCCATGGCATCTTTGCTAAAATGAAACTCCTGAATATTTCTCAGCTGTTGTTTCCCCTCTGATTATCACCTGGCATATTACCCAATATTAGCTAGATAGCATAGAAATGGTCAGAAGTGAAAATATGGCTTAACCTTCCAGGCATGAAAGTGCTTAACTGTGGTTTTTGAATGGCAGTATTTAAACACACATGCATTACATTTGTCCCTAGAGATGAAAATATACAAGAGTAAAGGTATCGTATTATCTACTATTCTTATATTTTATTCTGATATTTCCTCTCCTTTTCCCTTGATAATGTGGACAGATGTACAGAGATTATAGAAGCCTAAATGAAGCCATTTTAATGCTTCTCCTCACTGCAATAAAGGATGCCCTAATAATAGTCTATTATCTTTTACATTATTCCAATTACCCTTGTAGAAAATACTGCAATAATATTTTTTACAATACTGCAATACCGCAAAAAATAGTCTGGGAGATGGCTTTTTTTATTTTGATTATTAATTTAGATTTCTAAGCCTTTTTGTTTCACTGTGCAATAAGACATTACTCATAAACAGTCATAAGGAAGGCATCAACAAAGCATACATAAGTAGATTCAAAATTATCCTAGGCTCTCTATAGGGGAAAAAATTAATAAACTTTAAAGTTCATACTTTATTAAAAAAAGCCAAGCAAATAAACAAACAAACAAACAAAAAACAAAACAAAACAAAACAAAACAAAACCCAAACAGAATCAAATATAGAATATATTTCCTTTTGAAATGGTACCAAGGAAAATGTAAGTCATTATGCAGAACACACAAACAGGACCAAATTCTGGTGCTGGTATATTTCCAGGTGGTATTATGTCCAAATAGAATTGATGTGAAACACTATGGGGCACATCTTAACAGAAAATATTGTATAACCTGAGATGATAGGGGCTGAATACATTTAGTTAAACAAAAATTAGGGAATTTAATGTAATTAAGCTACTTCCACTGTTTAGCTGAAAATACACACAGAAAGACTTGTGCTAACAATTTAAAAGGACATTATAGGATTTTGGAATCCCAAGTGGCAGTTCAGAGCAGTCAACATGCTGAACCCCTGAGGGGTCATTCAGTAAATTTAGTGTATGGCTGCATGAAGACATTAATTAGACAGTGCTAAGGAAAGGACAAGATGTAAATAACTGTTCTCAAGCACTTAATCTTTCTGGTTTGGGTTACAAGCCTAAAAGTAATTCTATAGTTTTTAAAATTTTATTTTACAGAGAACTTAACTAAGTTTACACAGCAAGAGAGGGAAGCAAGTTGTGCTTATGATTCATATAATATTGAGGTAGTGAGAAGGTCTTCACATAAACAGGATCGTAATTTCTTGTAGAGAATTTAACACTCCTCTTGAACACTGGTTAAAACTTTTTCAGAACACTCGTTAATCTTCTTCATAGCAGCCCTCATAGTGCTGTGCTTTGTGTTTGCAGCTAGAATGGTGTTGATAACGTACTAATGTTTTGGCTACTGCTGAGCAGTGCTCCCACAGCACCAAGGCTTTCTCTTCAAACTCCTGCCTTCCCCCAGAGGCAGGTACTCTGGGGGTGGGCAAGAGGTCAGGAGGGGACACAACCAGGACAGCTGACCCAGACTGACCAAAGGGATATCCCATACCAAATGATACTGTGCTCAGCAATAAAAGCTGGAGGAAAGGAGGAGGGGAGGGGGACATATGTAATTAAGACAGATGTCTTCCGAAGCAGCCACAAAGTGTATTGAGGCCCTTTGCACATGCAGCATTTCCTTCTCTTCATTAACCTGCCTTTATCTCAACATAGTTTTTCATCTTATTTTCTTCCCCTGTCCTGCTGAGGTCATAGTCAATCCACCACACTGTCTTAGAGTGAGATGAAACTCATACCAGTAGTTTTATCTCTACTGGCGACGAGAAGTAACCTAGGATGACTTAGTCAACTATAACATATATATTTGGTCAAATTAATGTTTTCCATATTTTTCTATGTAATTCAAAAGCTTTTAAAAAAAGATGAGGAATATTTCAACCTTCTTGCTTTCTATTTTAACATAAATGAAAAATAAAACAAACAAAAAGAACAAATTTAACCCTGAAAAATGCAATTATTTGGGGAATTGTTTTTAAATTCAAGATCTTACATCAAATAATATTGATTCTTGCTATTTTCATTATTTAAGACAGTTCAAAATGTCTGTCTTATGAGGCTTGATGCAGTTTTTCAGTAACAGGTTGTTGTTAACTTTTATGTAAAAAACAAAAAATCCCCTTAGGAAAAAAGTTAAGACATAAATGTTTCCAATATATTTTTCCATCCATCATTATGCAGGCTTTTTCTTGAAAAATTCATCTTCTACAGAGAAATCATTGATACTGTCCATATAACTAAATAATTTCTGCGTGACAGAACTTGATTCACATTTGCGTTCACACAGCTATTTTTTTTCCAGTGCAAGAGGTTGTCAAACCAGAACAGTACTTATATTTTATCTCATGAAAGGTTCTTCCCTAAAAAGACATAGAATAATAAAACAACTAGGAGGAAAAGGGAGAATTTTTTTTTTTTGTTTTTTTTTCCTCAATAATACTATATATTACATAACAGCCGGGGGAGGGAGGTTGTTTATTTTTTGAGGTAATACCTTCCTTCTTATAAAACAGAGCATGTTAGACTGTGCAACAAGGGAAAATATTACGGGTTTTGAATTATAATGACACACATCCTTGTAAAGCAATTTTTTTATACCCTTACATTCTATTTCCTTTTGAACTGTAGGGGGGAAAACCCCAACATATACTGGTTTGGGCTGGGATAGAGTTACTTTTCTTCTTAGTAGCTCATATGGTGCTATGGTTTGGATTTGTGCCCAAAGGAGTGTTGGCAGCACACTTCTGTTTTAGCTATTGCTGAGCCATGCTTACACAGTGTCAACGCCTTCTCCGTTTTCCATGTAGCTCCACCACTGAGTAGGTTGGGGGTGCACAAGAAGCTGGGAGGGGACACAGCTGGTATAGCTGACCCCAGCTGACCAAAGGGATATCCCATACCATATGATGTCATGCTCAGCAATAAAAGCTGAAGGAAGAAGTAGGAAGGTGGGGCCTTCAGAGTTATGGTTTTTGTCTTCCCAAATAACCATTAGGGATGATGGAGCCCTTCTTTCCTGGAGATGGCTGAACACCTGCCTGTCGATGGGAAGTAGTGAATTAATTCCTTATTTTGTTTTGCTTGCACACAGAGCTTTTGCTTTCCTTATTGAACTGTCACATTAAAGTGCCACAAGTTGTCGCACTTTTACCCTTACCATTCCCTCCTCCATCTAATATTGTACACCTGAGTCACTGTCATATTAATGTTAATTTAAACTCACTTAGACTGTTTTAGATTTGCCCTTTTAGTTTATGTGGTGTTATTTGTGAAAAGAGTGCCTAATCTCCTATAACAGTCAATGTAGTTACAAGACTAGCTCTTCATTTCATATTCAACTGAATTATTTGCCTTAATTTGCATGGTATTCTGCCACTTAAGATGTCCTAGGGTATAGGGAATCTCTGTCTGGAATGACTAATAAAACACCTATGAAATAATCATGCCGTCCTGTAGCAGTAAGTGGAGTTCAAGCATGAAATACCTATGCATTTCAAATGGTACTAAGACATTAAGATTTAAGCACCTGGATTTCACCTCTACTTTACATTTAGACATTTACATTGGAAAAAATTGGAGCTGAATTCTACATTTAGTTTTTAATTTCTTTTTATAAAATATAATAGTTATGTCAGTTTTCCCTCTTGTATCCCTTAGTAATAATTTGAATTCATTAATAAATATGTATGCATGAAAGCACTCTCCCTTAGAATCTTTGGAATTTGACAATAAATAAATATTCATGGTATTGCTCTCCCTTTCCTAAAGGATGACACCTGAAAGTAAAACACATTTATTTTTAATGGAATACATGTTCTAAATGACTCTAGTTCAAGAAATGGAACTTTCATAAGTACAGTTGCTATCCTTTAAGCTGCTAATTGCTCAAGGTTATGACATGATAGCAATTATTTAGTAATTCTTTTTTTCCAGTATTCTAGGTATTGCCATTGAAAAACTGCTTGTTTTCCTTGTTTTCAGGAATATAATACTCATGTAGATAGACGTTTATGTGAATCATTTAAATTGCAAATACATTACACATAGAAAAGGTTTGCTTAGGAACAGGAAAAAACATAGTTGTGCTAATGCTTTGTTGTTTAATTTATGTAACAAATGAGTGATAGTACTTCCATACAAAAATAAACTGAAATAATTTTAATGTAGATCCATGTTTTTTTTCTCATAATAATGTGATGTAGTCTTTGATACTTTGTTGAAACATACAGATACGTGTTGAAATGATAGATAATGGAAAAGGTCTTGTTTTTTCACTACATCTTTGTGAATCCTGAATATTTCACAGTAGATTTAAGAACATACAGATTGTTCACTTTTGCTCTTCTCTTTTAGAATTCTTTGTGTTTCTCTCCTCATATAAGACAAGATAACAATATATTTAAGTCTTAAATGATGGTTCTACAAAGTGCTTATGTGACATGGAAGTGGAAAACTATTACAGGTAAATTAGTTGCTAAATTACGATTCTCTAGTGCTTTTCAAGATGCATTAAGACTCCATCTTTTGTTGAAAGACATAACATCAATGTTGCAATAAAATTCTATAAAAATAATACTGACACTTCAAAGCACTTTGAAAAGAGCTGTGAAAACAAAACTAAAGTAAATGAAGAACTACTGCACCAAGCAAAACCAACCTGCAGTTATTCCTTTTCAAAAATTTATGGTAGTATCCTGTGTTACATGTCTAATAAAACTACTTATCAGAACTGTAAAGGAACTGTTTTACAAGCTGTCGAAACAAGTGGAAATATATTTTGCAAATATAACATGAGTAGTCAGTTAACATTGGTAATAACACAAAACATGCTTGTAACCAGCACTCTGTTGGAACAGAGAGGCCTTTTTAATATTTCAGCATGCAGTTTCGCCCTTTAATTTTTTTAATCTTTTCCCTACGTGCTTTGAGGAATACTTTGAAATCATATTCTGAAAAACTGTGCAGACACAGGATTTAGATTCTGTATATTTCTCTATGTTTCTTGACTTTAGACTGGCTGTCTATTCCCTTGTCTTAGAATAGTTTTCTTTTAAAAACTGTCTATATACTTTTCCATTATTAGTTTAGCATAGTAATTTATGTATTTTACATATATAAAAAATATATATAAATTTAGCCCCTCTTGTCCTCTCTCCTAGCAGAAAACCTAAAAGAATTCCGCTTAAGTTCCTCCTTTTTATATTGTATAACATAAATATAATGACTCATTGTGAATGATAAGACTTTTCATACAAAGTCAGGATTAAACCTAAAAAACTGAATTGACATTAATTTTCTAAATATTTTTGTTTACATTAAAATGTACTTAAAAATATTAGAACCCAGAGGTAACATAAGCCTTACAGATGGAAAGAGTGGCAAGGAATGAAATAAAATTAAGATGATAAGTGTAATTAATACTGTTTTATTAAAAACAGTTAAGAGGCTTTTTGTTTGTTCATTTTCTACCTCTTAATTTTTAAATTTTATTTTGGAATTATTTTTATTTTAATGTCATTACACATTATTTCACAAAACTGCAATATTGCTATTAAATTCTGCACTTTTGCAATTTGTTACTGTCAAAGTGTAATAAAGTGCTTTCATATTGCATTTCTTTTAGGTTATCTATTAAAACATTTTGAATAGCCAGCAGTCAGTGATTCTATCAAAGTGGAATATGAAATGTTTAAATTACAGCAATCCTTAATGTCTAGAATAAGATAATAAAATAAAATGTCAGTAGTGGGACAGATGAAAAATTTCTAACAGATGATGAAATACAGAAAAATAAAATACTGTATTAAAAATGACAAAAAGTTAAGATGATACTTTGAAATCCAAATTTGAATGCTTAATATTGTTAGAGGAAAATATATTGTTAAGGATCCAACAATCTGAGAAAGATAAGGCTGTTGCAGCTCCATACCAGCAGGTGCAAGCAGGGAAAGTGCACGCACACACCATATATACATAGATACATACATACATGGGCAGCAGCCTCAGATCACATGCAGTAAATCAGAGCACCCACATGAACACAGACAGCACCAGTGGCCTCATCTTGCTCCCGTTTGGCTGAGCAGGATGGTGGTCTACTGGTGAGAATATACACTTATATGTGTGTACATCACTTACATATGTAAGTGATCATCCCCCTGTACTTGGTACTGGTGAGGCCCCACCTCGAGTACTGCATTCAGTTTTGGGCCCCTCACTACAAGAAGGACACTGAGGTGTTGGAGCGTTTCCAGAGAAGGGCTACAAAGCTGGTGAGGGGTCTGGAGGACAAACCTGATGAGGAACAACTGAGGGAACTGGGGTTGTTTAGCCTGGAGAAGAGGAGGCTGAGGGGAGACCTTATCACCCTCTACAACTACCTGAAAGAAGGATGTAGAGAGATGGGGGATGACCTCTTCTCCCTGGTGACAAGTGACAGGACAAGAGGAAACGGGTTTAAGTTATGTCAGGGGAGGTTTAGACTGGATATTAGGAAACATTTTTTCACTGAAAGGGTTATTAAACATTGGAATAGGCTGCACAGGGAGGTGGTGGATTCACCATCCCTGGAGGTGTTTAAAAAAAGGGTAGATGTGGTACTTAGGGACATGGTTTAGAAGTGTTTTTTGTCAGGGTAGGTTAATGGTTGGACTTGATGACCCTGAAGGTCCCTTCCAACCTCAGCAATTCTATGATTCTATATGAAGTATGTACATATGTACAAGGTGGACCCCTCCAGCAGCTGGGCTCAGACACTCAGTCTGCCCAGTTGCTGCCACCTGAACATAGAAGCTTCCAAAGCCACAGCCCTACTCCAGCTACCCCCTCACTCACTTGCACTCCTCCTCCCCACACTGCCCCAATCCGGCCAGGATGCCCCCAGTCCCATAGCCAGCCGCACCATGCTCTCACCCCAGGAGACGTACAGGTGCTCTCACACCCAGACCTGGCCCTTAGGGGCCCACATGCTTCCAGATCACCTCACCTGCTCACTGGCTGGCTTGGCTTGATCTTCACTTGTGATCACACACTTGCTCATTTAGTTGCACTCATTCCGGTTGCAGGCAACACAGACTCCCTGCACACACATGCACATGGATGAGCGCCCCTTAACATAAAATAGCTGAAGGTGGAGTTCAAAAAGGCTAAATCACCTCCAGCCCACAGTCTAACTCACCACCCCATATACACAGGACAGAAAACCCTCACCCAGGGAAGAGTTAGAAAGGAATTTAACATGAAGACAGGACAGATGGCGCTGTTCAGGCACTGGGCATAGTCAGACACGAACACTTTTCAGTTTCTGCTTGCACATTCTTTTATCCCTCCATTTCCCACAATTGTTCTCTGCAAATCATCTAAACCACTCTCTTTTCCTGCCTCTGTTTCCTCCCCTAAACATCCCATAATGAGTCCTGTGCAATCCCAAAATGCTCTTCCCCTGCATCTTATAATGGATCCCACACCCCTAGGCAGCGACCCCTATTAGTCCGAAAAGTGTTCTGGATAACCTCTCTACTTGAATCTTCCAGGTGGGTTTCACACTTGGACAAGGGGGCTGAGGGTCTCCTGGGACAGCCCTGGGAGGGGTCTGTACATGGTGTCCCTTCCTCTGAGTCCTCAGTTTGGGTTCCTGCTTGCCATTGTGTCTCCCTGTGCTCCTCTGGGCTTGTTAAGATGGGCCTTTTATAGGCTGATGGCCCCTGTGATGGACTTGGGAATAGCTGGGCAGAATTTTTTGGGGCTCCTCATCTACCATGGTCTCTCTGTGTTCCTTTGTGACTGTGGAGACAAGATTTTTTTATCATATAATCTAACAAATATATTTCTAGAAAAATAAATTTTTAATTTCACTTTAAATAAAAAAAAGAGAAAAGCTTCTTCCACAAAATCTCTGTCTTTTGAGCAGATCTGGATACAAATGATTATTTTGGGGTATTATTCGGAAGCTGAATTTATTCTGACGATTCCTTTTGGGCACTGAAGTGAATGTCAGCAGAGACAGTAATTAGTACACAGTATACCACCACTTTTGACAGTCTGAAGCATGACTCAAACTTTGTTAGAAGCCTCAAGGACTGGGAGAAATAAATTGTATCAAATAAAAGAAAAGCCAGTGTAGAGAGCAGCTGTGGAAAAACATATATATAAAGATTTATTTCAATGAGAGTCACACAGTTGAAAGAGGGGAAGGTTTGGTGTCTTGCAATTCAAAAAGATATGAGCTTAAACAACCTTGGTCTCCTGTGAAGCACTACAAGATATCTGAAAAGTAAATTTCCAAGATAAACAGCTGCGGTAGAACCTCCATGGAATCAATTTCAAGACTTCAGCCTGTATTTCTAAAATGTTAAAATGAATATAACCTTAAACAAATAAACAGAGATGAAAAACTTAATAGGAAATATGTGGATTGACACAAATTGATCTGATTGGTGAAGGACGCCTGGTAGTTCTGGCTTGGTGTGTTCATTGGAACATAACTGCATCAGAGGTGGATGTCAAACAGCAGCTTTTATCTGACACATTTTGCAGACTTACAGCATCAGCAGTATTTTATTTTATCAAGTCACACTTGAGAAAGTAATGATGTCAATAGAAAAATTGAGTTAGAAAAAAAGCTGGGATCAAAATGGTAGACCTAGTAGAGTACATTTTATGATCATGAACAGAAAACACTATTTCTTTTATCATTTGATTAATTAGTCACTGATACATTAGAAGTCATGATGAGGATCAGATTTGAATTTACACTCTATTCTACTCTGTTTATAAAATAAGTAGACATGAAACAAATCCCATCTAGTGCCACGCCTCTAGGAACCAAAAGTTTGCTTCTGTTTACAGCAGATTACTTACAGCACGATTACTTAACCTTATCTAGTCATTGAAAGGAGCTTCTTTTTCTTGAAAAGAAAAGGAATGTTAAAAGAAGAAGGAAGAAGTCTTTCCAAAGGCAGCAAAAAGGCAAAAGATATTTTATAGGTCTGCAGATATGTATAAATTTAAATGAAGCATGTTGAAGAAAAACAGCAGTATCAAATTGCGAGACAATATTAAATTCTGGTCACTAGTCAATCTAATCTGGCATATTTCAAAAATACATACATATTATTTAGGTAATTCTTCTTCAAAAGGAATTAAACATTATGTAGATAATGTCATTTATACAAGAAGAAAAAGAACATACTCGTAGGCGCCTTGATCCAATATTGATGCCACACGTGAGGTCTAAGGCCCTGAGTGTGCACAGAACACACTGGGCAACATGGTAAAACTCAGGACATGGAGTTAAGGAGGTCCCATGTGCAAACAGACCATGAGACTGACGGTACCATTGTCAATTTGTGACTATAAAGCGTATACTTTAGAACTCTTCTTCAGAAAATGCTGGCTAGGAGTCAGCTCAGAAGGTTGCTCATCTGCACTTCTAGCAGTTAGTCATAGCTTTCTGTTGAGACTGGTGATTGACCATGTCAGTACTTCAATCTATTTGAAATAAAATCAGATTTATTTAAACTGCCATAGAAATGAGTTGCAGCTCTGCCTGAGGGAATACAAACCTGTATGTTCATATGTGTTATATGCCAAGCATCAGGGAGTATAAGGTATTAACGGAAAAGGTTTTTCCTTTAATGTTCCACTTGTCCTACCTTACTTATCTGGTGCTTAAAGTACTCAGTACAGGGGAAGGAAATCTTTGGAGTGAGTATGTATTTCATTCAATATCTGTCAAGAATAAAAAATAAACAAACAGAAAAAAAAATGCATAGAAAAAAACTATTGTTCATTTAAGGGTACTCCAGGAAGACAGACTGTTTTGTCTAAGTGAATATCCTGAACATAAGGCTGAAGAGTCTCACTCTCACTTTTTTTCAGTCTTTGCCATAGGTGTGAATTACAATTGCCTCAACGGAAGAGACTGAGGCTTTTTATCCTGCCTTATTTTACCTAGAGTGGTCTGTGAATTAGTATTTAAAGTACGGTGTTAAGAAGAGGGAGCTGTAAGATGAGAAAAGATTTAGCGGATATCCTGTTTTTAATGAGTTCTCTAAGTTGTGAGGTATTTTATGAAAGAAATAAATATTACTATTTCTTTGTATAGTTTACTTGTGGAGAAAAATGAAAAGTGCTTCCTTTGGAAGAAAGGACTTAAGAGGTAAATTTAAAATGGGGATTAGGTACAAGCTGGCCAGACCTATAAAGAGAGCTTTAAATTAGATCTAGCAGGCGGAGAGGATGGAGGTTTGAGTAACAGAGTACATCCAGGGGCTCCTGTTGTATTAGGAATCCATAGGGAAAAAGAATTGTGAAATGCCTCAAAGGAATAATAGACTTTCACTCTAAAAAGGTGAAAGTCAGTAGCCCAGCTGAAGTACCTCTATACCAATGCATGCGGCATGGGTAACAAACAGGAGGAGCTGGAAGCCACTGTGCAGCTAAAACCTATGATCTAGTTGCTATTGCTGAAATGTGGGATGAATAGCATCACTGAAGCACTGCAATTGACAGCTATAAACTCTTCAGAAGGGACAAGCAAGGAAGGAGGGGTGTGGGGGTTGCCATCTTTGTGAAAAAATGGACTGACTGCACAGAGCAGTCTTTGGAACAGTGATGAACAGGTTGAGAGCTCATGGCTGAAAATTAGGAGCCAAGTCAACAAAGGAAAGGTGTTAACTTCAGGCCACCCAACCAAGAGGAGCTCATAGACCAAGATTTCTTACTTCAACTACAAGAAACATCATGCTCACAGGCTCTGATCCTGCCGGATAAATTCAGTCACCCTGACATCTGCTGGAAAAGCAGCACTGCAAGCTGTAAGCAACCCAGCAGACTCTTGGAGTGCATCAAGTATAATTTCTTAATCCCCAACAGAAGAGAAGGATTTCTGGGCCTGTTGCTCACCAACAGAGATGGACTGATTAGAGAAGTCAAGACTGGTGACAGCCCAGGCTGCAGTGATCATGCCCTGGTAGAATTAACAACCTTGAGTGACACGGGCCAGATGAAGAACAAAGTCAAGACCCTGAATTTTAGGAGAGTGAACTTTCAGTTGTTTAAGGAATTGGTGTAATGAGACCCTCTGGGAAACTGCCTTCAGGGATAAAGGAGCTGAACAGAGCTGGCAGTTCTTTAAGGACATTCTTCTTAGAGTGCAACAGCTCTAATAAAATAATAAATAATAATATAAATAATTTTAAATTATAAATTATAAAAAACATAACACATGAATAAATTATAAAATAATGAAAATTATATTAAAAAAGAATAGCATGTATACACATGATAAAACAGCAGGTCTGTTAATTGGAAATATTTTCTTTTTAATATTAGTGTTGCATAATAGTTTCAGCTTACCTGCAAGGGAAATTTAAAAATTTGTTTTTTTTCAAAACATGCTGATACCAGAATTGTAACCATAAGGCTCTAGAAGTAGGACTTTTTGTTTTCTTCTGACTACTAAAATTTGGAGTAAAATATATAGGCTCTGTTTTAGAGAAATTTCCATCAGCACATGCACATACTGAATAAAATGTGCAAATAGAATAAATTTTGAAAATTCTGAAGTACTTAATCTTCTTATTTTAACCCTTACGCACCTGCTAGTTAAATTAAAAAATACTTATCTGTATTCTCCATATAGATATTTTTCTGCAAGCTGCGAGGAACATTCAAGAAATGCAGGACATCTTACTCCTTCATTCCCATATAGTGAGGAGAGTGGGGAACATTTGGGATTATAAAGCCAGATCTAGAATACCAGAATCTCACTATGGGGAATACCAGAGATCCAGCAACTCCCAGAAAGTGGCTGATGAAAAACAATGACACATAAAATCTAAGAGACATCATTCTTTACTTACACACCTGATATAAAGGAAGTCAAATTATCTTTATTTCCATTTACTGTTCTGTCACAGTAACATCATACAAAGTTTAATGCAGTAGAACAAAACAGTTACATTACCTTCTTTGTGGTAATTTCTTGTGTGTTACCGAAAAGCAAATGGTCAATAACTGTTAATAAGACATCAAGCATGTGGTCTTGAAGATAAATGAAAACTATCTGCCTTAGTGCTGCTTTTCAGACAGCAGGAAGTGTTCCTAGATTTGCCATTCACCCTAAGTATACATGGAGCTTTTGTAGAAGTAATACAGCAAATTTCTAAGATTGAAAACCCATGGTTTAGCAAATAAATAAAGTATGCGCAAGATATTACAATTCTCTGTGCTCCGAAATAGAGCAAAATTTTAAGTGGAAAGCATGTGAACTCTTATCCTTCTCTTCAAATATATCTAGCCATGATATTTTTTTTTCTTTTCAAAATTGATTAATAATGTAATGGCAACATCAGAACAACTGTAATTTGTAGACAATAGCAGATCTCCTAGGTAGAAGCTGTTCTTCTTGCAGTAGCATTTTTTTGGAAAGTACCAATTTTATTCTGCTTCTCTGTAGCAAGGGTCTTCACAGTGCAGAACTGGTCACACTAAGTCACCTGGGAAGAGACCCAGACTTCCCACTTTGTGGGATCTGAACTACAGGTGTCCAGTGAGACAATCTTCGTAAATCCTTAAATGCCTTTCACAGTCAGTGAACTAAGCTTGATGCCTCTGAAATACTCCTAACAGAACAAACATGTTCTTCTGGAGACCTTGAAAACACTTTTGGCCTCTACTGGGGATAAAAGCATTTAACACTACAAAAGCCCTTACAAGGTGATATGCACTATGATGCCTTCTGGAGTTCTCATCAATTACTCAAATTGGTTTCTGTTCAGACCACACCACAGCTCTCATCTAAGTGGAAAAAAATCCTAGACACTTTATTTGGATAATGACCCGGATATGTAAGGGCCATACAAATCAGATTGACTGATACCATCCTTCATATGTATTAACCAGACAGTGTTTTTACAGTATGAGGCTGGAAAATGGCATTATGGGGTTTTGCAGGATTAGGAACCAATGATATGTGATAGCAAATTGATACAATAGCAAAAAGTTACAGCTTTTGCTAATGTTATGTCTACTGATTCATTCTTTAACACTAAGGCAAATAAATCACCATAGTGCATGGTATTTCTGATTCCATACTAGGCAGCAGAAAGATCTCAGGAAAGCATGGTAAAAATGGGGGTTAGATAGATAGTAGAGACCTAGTTTACGGTCACCTATATGCAAATGTGGCTCTTGAGATAAAGCCCTTATTTCTTCACATTTTCCCCTTCCTTTGATATAGCACTGCCAATAAATATGATATTTTAGCGTTATACGGTATTTTAGAATTGTGGGGTCTTATTCCTTTTTTTCTTTCTTTTTTTTTTTTTTTCTGAGGATCATCTGGATTTCATTCTGTGATGCTCAGAAATGGGAAAATGTCACATCAATGCACATTACAGTGCAGTGTCAGGCAGCAATACAAAAAATATTTAACCAAACAGAGGCTAAAATCATTTAAAATGCTTAACATAACTTATTGGACATTCAGCAGCATCCTTATAACACTGTTTTACACACCTTAGCTGAAAAACAAATTGCTTGGCATTTAAGAATCTTAAGGTTGGATCACAGAAGGGAGAGAATTTGAATTCAAACCCCTAGACACTATAGTTATTTGGTAAATGTAATCTTGCTGGAAAACATTTTAAACCAACATGGAACACTGTACGTGGCATATAAAAAGAGGAGTCACAAGCAGGAAAATATCTTGATATAGCTTGAATTACTACATTAGTTTATTCAGGGCTAGCTGAATACATGTTTATCAAAAATGCCTTTTCTTAATTTTCTTTCAAAAAAAATACATCTAAACACACTGTGTAACTGCTAGCAATTTCAAGAAGAAGATGTATTCATTCAGCTGTAATATTCATGTCAACATCTGCTGAACTATCACTTCTGTTCATTTCCACAGAATAAGCACCTACAGTGTAGGCATAAAGTGCTGGTTGTCAAGTTTATGCCTCTAGCCAACCTGTACATTTAAAAATGAACAGGAAAGGTTTTGCTGACAAAAATACCTTATTTATCAGTATCATTCAACTAATTCAGCATGAACATCATTAATTTTTCATTTCACACTTTGAAGGCTATTTTTCCTCCACTTATTTCTCTATTATGTGTTTTGATGTGGGTCTGTGCATCCAAGCTATCTTAATTGTCTGAATGTTTGGTATCCTAAATATTTGTTCTGTGGGGAATTTGCAGTTTTTCTTCATGATCTTCAGGTTGAGAAATCATTCCTTGCAGTCAGCTGAATGGTTACTGCATGGTGAAGTGGACATTAAACTTGCTTGACTTGTTGGATTCCTTCAGGCTATAACCTACATTTTTCTCCTGTAATAGATATCCCTACTTCTATAGTAGCTAAACCCAACAGGACTTATCCATTCATTTAACTATTAATAGAGAGACATAAATGTTTTTTTTTTATTTATCTTGTAATCAAATTGTTGCCTATGATTGATATTATATGTATCAATAAGAAAAAGCATATTGAATGTTGTTTCATGTAATATAGGGTATGACTCTCTATAGATTTTACTATACCTGGGTATGTTTCCAAATAATCTGGTCCAAAAGTACATGCTTGCCACCTTGTCGTTCCATGCCTTCCCTGTAATTTTTTTCTTCATTTTTAAGAAGCCTGAGAGCATAGTCAGATGGAGCCAGCATGCACTAAAATAGAGTATAGATGTGTTACCAAACTTGTCTCTCAAAGAAAAATCCTTTCATCTCTGGAAGTCACTAGTTCAGATCGTATAGCACAATAAAGAAGACAGTTGCATTAATAGTATTATTTACCACTTGCTTTTAGCTACAAATTGTCTCAGTTCTTTACATATCTGTTTGATGTAATGCCTTTCTTGCAGCTGCTATATGACAGCAGTGATGCAACAGTCTAAATGGGGCTTAGGGAATTTTACAAGTTTGCTTTATAGAAGCTTAGTTATTAGTAGATATATAAATTAAGCACAGATATCTAGTATTAAAATCAAAATCTATGATTTAATTATTTATTTATCTGGAAAGCTAATTATAGTTTCTAGATAATGAGTTAGACCTCAAAGTGTTCATTTTGATGTGCTTTACTCAAGCTGACACAGTTACTTTGATCTGCATTAACTAAAGATCTTTCTCATTGTATAGCATCTCTGAAGCACCAGTAATTAATATTTAGCTAGTGACATATAGAAGGGAGGTAACATTAAAGTTATTGCTTCTACAGATAATTTATGTTCCAAGACATAGATAAAAAGCCAACTCAACAACAAAACCAAACAACAAAAAAATCCCCAGAAAATAAAATTAAGCCATAGAACTTTCTAAGTTACAGATAGTTACTTTTAAATGCAATCTATTTTTCTGCTTTTACTGAATAGATCATATATATATATATATATATATATATATAATCAAAGACATCATTCTCAACTAAAGTATCATTCACTTCACAATTTGACAGATGGTCTTAATCCCAATGTCATTTGGGGGAAAAAAAAAAAAAAAAAAAAAAAAAAAACCTACCAGAAAAGCAGTATGACTGTTTAACTATGCACAGCTGAAATCCAGGAGTGTGCATAAATGAGCTGCAAAGACAAAAAACTGTAGTTGAAATTCCATTGGAAGAAATTCTATTGAAATTCTATTCCATTACGGAGTAACAATGGAAAGCTTTTAAGTACTAACCTGTCTTAAAGACTGACAAGAATATATTATAAAAATATTCTAAACGATGCTATGTTCATGTGTAAAGCAGTATCAAACTTCTTTTTGTTAACATATTCCTCATTTTTATATGTACTTATACCTTTTAATTGTATTTCATGTAAAATAATAGATAAGGTGTATTAAAACACCGAAAGATATTTTACATAGATGTTTTGCTGCTTAGCATAATCCTTTATACTTAGAATATGATATTAAATAAGTTGAATGCAAATGTGAATCATGCTTTATGATTTTTTTCCTTTTATTTATTCACATTCTGATTTTTATTAGTCTAGGTTTTCTTCAAGAAACTATCAACAACAAATCTCAGACAATGATTGCTTAATAGTTCCCACTGTGTGCATGCATAGACCCAAAGTCATAATTCCTGTAACTCTCATCCTGTTGAATACTCTTTATATAGGTACTGCCTCTTCAGAAGTTATTTTTGTAGCCTAATTATTGCAATTTCTCACAGGAAAAGTTCATCTGCCGGTTCAGTTACTCAAACTGACTTTCAAATCAGAGGTTGCCGTACATGTAAAATCTCCTTTCCACACTTAATTTAGAGTTCATAAGTCTATACTTTTATTCTTTGCAGAAAAAAATGGCTTATGATGTCTTATTCTGTTTTCCAAGGAAAAGTCTGCATATATATTTCAAGACTTTTTTTTCATGCTAAAAATAAGAGTTCTACCTCTGTTTCACAATACCACCTGTCAAAAATGGATGCCTTTGTACTCACTTGTAGGCCTTGGCCATTTGGATTTCAGAGAGTTTCCATTTGGTCCTTACAATATAGATCTAAGACATACACATAAAAGAGTGATATTTTCTCTTTTTGTAATTTTCATTCTACTTATAAGTAGCTATATTACTATTTCAACAGTAACAACTTACTAGCTTTACTTAACTAACTGGGAAAAAGTTGTAATAACAGGACTAATTTCTTAGTCAATAAATAAATAATAGATAACCCAGTTTTGTTTTGTTTTGTTTTTACCTTTTCCAAACAACAAAACTATTGAAAACTAAAATTGTTTTTTAACTTCTCTATTTAGTTTTTAAATTTAAAAATATTTTAATATCAATTCTACAGTTTCCTAGTAAGACTAATAGGGAGAGAAAAATTCTGACAGAAATCAGAATATTTTGAACCATTAGCATAAATTTTTAAGGCATTTATTATTCTTCCTTTACCAATGTTATCATGTTTAAACCTGAGCTTTCCTGATATTTAAATTTTTTCAAAGTTTGTCAGCTTCTGTGTGCTACCTGGAAATCCACATACGCTCTTTCAGTTTTCTTTTTTGAATGAAACTCCTTGGAATGCTTGGATTTAAAAATACTTGTTTTAGTTCTGTCTCCTCAATTAGCTGAGTCTTCTTACATGTTGAAGGCAGTAAGAGGGCAGTATGTTTTAGTAGCCAGAATAAATCTTAGATATTGACTTAGAGCCTGAAGAAATCATTACCTATTCCTTCAGATTTTGTAAATAAATTCAGCTACAAGCATGTTACACCCAAGGCAACCAAGTATGTATTTTTATGAATTTGAAAATACAAAGATAATTTTTGTTCTAAAGTATGTGCAATGTACTACATGACTAGTTCTGATGTTATAGTTTTTGTTCAGAGATTCAAAAATTTACATCTATTGGGTTTAAGATCCTGCATTATAAAATCCAATTGACATTTTCAATTAACTTAGTGAACAGGCCCCATCCTAACTTACAGAATTAAATTACATAGTCATTAATAATTAGTCAAAAGATTAAAATAAGATTGTTTGTCTGCTATTTGAAGTCCTTTTTTTTTTTCTTCTTTATTTCATTATGAGGGGAATTCCATAACCTTAGTGCCCCAAACCTGCCCAAGGAATAATCTCTGAGAAACTGAATCTTCAAACTGGATGTATATTTAAACACTAGCACCTAAGCAAATAGTATGATATATAGTAAGTATAGTATATTTAAGGATATAGATAGGATAAGGATAGTATATTTAAGGATTTAGAACCAAATTTAAGGATTTAGAACCAAATGCAAATCCCTCAAAAATTTATTCATAAGAATAGCCTAAATAGAGGTCTATGTTCTCCTAAATTGTTGATCTATATCTAAATTGGATAATGTTCGCTGATGATCATCAGCAAGTTCGCTGATGATACCAAACTGGGAAGGGGTGGCTGACACTCCAGAGGTCCACGCTGCCATCCAGCGTCATCTGGACAGGCTGGAGAGCTGGGCAGAGAAGAACCTAATGAGGTTCAACAAAAGCAAGTGCAAGGTCCTGCACCTGGGGAGGAAGAATGCTAAGCACCAGTACAGGTTAGGGGTGGACCTGCTGGGAAGTAGTTCTGAGGAGAAGGATCTGGGGGTCTTGGTAGACAGTAAATTATCCATGAGCCAGCAATGTGCCCTTGTCGCCAAAAAGGCCAATGGAATCCTGGGCTGCATAGGAAAGAGTGTGGCCAGTACGTCGAGGGAGGTCATTCTCCCCCTCTACTCGGCGCTGGTGAGGCCACAACTGGAATACTGTGTCCAGTTCTGGGCTCCCCAGTTCAAGAGAGACAGGGAACTGCTGGAGTGAGTCCAGCGAAGGGCAACTAAGATGATTGAGGGACTAGAGCATCTCCCTTATGAGGAAAGGCTGAGAGAGTTGGGACTCTTTAGCCTGGAGAAGAGAAGGCTGAGGGGAGACCTTATTATGGCATACAAGTATCTAAAGGGTGGGTTGAAGGAGGATGGAGCCAGACTCTTTTCAATGGTTCCCAATGACAGGACGAGGGGCAATGGGCACAAGTTGGAACATAGGAAGTTCCGTTCAAATACACGGAAAAACTTCTTTACGGTGAGGGTGACAGAGCGCTGGAACAGGCTGCCCAGGGAGGTTGTGGAATCTCCTTCTCTGGAGACTTTCAAGACCCGCCTGGATGCAGTCCTGATTAATGTGCTCTAGGCAATCCTGCTTTAGCAGGAGAGTTGGACTAGATGATCTCTAGAGGTCCCTTCCAGCTCTGAAGATTCTGTGATTCTGTAATGTAATGCACCTGTGTAAGTGTCTCTGATAGTCCCAATAAAAAAGGCATTCAAACACCATAAAGTATTGATTAAAATACCATTTAGTAGAGCTAACATGAAAAACAAAAAAGAGTATAGATAACATTATATCCCTTCCATAACCTTACATCCCTTCCATAAACTTACATGTTGTACTGCATTGGAGGGACCTCCAATTCAGGCAGAGCATATGGCACAGGTCCTGTACATGAAGACGTTCCCTGGCTTTTTGGTCTTTTAGAGTTTTGACAGCATGGTCTTAGAAGAAAGGAATCCTATTCATCATTTCTACTGTCAAGCACAAGGCTATTCACATGAGAACATGCCGCTTTACATTAACATTAAAGAGAAGGACATGCAGGTAATGTAACATCATTGCCAAGTGAGAGCTGCCTACAAGTCCATCTGTTACGATTAGCTGGCTAAATTTATCTAGAGGTCAAGGAATATGTTGAGCACAACACAGGCCTGAAGGTGAAGTGCTATTCACAGCATGGCACAGCACAGCCCAGCACAGGTCTGCACGTATTCCTGTTAACTGTTGGGTGGATCACTGGCTCCTCGATGTGCAGTGGTCTTCCAGTTAAAATCACTACTGACCATTTGTGTTTCTGCAAGTGTAAGTAAACCTTTCTGAGAAAACGAAGGAAGAAACACAATACATTTGGAACTACACATCTGGAAAAAATTGATTCTTTTCCTGAATATTAATTTCTGTGAAATTAGGTACTATCTTTTGTCTCTCTGATGAGTATCTGCAAATCTTCTGTGGAAAGCCTATTAGAAGGGCTGCAAAAGGGAAAAAAATAAATAATTCTTCTTGCAGAAATAATTAAAGTGGTACCATTTTCATTTTTACTTCTGTAGGGTGCTTCCTGAATCTGTGCAACAGATAGACCCCTGTTCTCAAGGAAAAATAAAACACAGGAAGTAACAGACAAATTCCTCTACAGGATGAAGGGAGAAATGTTTCCAAATGCTCACTGTGAAACCTTTTTTGGTTGGTGTGAAAAACCAAAATCAACATAGATTAACAATATTCATTAGTTTCCATTTACCCTCCCTGACATGCTTGTTCTGGTAAAAAGCAACACCTCACTAGCTTAGGTAGAAAACAAGCTTTGAGTTAAGGGGTTATTCATTCAGCTTTGTTAATAAGGTCTAATAAAGTGATGACTGCAATGTATTTTTAAAAATAATCTTGATTCACTTATATTACTCTAGCTTTTATACAAATATATCTCTCTGAAACCGGTGTGGTACCTTGGGCATGAGTCATTCATTGTTCCATTATTCAGTCTACAAAAGACAATAAATAAGCTGCTTATTTTGCTTCCTTCAGGTAAGAAATCTGTTTTATTTAACCAAACTGTGGAGTTTTCTTTATGCAGCCACTGAAGTGGCTATCTTCTTTTTAAGAGCATACAAACTCTTTTCCTTAAAAAAATCATGAATGACAACATTGGTTCCATCTGGAAATACCTAACTTGTGGCAGTAAACATCATAATGCAGATGTTACGGCTCAGAGCCAATACTACTATTTATCTACCTACACTTGTCTTTACAAATATTTTATTTCAGTTTCTGTGAAACAGGAAAACTGTTAAACTTCGCTTGCTTTTATAACAATAGAAAGAAACAAGAACTATAAAACACACCGATATTTCAAATACAAAATTGAGGTCTTCTGGTACTTTGTAGGAGAGAAAAGATACTACTCAACAAATATTTTTTTTTTTTTTTGGGGGGGGTGGGGTGGAAGGTAGAGGTTGTGAACATTTCCGTTAGATATCATCTCCACAAACAGAAGATTATTAATATATTGCATTGTGAGGACAAAAGACAAAATTTAGGGATAAAGTAATACACTGGCTATGACTCGAATTTGTATTCCCAGCATCAGCCTGCTAATTTTTCCAAAGTGAGACTTTTGCATCAGCCTACCAACATTTCTACCGATGAAAAACATTTAGTATCTTTTTTTTTTTTTTTTTTTAAATCAAGGAATAACATAGTGTCACAAGCAATAGAATGTAAACAATTAAACTTTGCATAAGGCAATTTAGATCCCCAGATTCTATCAACTATATTGAATAGAGGTTAAATATAACTGCTTAAAAATATTTCTAGTGGCTAGATATCTGAAACTCTCTCCTAAGGCTGAAGAGTCTGATACAGATCTTAAGGGAGACTGTGTATTTTTGGATTGACAGCTTAGAGACAGGTGGTTTACCCTAATGAGCCTCAGGTGGCATGAGATTCCTATGATGAGACCAAAGAATTGTGGTTTTGTTTTGTTTTGAGTATTCTAGCAGCTGAAATTCATAAACAACAAACACCACATCTAGACACTTTAATTTAGGGTTATACAATCTGGAGTTGAATTCCACCCTTGATTTTTGCAATTTTACTCTGCTTTTTCCAAATCTTATCCACCCTTGTGTATTCAGTTGTATTTTATATTATTAATTTACTTGAATCCAAAGTTACCCCCAGAGGATGTTCTAATTAACTTGTCTAATTTGTCATTTCATTTGCACAATTAGATATATGACCAACACTAAAGATTAATGTAGAGCTTCAGGTGAGCCCTTCTGAAAATCAATTGGCTGTTAGTTTCTTAGCCTTAGCCTGACCCTCTCTACCAGCCTGACCTTCCCAAATTGGGGTGGCATTTAAAAGTAATACTCACATCCACAAAGTAATTCTAGCTCTTTTAATTCCCTGACATAAGCAGAATTACCAGCCGAAGCAAACAATAGATTACTTTCACGCAAACAAGCTTTTAAAAATCAGTTTCATCTAAATGCTTTGATAAAATACCTTTCCCTGAGACACCTAGACCTTGATGTATCACAATAAAGCATTTCCTGGAGACTTTTAGTGAAGTCTAATAAGCTTTCATCACTTTGATACTAAAGAAATTTCATGGACGTGAAGGAAAATAACATAGTTTAAAATGTGTCAAAACTGAATAATCAGTCTTTGTTTGTTTCACTGAAATGGCAAGTAATATAATTAAATCTGCTGTGCTTTGCTGGCAGTTGAACACAATCCTTTTATCTGGAAGTGCACCTGTGATTTAAAGTTAACCATAAACAATAGTCTTCCCTTTCTTCTCTAAGTGCCAACTTATTAGTTAAAAGCCTGCTGCCATATGGTGAAGCAGGATCTGCTGAAAAAAAGTCAATTAAAGTAAACTTCTAAAGAAAGATCTTTCAGAAGAAAAGTTTATGTGATTTGCAGTAACAAATGCTGGTATTTCAGTTTGGTATTTAACTTTAAAAAGAAAATGATAATGACATTATTGTGTATGGGGAAAAAATAAAGAATAAACAAACAAAAACAAGGAATAAGCATGCCATTTTCATTATGCCCTAGTCTCACAAGTTACAGTATACTGACAAGGCCTTTTCACCTTAAATTGAATTCCAGAAACTTTGTATTAGAATGGGCTAAAACAGCTGGCAGGACTAGTCTGCCCAACATCGTCGAGGCATTATGGTAACATACAAATTAATCTTTACTCAGGTGTCACGTTTAAATTGAAGGTGTTTGCAGCTGTGTTCTGAAAGAATTAATCTTTGGAATTTATTTTACTTGACGCTTGTGTCTTATTTACTGAGTTGTAAATGTATTGATTTATTAGTTCAATTCCATCTGTACACAGATTTTTCATGATACCTACCTCTTTAAACTAAATCCAGTGGAAAATTTAGGATTGAACTACATAGATTAGTGTGTCCACTTACAGGATAAGTTACCAACTTTGACTGAAGGCAACTGTCTCACCTATAGCGACAATTACTTATGCTAAAGTGTTTTTCAGTTTGAAAATAGCTAGTTGAGATGTCTATTTAAAAAAGAATATTTGAACAATCACACACTTCTCCACTAGGTGCAATGTTATCATCTAGTTATTTGGCCAAACAGCTTGTATGTCTTGTCCCATCAAATATAAAAAATCAGGAGGAAGTCAGATTTCTTTCTTTTGTCAAGGAATTAAATGTCACAGCTACTCAGTTTGGAGAAACATACATTACTTCTACCAAAATGATTGAGTTGAGATTTCCCAACTTCTATATTGTTTTGCATATTTTCAGTTTTCCTTCTTGTTTTCATTAGATTGTATAAAGATAAATTATAAAGCTATTAAAGTTGCTAAAAAAATTAAAAACCACAATATTGAACTAATTTCTTATGTTGTTTGTCCCAAATAATGACATAAGATCTTTGTGTAATTTTATGGGATACGAAATTTTAAAATGTTAACTGATTTATGAACCTAAATTGTAAATTTTTATTCTATTGCTTTGTTACGCCACTACATGATACCAAGATTTTAATCTTTTTCAAAGGAGACTAGGAGAATTAGTCAAAGTGCGGCAACTCTCAAGAACAAAATTTCTGGAATGTACAGTTGGAGTCTTTCAAGTTACCTGAGGGTAGCCTTAAAAGTGGATAAACTAGAGAACTTTTTTTTTTTTTTTTTTTTTTTTTTTTTTTTTTTTTTTTTTAAATTTAGAAAGCATTAAGATATTGTAAAGGTTCCTGGAAGTGAAAAAAACATTACATTGTTAAAACTAATGAAATCAGTAGGAATGGAAAATAAATAATCAATTATAAATCAGTAGGAATGGAAAATAAATAATCAATTATAACTGTAGTTATTGTACTTAGCATGTTGAAATCAATATTTCTTATTCTAATTAAGTAAATATTCTGAGATGGTTTTCCAAAAGCTGTATATTTATACAATTATTTACATATAAAACTTTACATATAGAAAGAGATTTTAGTTGTGATTCAGTTGAACATGGAAAATATTGTGAAATCTCTTGTAAAGAATTTAGCGATTTTATGTTTTCACAAAATCATGAAATGTAGAATCATCTCAATATGTAGATAGCGTGCTACAGATGGGATAGGAATAGGCTTAAGTAATTAGTAATTTGAACGTTAACAGCATTTAGCCTAACGTGTAAATTATATATCTTTACAGATTCATCATTGATTTCACAAAAATGTACAAACCAATTTTGTATATTCTGTTGAAGGTTAGTTCTAGACTAATAAAACAATTCTGTAATAGACAAATTTTCTAGACAAATTTTCTAGACAACTTAGAGATTCTGATGTTTATTAATCCATGCCCTTCAGGTAGTTATGTTCTATTTTTTGAGATTCTGCAGGAATATTTTTTCCTAGTGCTTTACCTGTTCTGAGAATGAAGATAGTAGAACTGTAACTCTTAGATGCTTTTAAGAATCATGTATGTTCAACATATGAATTCTGTTTCGAGGTTCACAGAATCATAGAATAGTTGAGTTTGTGAAGCACCTCTGGAGGTCAGCTGGTCAAACCAGCCTGCTGAAGCAGGGCCATCTAGAGTCATTTGCCCAGGACCATGTCCAGAGAGCTTTTGAATGACTTCAATGATGGTGACTCCACAACCTCCCTGGGCAACCTGTGCCAATGCTTGCTCACCCTCAGAGTAAAAAACAGTGTTTCATGATGTTCAGACAGCACCTCCAGTGCTTCAGTTTGTGCCCGTTTTCTCTGGTCTTGTCACTGGGCACCACTGAAAAGGATCACCATAGAATCATTTGGGTTGCAAGGGACCCTTAAAGGCCATCTAGTCCAACCCCTTCCCTCCCTGCAATGAGCAGGGAAATCTTCAACTAGATCAGGTTGCTCAGAGGCCCATCCAACCTGACCTTGAATGTTTCCAGGGATGGTGCATCTACCATCTGCCTGGGCAACGTGTTCCAGTGTTTCAACACCCTCATTGTGAAAAATTTCTTCCTTATATCCAGTCTAAATCTTCCTTCTTTAAGTTTAAAACTATTATCCCTCATCCACTGAGGGACACCACTTGTCACTGATCTCACCAAAGAGACTGGTTCCCTCTTCTTTGCATGCTCCTTTCAGGTATTTATATACATTGAGTCTTTTCTTCTCTGGGCTCAACAGACCCAGCTCTTTCAGCCTTTCCTCATATGAGAGATGCTCTAATCCCTTCATCACCTTAGCGGTCCTTTGCTGGACTCTGTCCAGTATGTCCGTGTTTCTCTTGTAGTGGGGAGCTCAGAAATGGACACGGTACTCCAGATGTGGCTTTCTAGTGCTAAATAAAGGAGAAGGATCACCTCCCTCAACCTGCTGGCAATATTTTTTCTAATGCAGTCCAGGATATCATCATCCCTCTCTGCTGCCAGGGCACATTGCTGTCTCATGTTGAACATGTTCACCAGCACCCCCAGGTCTTTTTCTGAAAAGCTATTTTCCAGCTGAGTGGACCCCAGTATATACTGGTACGTGGGCTTATTACTCCCCAGGTGTAGGACTTTGCATTTTCCTTTGTTGAACTGCATGAGGTTCCAGTCATCTCATTTCTCCAGCTTTTTGAGGTCCTTCAGGCATAACAGCACAATATTCTGCTGTATCGCCTACTCAGTTTGGCATCATCTGCTAAATTGCTGAGGGTACAGTCTGCCTCATCATTTCGATCATTAATGAAGATGTTGAATAGTATTATACTCAGTATAGACCTCTGGCGTACACTGCTAGTTACTGGCCTTTAACTAGACTTCATGCTGCTAATCACCACGCTCTGGGCCCAGCTATTCAGCCAGTTTTCTATCTACTTCACCGTCTGCTTTTCCAGCCCATATATCAACCACTTATCTATGAGAATCTTATGGGAGACAGTGTCAAAGGCCTTACTGAAGGCTGGGTAGACAGTATCCACTGCTCTTCTCTCACTTACCAGGCCAGTAATTTCATCATAGAGGTTTATGAAGTTGGTCAAGCATGACTTCCTCTTGGTGAATTCATGCTGCCTACTCCTGATGATCTTCTTGTCTTTCATGTGTCTGGAAATGGTTTCCAGGATTAGCTGCTCCATCAACTTCCCAGGGTTCAAGATGAGGCTGACCGACCTGTATTTCTCTGGGTCTTCCTTCTTCCAATTCTGGAAGATGGGAGTAACATTTACTTTCCTCCAGTCCTCAGGTGCTTCTGCCAGTCACCATGATCGGTTAAAGATTATTGAGAGTGGCCTTGCAATGACATCAGCCAGCTTCCTCAGCATTTATGAGTACTTCTCATAAGGGCCCATGGATTTATGTTTGTCCAGTTTGCTTAGGTTAACTAAATATTCCATTTCAAATATTCCATTTTTTCAGTCTCTGTGCTGAGAAGAAATCTGAAAGGATTTTCACAGAAATAATAATAGAATTTCATTAAGCTTTAAAAGTTGCCTCTCCCAGGGAGAAGAGTTTAGAAAACATCTTTTTTTAACAAAGGATTAGCTTGCTAGATAACCCGTAAATTAACCCATGGACTCTTGCAGTGATACCTAATTATCTTCCCTTGCCTAATGAAAGTATTCATAAGTTATAAAAATAATGTTATCTAAATTGTAATATTAGAAAGGTGGGCAAATAGAGAAGTAGAGAATTAGTCTTGTAACCAAGTAGCTACTTTTACATTCCTATGGTTCTATACTCTAAAAGAAAATCAGAAAGTTCAGAAGAGAGGGATGAAAGAAATATCCCAGATTGTTTCTTATCTGAATGAAATGAAGGCAATACAGGGCTGAGGGAGGAAACTATTTATCCGTTGTGGACGTATCACCTGTTCTCTCCTGGATCTCTCTACAGTCAGTGGAAAGAAACAAATATTTTAAGGTCATAAGTGATCTAACCTACTTTTAGATGTATAGCTCAAGATGAGATAAATCATGACCTTAAAGACCTTTTTTCTCTCAATTGGTTATAAAAAGATCCAAGGATGAATAGCTTATATTTGAAGAGCTTTTTCTCGTACTTTTAAAGTTAGATAACTAATCCCATCTTTTTTTTTTTTTTCCTTTCAAAACGACCTGAAAAGTAAGTAGTTTTTCTTTCTGTTGCAATGTAATCTTCAAATATCATCTATTTAAAAAAAAAAAAAAAAACAAAAAAAAAAAAAAAACTAAACCAGAAAATGTGTAAGATGTATCCTGTATTCTACAGCAACCAATACCGTGAAAACAAGTTGTTCCACAAGCATTTTCTTACATCTCTTTTGGGAAACAGAATCTTTGAGCATCACACATTGATTTTAGCTTAAGCTCACTAATGGAAAATATTGGACAGGGGGACAGGTTTGAATGCTATCATCTCTCCTAAACTAGTTCCATAAGTCATGGCTGAAGATATGCACTGCTACTACTAACCTGAAATTCATTATTCAGGGCTTTATTTCTGATACAGTGAGACTAGACTGTTGGTGTCCCATTGCATATTTTATTTTGATTTCATTCTTACCTCCTAAACACTTAAGCAGTCCGATTTTTTTTAATTCTTTTGTTCAAGGAATGAATCAAAACCTAGGCCTCTTTTGTAAAAAAATACAAATTTAGATTTAACTCAAATAGAGATAGTTACTTTCAGAAATGTAATTTTAGGGTTCTGCAGTCTGGAAATCTGAATCTTCCTCCAAATAGAAAGAGAAAAGCTCTTTTAGCTGAACCATAACTGTTGTTTTGAGAGAGAATTAACCATTTTATGGAGACTCCCATATCTTTCTGTGAACTGAAGAGGAATCAAGAAATTATTTTAGACTATAGATGTGACCTCCAGGCAACAGAACTTATTTAACATGAACTTAACTGCAAATGCCTAAGGCATTTTCACTACAAAACTTAGATTTGACTCTCAGACTCATGTACTGAACCCCTGATTGTCTATCCTATTCATCTGTCAGTTCATTCCCTGTTTGCCTTCTTTACCACATGAATTAACTTTTTCCAAGGCAGAGTCACTACAAAGGGACTAGCTCTACCCAATATATATAAAAGCTATTCAGTATCACTTGGGATCAGGTTATAAGCTAGTGCCTTTTCAGCATTTATATGCAGATATAGATGATTTATGTCCCCAAATACTTTAAGACCACACTTTTTAATATTTATTTCTTGACTTTATGTACTTGTTTCACCCAAGTTGCACTTAATGCACTGAAATGTTACTTTATATTAAGCCCAGATTGCCTAAAATTTGGCATTTTCTAAAAGAGCTGACCAAAACTATTATTTTGAGTCTATCCCTAAAAGCTTTATCATAGGGCAATGGATAGGCTGGGGCTATCAGAAGAGTTAAAATCAGGTGTGCTAAGCCCCTGGCTAGCATCCTAACTAATAGTTCTTTCTTTTCTTGCTGCATGTCCGTTTTTCTTATCTTAGTGATCTTATTTTGGCCAATTCATTCTCTAAAATGATGCAAAGAAAGCATTTTTCTCCTTGCGTGGAGTTATTTCACTTAACAAAACTATGTACAATGTGTGTATGTGTGTGTGTGCAATCAACTGATCCATTTGGATTTGTAATGATTTTTTTCATGTGTATGTGCTATGCTTATACATTTATTTTAGCTAAGTCATTAAGCCTGTCCTTTAGGAAAGACCCTGAAGATTAACTACCTTCACCTCAAATAACACAGTCAGTTGGATAAGTGCAGGAAGAAAGGAAAATTTTCTTGTAACCAAGAAGACAAGACCAGAGAATTTCTGCAATTTAGACTTACTGGTGATCAAATATATATCAAACTGCTCTTGCATAAGTTTTTGTTTTCATTTTGTATTTGTTTTGTTTCCTTGAATTATCCTTTCCTTCCATAAATGAAGAGCAATGGACAGATTTTATCCCTGGGTTAGTAAATTTTCATGACTTTTCATTTTCCAGCTTCACACAGTATTATAGCATGCCAAGGAAAAATGCAGAAATCTAAATCCCACGCGCTACAGTAAACTATCCATCATATAGCTCAACCTAACAACCTCACTCTTTCATAAGGAACAGCTAGTTACAAAAGGGTAAAAAGTCCCTGCTGTTCTTCTGTTGTATGAAACACAGTGGGGTTATCAGGGATTGTGCAAACAAGCCAGCCTTCCAAATAACAACAGGCAATCTTCATGCTATTCCTTCAGCATCACATTTTTTCTCCTGAATAGCTTTTAGCTTTCTTCCTTACAATCGCTCTTACAGATCTTTATTGACTGAAGTGATACTTGATTATCAGTAACACTTTATATACTACCAATTTTTTTCTCTCAGCTGGAGCTATGTATTTCAAGTAACCTGTCAGATAAGATCTATAAAATATAGAAAAGCCAAACAATTAGAATTGCAATAAACCACAATAAAAGAAGGCTATATTAAGCACTCAATTAAAGATAAGTCTGGTTTCAAGTTTCAGGACCTGAATATTTGTCTCACCATTATATTTAAATGATAAAAATGAATTATTATATTTACCAAATGTGATTACCAGAACTCATAGCCTTTCATAATTATTTCTTTCTGGGACTTAAAACTGAACTTTGATCACAGGATGATTCAGTAGTTTAATTAGCTATTAACTCCAAAACAATTTTATTATAATAAGCTTTCTGTAAATAAATTTAACTGGAAAATAAAATTATTATATTATCATCATGGAAATCTGTTATATTTTCCTACATTTGGCTAATAAAATTAGGCTGATAACATCAGGTCATGAAAAGTTACAAAAGTAGTTTTCAAAATATTGAAAACATTTAACTAAATTTTGTGACATACTTTTTACTTAAAAAGTGTAAGATTGACACTGTAGCACTAAGAAAATTTCACTTTACTAAAAGTAGGAAAAAAGAAGATGAGATCACTACGTCATATGGAAAGAACAAGACAAAAATTTTGTGAACCTATGAGCCAATAATTTTTAAAAATGCCCTGTGAAATTTGTTTCTGAACCTGCAGGGGAAAAAACTTTTTTTCTCATTCAAAAATCATGTGTACATATCAGCTTCCACTTCTAAATGAGAGCTACTGATTATGTTGTATTTTTGTAAGTCAGGGTCTTATAAAATACTTTCTTGAGGAACTAAAATCCTGACAGCTGGCTTTCTCAGGTTTGACACATTTTCCTGCAGGTGCAGGGATTTCTAACAGCTCTATTTAGGGAATAGAAGTTGAGAAAAGAAATTCAGTGAAAGGTTTGGAATCGTGCATTCATTACTTATTATAAATAGCAATAAAATATTCATATGTCTTGAAATTATAAGAAAACAAAATTTTGGCAGTGTTTTACTTTGCCTCTTTGAGTTGTTGTTTTCTCTTCCTCTCAAAATGAAACCTTTAGAGAGAAGTTTATAAAATATGTTTATTTACCTCACATTTGCAATGGAATAAGGGAAGACGCTAAGCTGATACTGCAACTCAGCTCACTTGTAGCATTTTGTGAATCTGGATCCCTAGACAACATTTACCGCTCCTTTTTTCTTAAACAGACAGCAGAACAGACAGAGTGGGAAATGGGCTTGACTGCAATATAACAGCTAAGGATAAGTTAGTGTTTCCTACAAAATGAAAAGATTGTAGACACACAGAGAACTGGGCATGAAGAGTTCATATGCATTACTGATTCTTTTATATTTCAAACAATAGAGGATGCAGTATGCCATATGTTAACGAGGGCGAGTAGAGAACGCATGCAAAATTGTAAGAAAAAACCCTATCAATATACAGGTGATAATTTCCTTCATAGTTTGGAGATGGTTGAACTCATCTTGCTTGAACAAGAATTCCCACACAAAGAAAAAAATTGTTCTTTGTAGTATTCCTTAAGCTTATTTCTGATATCTCTCTTTGGACAGAAAGAATAACTTTATGAAAATAATACTTCTTTCCATTGGCTACAAAGGGTTCCCCGATTACTATCTTTACATTCAGATGAATGTGAGTCCCAAAAATTTAGAAAATTCTTGTTTGTTCTCTTTGAAGGTCACTAGTCTGCTGAACTGAGTGGTAGTATGAAAACTGATAGTGCCTTGAAAATAAACTATTGGTGATTTTGCCTTTACTGTAAAAAAAAATGGAAATCCATCTTTGCATTTGGCTGGTTTAAAACTTTAATGAAATAATGAGTAGAGGTCAGGCCTTTTTTTTAATGTTAATGAAAGAACCTCTTTTCCTTTAGATTTCTGAAATCAGACTTGAAAAACTAAACACAGCAAAACCATCTTCCTACTTTTTTATGGATGATCTTGAGCAAGTCACTTGAATAATTAGTGTTAAAAATATAATTTCTAAGTTATTGCCAGAAAGCTAACATAAGTTCCAGTTAGTACTGGAAAACTTATTTCTCTGTGATGTTAAAGTTATGATTTTTATGTTTTTTAATTAAAATGGAAGATGAGCTAACAAATAAAATTAATTAGCCTGAAAAATGAACTTTAAACTTTCTGTAAAATAAAGACACTTTTTCTTTTCATAAGAGTCAGTAGCTATGAAGGCTTAGACAAATGTTTTTGATCCTTGCTTAGTAGAGATTTGTGTCTACCATACAGCAGTCCCTATTACTGCCTCTATTGTATTGGTTATATCATATTTTTCTGCATTATCTTAGTAATTTTCAGGTGAATGAGATCTATATACACCTTATGTTCTCTTTGTGCTATCTAGCCTAATGTATCAAACATCTTTTACTGTAAGTTAATGAACAAAGGGTTTTTCCTTTGCTGCCATAGCAGTGTACTGAAAAACTATTCAGTGGAATGTTTAGGCATACTAATAAAGTGAATTTTCCTTCGTGTTTCCTAATATTTGTTTTTCGTTTCATATGAACTAAATTAGTTTTGAAATGTCAAGATGTCTCAGCTTCAGACATTAACACAAAAATTATATATCCAGTTTTTATCCACAAAAATCCATATAATAAAAATAACAAAGTTTTAAAAATAATTTCATTTTCACTAAAGTTCAGTAGTATATGACAAGACAGAATTTTATTTGGTTGGTGAGTTGAAAAAACCCCAACATCTGAAAAGACACCATATTTGGTATTAGTTTTACTGAACGCTCTTTTTGAGGCAGCAGTAAATCTGGTATGAAACCCCTATCTTTTTCATTCTACTGCAATGTCACATGCTGAGCGAATGTATTAGTAAGGATTTGGGTTAGTACTCCTTAAACTGTGCTCTATGGATGACTGATCATGCAGAAACCTGTGATAAGAGGTCTACATATTTCTTAAAATCCTTCAGTTGAAAATTTGATGATTAATGGGTATGGTTCCATGAAAGAAATGTTGAGGTTTAACAATGACCTAAATGACCAATATGTTTAAGAGCAAGTAGTTAAACTAAAAGGAACCTTTTTCTAATATATTTCATGAAATCAGACTTAAGAGTAAAGACTGTCTTTAAAACATTCTTACTATACTAATAGAAATTGGAGTTATTTTTAATATATTTCCACAGAAGAAAAGGTTGCAGTTGCAATAAAACTTTTTCATACCTTTTCAAAAGCATCTCTAGCCAATCTTTATTCCTTTTTCTTTTTACTTCCGATTGCAAATATTTATCTCTGGCTCTTTCTTCTCACCCCATTTCTAGTTATTGCACTTCTGCTATATACTTAAGGAAGCCATAAAATTATGATTACAGGCTCCTGCAATCTTATCTCGCATCAGATGGGGCAGAAGGTAATGTCTCCACTTGCTTCAGTGGGGCGGGATCTGCAGCTTCAGAGTCATTGTCGAACACATCAGTATTTCTGAAGGATACTCAGAGTCTCTGAGAAGTCACACCTACTTTGATCACTTAAATAGATTTGGTTTTGTCTATAAAATACAGTGGTTTTTTTTGATTCTGCTAATATTTGTCTGATTACTGAAGAGCCACATGTAGCTGTGAATATTGAACTTAATGATTCTTGGTTCCCTACAGTGTAGAGTCTTACGCACTGGAAAGGTTCCTGTTCCCTCTGCATTCCAAAAAGAAAGGCACAGACACTTGCAAGGTGGAAACTATTTATTAATAACTAAGAAAACATCACAGAAAATTACAAAGTCTTACATCCCTTCTGATTATGAAAACCCTGAAATGATACAGCGCTAAGCAAACCTCTGGTGCATAAATCCTGTCCATGAAGAGGTTGTCCAGCTCTAAGTTCACTAGTATAATTACAGGGTCTTGCTCCCAGTTCAAAATCATCTGTAACAGCAATCAAGCCAGGAATGAGGACTCAGCTTTGAAAAGTCCCTTTTATAATACACTCTAATATTATGTCATTATGTCAAAGCTGCAGTTCCTGAATAAATGCATATAAGATTTCAAGTAGACAATGACTATGTACATTGAGTAATTATGCAATAACTATGCATACATTGATTAATTATAATATCTATTAGATACACCTATATTAAAAAGTGGTCACATGACACCCATCAAACAGAGCCATAGACCTGGATTACCCATTATATGCATCACTAACTCATCGTACAATAGTCTTTTTGGGCTGATCACTACATAGGTTCTGAAGGGTGATTGATTTTGGTGTCTAAGAAAGTACAACACAAGCCTTTTTTCTCCCTAACTAAGTATTTGTAACATCTGTTTCCTGTACAGATCACCTAGTTTCTTCTAAGAGGAGAGTTTACATTGTGATTAATTTCCTAAGCTAAGTGTTAATCAACTATCCAATGCCTGTTTCCACAAACATTTTTTAGCAACACATTAGTAATATTTTTTATAACTGTGATGATCTAAGGACATAGGTAGTCACATTTGTAGCTTTTAATTAAGGATATACTTGGAAAAAATCCTGTAGGACCTCTCTAAGGTCACATCAGTTCAATAAATAATATAACATAATATTGCAATTGCAGTTATTTACACAATTAGACTGAGTAACGGGCAACAAATTAAAAGAAAAAGTGTGTAAGCAGTATTAAAATAACATCTAAAAATGAACCCACGCAGACCAAAAGGCAAGGACGATAAAAGCATTAACAACATGTTTCTCACATCAAAAGGAAGAAATCCCCACCATGAAGATAATAAGGTGCAAGAAAACAAATGCAAAAAATAACATCTGTAAGATATGAATAAGGAGCAAAGACATCTGGTAAATCCCAAATGATGCTGCAGAGTAGCCTCAAAGAATGGCTAGTGAAAACATAATAGCCTTGCAAAATAAGCAAAACCAGAAGAAGTTTTGGTCCCCAAAATAGGATATGAAGAGCGAATGAGATCACCTCTTTTTCTTTTGTATAGTGGGCAGTGAAACAAACCCACAAAAATATCAAGGAGAGATGAAAGATAAGGAAAGAAAGAAAGAAGATAAGCCCCCTTTAGCTCTGCATCCCCTTGTTGCCAGGGTCTCAAGCCTGATGACCTTAACCCTACCAAGAACCATCAAGGATCATAGCACTAAACCCTTGTTAGTTCTGTGGTGTTCGCTATTCATAGCTACAGTAAAAGTTAGTATAATTTTCATAAGGACTAATTGTTTGCATATGCAATAGCAATGTTTAATAGTGATTAAGAACTAACCACTGGCAATGTGCATTGTTAATGAATATCAATCCAGTAAACGCTTGTTTTGAAGTTTGAAAATGGACTGATTTTCTGTCTTTAACACAGTGCCACCATAGTGATCTCTAATTTCCTAACTATAGATACATCTATACATTCAGTAGCAATATAAATCAAATCATGGAAGTATTCTGCAAGGTAGCTAATACAACTCAACAGACCAATGAATCTTAAAATACACTATAAACCCAACAAAAAAAAAAAAAAAAAGAACTGGGTATAAGCTTCAAAAAGCTTTTTGTGTCAGGAGGATTTAAAATTATATTAGTTTTGTCAGGAGGTGCTATAGCATGGTTGGTTTGTAACAGTAGAGGTCTTATCTACTAGATTTCACACTATTAGCAGTTTAATAATTCTAAATGAGAGAAGGCTAACAATGATGAACCATAAATTTGCAAGTGGGAGAAGTGAGGCAAGAGGTAATATCAAGAAAAACAAAACAGAAGGAAAACCAAAATTCCCCCAACAAAAGCAAAATTTTAAAAATATTTTAAGCTGCTTTCATGTTAATTTTTTTTAGACATTATCAGGAACTGTTTGGAATGGCAGGATATGAGATGCTTGTTTTCTCTTCACTACTGAAAGAGATACATACAAACTTAACTTTTATGTACCATCTTCTTCACTGACAAGCCCTAGAATGTATAACGCACATAACTTATCTCATGGTATAAGTATATGAAATAACTATTCAGTGTGGCATGCAGCCATATTTCAGTAAAAAAACTAATTCCTTATCTCCATCAGATTTTAAAGTCAAATGTCTAGTGTGCTTCAATTATTTTGCTGTGCATGATTTTTTTGCAATGAATAGAAAACCAATGTGTCATATGGAAAAGTCATCCTTTTATCTTCAAATCATTCTTCATGATAGTTTTCTACTTGCACATTTTTAAAGCAGATGGCAGGTTACAACTCCAAATGTTGCCCTTTCATAGTAATTTCCTTTTGTAGGTCTTCAAACATAAAACCTATTTTTTCACAATTATAACCACTCAGAACCCCTTGCCACTCTATGCTAAATCATTTTTGGAGAATATGTTATGCCCATTAAATTATGACACAGTATTTAGGAAAGAATAATAGAACATATTTCTAGTATAAATACTGAAATGTAAATTAAAACCTTTGCTTAAAATACAGTATGGTTGTGAAAAGGAAATTCCTAAGCAGTTACACATTTTCAAACAGATTATAATAAATTATATGCTCAACTCAAAGATTTTGTTTTCTACAGTTTTGATACGTCTGTTAATACTGTAGGGTTATTCTGGAGTGACTACAAAAATGTAAACCAATTATTTGTAGTCTTACTTCTGAAAGAGATGATACAACCTTTTTAATACCTTTCCTTCATTTATTTCATTGACTGATGTATTTTGGAATACATACAGTTTTAACTTATCAATATGTTGAGGTTTTTGGTTTTTTGGTTTCTTTTTTGTTTTTTTTTTTTTTTCTTTTTGATAATAAATAGCAACAGTTTTGTTTATTACCTGTACTGTTGCACTCTAAACGAGACACAGAAAAAAAGGAATTCATCTTATATGTAGAGCTAGTGAATTATTGTTTGCCTAATTAAAATCTCAATTATCAAATTGAAATGCAGCAAAGAGAGACCATTACTCAGTTACAATAACAGTCATAGTTTAAGTCAATACAGAAAAAAATCCTGGTTTATAATACACTAAAAACTGTTAAATGAAAATCCTTACTGTACCCTCTGCCTCAGGGTTATGCTCACCCTCTGAGGTGATCCTATGGGTCTTCAGGTCAACAGTGACAATTTACCCTGAGCAAGGGGTGCTGGAGTCGTATCATCAATCTCCACCATCCAACCCTCTTTGCTGGGAAGTGGTCAACGGTGCAGATAGCCCTGTAGAACAAGATCTGGGGGTTTGGGTTGATGCCAAGTTAAATATGAGTTAACAGTGCACCCTGGCAGCCAAAAAGGCCAATCGTGTCCTGGGGTGCATCAAGCACAGCATAGCTAGCAGGTCAAGGGAGGTGACTGTCCCACTCTACACTGCACTGGTGCAGCCCCAGCAGTTTTGGGCATCTCAATATAAGAAGGACGTCAACCTATTAGAGTGTGTCCAGAGGAGGGTGACCAAGATGGTGAAAGATCTCGAGGACAAGGCTTAGCCACTTGCTTTGTTCGGCTTAGAGAAGAGAAGGCTGAGGAGTGACCTCATTTTAGTCTACAACTTCCTCAAGGGGGACAGCAGAGGGGGAGGTACTGATCTCCTATCTCTGGTGGCCAGTGATAGGACATGAGGAAATGGAATGAAGCTGTGTCAGGGGAAGATCAGATTGGACATTAGGTAAAGGTTCTTCACTGAGAGGGTGGTCGGTCACTGGACCAGGCTCCCCAGGGAAGCGGTCATGGCAGCAAGCGTGTCAGAGTCCAAGGAGCATCTGGATGATGCTCTTAGTCATATACTTTAATTTTAGGTAGTTCTGTGAGGAGGAGGGAGTTGGACTCAATGATCCTTATGGGTCCTTTCCAACTTGAGATATTCTATGATTCTATGATTCACACTGGCATATGTTTTCCTATATTATACCATGGGTCTTTGAGCTTCAACAAGAATATGTATACCTGCTAAATTTCAGTACTCATATTTGAAGTAAAAATTCATGGCAACTTTCTTCACATAAGATTAGGATGAGATGGTGTTTAAAGGCTCATTTAATTTAACTTTCACTGTGAAGTTACAGGTGTGCTTTGATTAAGAAAAAAATATATAACATTTTATTTTAAGAGTCTGGGACAGATGTCCTATGGCTGACAGGACAATCCTAATAGAGCTAACCCTCTGACAATCAAGTCAGAAAATTGAGCATACAGATCAATCATCACCCAGAAAGGTTAATGGAATGTGTCCTAAACTAAACAAACACAACAACAGCTTTACCTTGTATTTAATGAAATAGCACTTCCATTTTCAACAATTTAAAATTTTTTGAAAAGGTGTGTACATATAATTAAGCTATACATAAAATATATATAACCTATATATAACTCTATATATTTACTTGTATAGTGAAACTGTGTATTGAAATATAGCTTTTATTGCAATACTTATGCTCAGTGCTGTAAAAAACAAGATGACATAAATAAGCTGCCTCAAGGACAAGAAAATTTAAATGGGTGATTTATCTTCTCTCCGTAGAGCGTGTCAACACATTCTGTAATCCCCAAATAGATTTGTAAGTCTCCCCAAACTTTATGTTTATCAGGTAATATTAGGAAAAAAGTTTTAATAACATCAGCTGATGATAGAGGTATTTGGATAGGTAGCTCAGAATACCTCTCCACACATTCTTGCAAATAAATGAGAGCTCCCTTTAGCTACACCTGGAACTGTCTACTCAAGGAGTGGAAGCACAGCCCTAACATGGATTGTAACTGCCATGGACTGATGCAGACTGTACTGGAATATGTTGAAGCCCCTGAACACCTCCAATAAATTTTTATGTGGGGAAACACAGCCGAGGAAGTGTTTGTAAAAGGGGAAAAAAAAATCCAGGTTCTTCTGAAGGCTGGTTTTACCTTTAAAACAACGCAAGGTCAAAGTATCTGCACAGGAGCTCCAGTTCTGAGAATGAAATAGCAAAACAGGCATCACCACATCCCAATGGATGTGATCAATAAGATAACAGCCATTTCCCCATCAGCTAACAAAACAAAATCAAAAAATAAAGAAAAAAAAAAAAAAACAAATCAAAAAACAAATCAAAACAAAACAATCTTTCCCAGACAATGTTGGCTTTTTTGAAAACACATATTCTGGCTTATAGTCAGATTGTGAACCCTCTCTGTTGAGTTATTTGAAAGAAGAACTGTTTTGCCTGAAGACCTGAGCAGTTACAAGCCTGACAAGGAACAGATTGAACAGTAGATCGTTTGTATGGTAGGACTTAGGCAAGTCTGGACAGGACCAGATGTAAGAAACATGCTTTACACAACAGACAGGGAGCACGGCCTCAACTGGATCTTCACATGGAAAGCACTCAGAGAGATCTCTAGCGTTTTGGAGCTGAGGATACAGAGGATCCAAGGCCTGCTACACCCCTGTTGAAAAGGAAATACTAGCAGCATATGAAGGAATTGGAGCTGCTTCAGAAGTTGGTACAGAAGTAGAGCTCCTTTTGGCACCATAATTGCATGTGCTGTACTGGATGTTGAAAGAAAGGGTCCCCTCTATCATGCAACCAATGTGGGGTAAGTGGGTAGCAATGATCATGCAACTGTCCCAAAATGAGGAACCCCAACTGCACAGGAATCCCAGAAGAGATCACAGACTGGCAAGAAGGCAGAGATTTCAGAGCATCATCTCAGGAAGTTACTAATACCAAAGAGGCTCTGCTGTGTAATAAATTACCAGAAAATTAGAAGCTGTATGCTCTGTTTATCAATGGGTCCTGTTATATTTTGGGAAAATGTTGGAAGTTGGAAGCTGCTGCATGGAGTCCTACACAACAATTTGCAGAAACTTGCAGGAAAAGGAAAGATGAAGGAAAGGTGAATCAAATAATTTTGCAGAAGTGAAAGCCACCCATCTGGAACTAGATATTGCTGAACGAGAAAAGCAGCCAGTACTCTGTGTCTACATTGACCTATGGGATGGCTACAGCAGTGGAGAGCCACTAGTGATGAAGAGGCAAACTGATATGAGCTGCTGCACTTGGCAAGACATAAGTACTTGGGTAGAAAAAATTCCTGTAAGGGTATGTCATGTAGATGTTTATATACCCAAGAGCCCCCACCACTGAAGAACGTTGAAAAAACAAGCAGGTAGAACGAGGCTGGCAGAACTGAAGTGGCTGAGGTAGACCTGAACTGGGAAGATAGAGGAGATCTGTCAATATCTTGGTGGGCCCATGAAACATCAGGACATATAGGAAGAGATGGAATATACAGAGAGGGTCATGATCAAGGGGTAGACTTCATGATCAACACTATTACATGGGTTATCCCTGAAGGTGAAACATGCCACATAAGCAAGCAAGCTACATGGGTAAAGCCTCTCTGGAATGGAGGATGGTGGCTGGGATACCAATATGGGGAGGTCCGGAAGACTATTTATATCATACTACTGCAAACACGTACCATGTACTTACCATAGTGGAGATGACTATCAGATCGTTGGAAATAAAGCCTGAAACTCATACCACTACTTGAAACATTATCCTCGGTCATAAAAAAAACAAATTCAGTGACAACAGGACACAAAAATGGAATCAGACAACAGGAATCATTTCCAAACCACCCTTATAGACACCTGGGTCAAGGAATATGGCATTGATTGAATGTACCTTATCCCTTATCTCTTCCCTAGTCCTACTCACCACACCATTCCTGACACAGACCAGGGTGCTCTTGGCCTTCTTGGCCACCTGGCCACACTGCTGGCTCATATTCAGCTGGCAGTCAGGTCAGGCACCCCCAGGTCCTTTTCTGCCAAGCAGCCACTCTTCCCCAAACTTGTAACATTATATGGGATTGTTGTGACCCAAGTGCAGGACCTGGCACTTGGCCTTGTTGAACCTTATACCACTGGCCTCAGCCCATTGATCCAGCCTATCCAGATCCCTCTGCAAAGCCATCCACCCAACTTGGTGTCGTCTGCAAACTTACTGAGGGTGCACCCAGTCCCCTCATCTGGATCATTGATAAAGGTATTAAAGAGAGCTGGTCCCAATACCAAGCCCTGGGGAACAAGGGCTTCATATGCCTCATTGAGTGCAATTTCTGGCATTGAAATGCTCATGACACTAGCTAAACATCTGAGCACCTTCCTCTAGCCCTTTATCTATTATCTCCCACCCCTGCACCCAAATCATGGGCACAGTGCGTACCTCCTCCTGTTGCTAATAAAAGAACTGATAGAATTTGGAGAATGTCAGATACTTTCTAATTCAATTAGCAGCTAATGTGTTTCCAAGGTGTATTGTGGGACATGATGTGCATAGTACTTCCTGCAGTCCAGTCAAGATAATTCATTCTTCCTGTAGGACAAAAATAAGTTTACATTATTATCTTTTCCGATTGAGTCAATTTTGCTTGTAGTAGTAAAAAAAATCTGCTTGAGAAACCATGGATTCATGTTCAAAACTGGATTATCTTTTGAATGGGAAATAAGTCAGTTGCACTTCCTTCAGAGCAGCCTGTATGTTGCTGTGTTTTGGGTTGCTGGCTAAACCAGTGTGGATAACACACCAGTGTTTTGGATATTGTTAAACATTGCTTACCACAGGATCAAGGCTTTACAATCTACTCTTTTTTTCCCCCTATCTTTTTTTTTCCCCCAGTTTGACCTGCTCCTGAACAAGTAGGCTGGAGGTAGGCAAGAAATTAGGAGGAAACACAGCTGGGAGCGATGACCTGAAATTGGCCAAATGGATATTCCATACTGCATAATATAATGCTCAGCAACAAAAGCTGTTGGTAGAGTAAAAAGTGGTAGTATTGTCCTCCAAGGTGGTCCTTGTTGGAGACTGGCTGGGCATCAATCTCCTTCTGAGAGGTGGTGAATTATTGCCTTTGCATCACCTGTTTTTTTCTCTGTTTTCTTCACATATTAAACTGCCTTTATGTTGACCAATGAGTTTTGAACTTTTGCTCTTCTCTCTCCCATCTTGTTTGGGAGGACGAGAGTGAGAGCCACTCTGTGTGTGCTTAGATGCTAGATGGGGTCAACCCATCACATCACTCTACAAAAATGTCAAAATCATTCTTAACTAAAAAAAAAAAAACACCAAAAAACCAACCAACCAACCAACCAAACAAACAAAAAAACCCAAACACATTTGAAATCTTTTTGTTGTTGTTGCAGATTTAGCTACTGAAATATGTAACTGATTGGAAATTTCTATTTAGTATCCATCTTCCTATGTTATATTATCTGAAATTTCTAGTGAAAGATTTTTTAAAACACAAAGATCATTAGTGCCTTGACTGTAATAGAAGTAAAAAAAAAATATTTTTCAGAGAATTCCTTAAGTAGGAAAGGCACTGGAGATAGGACTTGCTTGACCATATTTTTATCCATTAGGTACTGTCTACACCCTATATAATTAAAAAGGAAAAATAGGCAACAAAAAAAATGGTTTATCTCATGCTTAGTTAGACATCTAAAATAAGTCCTGATGGTTTACCTTGTTTTCATATGTCTAAGTATCTTTCACAGAGACATTTTGAAAAAAAAATAAGCCTCAATATTTAGGAAATTAAAGTTTTGTTCTTTTTTTCCAATGCTTTGATCAAAGGAACAGTTCTGGGACAAGAGCATTGGACAGTTTGTGTTGCCTCATGTCTATGCTGGATACTATAGCTGTTGATATATAATTTGTGGGATGTCACATCTTGATAAAAGGCTATGTGTGGATGGAGTTTGTTTATTTTGCCTTTAGGGTTGTATCAGCTGAAACCATTAGAAAGATCTATAGATTGCTCCTTCCTCACAAGCAACTGCATATGCTCATTTACAGGAATATGTGCGATGTAATGTGGGACAGGCAAAGAGGAAATTAGGTAGAAGGAAGGGAGGCCTCTGCACACGTCAGAAGTCATTAAGATGAACAAGGTCAGATGACAAAGATGGCAAAGTAAAAATCTTTCCCTAAGGAACCAGTAAAAGGCGCTAAATGGTATTAAATTTAGGATTGAAATACGTACCCTAAAGGACTGTCAGGGACACAGCGAGCAGAAAAAGAGATTAGTTTCAAATCTCTCCATTTTAGTGTTTTATACAACACACCTGAATTTTCTGTATTTTAAAGATTTTCTCTCTTTCATTTTAATTCTGATGAAATCTAGCTGTAAATGTTGAAAATCCCTAGGTGCTTTCCTTTTCTTTTCTTTTTGAGAAATGTATCCATTTCATGCTGGCCAAAGTTCTGGTGCCATCCATTAAGAGTTTAACCTCACAAAGTTTTCTGGCTACTGTGATGATAAGATTATTCAAGTCATGAAGGAGCTACCCTCCTGGCAGACAAGCTGTGTGTAGGGAATCCTAAAGTAAACTTATCATAAATTAATCTCAGAACAGTGTGCATTTGGAAGACTGGGGAGAAGTTAAGGTATGGTGTTCAAAGCAAAAAATACCCTACATCAGGCCAGCAGACCAAATAAGAGTGAGGCTGACTCCCCAGAGCTGTAGGCAGAGTATTTAGTTTGGAGAAGTCAGAGCTACAGTTCGTCTGAGCTAACTGTTCATTTTCCATTAGACAGTAATGCACGTATAATTCCGTGGGCAGTTTCTAGCACTCATGAATGTAAATTTCCCTCATACAGCCAGGCACCATCATTGATTTTTGGATATGGCTTAACTTTCGAACTCTGTTTTGCTGTAAAAATGTCCTTTGTTATTGGGAATGTTATTGATTTGCACGCTGTTAGAGGCTGACCTGACTTTTTGTTTAAGAAGTTGAGAGTTGTAAGTCATGGGCCTGTTTCTTCCACCCAGTTTGCACATCATTTTTTTTTTTTACTGTGAAATGTAGCAAATTTTGTTGAGCAATTGAATAACAAAATATGAGGAATCAGCTCTCATAAGAATATTGAAGATGATGGGAAAAGCAATGTCAAGGTTTGGGAAAACTGAAAACTTAAGTATTGTGCTGTCAGCATTAACAAACTGGCTGGTAGTTTTTTTTGTTATTGGGCATATCTGCATATCATAATTTGTTTTCTTTAGGATCTCTTATATGAACTGTAATATTTTTTATAAAATATATTTCTGTGAAAACACTGCATTTCTTCAATAATTAGGTGTGTCAAGTAAAAACACAGAACTGGGGGGGGGGGGGGGGGGGGGGAAGAGAAGAAACCCAGAGAATGCGTCTGTTCTGTGTTAGAAACAAGACTTGGCAGGGTAAAACCTAAACTAAGAAGAGCAGAGAATATAGATACATTGGCTCTTGTGCATAGTCTGACTTCATGTATTCAACCCATGCATAGAAATGAAGCAACACAGCTGGGAGCCACTGCCTGGAAATAGCCTGTTATCAGAAACCTGGCATAAGTGATGGAATGTCACAAGCAAGGAATTTGTGCTGTTCATTTTAATGACAACGACTTGTGTAGTAGTAAGAGCATCTGGTGCCTGAGAATATGGCTTTGCTTATGCCTCAGTATGTGTGCTTTGTCTTGTTGCTTACTCAAGTGATTTAGTACAACATTAATGTGGGTTAAATTTCATTGGACTGGAAAAGAATCATTACAGTATTTCAGAAGTAAAAAAAGGATCTCTTACAGATTTCATTCTCAGTGCTGAAAACACTGTTATGCTACACTGTATTTCAGACACTTGCAGTTGGTCCTCTGTTGCAGTTAAAATTAGGTAAGCCGACAACACCCTTTCACATTTTAAAGAGATACATATTTTTGTCTGTTGAAATTATATTTCTAAAAGCTATAGTATACTAGTTTATCACACAATGTTATACTCAGCTCCTTTACCTCATAAGCAAGCACAGACCTTCTATTGTTCAGTGTGATTCTCATCAGAGATTATTGTCTGCTTGGCAAGGAAAGAACTGAAGGAGACATGTAAAGAAGGTAAGTTATAGTTTAAATAGGAAATCCTCATAGTAATTATTTGACTAATGAGCACCGAGTAATACTGATGCTTCTGACAGCTTTTAATCAGTCCTAGTTAAAGAAATGAAACTGTTTATATATGTTGGTGACTACTAGGTTACATGAGTAAAGGTTTATTTCTACCAATATAAAGGAGCACAGAGGAGCAATGGCAGGTGGGAGAACCCCAATAACTCAGTCAGAGCTACAAACCCCTGCCCCAGCCCTGCCAGGAATGTCCCTGGAGAACCTTACCCATGGCCCAGGGGGAAAACCCATCATCTTCAGTCAGCAGGAGAGTGTCTCCAGATCAGCTTCGAGACTAAGGGGGGGCTTACTTATTTGCAATGTGTAGGTAAGGAATGAGAGGCAGGGAAAGTGTGGGAAAGTAGAGGGATAAGAAGCAAAAAAAAGACCAGTCTATTAGAAGCCCTCAAATATTTATTCTTAACATTATTTGCATATCTCCACAATTCTCATTTTTTTTGAAGATTTCTGGGGCCTTTGATATATCCACAAACCATATCATCTGAAGACTGACACTCCTTATATTCCATCTTGCATCCAACTTGAACAAAATAACCTAAAAAAAAAAGAATACTGTAATTCATGGGAAAAACGTACCATTCTCTTCTAGTGTTTTGAGAAGGAAGAATTACCTCAAAGTATTACTGATACAGGAACATGTTATTAAACTGAACAGAATTTTCCTGACCAAAGCAGGAATACAAAGCAGAATGGCAGTACTTGGTAATGCAAGAACCTATTGAGTGGGTGATGAAACTTGAGAGAGATGGGAAAAGATGAATGACACTTGGAAATACTGAAATGACACTGAGATATCAACTATCGGTTCAGTAGTGTGCTGCTCTCTGCCACACAAGTAAAAGATTACAATGGAAAAAGTTTTTAACTGTTTCAGTTGTTTCCTGCTTTTTGTTCTTCTTTTAAGATCTTGAGACAAACTGACATTATCTACAGTTTCAGCATGGTCAATGATTTCAAAACTGAAGCTAGCATAGTAAATTTTAGTTAAATCAACTATTTGTAAATAAAGGTGTCAGGGGATATCCTGTATCTCTGCTTGTGTATAACAGAGATCTACAGGATAAAATATTTTATAATATTAAGAAGCAGGTTGAATTGAAATCAAACAGGTACTTGTTAACGTTTCCTTGTTCTTCAAAAAAGAAAAAAAAAAAAAATCCAACAAAATCTAATGTGATACAGCTGAAAATTCCTGTGCTGAATTAGCCCTTTCTGCTATGCTGTTTCAAAATTTTGCAGAAGAATTTGTTTACAGACCTCTTCAGAAGTACTATATTATCTTTACCATTCTAGCCAGAAACGCTTGGTCATTTACTCAAATGAGTTAATTGTCTATCATAAAAAAATAAATTCAGTTTACAGAGCCTCCTTAGTTTTTTTTTTTTTTTTTTAATTTCTTCTCTTTAGTCATTTGTGAATCTTTATATGTGTTACAGAGTTACAGGACTAACACAACAATAACATATTCTTAGCCTTCATGTGACAACCGTGGCTAAGATAATGTAACCTGTCATGTATCTTTTAACACCAAAATCTTATGGTACCCCTCAGAAAAAGAGAAAAGTAAAATTTCTGAAAGCATATAGTCAGCTGTGCTTAGAAAGGCCATCCCTTTCTTTGTTTTTATCACTTACTGCATGAAGGATCTGATATAAAAATCAATCTTTATAAAATTGTTACTGGTACGTGGAGAAGAGACCCTACATATACCAAATTTGCAGTTAAAAAACTTAATCCTTATGGAAAAATGCAGTACATTTCCTTCCCTCCCACCCCCACCCTCGCCCTTCCCCCCATCCCCTCCGCCCCATGGTCTATAAATGTAAAATTTATTTACAGGAAAATACTAGCAAACTGTCCAAATAATTCATGCTTTGAATTGCATAACAGCATCTTCTGTTTCTGATGAGATGCCAGGGTAATGGCTAGATGCTAACTTCTTGATGAAAGAGATGGATGTGGCTAAATATATTTCATGTTACACATTGAATAATTTAGTTTAACAATTACTTTTATTTATGTGACTAACCTCATAACTGATTGATTACATTCTTTGTTAAGTGGTGGACTAATTAATTTTCTACATCAAATAAGTGGTTTTTTTTTCAGGTACTACAATGGCTTAAGCCATTCTCCATGCAGACAAAATAAAAGACCCAGTATAAATGCGTATTTATATTTTATACACCGAGAAAGAGATCCAGAATCAAGCTAGAAAACAATACTTGAAAAACAAAGCAAGCAAACAAACAAACAAAAAACACAACACCCATTGGGGGAGAGCATCTGTCGTTCGTTTCAGTGGTCAGTCCAGTCCAAAACACGACAAGAGTTCATGTATATATTTTTCACATGTTCCCTTTTTTTCTGGGGAAGCTCCTAGAAGACAGGATAAAAGGCAGCACAGAAACAGATGAGATAAGACTGAAGAACTGGTCCTGTGAATCTCTGCTGTTTAGTCATTCCTACATTTTGCCTAAATCTGTTTGACAGTTCTATAAATGTCATCAAAATCTGATAATCATTAATCCCTTCACTCTAAATATAAGGAATTAGCCCCTGTTAAGTTTTATATAGATTTGTCTTGTACATCCAAAATTCCTTGTCTCCTCTTTAGTGCTGTTTTTTTAAAGTATTTCAGTGATAGGAATTCATTCCCGAGATTCCTTAGGAAGCACGTGGCTTCAAAAGAGAAAACCTTTTCAACAAGGACTTGGAGTTCACTGAGCTGATACAAAAGAAGAGTATAAGGATTTTCTCTCTTCAGCTTCAGCTTGACAAGGGAAAGAAATAAATGAAGAGAATGGAAAGAAACTCTTAAAGACTTAAGAAGAGTCTGTAAGAACATAATTTAATTGCCCTTTCCTCATCTTTTAATGGAAGATGACATTATCCTACAATAAAAGAAATGGGAGTGGCAGAAGGAGGAATCTATTGAGTATGTACAGTGAGCAGAACCTTTCTAATGTCACCTGCCTCTCCTATATCTTGTGAGGACAGTTTCAGCTGCCTCAGGCAATCAAAGACTTTACCTGTCTCTGCTCTGCTCTTAGAGAAGTATTTTAGGCAAGTTCACAGTAAGGTAGTAGCATGTCTTCCTGCTCTTCTTAAATGTATTACATTGCTACGTCTGTCAGCAAATTCACTTTTGCTTTAGACATACAATAAGGATTTTACATATGAATTTTTACAAATTCAACTTTTTTAGTGACTGACAGTAAAAAATGAATTAATCTAGATGTTAGATTAATGGAGGAAAGTTCACACTAACTTATGTCAATTCAAACTTGTTAACAACTATTGTTGTGACTAGGGTTGCTGATAACTTATGACATGCTTTATCCTTGGATTTATCTCATTTTTATTTAATTGCTTGTTTGTTTTGGAGACACTAAGTGTGTTGTGATAAACTGCTTCCTAGTCTTATTCTGTATGACCAGGTAAGCTATGTATCAGAGTGGTAATGGAGAAAATTCTACTGTATATACATAGATATAAGTAGGAAATTATTTGATTTGTGTTGGTAATGACAAAGTCTGGATACTCATAACAAGAAAGTGGAATCTGTGTGCTTAAAACTGAAGGAGGGGGAATAAACCATCATTTCCTACAGCAAACTCTATTATTAAAGGACAGAAAACAAATATATCTTGCAAACCTCTTCAGAAGCAAGCCAGTTTAAGGGATTCAAAGATTAAAAACTAAAATAGTAAGTGCCTGAAGTTTTTTACTTCCCAGATTATCACTTGCGAAATGCAAGATGATTCAGAGAATGACATTTGTAAAATTGTAAAAGTCAAAACATCTTATGAAAGACATTATTTTGCAGATCACTACCCAACATATAAATTTCTGACTGCAGGCCCTGTTCAGATGAAAGTTCCATAAGTTGAAAGGAAAGTGGAGCTGTACATAACACTAAGTAACATCACAAAGCCTAGGAATAACACATAGCATTTCCTGTTCAGTTTTAGAAGGACGAAAAAATGAATGATTAGAATTTTAGGAACAAAAGAGTGTAGAAACTACATTTCCAGAAAAGAAAAGAGGTCACAAAAAAACTACAGTCTAGTAAATAGATGCAAATATACACTAATATGAAAGTTATCATACACTCTCAGAAACTGATATGGTGATGTTTTAAAACTAGAGAAAACAAGTTGTGGACAGGAGATAACAACAAGGTCAAAAGCTTTTTCAGAAAAAAAAAACAAAAACCCACAACATTTTCTTTTCTTTCTGCATATGGTTAATGAGTAAGAGAGTATTTGAATCCTGAATGTATCTTAAGTGTTAACTGAAAAACAAATAGTAAATTATTAAAAAACAGCAACTGAACATCCAATTACTGCTTCAGGAATGTGACAAATGTTCCAGTAAGCAATATATTCTAGTGCAGAAAAAAGATTCAGCATTTTGGTGATGCCTTATTTTTTTTCTAAGAGAATAAGTAATCCAAATGGAATGAATTTTTCTTGACTAGAACTGCCTTTTCAATGTGTTCAAACAAATTTTCACACTCAAAAAATAAAAACCTTTTGTTGTTAATGCTTTTTTCCTGCTATTGTAAACAATTTTAGTTATTTAATAATAACAACAATTAAAAAAGTTTTACATTAACATCATTGCATCAAGAGCATAGTATTCATTTTCTTTGTTTGATTGATATTTGGTATAATCACTACATTCATTCTTCATGACTCCCATCTGTCATTTGTAATATTTACTGATTTTGTTGGAGGTCTTACTATCCCACAGTAGATGGAAAGAGCTGAGTATGACAACTGGAATTGTCATACTCATTGGAATTCCAATCACTGGAATTCCAATCACTGGAAATTCCTATCTGGAAGTTTCCTAGTCCATTAGAATAAGAAATACTGTAGGAAAAGAGAAATTAACTTGCCAATGCTCTACTTTTTCTGCTTTTTACTTTTTCTACTTTTTACCTCCTCCAGGTAATTTGTTCTGTTTCTACTTCTGTTCCTAGGAAGATAGTGCCAGTAAGCTGCCCATCATAGGTCTCTAAATGTCATTCTGTAGAATGATTTAATAATATTCACTTAAATGTCTGCTTTTATACTTGATCTTCTGCCCTCTCAATATAGGTCAAGTGCAGTTCTTTTTCCAAATTTTTATTGATGATAGTGGAATTGAACCAGACTCTAGTAGCCTGAATCCCAATTACAGTGAAGGAAGACTTAAATTTCAGTTACTACAGATTCTCATACTCTTGCAAATTTAACTGTTTCATCTATGATTAATCATATATTTCCCTTTGTAATTTGTCATACTCAGCTCTTTCCATCTACTGTGGGATAGTAAGACCTCCAACAAAATCAGTAAGTATTACAAATGACAGATTAAATTTTCTCTTAAAGCCATGACTCTATATGTTAAAACTCAAAAAGTTTCCAAGAAGTTTGATATATACATATGACACACTGGCAAGGCTCTCTGTTGGATTTGAAACACTGACATCATATGAGTTATCACTTGTACTTGATAGTTTATCATCTGCACTCAGTAGTCAGATTTATAGTATGCATTGTTGGAAAATCTAACTGAAGATTTGGTAATAAAGTTCTATCTGTAGAACTGGTGGCATTTCCCATCTCCATTCGTTGGGGAATGTAATAAAACAATTTGCATGTTATTTTAAATGAATTGTTAAATTATTTGTAAAGTAACATCCCTCTTCTATTTACCGAAGAGTTACTCTAAATTTCACCTTATCTATGAGAATCAATCCATTTTGACAGCTCAAAATGTTAAAAAATAACCTCCCAGGCGTACTAGTAGGTTCAATTTGGAAAGTAATGTAAGAACACTGAAGAAATTTGAGCTAAATCTCTGCTACTAACCCAAAGATTTGTGTGTTCTTATAAAGTTTTCTCCCTCAAAATTACTAGCTCAACTTATATTTCACAATAAAATAAAAGTGGAGACAGTAGCAAGTCATGATTTTCACTAGCTGAGTGTCAGGGTATGTGGAAGAAGAGTGTCTGTTCCTTTAAGGTTATCTGGCCAAAAGAGAGACAAGCTAGAACACACAAATGTGACCAACACATAAGGGACATAGTGATAAGAATAAACTGGTCAGCGGCATGAATTTGTATGGATATATGGTGTATGGATATATGGTGTATGGATATGTGGTGTGTGAGAATGTTTCCTCCAGTGATAATATTATGCGAAACATTAAAATAATTAAGGATTCAAAACCATGAAAATAAATAATCAAACAAACAAACAAAACCCCAGCAAATCAAAACAAACTTAAAAAAAAAACCAAAAACAAAAACAAAAACATAAAAACCAACAACCCAACAATCAAAGATAAAAGAAGAGCAGAATTCCTGGTATCTCATTCCTCACTTCTGTACCCAGCAATGACGACCTAATCTTCCCTTTTTTATGGCTTCAGAATATTGTTATTTCTGGTTACCCAGTACCTTTAACAAGTGCATTAAAAGTACTTTTCCACTTACCAGGATTTTTGTCATTCAATAAGGAACTTTTATAGTGTGGGAAAGCTATGGATTGCAAATAAGAGAACTCAGTTCTCCTACTTAATGAGTGATCGGTCTTATCATTAAGCTGTGTTGCAAAGAGCATGCACAGCTCTCGTTGTTGCAGTCTGAACATTTATATTTGAGTTCCTCTTGGACCTAGCAGCTACAAGCGCTCAATGTCAAATGATGTTAGGCAGAAGATGAGTGCCTAGGGAATAAGATTAGGAGAGACAGGAGTATAGTTGCCAACTGAACATTCCCAATAGCATAGCTGTTAGGCCCCCAAAAAGGTAGGGAGTTTATTTGTTTTGTTTTGTTTGTTTGATTGATTGCTTTTTCCCCCTTGGGATAATGTTTATTTCCTATACAAGCTAGATTGGGCTTTTCTAAATTACTTCCTTGAGTTAGGCTTCTACATGTAGAAGTGCTTGTGCCTTTGTTAAATACTTACTTGCTTGTTCATGAGATAAGAAATATTACAGAATAATCAACCCTTTCTATATTTTTCTCACAACAGCGTGAATTCTATCTTAGTTTTTGGATGCTTAAAATCAGGTATGAACACCACTGAAATCTCATTCAGCAGCAACGTATCTCATGGAAAGTACACAGATTTGCATCAGTTATTTTCCAGCAATATATAAAAAACTTTTCATGATGGACCATTACATGTTGGGTGCTGACTGACTGGAAAACAGCTTTGCATAAAAGGACCTGGAGGTCCTGGTAGACACGCAGTTGAACATAAGTTAGCAATGTGCCCTTGTTGCAACAAAAGGTGAATGGTGTCCTGGGTTGTGTTAGGCAAAATATTTCCAAGAGGTCAAGAGAGGTGATTATTCTCTTTTTTTCATCGCTGCTGGGGCCATACCTGGAGTGCTGTGACCAGTTCTGGGCTCCCCACTACAAGAGAGACATGGACATACTGGAGAGAGTCCAGCAAAGGACTGCTGAGGTGAGGAATGGACTGGAGCATCTCTCATATGAGGAAAAGTAGATGGCACTGTTCAGCCTGAAGAAGAGAAGACTCAGAAGGGATCTCATATGTATATTTGCCATGGTTTAACCCTATTCTCTTTAACCCTATTTAATTCTGTGTACCACACAGATGCTTGCTTACTTCTGCCCCACCCCCTCACCCCCCCCACCCCCCCGGCCCCGGTGGGATGGGGGAGCAAATTGGAAGAGTAAAGGTGAGAAAACCCATGGGTTGAGATAAAGACAGTATAATAGGTAAAGCAAAAGATGTGCAGACAAGCAAAGCAAAACAAGGAATTAATTCACTATTTCCCATCGTCAGGCAGGTTTTCAGCCATCCCCAGGAAAGCAGGGCTCCATCATGCGTAAACAGTTACTTGTGAAGAAAAACACCATCAGTCCAAATGTCCTTCCTTCGTCCTCCTTCCCCCAGTTTTTAATTGCTGAGCATGACGTCATAAGGTATGGGATATCCCTTTGATCAGTTGGGGTTGGCTGTCCCAGCTGTGTCCCCTCCCAGCTTCTCACGCATTCCCAGCCTACTCACTGTCAGGACAGTGTGAGAAGCAGAAAAGGCCTTGACTCTGTGTAAGCACTGCTCAGCAATACCAAAAACATCTCTGTGTTATCATCACAAATCCAAAGTATAGCCCCATACTAGCTACTATGAAGAAAATTATCTCTATCCCAGCCAAAACCAACACAATATTAATACCTGAAGGGAGGGCGCAAAGAAAACAGAAACAAGCTCTTTTCAGTGGTGCCCAGTGACAAGACAAGAGGCAATGGGCACAAACCGAAACACAGGAGGTTCCATCAGGAAACACATTTTTATTGTGAGGGTGACTGAACACTGGCACAGGCTGTCCAGAAAGTTTGTGGAGTCTCCACCTCTGGAGATACTCAAAAAACATCTGAACATGGTGCTGGACATCATATTATAAGTGGCCCTCCCTGAGAAGAGGTGGTGGCCAAGTTGACCTCCAGAGGTCCCTTCCAACCTCAGTCATTCTATTCTTTGATTTTGTGACCAGCAGCTTATCAGCCTAAACTATGTTTAGAACCATACTTGTGTCAAGTAGTCTCATAGTGTAATACAAAATAGAACCATAGGTGTTTTTAGAAAAGGGAGATGGACTGTGTCTGCCTCTGTTTGGTGCAATGGAGAGTCTAGTCAAGGTTACACATCTGAAAAAGGCAGGCAAGACCTCTGAGGAACCAATCAGGCTGTGATGATTTCCTTGGTAGCCTGTATCTAGGTGGGCTGGACACCTAAGAAAGATACTTTTTCTAATAAAAATGTGCCTGATATTAAGGAAGAGACAAGGTCATAAATCAGAAATTGTCAATAATTAGATTTCTTTTAAGAGCATCTATAACCTTTAAAGTCCCAGCTCTTTTTCATTTTTTTTTTTTTTTTTTTTTTTTTTTGAGATGATGGAAGAAGCTTAATGGTGCAGAAATGTAAGATCAGGTACTTTTATGTATTGCTCTTGAGGATGCAGTAGGTGTCACCATTATTGAACTCTCTTAAGGTATTAAATTTGTGCTTTTAGTGGTACTGAATATACTTACTTACTCTGGAGCCCCCCTGATTAATTCTGCAGGAGTCACTCTACGACCCTATCTAATTCATTCTTGATGGATAGCTCAGAATTATTTCCATAAACAATCTCTTATTTGAGATATATGCTAAACTACTAATGGTAAACGAATTCACTAGTGCCAGTGTTTCAGAAATGTGAATACTTTGGAAAATTATTATAAATGGTAATTTGCAGTCCTGAATTGTGAATAGTTTGTAAGAGAGCTGGGAACAAATCCTGGGTTGAAAGCAACCTGATACATTACTTCCTGCAAGCTTGATGGTAGAAATTGTGAATATTACATTATCATGATCAGTCTTTGGGATAGAAATTTGCAGAGAGACTCAGAAGACCTTTTTGCTCTTGTTCATCCCTTTGTAAGTCATTTATAGAGAATAAGTGCAACATCCATGCTGCTTAAGGACAATACAAGCCCCCTTTGTGAGCGTATACTCTGTATAGCAGAAAAGGAAGCTAAATACAGACACAGTGAGCATGAATTCAAATTACAGATACTGATTTTTGCAATGAAAATTTTAGTATACAAGACTGACGGTTATCTATTTTTCATCCATTTAAGAAGTGTTTTGAGGTCATACAAGCTTTATTATCCTGTTCCACTAATTGCTATGTTTAGTGGGATACTAAGCCCAAAACTAATAAACTCACCCAGAGCTTAAAAGTGGAACTGTGTCAATTAAAAGGTGTAACAATATTCTGACCCTTCTTCCCTTAGCTTTTCATTAAAGCAATTACAGAATCCTTGAAAGAATCAAGTTATGATCTGCTCTTTGCTTTCTTCAGTCATGGCTTCTCACATCTTAAGGGACTTTGAAGTTTCCTCTGATTCTGAATAGGCTCATTTTCTGAAAAATATTTATATAGTTATTGAGATAACAAAAAGGAATGTAAGAATAACTATTCAGCCTATGACTGAAGTAGCACTTACCTTGCAGTAAGGCAGCTTTTTTCAAAGCCTTGTTCTACTCTTTTTCTAAAACTGTCAAAGTTAAGCAATATTAACAAAAGAGAATGAATTTCATGCTGCCATGCCCTCCTCCCCTTCCACTTGTCCTGATGCCTTATAATTTAGTTTTAAGAAACTTCTCTGGGATGATATCTATGGCTTAAATCCCTTCAGAAAGAGAGGAGAACTAAACCAGAAAATGAGGTTCCTTGATTGGCCTGGGGCAGTCTTACCTCTCTTCTTCTTTTTCTTTTCCCTTTTTTTTTTTTTTTCCTAAATCAATATTAATGCAGCCACAACATCAGAGAGTCATCCTTGCTTATCTTTCCTGACAGATAAATCTTTATAATTGGAAAAGTTGTAGCTACTTATATAGTTCATCTTCCAGTGGAAGTGGTCATGCAACATTCAACTCAACCAGGGAAGAGTTGTAATACCTCTATAAACCAGAACTATTTTTCTAGATTCCAAAAGTAAAGAAAGTAAAAAGTAAAGTAAAGTTAGCAATATTGGCTATTGTTTCTCTTTCTGCGAGCAGGAATTTATGCATATTACATGTTACATAACAATTCTGCCAGGATTTGACTGGCAGAAGGAAGGGTTAGGCTCAAAGTTAAAGCAACTATCACCAAAAAATACAGGAAAATTGAATTAAGCTTCCTGATACTCAGTGAGCTGATTTTCACTACTTACAAGTATGAATTGTTTTGATTCACAGAATGTGTTTTTATTAAAGGAAAAAAAAAAATACAAATAAGGTAGAGAAATATGGTAACATACCATATCCAATTTCTGAATAAAATGCAGTGAGTATAAGCAGTTTACATCCTTTTCTTCCAGTGAAATAAATGTTTAGACAAGGTAGTTTCCTTGCCTTTCCTTGAAGTACACTCATCTCACAGCTTCAGATTAGGTACTTCTGGAGACTAAAACTCAGTTTAAGCAGATGTTGAAAGTTTGGCGTGACTGGCTTCCTTCGGCCTCTCACACTGTGCATTCCTCACTGAACTACATGTTCCTTGTCTCTCTGGCCATGTTCTGCTGTTGTTCTGTTTCCTGATCTGCTGCTCTGCATTAGTTTTCTCCCACTTTGCTAGCTCCTCCCTCTAGCTACTCCTTGTTGTTCCTCCCACTTGGTTGCCTGATGCTTGCTTTTCCTTGGAAGTATAGCTAGACTCACTGGGTTTGCTAAGAGTTTTTGTTAGTTCAGCTCTTAGCAAGACCATAGGTATATATAGTACATAATTAAAAACTTGCTCAGTTTTTCAGAACACAAGAAAAAACTCTGAAATGTCTTACATATTTTCTCAACTGATACTAAATTCTTGACACAGAAGATTCTCGAATATGGTTTCCTCTTCTTAGTAGTCATAAATGTCACTACCTGGGAAACAATTGTCATCATGTGAGGCAACACTGTAATTAAAAATGATCTTGATAAATTGAAGAAATAGTCCAAATCACTAAGTGGACATTCTGTAAAGTGCAAAGAAATATATTTAGGAATGAGGGGAAAAAAGGAAAAATATAAAATTCTCCATTACCAGCTAGGAAACACTATTTCAGGAAAGGGTTTGATGTTACAAATCACAAATGAGGCAATAAAGTGAAATAAATTGACAAATTTAACACTGAGGAAGGCATCAAGGATGATAACAACCTGTAAGACAGAGCTGAAAGAACTGAGTTTGTTTAATCTAGAAAAGAAATGATTGAGAGAAAACAACAGTGTTCAAACAAATGAAACTGTAAAAAGGAGACAGTGATGGATTGCTTTCTATATCATCTGAGGGCAGAACAAGAAATATTCAATATAATATGCAGTAAGGAAGGTTCATATTTGATACTAGAAAGCATAATTGTAAAAATATTTAGCACTGAACTTGTAAAGGAACGTAGTGGACTTTCTTTGGAAATCTTAAAGACATCTTGGCCGGTATACTTTGTCTTGCTTAACTGCAACAGCTTGTGTTCATTCGGAGTTGTTCTTTTATTCCTAAAACATGTGCATCTTAGAAATAATTCTGTCTCTCAGTCTAGAGCTCTGTTAAATGTGAACATGACTGTTGAAGGAAATGAATCAATAAAAACTTTTATTAAAAAAAAATCATCCTAGAATCTAACAACATCCCAGGATCAGCCCAAGACCTGTCAAGTCATCCCAGTACCATACTATTGACATCTGAAGTCCTTGTGACAGCCCCTCTTTTGTGGTTCTCAGTCATATAAATATTTTGATAGATGGTCTTTTCAGCTTATTTTTAGGATTTTTCATTGATTTAAGATTAATTATGTTACAAATCAGTAAGGTAGTGAAATGGAGTGATGAAATAAGACTACCGAGCATGAATTTTTTTTTTTTTAATTTTTTTATTCTTTTTTAATTCAATTACTGACTAAACATCGCCTCCAGGCTACATTTTGAATGTAGCATCCCTCCACCCTCCCCCATACCCCCAAAACAGATGTTTGTCCAGGTTTGTAAGGCTCTTGCATTTAACTAGATTCTAGTTCTTCATCTGAGTGTGATATTAGAGCTGTTGAATGCACCTAAAAACCTCCAGAATTTTGAAGAACTTTAAAGCATCATTAGTCAGACATATAATTATCTGGGTGAAAAAAAAAATGAATATGGAAATTACAGGAGCAACAGGTATGTCAGTCACTTCTGAATGTGTCTGACAAACTACTCTGGGGCATTATCTAACTCTGTAAGTATATCAAGTACTGGCTGGCTAGTTCAGTTTATGAAGCTGTGCTTTGAGATCAGAAGAGGAGCAGGTGAGAAAGACGTTAGGGACAGTCCTCAAGCTCAGTTTCCAACTAGGACTGGAGATCAGATATAAAACCATAAAAGGTCATCAATACCATCAATACAACTCGATATCATTCTTTCTGTTTTGTTTTTGTTTTACTTCTGTATGTACATAGTTTAGATTATTTTTTTTTAATTGCTTTCTCTTTTTCGCCAGAGTTCAGTTACATTCCAACTGGAACCAGAAAATAAGCACCATCCAGCGTAGCATCTTACTCAAGTTATAACTGCATATTGAAATCTAGAGATCTTAATCCAGAGTTATAAATATCAAACATAAAATTTGAATATATTTGGATCAACTCTCTTGTTGTGATTTTCAAAGGTTACTGATCAAAAATTACTCTGCTGGTTTACCATATATTTAGGAAGAGAAGTTTCTTTTTGTCAACAAAGCTGAACTTTCTGTGTTATTCTGGTCTGCATAATATGATGGAGTGTTGCCCTATAGCTGAATAGAAACAGATGTATATGGAGAAAATAACAAAAACAGACACAGATGGTGTATCACATGTATAACTTCTTAATTTATCCCTCTTTGTGTGATACAATTATCCCGGCAAGTAGGCTGTATTCATTCCCTTTTCACAGATTCTGCCAGTTCCTGCAGGGATACTTTTTTTGCATCGTGCAGTAAACTGCCAGGGCAGCACATAAGGATTCCTCACTCTCTGATTGCACCCTCTCCAGGTCATTTCCCTGTCCATTTTGCCTTTTGTTTGTTTATTTGTTTCTTTTTGAGTAACTGTGATTACAATGAAAGTAGGATTGTTTCAGTTAATTGTTTCATCAGAATATTGATGTGTTTTTTCCGTTTTGGGCAATAAACCAAACAACTCATTCCATTTTCTGTATGTTTTTCACAGGAGAATGTCTTACTTTAACTTTATATCCAACTTCATATTTACTTCGTGAAATTTGTATAAACAACCTAATCTCAATAATGTTTGGCTTACTCTGAACTTTGCATAATGAATTTTAAATTTGGGACTTTGGTTTGAATAACAAGCTGCTCGGTGTTTCCCCATCAATTTATAATGGTGATTTCCTATTGTAGCCTTAAAGATGTCTTTAAGCTTTTAGAAATTGTGAGTATAGAAATAATTATTCACGTAAACAATGAAATAAAAGGTCTTCATGAACGTATTAATTCAACTCAATCATGGCACGTGACTATAATAAAGCAATGATGTGTTACCAAATAGGTACTGGAGAGGAGGATACATTGTGAAACAAGGCACATTGGTTATTTCTTCTGATTTTTTTTTTTGTTTGTTTATTTTTTTAATTATTTCTTTCTTGTAACAAGGATCAAAAAGGTTTAATCCATTGGCATATACTTAACAGTTGCCCAGTTCTATTAACAGTACACAGCTATGCACTTTACTGCATTACGTTGGGTCAGATTTGCATAAATCCATGGCTTTATGTCACTTTCTGGCCAGGAAAGAACTCACACACAGATCAGGCAGAAAACATTGAATTAAAATTCATTTCAGGGAAGAAGACAAGCAACAATACTGGAACAGGTTGTCCAAGGACATGGTAGATGCCCCATCCCTGGAAACATTCAAGGTCAGGTTGGACGGGGCCCTGAGCAACCTCATGCAGTTGAATATTTCCCTGCTTATTGCAGGGGGGTTGGACTAGATGACCTTTAAAGGTCCCTTCCAACCCAAACTATTCTGTGATTCTACGACTTTAACAAATGTGTAAATATGCTGTTCATATTTAGTATTTTTAACAGAGAAAATAATCTGTTTCTATTTAACCATTTTCTTAAATTTTGTGGATATATATTCTTTAACAATGAACCGTATCACTATGCATGTTTTCAAACAGCAAAAAGACACGTTGAACAGGGATGAAGCTGAGATATGGCCCATATAGAAAAAAAAAAGCCCCTCTACACTGGGTAAAGTCTGATGAAGAAACCTTTGAAAATGTCTTATTGTCATAGATCAAATAAAGGAAAAAACACTAGTATAAAAATAATTATAAGAAAACAATTCAATCTACATTATCACTAACTGTGGCTTGTTCTTTTTTTTTTCTTTTTTTTTTTTTTTTTTTTTTTTTTTTTTTTTTTTTTTTTTTTGATTCTTTGTGGTCACGATGCTGTACATAGGCAGGAACACTCCCAAAACTTAAATGAAAGGAGAGCAGGAGAGCACCAAGCTATATACTTGTCTAGTTTTGAACTTGCTCTAGCTCAGTTATTCCACAAAGTTTGTTGTCTGCTGCTTCTGCTTCCCCAAAGCTCTACCACAACTGTATCTTTCTGGCCAGCTCTTTTTCCTCTGGCTCTGTTGAAGACAATGGTAAACTCCATAACAAATCCTTTGTGCTCTGTTTTCAAGCTTCATTTTCCAGTAACCCTCCTTTTCCTCTTTCTTGAGCTAAAATGGGCCACCAAGAACAGACACGTGAAGTAAGCATTCATATATTTGCTCACATGAGACTGGCATGCTTCACTGGCTTTACTACATGCAATTCTTTCTAAATTGCTTCTTTTATTAGGTGTTAACGCAGTTTTGGTATTTTTGAATTAAGGAGACAAGTTTCATATTTGTGCCTGGACTGCACTGATTAAATAATATAATTGACTGGATTTACTAGAAAACTACACATTTCTGAATCAAACTAAGATTTCTTCTGGGACTATTAAGACATCAAATAGCAGAAATATAATGATTTCTTCTTCTTCTTCTTCTTCTTCTTCTTCTTCTTCTTCTTCTTCTTCTTCTTCTTCTTCTTCTCCTCCTTCTTCTTCTTCTCCTCCTCCTTCTTCTTCTCCTTCTTCTTCTCTTTGTTTACTGAAAAACTCCAGGATTTTTTGTTATGAATTTGATAATTATTTGGATTGTTTTATTTTTATTCCCTTTTTCTGTTACAATTAAAAAAAAAAAAAGTTTATAATATGCCATTTGTCTTTTTCACTCCAAAAAAAGCACTGTAGAAAAAATACCAGGGTTTTGTCAGTATTGAGAAGCGTTCAGTAGAGTTGTTATGATTTCTGGTGGTGACAAAACCTAAGGCAGGTAGCTGTTAGCTCCTGATGACTTCTCACAAATCCTTTCAGCTAGTAATATTCATGTCCTGTACTTGTTAAATAATAAGTGAAAATACTCTGATATGAGAATCTATATTTAGCTGTTATTACTGTCAAGAAATGTTGGGAGCAAATTTGCTTAAGTATCCAACTTAAGCTGGTCAATTAAAATTCCACAGCTGAGTAAGTCAGCAGCCAGCGTCATTTTTTGATAGCAGTGTGTCCTACAGACTATTTCACAGCTGTAAAATCTGAGAGCTGGAAAAGAAAATGACTGGTTAGGTATTTGATCTCATGTCTGTTAGCAGAAGTTGTTTTGAATACTGAAGTCTAGATTCGTTTCCGAACTGCATTAATGTGTCTTGATGTGGATCTTAAGTTTATCTTAGCATCAGTGCAAAGAAAATACCATTGTACTCTAACGAATTTTTGTTCTGAGAAACTGGAGAACCAGAACTCAAGGCCTGGGCATACCACAGTCCTTCAAACCTTCTTCTGTGCAACTGTTTTCATTGAAACAGAGGAATTTCCTTTCCTACCACTAAACTAGATTATGTCTCAAGATCTCACTTTAAAACATTCACATCATAACCTATTTAATTTAGTCCCATCTTATGGAAGCAATAGAGTATTATTTACTTTATTTCTTTTAGAACATCATGTAATAATTGCGTGATGGATGCAACAAAAAATACATCATTAATTTCTTTGCTTCAGTGACATTTCTATATATTTTGAACTAGTTTATTTCAATCTAAGAGGACATCCAATCACACTTGTTCATACATAGAATTTTACTTACTAAGCAACAATTTTTTTTCTGCATAGTGACACACTTTATTCTCATAATGAAGAGAAAATGATAATTTTAGTTGCCTTTATAAGGATTTGAAACACAAAATTCTGCTGATACATATGTAAATTCAGACAATTATATTAAAAGCAATTGCTAATACAACAACTCCAAATGAAAAATATTATGTGTTGTTTCTTATCCTAAATAGAATCTGCAAATTTTAATGAAGGTCTCCTCAGTTTCACTTGTTATTTCTTTAATAAATTGAAAATACATGTGTCTACTTCTACTGCAAAGAATAATACTTAGAAATAATTAGCAACAGCAGCAATACTACTACTCCCACTGCTACTACTTCTCCTAGTAATATGCGAACGCCATAACAGATTATGTCTTTGTATTGAGGATTTCCAATTAAGACATGTTAGCAGTCCAGTCAGAAACATTCTGCTAAATTCAGTTTTGAGGTTTATTATATAGTTCTGTTATTGTGATGCTAATAATGTAAATAATATCATATTCAAGAATACCATGTGTATGACAAGTTGGCAATGCCTATTCAATGGGGAAAATGTAAAGGAAGTGTGTTAGAGTCCTCATATTTTGCTGTTATTCCGGTCAATTTGTTGGCTAGCAGTCACTAGAGCCATTCTTATTAGTCCCCAGGCAAGCAATATGGGGACATAAGTGTTTAAGGAGTTTATAATTTTGATCTCTTTTTTTTCCCAAAGCATGTCTTTTAATAGCGTATTTTTAATGTATGTTCAAGTCATTGAGCTGTTTCAAACTTTTATCATTTTCATTAGACTAATATAAATGTATATCTATAAATAGATAATAGTCCTATACATGAGTTGAAAATAGATGAGGAATATTAGTTTATCACAAGGAGACTAGACAATGAAGATGTAAAAAAAAAAAAAAAAAAAAATAATAATTAAGTACCCTCCAAAGTATGAGAGCATAATTTTTTTTGCTCAGGTAAGAAAGTTTCAGTAACGTTTTGCAAGGAACTGGTAAATATGGACCTCATCAAAAATACAGTGTTTAGTTCTTGTCACTTAGTTTTAGAAAGGCATTAATCAGATTTTTCAAATTTATAAATGTTCAGGGGAAAGAAGAACTATTAAATAAGACAAAACAAATTGTTTAGCATAGAAATATAAAATCTTGGGAGACATTGTTTTCCTTCTCTATAAATATACAAAGAATGAACAACTATCAACACTGACACAAGAAGAAATAGGTATAAAGTAATCGGATTGTGGAAGGTCAGTCTGAAAACATAAAGAATTTACAAGATAGTCTTGCATGAGAAGAAGTCAGGAATATCCAACTAACTGTAAGATAGAAAAAGTTAAATTTATACAGGCATTAGTAAGAAGGTCGGCAGAGCAGTTTAAAGAGGAGATTTCTTTCATGTATGTGTTTTCTAAATCCTGTGTTTCTTGCCATTGTTGAGGGTTAATTACTTCTTCAATTAAATTACTATTTACTTGGCTGGAGTACTGTTTTATTTTAACTCAGCAATTTATTTAACTACCTTTTATGGTAGTTAAACATGGTTAAATACAGTAAATCACTAAATATCAAATGAGGCAAAGCACACAGAATGTGTACCTTTAAAATCTAAGTCTATATGCATAGCCCTCAGCCCCTCAGACACATTGTATCAATACATAGTATTGTATCCATCCTATGAGTAAAACTTTGCAGTATCAAATTCTTAGGTTTGTTTGAGTTTTTTTGTTTGTTTGTTTGTTTGTTTGTTTGTTTGTTTTTAAATGCATTAGTGGTAAAGGGGAAAAAAGGAGAGGAAGCTGATAAGGCAGAAGAAATAACAAAAAAATATAATACACTATGTGACAAATAAAGTGCATTCCCTACTGGAATAAGTACTTTTCACTCAACAGACTGCTCTTGCGTGAATAAACATTACTGTGGGTCATGGAAGCATAAGACCAACAAATTATGTTCCAAAAATCAGGGTTTTTTACAGGTTCAGGATGGCAGTTGGGAACTCATACTACACAGTGTGTAATTAAATCTAAGTTTAGAATGATGACTCAAAATGCGCAAACCACTCACCTAAAAGGCAAGGACTTCCCAGGGAAGTTACTTTTGGCGACACCTTGACCCAAAATAGGGCTTCTGATCACAGACCCACTGCTCCAAGGAGAACCACTCAAATGGGGTCTCTGGCAGATGCATCATTTTACAGCCTGGTTGAATCTGAACTGTGGTCATCTATTGGCCGTGGACACATATGGCTTTCATTGGTTGAGGGTTGCTGTTTTTCCTCAGAGATTTGAAACAGTGTCATGCTTCTGTTGCACTAAGAGTGAGCAATGCAAGATGATCTGGTAATTTATGAAATACTTGGCTGTATGCTGAAAAAAAAAAAAATATTAACTTTTTAATCAGGAAAACTGGCTGCACATACAGATATTTGTGTGCATGTACATATATACCTGCCTCCATAGTCTCATTACTTCAGATGAAACCCGTGGGCTGGCAATGTGTGTTTTCCAGTTTAATGAGCCTCCAACTCATATGTCCTCATGGACAACAAGTTGAACATGAGTCAGGAGTGTGTCCTTGCCTCAAAAAAAGCCAAATACATCTTGGTCTTACACTAGTGAGAGAATCACCCTAGCAGGGTCATGATACTTCCCCTCTGTTCAGTACATCTGGAATGTTATGTCCAGTTTGGGGCTCCCCAATAACAAAAGGATTTTTACATGTACCACACCAGTGGTGGCCATCAGAACAGTAGGGTTGGAACATATTCTACAATGAGAAGCTAAGGGATCAAAACAGAGAAGAGATGCCTCTGGAAGCCTTGTTACTATCTACAGCTACCTGATTAGCGGACACAGAGAAGATGGAGCCTGGAAAAAAGTTGAATGTCTTGTTCTACAGTATGTTTTGAACAATTCTTCATGCTAACATTTATGGAAAATTCTTACAGGATGCAAAAGTGCAAAGGGCCACCTTTCTTATTTTATGAAATAATGGTGAGATATAAGATTCAGCTTCACAATCAATTTACTGTGGCTTAACAAGTTATCACACATCTGTGTACATGCTTTTAAGTTGTGACAAATTATAGGGATACTCAGTTCAGACAAGTAGTAAGAAAAAAAGAAGTATCTGAACACCTTTCACAAAAGAACTTTAAAGGCTTTACTTTTCACTATAGAACGTTTTTGGTTGTTCAAAAATGAAATAGTTGTCATCACGTAGTTTCACTATGCATATTCATCTGTACAAAACCATGAATAAAACAAGCTTTCATACTTCTTATCTTTCATAGGAGAAGGAAAAAAAAAAAAAAAAGAGGAAAAAAAAAAGGAAAAAACAGAGCTCTGAACTCCAAGTAGGAAATTCAAGACTGAATCTTGAAGTCTACATAAACTGTATTATAGTTCTATAGAAATTTAGCAAGCCACACCAAAGTCTGACAAGTTTCATTTTTAAATGTAAATTGGAAGATTTTTTCCCTGTTTTAATTTTATGCTGTCCTAAGGGAAAGAAAATTCTTACTGGAGTTGATTCCGTAGATGGGTCAAACTTACTGGTATGACCTCTGTAGATTGTTTGGCATGAAATAACCAAGTAGAACTATCTATATTATTCCATTTAGTCTGACAATGTCAGGCAAGTCTTCCACATCTTGTTGAAGAAACTGTTACTTTCACGGGTATCTTGATTCCCATGTCTGTGACTTTTCCTGTGTCTGGTTTAGTGCAGCTACTATTTAAATGCTTTCTGTCTTAAAATTTTACAATAGTTCATAGTAGAACTCTGTGTCATGTTACATTTCATTACATCATTTATGTGTTGTGACATGGTTAAATGAAGTGTGAGGTGATATAAAGTAATGACTCATCAAGCTTAGAGACAGAAATATAAAAATAGAAACACTAAGTCAAAGCTGTAAGAGAAAACCCAGCAGCTAATGTCCTTGCTTAGAGAACTTGTGATAGTGTTCTCTAAAATATTTGTGGGTAATATGAAAAGCAATAGCAACTATATGATTCCTGTAATTGATAAAGTTTCTACTGTAAAATAAAATAGGTAAATTGTTCCGTTGGTTGGAAATAACTGTTCTTGTCAAGCCTAGTGCTAAAATTATGGTGCAAAATCTGTAACTAGAAATCCATTACTAATAGAATTGTATAAAGAGTATAAAATTTTATTTGTGGAACTCTTTGAGAGATCAGCATCGCAGCTTCCTTTACAGGGAACTTCTGAATAGAGTATATTTTTGCCAAGCAAGATCTGATCCCCAAATTTTGAGGTTTTTCCAAAAGTTATCTGAGCCTGTCAAATGGTCTAGGGACTGACAGATAATCTCCTGGTTTTATGTCATACTCAGATTGGGAAATAAGGATAACATCACCTAATTTGTTCTCAGCTGCTTTCAGCTGTGATTTGTTCCAGATTTTTTTCCTGTGGTAATCTGTGCAGATAATATGAGCTTCATTACTGCAATATCAGAACAGCTCTCATCAATCACTTCTTCACATTCTGCAATTTGCTGCCCACAGTATTAAGAAATCCTCTGACAAAATTAAGGAGTCATTCATTTGAAGTGATGCCTTTGATTTTAATGAGGTTGAATGAAAGGTATCAGTGCCAAATGACTAACATTGAACTTGATGTTTCATATATAGACATGCACAGCGAAATTGGATAATGTGTTTGTTGTCAGTGTAAAAGAAATTGCAAATAGGTGTTGGTGAGCATTGGTGTGTATTTATCTAAGATGTAGTTTGTTCCAAAGTTCATAAAGTAAGTAAAAATAACCAAATGTCTAAGGTAGGGGTGTTTGTAAAGAAAAGTGTATGGTCTAAACTGTTATAAAGTTTCTTAATTTGCACTTAACTTCCATTGTTTTCCAGTAAAATGTAGAGACATATATACTAATCATATTTAAAACACCATAGTTCTATTTACCTCTTCGGGATGACTCTGACAACATCTATTAAGTTAAAATCAGGACTCAGAGTGGAGGTCCACAGCATTTTATGCAAAAATATGCTTGTCTCTGGGAGGTTGGGTTTTTTTTTTTTTTTTTTCAATTGCAGAATTCTTAAATTTTAGTATGAATATTTTACTGCAGCATAATAAAAAAAAAAACCAAACAATGATATTGCAAGCAGGAAATTAAACATCTAAAGTAAATATAAAAATCTGTCGTCTGAGAAGTATGATGTTTGCAGCCCAATTAAGCAAAGGGGTTTTTTTGCATTCAATAACTTTTCATTTTTTTTTTTTTTTAAGACATTTAGGATTATCCTATCAACCATCTTACATAATGTAGCTGCATAAGACCATTGCCATTAGTCATTGTGTATGCCTTCCCTAAATCTCAGAAAGTCATTCTGCTGCATATACTTGGAAAATTGTTCCATGCTGTAATTCTTGGAAAATATATATTTTTAAAAAATTGGTTTTCAGACATTTTGAAGAGAAAAATGGGAACAGAAATGCTGAAGAAAAATCATGGGGATATTACTCTAAAGAAATTGGAAACCTGCAATAGTAGAGAATAGCTCAGAATACTGCAAATCAAAGGGAATTTATATGATTTGTTGAGATGTATGCTGTGTGCCAAAAAGTACATCACCAAATTCCATGTGTGAAATAAAAGTGGTGTGTTATTTTTTGCTACCTTTTTTGATCATTCCATTGGGATCTCATTAGTCCAGTGGTTTGATCTTTAGCTGTAGCTGACCAGCTTTCTCAAAAATAAGAAATAAGAGAAAAAAGGGAAAATATTCATTAAAAGAATGAAATTTTGGTATAGCTATATGTGTACAAAGTCCCTAAGTCATATTTCAGTGTCTTGACTTTGTCTGTAGTTTACTCATGCACTCCAGAAACTTATTATAGATTTTTATTAGGGCTGAGGATGGTGTTGATTAGAAAGATATAGTGCTTGCTTTATATCATCTAAGATTTCCTTTAACCCAAGAAAATTCTCCACCAAAGACATGCCTTGTGTTCACATCACCAAAACTGCAGTTTCACTGTGACCTATTGGTTAAGTGAAAACATAATAGCTTGTATAAAGTAGTGGTACTGTATTCAGTTTAGGGAATAAAAGAATAATAAAAACAAGCAAGCAAACAAACAAAACAAACAAAACCAAGCAAACAAACAAAACAAAACCAAAAACATTCAATGGTGCTTTAATAGTTTTTGACCGTTTAGGAAAAAATACAGTCTACTTCCCAGATGGATGCTAGGCTCAGTGACACAGAAGATACCTGCCAGGCTTCACAGTTTCCTAAGGTTCAATATAGCAAATGAAAGATATTATGAAAAATAGAGCATCTTTAAGATAGATATCAAATATAGAGCTGTTGAACCAAACTAACACTTGCAAAGTCCTGGTATACTTTATCAAGACATCAACATTGTATTACTTCCATTTCATACCCTACACAGATTCAGGAACTGATTTATTTATTAACTTTCTGCATATAACATGGTAGAGGCCCTTTGTAATAGCATTGGTTAGTCCAGAGGCAATAGAATCAGATTCTGATTCCACCCTTCTCAAGGTAAATATAAAATAATAGCATCAAGATATTAAAATTGACAGCATTAAAATTACAGTTAAATATGTCTCATTAATTTAGAATGATTCTACTTTTAATTACTTCTTTAAATGTTCAAGTTCTATCTGGAAACCATAAAAGATTAGATAATTCTTTTGTGTCTTTAATGTTGTAGTGGTTTGTGCTGAACTGGCCACTGAAATGAATGACAGACACTGCCCCCCCCACCTCTTTCTCCAAGGAGAGGGGGGAGAGAGAGAGACTTATGAGTTTAGAAAAAAACTAAACTACTTCAATGAAATATTAATAATAAAATAAAAAGAAAATAATGAAAATATGTACAATATATACAAACCCAGTATTGAGCTCCCAGGATGACGATCACGCCACCGGTAGGCACTGGGAAAATCCCAGACTGGACTCAGCGATGGATGGTAACTGGATTCAGGATCTGGAGTCAGGAACACGCAGATCGGGATCAAAGGAAGATGAACAGAGTCCTCCTCAGACACCGGCTGTTGAAGACAGATAGCTGACCCTTTGATCCCTCAGCTTTTATACTGAGCATGATGCAGATGGGATGGAATACCCCATTGGTCACTTTTGGGTCACCTGTCCTGTCTGCTCCTCCCTACAGGTGCGACCCCTCTATGCTTTTCCACTTACAACCATCCAACGGAGCATATAACAAAGTTAGCTGACCTTGATTGTTATAGCAATAAGTATAAGCAAGAACTTCTCTGTATACCATTCCTTGGCATAAATTATGAACAATCAAGTCTTATCTCTCTTGGACCAAACAGTGTTTGAAAAATTTGCTGTTAATTTCAGAGTTCAGTTATTTAGAAGAGGCTTAACCAAAAAGTAAAGTTACTGAACAGAAACTTGGTTCTGTTTTACCTCAAACCAGGAAAAATCTAGGCGAACAATACAATTAAAGTATTTGTATAAAATGATACAACTGTTTTGGCAAGTGAGTTGACCACAGGTTAACACCCAGACATTCACACAGCTGCTCACTCCCTCCCCTCTCTCATGGAACAGGGATAAAATGGAAGGAAGGTGAGAAGTCTTGTGAATTGGATCAATTGTCCCAGTTGCTCCCCCTCCCAACTTCTTGCCCACCCCAGCCTGCTCAATGGGGAGGTGCACAGCAGAAAAAAGAGAAAGTCTCAATGCTATGCAAGAACTGCTCAGGTACAGCCAAAAGACCGCTGTGTTATCCACACTGTTCTAAACACATATACAAAACACACCATCATACAGGCTGCTATGAAGAAAATCAACTCTATCACAGCCAGACCCAGTTCATGGAGCAAGAGCATTATATGCCTGAGTGACTAAAATATGAAAGGCAAACTGTGTAAATGAGAGAACTTATTTTATTTGTCAATTTTAAAATTGTTTTTCTCTCTGGATGTGTACATATGTCATTATGCAGTCAGATAATCTGTTGTGTTGCCATATGTGTTAACAGTCCACTGAGAGAAAAGCTGTAGTTTCAGATTCTTCTTTAAGCAGCTGAAGGTTGTCAATTGCTCTCAAAGAGAAAAGACAGAAGTGCTCAGTCCCAAAAGCTAATTCTGTACTGATAAATAAAAATGCACCATGGAATGGAGGCAAGGGCTAGACAGTTGTCCATGGGACATAGTCCTAACTTTTAAAATTTTATTTTTACACCTTTCTCTTCTGAGATTCAATTCATCTTAGAATATATCTATTTGTTTCTCTTTTACACACAGAAAACAACATTTCAGATGAGAGGATCTGCACCATAGCCATTTACATCTGGTTAGATAAATCCCCTCAAAGACCTGAGAGTGGGATGTCCAGATTTTTAAAGGTATCTAGGAGAGTAAATGTCTATAATAATGCTTGGTGATGCAAAGTCACCTTTTTTACATTAGTTTCCTTTCCATTATTTTTTTTCTTTCACTCATTTCTGTTGATATCATTAGTGCTCGCATAATAACAAAATTCTGTGTAGGTTGCTGTCTATAGCTTTAGGTTTTCAATATCCATCACAAGTAACACAGACCTCAACATTAAAATCTCAAAATATTTATATTTCATTTAAGAATAATATATAATTTTAGATTTAGTGAATCAAGATAATGCTTTCTTCTTGAAAATTTCTGCAACAACATGAGAGGACACATGACAAAAGAGATGTATATTCTGAAATCAAAGATACCCCTGAATTATGTATTCTGATTTTGCTTAGACAGTTCAGGCTTCAGAGTATTATTCCCGCTTCAAACACTCTCAACTTTACATGTCACTATAATGCTGTCATTCTTTAATACCTCGGCAATGAATGCATTACAACCTGAAACCTTAAGAAACTGGTTTTTAACTTTCTTTTTTTTTGTTGTCAGAGGATAATAATAATAATAATATGATCAGTACTGTCTTCATGATATAGTGATCTGTGTTATATATCTCTTTGTTACCACTTGGATTTAAGTCATTAAATTCAGAAAGTGTTACTATTAATGATCTATTAACAAATAAATTATTTAGATTTTCTCCACAGGGGAGAATCCCCTCTGGAGGGCATAGGGCAATCCCAAGCACAAATACAGGATGGATGGAGAATGGATTTGGAGCAGCCCTGAGGAGAAGGACTCGGGGGGTGTTGGCGGATAAGAAGCTCAACATGAGCCAGCAATGTGCGCTTACAGCCCAGAAAGCCAACTGTATCCTGGGCTGCATCAAAAGAAGCGTGGCCAGCAGGTCAAGGGAGGTGATTCTGCCCCTTTTCTCTGCTCTGGTAAGACCCCACCTGGAGTACTGCGTCCAGCTCTGGAGCTCCCAACATAAGAAGGACATGGACCCATTGGAGCAAGTCCAGAAGAGGGGCACAAAGATGATCATAGGATTGGAGCACCTCTGCTATGAAAACAGGCTGAAAGAGTTGGGATTGTTCAGCCTGGAGAAGAGAAGGTTCCGGGGAGACCTTATAAGGGGCTTTCAGTACTTAAAGGTGGTCTACAGGAAAGGCAGGGAGGGACTTTTTATGAGGGAGTGTAGTGATAGGAAGAGGGGTAATGGTTTTAGGAAGAAATTCTTTACTGTGAGGGTGGTGAGACAATGGAAGAGGTTGACCAGAGAAGTTGTGGATGCCCCATCCCTGCAAGTGTTCAAGGCCAGGTTGGATGGGGCTTTGAGTAACCTGATCTAGTGGAAGGTGTCCCTGCCATGGTCCCTAATTCAAGAAGGATTTTGAGATATGGGAGAGGTCCATCAGAAAGCTACCCAGATTGTCAAGAGTCTAGATCACATGTCCTAAATGAGACAGGGTAAGGAAGCTGGGGTTGCTTGGTCTGGTGAAGAGGAGACTTAGGGGTAATTTCATAGCAGCCTACAATTACTTGAAGGGAAGTCACAAAGATGAAGGGAAATCACCAGATGACAGAGCAGAGGTCAGTGGCCACTAAACGGCAGCTTGAAAGGTTCATGCTAGGCATTAGGCAAATAATTGTAACTAAAAGGGTAGCACAATACTGAAACGGGTTGCCCTGAACAGTCATGGGCTCTGCACCTGTGGAAGTCTTTGAGACTCAGCCAGACAAAGTCACAGCCAATCTGATCTCAGGTTGGCAAAAGGTCTACTTTGAGCGAAAAGTTAACAAAATGATCTTCAGAAATCTCTTTTAAACAACATATTTTTTGTGATTCTATGGCTATATGATCCTTGTTTTTATATTATGAATGTCAGGGATTATTCACAGCTGTTGACAGCAGCTCAGAATCTATTTGCCTAAAACTTATTTTGAAAATATACTACCATTTTTTAAAGAGTAGGGCCTCAAAACAAACATATGTTTAAAACTTTCAAACTGTAGCCCTAAATGTTTCTACTAAGTATAGTCAAAAGTGTTTCTACTAATATAGTCAATGACTAGAAATTTTATGTACCATTTCATTTTCAGAATGCTTCAATGTGTTAAAGACAAGATATGCTGCCAGGATAACACAGAATCATCGATGCTGTATGAACAGTGCATTATCTGTTCTGTCAGTACAAAAACTATTTCAGTTCCTGGGGCTCTTGACACAAGATCTTTCAGAAGCATAAATTTATTTAAAAAAAAAAAAAAAAAAAAAAAAAGGTTATCTAATGCCAAGGTTTTCAGTGGATTCCAGTCTAAAGATGATTTATTTTATTTCATTAACAACAAGATCAAATAAAACACTAATTCTGGTTTTGAATGGAATCCTTGGACTAGAACTTCAGCTGAGATAAACAAAAACCTGTGAACAATTTGTTGAATCAGGGTCTTTTAATTAGTTTATTTAAACAGATTGATGATCCTTGATCAAAACTTTCTTCAAAATAACATAACATATTTCTTCAAGAATGCATAAGCAGTTTGTTTATAAAGCATTTCTAAACAGCACTGAGGCCCTAAGATAAGAAATCAAATATGCCACAGTTGCAATATTTGTCTCACCTTAAAGATTTATTAAGTTGCATCTTACTGTGGAAAATTTTGAGGTTTATGATAAAAAACAACAAAAAAAACCCATGCAAACTCTAGAGAGGAAAAATATTCAAAATGCTTCAAGCATTTTTCTGATTCACATCACTAACTTTTGATTACTATGCATGGATGAAATGTAGCCCTAGAGAGCAGAAGTCTTCTAGGTGTATAAGCACAAAGCCCCACAGAGTTTTAGTAGTGATCTTTTTCCACTGTAAAAATTACCATTTCCTCTTTTCAAGCTATGTTTACAAGACAAAAACAAGATTCCCTTCAGAAGATAGATTTTTATCCTCAAATCTACAACCTAATAAGAAATATTTTTCACATTGTTTAATTGTTTTTTGACATGCTAATAACTCAGTTTAACACCTGTTTAGTTTGGGAATCGAATGTATGGAAAAAACAGTCCTTTTTTCCCCCCTTTTTTTAAAAACTTCTTTGTTCAAATTTCATTTGATATAGCCAAGCTCTGTGTAATAATAATAGATAACTAAGTCCTGTTCACACCAATTCACATCATTCACATTTTACATGATTTTATAAATGTTGTTGTATTCCTACTCAGAAGTATTACTTCAAAATTGAGAAAAGTAATCTTTTAAATCTGAGCTTACTAGCTGTCTTTCTGTTTGTATGTTTCTTAGCTTTCTTTCTACCTGGGAATAGGCGAGAACGGAGAAGTTGAGTTGTGGATGTGAGCAGAATTAGGTATTATATTCAAGATTTGAAAGCACTGTTACTATGGCCTGTGGCTTAATACATTTTTCTGCTTTTTACTTTATCTTTCTTTTCTTGGCTAATTCTTAACTTAGTATTTTATCTTTTTGGCTTCTGCTAAGGTTTTCACATGGTATTTTTGGAGCCAACTACTGTATGATATTTTTCTCTGTGAAAATTGCAGGTGCAATATTAAAACTACATCACAGATACGTCACCATATGATGAGGGTATTTAAGGGGATGATACCTCATGTATTAAACCTTTCATGGACCATTGGATCATTAAATAGTCCAAAATCAGAAAGTCTCACAAAGTTAGTGTTTATCCATTTTAAAAATGAAAGAAAAATATTAAGATGTTTTCTAAAAGTCACAATACATACTAGGATGAAAGTTTGTAAAAATCATTATGTATATATCTTTACGTATGACACAATGCAAAAGAGTTGACCCTGCTATTCTGCCTGACAACAATGTCTCAAAGATCTATTAGAACTCTCTGAGAGCACTGATAAACTGATCTAGTTAATAAAGCATGGTAGCCTTTTTAGAAAGTTTTGACATGGTGCCTCAGCAAGGGTCTGTGAGAAATTCATCCACTATGTGATATCAGGGAAGACAGTCTTGTGGATTAAAAACGTAGGAATTGAAAGAGTTGAATAACAGTTTCTTATGCTACAGAAGGTGGTTACTAGTGAAATCCCACAGAGATTTGTGTAGTGGTTTGTATCTTTCAGTGTGTTTGTGAAAGATTTAGAAAAGAAACTAGTTAACGAAGATACAAAATAAGGCACAATAGAGAATTATGTGGGTTAGTAAAAACTTAAACTGACATAACAAAATGCAGAAAAATGACTGGAAGATGAGAAAAAATTGTGCAAGGGATAACAATCTTAATTATATAAATGATGGACTGGTGTTCAACCTGTCCTGCTGTTATCCCAGAAGCCAAGCTAACAGATCAATGAAGCATTTTGGCCATGCTAATTTCTCAAGCCAAGAAGTAGCACACATCAGTGAGAACAAACCTCTATTCTTATATGGCAATTCAAATTATCTGAATAGCTACCCCTCTTTCCACCGGTGTAGCCAAAGCTATTATATCTAACACTTCTCCTCAGAATTAGGAAATCATTTTAGAATATATATCCTTTAAAGATAAGAAATATTCCTGTTTGTTAACCAAAAAAGCATAGAATTGCTATTTTGAAAGCTATGCTGCAACTTCTTATATTTTGGAAAAACAACATCTAAACTAAAACCCAAACCAAACCACAAAAACTTGCAGAAACTGGTTTCTAGTTTCTCACATTAAAATTTTGTGCTGCCTGAGCATGAATGCTTCATTATTTAGCAGATGAGTTTCTATCAGGGTTTCAACATAGACACAGTGATTTCCTGTGTATTCTATTTTTGTACTAGAAAGTTATTTACATTATTAAAAATACCAATTAAACTTTTAAATTGGAAGTTAATGTACTATACATGTTGTGTTTTCCATTGATGTTTTAAGACCCTGAGTATGTATGATTGCTTCAGAGCACCAGCTTGAAGCTACTTTTTGAGAATGAACAAACATTGTCAAGGGAAGTTTTTTCCTGTTAATCTGCTTCTGAGTTTCTTCGTATCTTGAGTTTCTTAACTCTGTTTCTCTTTTCTCATTCTCACCTTGGCTGAACAGCCACATAAGGCATGTCTTTATGAACGTCAGTATTTAAAAATTTTAACCTCATTTTCCTTTCTAATTTTATTTTCTCACATTCTCTGTCTTCCACAGATTGGTTGGAAACTCTCATTTAATTCACTTTCAAATATTGGTATAAAGATATATTCTTTATGTAAAATAAAATACATAAGTACTTCATAGGTATGCTGAATTGTCACACAGACTATATATCACTAAGTCCTTCCATAAGTTGAAAAATTAAGCTCAAAAATTAAGCAAAATAAATGGTTCCTTAAGGCAGCGAGGAAGGTGCGCAGCAAGCTCCCTACCCTGGACTTCAGGAGAGCAGACTTTGGGCTCTTCGTGGATCTGCTCAGTAGAATACCATGGGATAAAACACTGGAGAGGAGAGGGGCCCAAGGAAGCTGGTTAGTGTTCAAGGATCACCTCCTCCAAGCTCAGGAGCGGTGTATCCCAAGAAAGAAGTCAGGCAAAAAAACCAGGAGGCTTGCATGGGTGAAAAGGATCTCCTGGACAGCTCAAAAGCAAAAAGAAGGCCTACAGAACCTGGAAGCATGGACAGGTAAGGTGAGGGGAATAAAATTAAAGCATCCAGGAACCAGATTAGGCAAGCTAAAGCCCAGATACAATAAAATCTGTCCAGGGTCATCAAAGACAACAAGAAAAACTTCTATTGGTATGTCAGAGACAGAGGGAAAACTAGGGAAGATGTGGGCCCTCTCCAGAAGGAAGCAGGAGATCTGGCCACCCAGGATATGGAGAAGGCTGAGGTACTGAATGACTTTTCACCCCCGTCTTCACCAGCAAGGGCTCTAACCACACCGCCCAAGTCAGAGAAGGCAAAGGCAGGTACCAGGAGAATGAGGAAATACCCAGTGTAGGAGAAGATGAGGTTTGAGACCATCTAAGAAACCTGAAGGTACACAAGTCCATGGGACTTGATAAAATCCATCTGCGGGTCCTGAGGAAGCTGACACATGAATTTGCTAAGACTCTTTCTATTATATTTGAAAAGTGGTGGCAGTCTGGTGAAGTTCCCACTGAATGGAAAAGGGGAAACATAACCCCCATTTTCAAAAATGGAAAAAAAGAAGATCTGGAGAACTACAGGCCGGTCACTCTCACCTCTGTGCCCAGCAAGATCATGGAGCAGTTCCTCCTGGCACTCTGCTAAGGCACATGGAAAATAAGGAGGTGATTGGTGACAGCCAACATGGCTTCACCAAGAACAAGTCATGCCTGAAAAACCTGGTGGCCTTCTACGATGGTACTACAGCATTGGTAGATAGGGGGAGAGCAACAGACGTCATTTACCTGGACTTATGCAAAGCGTTTGACACTGTCCTGCATGACATCCTGGTTTCTACACTAGAAAGATGTGGATCGGATAGATGGACAACTTTGTGGATAAGGAGCTGGCTGGATGACCACACTCAAAGGGTTGCGGTCAATGGCTCGATGTCCAAGTGGAAACCAGTGATGAGTGGCATTCTTCAGGGGTCAGTACTGGGACTGGTGCTATTTAACATCTTTGTCAGCAACATGGACAGTGGGATTAAGTGCACCTCATCAAGTTTTCCAAAGACACCAAGCTGTGTGGAGTTGACACACTGGAGGGAAGAGATGCCATCCAGAGGGACAAGCTTGAGAGGTGGGCCCATGTAAACATCATGAAGTTCACCAAGGCCAAGTGCAAGGTCTTGCACCTGGGTCAGGGCAATCCAAAGCACAAATACAGGCTGGGCGGAGAATGGCTTAAGAGCAGCCCTGAGGAGAAGGACTTGGGGTGTTGGTGGATGAGAAGCTCAACATGACCCAGAAATGTGCACTTGCAGACCAGAAAGTCAACTGCATTCTGGGTTGCATCAAAAGAAACGTGGCCAGCAGGTCAAAGGAAGTGATTCTCCCCCTCTACTCTGCTCTCATGAGACTCCACCTGGAGTACTGTGTCCACCTTTGGAGTCATCAGCACAGGAAAGACATAGACTTGTTGGAACGGGTGCAGAGGAGGGCCACAAAGATGATCAGAGAGCTGGTGCACCTCTCCTGTGAAGACAGAGTGAGAGAGTTGGGGTTGTTAAGCTTGGATAAGAGAAGGCTCCAGGGAGACCTTATAATGGCCTTCCAGTTCCTGAAGGAGGCCTACAGAAAAGATGGGGAAGGACTCTTTATCAGGGAGTGTAGTGGTAGGACAAGGGGTAATGGTTTTAAACTGAAAGAGTGTGGACTTAGATATCAGGAAGAAATTCTTTATTGTGAGGGTGATGAGACACTGGAACAGGCTAATCTAATTTGCAAATAATCCTAATTTGCAAATGTTATGTAGAGAAAAAAAAAAGTCTACAAAATTCTCTCCAGGATTCAAGTCCCCCTTCAGTAAGAGGGACACAATCACAATCTACCAGTCTAATGTAATATTGGTCAAAATTAAGAACACCTATACTGGCACTTAGCCAGAACGTGAGTATCTGTTCTCCACGTGCAACATAAAACATTCATTCTCATTTGTCACTCAGTTTCAAATATACCTAAAATCAATGGATATTTTCATTGATCCTAAAGCTAAGCACAGGTATACTTTCATCTTACAATGAACATTTATGTAAATACGATCTGTCATGACTCAAAAATATATAAAGAAGACCTGATGTTCATTTACACATTTCAGATCACTCCAAGCCCACATAGTAAATGTTGAAAAAAAAATGCCACTAAACAGATCACAGAAGCCAACATCATGGATTATAGTTGCTAGTCTCTGGACCTCAAAAAGAAGCAGTGATAGGAATCTACCAGTAGAGTGAACAATCCTAAAAATGTAATGTCCGTGCTATTCACATTCTGGGAGTTTTCCTTCTGGACTAGCTTTAGTCTATGGACAGTGTACCCATTGACAATTAAGTGCACTCAGTGTGCTCCTGGATGGCATCTTTTAATTTAGTTTTAGCCTAAAGTAATTCCATTCAGATGCACAAAGACTGCTCCATCCAAATGAAAAGGCGGGAGCAATCAGGACATTTACAGCACAAAGTGTGCTTCTGCTCTGCATTTGAGCACTGTAAGGTAGAGTTATCTCTTGGCTCCATCTATACTGCTAAAATGTGCTATCGACTGGATCACTGGAGATCTAGCTGGAGCAGTCCAAAATTAAGCACGGATAAAGTGATGCAAATGAAGTGCCTGGCCATCTTATTTAGCAGAATTAATATAAACAGATTTTTTTTTTTTTTTTCTTAATTGTTCACTGCACAGGAAGCTTTTCAAGACAGTAGTAGAAAAAGAAGAATGAGACAATCTGACTCTGTTTTGGGAGGAGATAATAGCAAGTTAAACACAGCTGAGAACCAGTGTCTTCCATGTTATGGGTAAATAATCTAATAAACTGACTGCTGTATAGAAGGTGCAAGTTTTGGTTCTGTTCAGCATCTGTTCTCCAACAAAGTGAGGTCTCCTGAATCATAGGTGGATGCAGATGGCTAATATGGGGGGGGGCGGGGGTGGGAGTGGGGAGGATTGAGTCATGTGCTTATTACCAGAGAGAGCTGAGGGAACCCAGCTACAGTCCTGTTACCACTGTTTTCTCTGTACTAGCTATAATCATTCATCTATTTGCATACAGAAAACTGAATGGCTGTGAGATACGTTGTCTCTCTGTAAAGAGGAAAGAGAGCCCTGAATCAGGTACTCTTAATCACTCTTTGAATGGTGTGGGATACCTAAATGTCCATTTTCAGTGTTCTGAATTATGCAGTAATTACAGTGTTTAAATTCAGCTCTGAGATTTGAACCTGTCCTCTAGTCACTAATCTTTTGCTTTCAGTCTGGTGGCATGTAGGCAACTGCAAAACTGTATAAACTGTGAAGGTGCCAAATCTGAAAATCTGATGCAGTTACCCCTTCGTAGAATTAGAGCATTTGAATGCTCAAGAAGAGGATTTTTGAAAAATATCATATTAATAATTCTGGGAATTCAGACCAGTGCAGCTGCTGCTGTTGTTAGTGAGGAAAAGAACATGAAATGCAAAAGAGGAGGTTGAATTAGTTAGTTGCACTGAGAGAGCATTCAGGCTGATTTCCAGTTGTTCTGCTGTGAATAAATGTACTCATACTGCAGTAAAGACTTAACAATGGTTTCCATGTCTCATATTTGGCTTTGTCACCCATGCACATCAGCTGAATGCTGGAAATAAAACTAATTAAAATCCTGCCCTTTTTCACAGTAAGAAAAGGCTTCAAACAACCATCATAATATTAAGCTAAGATAATTATAAAATGCAAATCTGTATCAGATATATTGTTATCTTGTAGTCATTAATGTTTATAGCAAATAGAAACTTAATTTCAAAACCACAGCTTCTTTTATATTATTTGTACTTCTCAAAAAGAATGTCTTTCATATGGAAGTCCTAACTTTCAAACTTCTCAAGCCTTACAACCCTGACATTATCATGCTTCCTGTAGATTTCTGCTCCTGTTGTAGTAACATAGGGATGAAATGGATCTCATGGGTTACTGAGTCTTGTCCCCTGCTGTGTATATAATCCTGAGCCCATTGAAGTCACTGTGAGTTTTAGCTTTTGCTTCAATGGTAGAATGATTAGGTCCAGAATATCTCAGAAACATTCAAATTAAAATTGTTTTTTGCAGATTTTCCTCATGAATTGTTAAAGATAATATTCAAATGTCTTCAATTACAAATGTAATTTGTTCGGTGCAGTTGCAGTTTGTTTTTTTTAAATTCCTGGTTCTGTGATGAAAAGCTTAAAATAACATTAAAATTATTCTTGAACATGTCTAGTCATGAAAGGTCAAAGCACACTGAGCTTAGATGTCTCAAACAAAGGACAAGCTAGAGGCAGATGGACACAGCCTTTAAGCTAATTTAACTCCTTGTATCCCTAAGAAAAATTCTCCAGGGAAAGCAGGTATTTTAGAAGCACCAATTGCAGATGACATTCATAGGGGCGATAAATGTTTACTGCCTCTGAAGATATATATTTATCCTGATCTGTTTTCTTAATTAGGTCAAAGACAAAAGATTGATCCACTGGATTAATCTTCCAGATCAGCACCTTTAAATAGTGCAGAGTCGATATATCTCAAGTATTCTTTCGCGTCTTCTAGCTGTATTATGAATGGACAGCAAGGTGGGATGAAAATACATGTTAGTTTATGAAACATGCTGAAACAGTTAATAGCACCCAATTTATTTAATACTGTAAAAATTATTTGAGCAAACTTCAGTTATCTGAAGTTACTTATCTGATCAAAGGTAGTAAAGTTTCCTTTATGATCAACGTACAGAAGTGGAGCACCTCCGGAGTGCAATTCAATCTGGTTATCTAAACACCTCTCTTAAAATGGAACGATTCATCTTATGAGAGAAAAAAAAAAAAAAAAAAAGAAAAAAACAACATCAGATTTCAATCCTATTTGTAATAGATTTATTTTTTTTTTTAGAATGTAAAATAATGGAAGTGATGAAATATATTAATGTATTGGGTTATCTTAATTATTTTAACTATGGTTTTAAGCTATAACAGTGGTAGACATTATAGGACATCAACACCATTCCAAAGAAACTGGTATAAATTAAAAAAAAAAAAAAAAAAAAAAATTGTTTCATTGTTCCACAAAACAGGGGTTTTGAGATGTCTTTAATACTAGAACATCTGTAAATTAATTGCCACTAACAATATCCTAAAACCATCATGAGATCTAATTTACTACAGTTAGTAAATCAGTAGTTTGAGGAAGAGTAGAATGTAGCAGTTGCAAGTTAGAAGCAGTCTTCAAAGAAGTGTTACTAGGATTTAACGTACAAAGGACTTTTTGATAATACATGGCTGAATTCTTCTAGCTTCAGTAAAAAATTATGCTTGAATTATATTATTAGGTTCAGCAAACCAAATGTAATGAGAGTTTCTGCATTACTCCGTTCATGTGTAAAACAATCATTTGAGTGTTTACATCAAAACATAGAATGTAATTGTTATTATAGTCATATGTTCCAATATATACTCTTTAGCTTTCTAATCATTATACTTTCCTGCTTGTTCCTTGTAAATATTTTCTTAAAAATCAGCCAAGCATAGCTGTTCCTTTTCTGTTTAGAATCCACAAACTCATCATTTATTTCCTTATTCTATGGATTTTATGCCTTTCCTAGTAGGAATAAAAAGGCATATTCAAGGATTTCAGGATTTGTTCCTGAAAATGAATCTTTTCTCTGTGAATCATATGAATCCAGGCCTAAATAATCAACAATATAAAACAATTATCTGTATATAAACATATATATGTTATATTTTAAAAATATTAAAAAATCTATAAAAACATATCAAAGCAACCCTATTTTTATAGCATTACCCTTAAGTTAAAAAACAGCATGTCATAAGTAAGGTGATGGAGGTGATTCTGCCCCTCTATTCCACTCTGGTGAGACCCCACCTGGAGTACTGCGTCCAGCTCTGGAGCCCCCAACATAAGAAGGACATGGACCTGCTGGAGTGGGTCCAGAGGAGGACCACAAAAATGATCAGAGGGCTGGAGCACCTCTCCATTGGGACAGGCTGAGAGAGTTGGGATTGTTCAGCCTGGAGAAGAGAAGGCTCTGGGGAGACCTGATTGCAACCTTTCAATACTTAAAGGGAGCTTCTAAGAAAGATGGAGACAAACTTTTTAGCATGGCCTGTTGCAATAGGATGAGGGATAATGGTTTTACACTTAAAGGAGGAAGATTTAGACTAGATATAAGGAAGAAATTTTTCACAATGAGGGTGGTTAGACACTGGCACAGGTTGCCCAGAGAGGTGGTGGATGCCCCATCCCTGGAAGCATTCAAGGTCAGGGTGGATGGGTCTCTGAGCATCCTGATTTAGTTGAAGATATCCCTGCTCATTGCAGGGAGGTTGGACTAGATAACTTTTAAGGGTACCTTCCAATCCAAATTATTCTATGATCCTATGATTCTATGATAATGTTAAATAGCTCATTTTCTGCAGTTGGATGCTGTTTCACAAGAATTATCCTTGGTAGCAAACCTTGTTTTTCTAAATATCCATTATTTTGACAAAGTTTCTGGTTTTGTAAACAAGTCTACAATTTTTCATTGAGCACAAAGAAGAGTTATTTATCAGTGAGGGCTTTGAGAATATCTCTTTGATACATTTGCTCAGCACTTCATAACCAAGAAACTTTTCTATCTAAAAAAAGTGAACAATAATTAAGATTTGTGAATCTTTACAGATTGCTGTAAATGGATTAATGTACACTTTTGAGAAACTTAGTCTTAATCCAGCCAATTATTCTCCTGGCCATTTTGCCATCACAAACTGTATAGTTTTTTAACTGAAAATTGATTGACTTTTGTTTAGTTTATCTAAACCCAAGAAAATAACGTCTAAACTTCCAGTTATGTACTCTATATAGTATACACAAAATTGCAGGAAACACATTTTATATAAAGTGAAAAATGTATTGTTAGTATAATAATGCAGTTAAACTTACACTTAGTACATATCTCTTTTCTGTGTCATTCTCACTCTCTCACTACCCCCATGGACTTCTGGCCAATAGTGCCAGTCCTGTCCCAGTGAGGGCTGGGATTTACAGCTTGTCCTGAAGTGCTTCACTGGGAAGACTGATGTTGATGGTGCCTCCTCTTACTCCTCTCCTTTCTCTTAGAATTCACCTGGAGATTTAAAAAAATAAAAAAATAACAGTTTACAGTTTCTTCATTACTTTGCAACTCCACGTAGCATCTGAACTTATCATATGTGGTGTATTTTATGTGTGCTACATACTCTTTGTTACCCCAAGCCCAGTTGTGTCCAAATTCTGGCCCTCATTTCTTCAGATTACCACTAGTGAGTTGTTTACAGTTGTGGGAACTCCAGTGCCAAGCCCATGCCCCCACCTATTATCATCCTAGTCTGTGTCCCCCTACACCACATCCTATGTCTCAACCTCTGAAAGACTCTGGCATCATACCTGACTTTATATACACTACATCATAGGTAAGTAAATATCTACACAGAGTAACTACATGTTGCCACTGTTAATATATAAGCTAAAGTCATACCATACCAAGATGAGCAAAAATAATACAAATTAGGTACAGCCAAAAATCTTTAGAAATAAACTGCTGTTATAACAAACCAACAATAAAGAAAGCTCCAGACAGGTCAAGACAAGTTCAAGCAAAGTAAACTTGACAAACCTCAATCCTAAATCTTGCTAAGTCGGTGCGAAACCTGTGTGCTATTAGTAGCAGTGGCAATATGTATTTAAGTAAGCTACAGGGCTGCATAGGGTAAGCAATATCTGTTGTATTTTTCAGGAATATTTAGCAGAAATACATGAAGGATTTGTTATAACACCAAGCAAGGGATTTTCACCTTTGGGATTTAAAAGACGTAATTTTGACAGGGATTCCCTTTCTAAAAAAAAAAAAAAAAAAATGGACGATAGGCTACAATACACTAGACCAATAAACATTTGCATTTTTACATAGACTAGTTTCGCAGAGAGAATTTATGCAACCCAGCCTTGACTAGGCATGTACGAAATATTTCTAGTAATTCCAAAACCTGTCTGAGTCTTCCTTAAGAAAATTGTCACATCTAACTGGTAAATTTCAAAGATATTTCTGTTCAAATGGATCTGTTAACTTATTTTTTTATTTTGTAGATTGAAGTTTCTAAACATGTCCAAGAAAAAACATATTTCCTTTGCATTATAGTATATTCCAGAGTGTTTAAATGTATGTCTCCTGTTAAAGCTAAGGAAAAGAGACTTGCAAAATTGTGTGACAGAAATCATAAAACCAGGCTGGAGCTGCCTAGCAGAGGAGTGAATTGGGGCATGTTAGATAAGGGAAAATTATATTATTGGGTCATGCTATTGGCCAAGGAGTAGAAAGCATGATTGCTGTCTTCCTCAGGACTATGTTCAGTCATGCTGGAAGGAAACAGGTAAAAAAGGAGGCTCTTGGCCACTGAGCAGCAGGGGAAGTAGTGATAGTTCTCTGTAAAGATGAACTAACAAGAGATCCAAAAAAGTCTCCAGTCCCTGACGTACAACACAAGCACCTCAGTTGCTACTGCTACAGCCTCCTGTTTTTCCAGCTTCCCCTTTCTACCATTTTCTGCTTCCTCAGTTTCAGCTCCAATGTTATTTTTCAGGCTTCATTTGGATATCATTGCTCTGCTGGTACCACAATAATGTCCTCACTTACTATCTGTATCAGAAACATCTGCTGATTTGGGGTGTTCTCTGATGGCTCTTTCTCCTACTCTCCTGTTTTCTCTGATCTGACTCACTGATACCTAGCAACAGGAGGCATACTTGGACACACTGGAGACTGCAGTCTTTAACACAGTCTGACCTTGATCAGATGATTAACAATCAGCTCCTGCATTCCTTGACACTGTCAAGACCTGTATGCCCATAAGTTTACTGAATTTTACCTGCCTTGGAACTCAAAACTCCAGAGTCTGGATCCAGAGTAAGATACAGAGTTTGGGACGTGTGGTGGGTTGACCTTGGCTGGAAGCCAGGTGCCCACCAAGCTTCCTTATCCCTCCCCATTCTCAGCATAATTACAATGAAATGCTTGTGGGTCAAGATAAGGACAGGGACATCGCTCATCACTTACCATCACAGGCAAAACAGACTCAACTTGGGGAAATTAATTTAATTTATTGCCAATCAAATCAGAATAGGATAATGAGAAATAAGAACAAATCTTAAAACACCTTCTGCTCAAACCTCCCTTCTTCCTGGCCTCAACTTCACTCCTGAATTCTCTACCTCCTCCCCTCGAGTGGTGCAGGAGGACAAGGAATGGGGTCTGCAGTCAGTTCATCACATGTTGTCTCTGCTGCTCCTTCTTCCTCATGCTCTTCCCCTGCTCCAGCATGGGGTCTCTCCCACAGGAGTAAGTCCTCCACAAACTTCTCCAACATAGGTCCTTCCCATGGGCAGCAGTTCTTCATGAGCTGCTCCAGTATGAGTCCTTTCCATGAGTGCAGTCCTTCAGGAGCAGAATGCTCCAGTATGAGTCCGCCACAGGGTCACAAGTCCTGTCAGCAAACCTGCTCCAGTGTGGGCTCCTCTCTCCATGGGTCCAAAAGTCCTGCCAGGAGCCTGCTCCAGTGCAGGCTTCCCACAGGGTCACAGTTTTCATCAGGGCACCTCCACCTCCTCTGCTGCATAGGTCCTTCAAGGGCTGCATGGTGGATATCTGCTCCACCGCGGTCCTCCGTGGGCTGCAGGGGGACAGCCTGCCTCACCATGGTCTTCACCACAGGCTGCAGGGGAATGTCTGCTTTGGCACCTGGAGCACCTCCTCCCTCTCCTTCTTCACTGACCTTGGTATCTGCAGAGCTGTTTCCCTCACATCTTCTCACTCCTTCCTTCCAGCTGCTGTTACGCAGCAGTTTTTCCTCTTAAACATGTTATCACAGAGGTGCTACCACCATTGCTGATTGGCTCAGGCTTGGCCATTGGCGGGTCTGTCTTGGAGCCAGCTGGCACTTGCTGAACATGGGGGCAGCTTCTGGCATCTTCTCACAGAAGCCACTCCTATAGTCCCCTGCTACTAAAACCTTGCCACTTAAACCCAGTACAGGATGTTGGGCAGCTTAGACAAAGTTGGCAGTAAATTTACTGGGGAAGGAGATTAAGAATTTCTGATACCAGTTTCAGTTCACTTTGGGGGAGGATTTGAGCCCATGCTTCCAAAGAGGAAACATGAGGTCTTGTTCATTTTCCAACAGAAATAAATCATGTGGAATGAATAGTCAGTAAACACAATAAAATTTATTGTGTTATTTTTCTGCAATAATTTGAACTTGAAGCAAACCTGAAAGGAATAAAAAAGAAATATTACCAGAGACCTGTGAAGCAGAAATTATTTCCTAATAACGTACAGACTGTTTAAACAGAAATGCATCAAACTTGATCTTTATTATTTTAAAATACTATTATAGGAACTTGGGGGGGTTATTCATAAGTATGATTGCTGCTTGAAAGGAAAAACAGAGCTCTTGATTTTCAAGATTTCATCAAAACAAGTAAAGTAAAGCACCATTTAAAAACTGAGAAAAAACTCTTGCTTAGGTCATTTTTTTTTGCATTTTCAAATGTTTTTGAGTTTTCTCAGAGGATTAGGGAAGATATAGTTCCTTGTCCTTTATAAGCACTAGTTTTTACATCTTATTAACAAAGTCCTGTGGGAATTACGAATAATACTTGATGCATTCTGAATGAAAATAATATATAGTATAAACTTAGTCACAAAACTCTCATTAATTATGCAATTTATGGGTTTTGACTGTTATTGCTATTCCGATTTTTTTGTCAATTATATTATTTTTTTTTATCTTTGAAAACAAATATTAACAGATTTTTAGATAACTAATTATTTTTATAATTACAGTAAATCTTGAAGGTCTTTGTGGTAATACCCTCTGAAAAGGGGACCATAAGTTTTGAACTGGTTTGTGTATGGGAGAAATTAATCAAGTTTCATATTTCCACCTTCTTTTGTTTTAAAATAAAATCATAATAAAATCCTTGGTCATTCTGCACTGGTTTATCTGTAAATCCAAATGGACTTTACAGGTGTTTAGGTGGTAGAAGACAGAAGTAGATAATAACTTAAACTATCCAATTTAAGTGAGATCTGATTGACTCTCTTCTTCTTTGAAAACCATAAGTCTCTCTTAGCTCTTTGGTATCAACAGTTGAAAAGACTTTCCTGATACAAACTTCTCTGCACCCAGAAGTAGAAGATCATGAGTAGTCAGAACCTCAGGTGTAGTAGATGCCTATTCCTCAGACTAACATCATCAAAGCAAACCCTTTTTTATGATGATAAAGTTATATTTATCAATGATGTAAACAGGAAAGCTATGTTAAAATGCTACTGGATATTGGGAAAAATTAAACTCTCTTAAGACTTCCTCACATTCATTTATTTCTAGAATTATATAACAAACTCAGGGAATATATTTAAGTGAATGAAGTTTGCCAAATAAAATTGCAGTCTTTTTGCAATCATTATTTTAGCAACTATCTCTTTAGCAGATGTTTAAAATTTGTTTACTGGGATATGGTAATTAGAATTCTGCATAAAAACACAGATTTCTTTTTTTTTTGCCTTTTTAGGAAATAGGATTTTTTCCCTTCTTTTGTGTTTGTTTTTCCTTTATAGTGAAATAATTCATTTAATATTCTAGTCTGTAACGTTAATATTTAAATCATAGCAAAACTCTGACAGAATACAACATATTTTAAAGATGGTTTCTTTGCTACCCCATTGTGTTTCAATACAGGTAATGCAAAATCACACAGGAATCTACTAAAGACAGTTCAAAAGGCTATCTTTATAAATTAAGGTTCAGTGCAGTGCTGGGTTGCCTGTTTCTCAGTTTTGTTTTTGTTTTCTTTTATTAACGCTATAAAAAGTGGGTTTTTTTTTTCTCTTTAGAGTAGGATGGTGATGCAGTCACTTTGGGATGAACCTGTGAATAAAAGTAATAATTCAGATCCAAACTTACCTTCTAAATGGAACGATTTTGTAGTAGAGTTTAGTAAGCTGGGAAAAGAGATATTCCATGGAGAGTACAGCACAAATCTCTCTTACTTCTTTAGGAGGGAAAAGAAAATAAAAAAAAATTAAAAAAAAGAAAAAAAAAAAGGAAAAAAATGTTTAAGCAGTTACTTAAACAGAAAATCTCATACCCCATTGCCAGACAAATTTCAATTACAGGATAGATCCTTTAAAAAAGTTTAATAGTTTTGGTGTTTTTTTATAAGCAAAAAGAGATAAGCCTTTCTGTGGCCTGTCATCATAAGGAATATTTTTAAAGATAAGATATATAATACACTGTGAAATAAAATGAATGTTTCACAATGAAAATATTGATGGAAATAATGCAAAGGTATTCTGATTTCTCTAGCTGGATATAACTTGTTGCATGATTTTTTCCTGTTCACAAGTCATTACAAATCCTTGCCTCAAATCAATAGCATGTAACATAAAACCCACAATTCAAATTTATGCCAATTAATATCTAGGAGGACCCTTATAAAACAATCCATTTTTATATTTCAGGTTCCATTTTAAACATCTGCTATATAGCTGAATATGAAGGGAAGAAGAAAAAATCATGAACTATTTATTTGAAGTTCCAGTTGTTGATACCCCTATGTCTAGGTCATTTTGAGGCAAATATTCTGTTGCTTCTCTTCATCTAGTCACAATACTGTAGTCCTGAATGCAAAGATAAACCAAAAGAGACCAAAAATAAAATTGCAGATCTATATACCACAGGAAGAAAACAAAAAAGAACAAAAACAAGCACTGACCTTCATTAAAATGCTAGTATACCAAAGATAACAGTTTATAAAAGCCTTTCTATTGCACTGAGATTTGACTATCATACAAGAAGTTTATCTGTTTGAGTTCCTAGCTAATAATGCCCTTCAGATTTGACATTAAAATAATTTTTAAAAGAGTTCCTGAACCACAATATTAAGTCGTGAATTGGAAGTAAATGATATCAGAAAAGTTTTAGTTAAATCTATGGTCTTGTCTCTCCTAATCACATTTTCATTTAGAAACTTTTTATGAAGGTATTGGATCTAATGGCAGTAACTTTATAACTTTAATCTCATATCTTTTGTATATTTTTGGATGTGTTAGCATAGCTGATTTAGAAAAGTGGATGCTGGTCTAGCTTATATTTTCTCTTGTCCGGGGACATAATACACTGCACAGCTTAAGGTAAAGGGCCAATCTTAAAATGGATTGTGATGAAAGATATTGAAATTTGGGCAGCAGAGACATGGAATCAGCCCCTGCTGTGTGATGGAGTCTGTACCTCCCATTTGTACCCAAGCTTTCCATACACCTCCTCATGGTATCAAGACATCTGAGAAAAAAATTGAAGGCTTTAAGACTAGTTAGCCTACGTGGCTTCAAGATAGTTCGAGATTCTGCTAAACCATTGCCCCTAAAACATTAGTCCCTGCACTTGTGTGTGTGTATATATATTTTTTTATTATTATTATTATTTTTTTAAAGATGTGTATCTATATATATTTTAAGATCATTAGGCTAAGTAAAATTCTTTTGCATCAAGCATTCTGGTTTTTCTTAATGGTTTACACAGTGTTATTGTTTGAATCAATTTCATGTTATTCATACAGCGAATTAATGAAATTCCCGCTCAGAACACTGTCAAGTTAATTATACAGTATACAGTCATAAAATCATAGAATCATAGGGTTGGAAGGGACCTCTGGAGATCATCTAGTCCAACTCCCCTGCCAGAGCAGGGTCACCCAGAGCAGGTTGCACAGGAACGCGTCCAGGTGGGTTTTGAATGTCTCCAGAGACGGAGACTCCACCACCTCTCTGGGCAGCCTGTTCCAGTGCTCTGCCACCCTCAAAGTAAAGAAGTTCCTCCTCATGTTGAGATGGAACTTCCTATGTTCAAGTTTGTGCCCATTACCTCTTGTCCTGTCCCCGGGTGCCACTGAAAAGAGCCTGGCCCCATCTTCCTGACACCCATCCTTTAAGTATTTATAAGTGTTGATAAGGTCATCCCTCAGCCGTCTTTTTTTCCAGACTGAAGAGACCCAAGTCCCTCAACCTTTCTTCATAAGAGAGGTGTTCCAGTCCCCTAATCATCTTTGTAGCCCTTTGCTGCAGCCTCTCCAGCAGTTCCCTGTCCTTCTTGAACCAGGGAGTCCAGAACTGGACACACTACTCCAGGTGTGGCCTCACCAAGGCAGAGTAGAGGGGGAGGATGACCTCCCTTGACCTGCTGGCCACACTCTTCTTGACGCACCCCAGGATGCCATTGGCCTTCTTGGCCACAAGGGCACATTGCTGACTCATGGTCATCCTGTTGTCCACCAGGACTCCCAGGTCTCTTTCCACAGAGCTGCTCTCCAGCAGGTCAGCCCCCAACCTGTACTGGTGCATGGGGTTGTTCCTCCCCAGGTGCAGCACCCTGCACTTGCCCTTGTTGAATTTCATAAGGTTCCTCTCTGCCCAGATCTCCAACATGTCTAGGTCTCTCTGCATGGCGGCGCAACCTTCTGGTGTGTCAGCCACCCCGCCCCCGCCCCCAGCTTTGTGTCATTGGCAAACTTGCTGAGGGTGCACTCTATCCCCTCATCCAGGTCATTGATGAATATACTGAAGAGGACTGGACCCAGTACTGACCCCTGGGGAGCACCACTTGTCACTGGTCTCCAACTAGACTCTGTGCCCCTAATCATGACCCTCTGAGCTCTGTCTTTCAACCAGTTATCTATCCATCTTACTGTCCATTCATCTAATCCACTGTTCCTAAGCTTCCCTATGAGGACGCTGTGAAAGACCTTGTCGAACGCCTTGCTGAAGTCAAGGTAGACCACATCTACCACCGTCCCCTCATCTAGCCATCCAGTCATGCTATCATAGAAGGCTATCAGATAGTCAGACGTGGTTTCCCCTTGGTGAATCTGTGTTGACTATTTCTGATAGCTTTCTTTTCCTCCACATGCCTTGACATGACACCCAGAACGAGCTGTTCCATCATCTTTCCAGGGATGGAGGTGAGGCTGACCAGTCTGTAGTTCCCTGGCTTCTCGTTCTTGCCTTTTTTGAAGACTGGAGTGATGTTGGCTTTCCTCCAGTCCCCAGGCACCTCGCCTGTTCTCCAGGACTTTTCAAAGATGATGGAGAACGGCCTAGCAATGACTTCCGCCAGCTCCCTCAGCACTCTCGGGTGCCCATGGACTTGTGAATATCTAATTGACCTAATTGATCTGTCACTCGATCTTCCTCAACTCAGGGGAAGTCTTCCTCTTTCCCCATTACTTTCCCCAAAGCCTGGGACTCCTGAGGGCTGGGCCGAGCAGTAAAGACTGAAGCAAAGAAGGCATTCAGTAACTCCATCTTCTCTGCATCCTCTGTCACCATGGTTTCTGTCTCATGTCCTACCATGTTATCTCAGTTTATAAAGACAAACTGGAATTTAATTTCCTTCTTTGACTAAAATAACTCAAACCCAGATAAATTAATCTCATAGAACTCAAAAAACTTTGCATATTTTGGAATATTGTCATTTCTCTTAACCTTAATAAAGATTTTTAATTTAAAATACATTTGGTTTGTTGTCAGAATTTTATAGCATACCCATTTTGCAAAATAAATATTTGGAGCTGGAACTAAGTAATGAATGTTTTCTAGTTTCTTTGTAGTTGTTAAAAGTGAAATAAGCAAAAAAGAACTAAAGGCTGAGCAGGGAAAAAAGGGAAAAAAAGGAAAAAAAAAAAAAGATAATTCTTATTGGTATTTCAGCAGTTTAAGTAGAATGTTCCACACTGTTTCTTTCAGTTTAAAAATATTTCAAAGAAAAATTGAAGCAGATAGATACAGTTAATCTGAGAGAGAAAATATTTAAAATATTTTTAAGCCACTATATTTTCATTACTGATGTAATGAAAAGTTTGAAGCCTAGTAGGTTTTCAAAATTTACTTCATTTCCTTAAAATAAATTGTCCACTTACAACCATATGATAAATTACGATTATACCATGATGTAGTAGGACTTCACTTTGTATAGATCAATGTTTGTATTTTTCACAGTGTTGGAAAAGGGATTCTAGTCAGTCCCTTCAAGCAATACTGACATTTCTTCAGCTGTCTAATTATGACTGACCTTTTGCAATGTTGATTTAATTCTTCAACACAGACCTTTCTGACTACTCTGTCTTTTAATTTTTTTTGATTGATTGTCTAAGTGTTGCCACTCTAATGCAAACACTATCAGAAGATTTCTTCATGTTTTCTTTCATTTTGCTGCTCATATATTTTTGTTTTTGTTGCTCCAGACCTTTATATTTTGGACATATAGATATATCTTGATAAGAGTGATCAGCATAATTGTGGGAGATATGTTTTAAAGGCAGCTGTTAGATGACAGAGGATAAATAAAAATCATTGTTTTGATAGAAATTGTCCAAGATGCAGATTTGCGTCTTTGATACCTGAATCCGACTTGTTTGTAAGAGCTCACACTGATCACTTAGAATTACTTCAGTAAAATGAGCGAGATGCCTAAGGATGCATCTATGCTATACTACCTGATGACATTCTATTTGGAACCATCTCCAAATGAGCTGCTATGTTTACACAGAGTAAAACCACTGACATGCAGACTGGAAGCAGTATATCTGTGTGCAGGTGACATTACCTCAGAGCTAACCGACCAAGGACTACCCATGTAATGTGTTACCTGTATCATGTTTATCCTAGGGGTACTTTGCACAAGCATATGCAAATGTGTTATAGGCATGCATTGAGACCCTCAAGAAGGGAACTAAAGCAACCAGCAGTTGTGCAGGAAGTAAGCCACTATCAAACCATTCACTATGTCCATTAATTCAGGGATACATGTGTTGGAAAATCTCCACAACCCAGAAAACATTCCTGATGGAACATCTAGATTACTTTAAAAAGCATTGTGGTAATGCAGCTGTCTTCTTTTTATGTATTTATGAGACACTCAGATTCAATTCGTTACACTTCCTTAGAAGATTCAAACTTACTTTTCTTGTCTAAAAAATGCTTTAATCATCAAGCCATAGATGGGATTGAAATTTAAAATAATAATAGTTGTTTCCTGAACACTTGGCTCCTTCAGGGATTTCGGTGTAGATCTACACTGAAAAATGAAAAAGGACTAGGATCTCAGTGTCTTCTCATTTTCTACACCAATTAATTGTCAGGTCACTACCTGCAACTGGTTGCCTCTGAGACAAACCTGTAAGGAGTGCTAGCCTTAAGCAGTGTGGACGTGAGGTAATCAATGTAATTTGGCTTTAGGTTTTTTATCTTCTAGCACTAAACCAGTAACTACACCATGCAACACTGACACTCTGTTGCAGAGAATCTGAATGAGAAATTCGCACAGATTAGAAACACGTTACTGCATATTAAAATATGAATAATAATCTCTTTCCACTTGCAGCTTTCATTTGCAACAGGGCCCATAACACAATGGGTCATATCCAATTTCTGGATTTTTAGAGGTGGAAAGCATGAGGCATGAACCAGGAAGATTAGTGACCTCAGACTACCTATTACCCTCATGGCAGCAATCCCAATGCAGAAAAATAAATAAATAAATAAATAAATAATCCCCTGTAATAATTACGAGGAGATTAGAAGTGTTTGAGATTTGAATATGTTGTTTACAAACTGTGAACTGAGGTCTACATCCACAAGAGAACACAGGAAGCATTTTGGATGCTGAGTTAAAAGTTCACAGTGCACGGCAATACCTGATTTTTAGGAGTCTTGCCATGTGCAAGAACCCACAGTCTCAAATTACTTACCGAGGCTACTCTTACCCTCACGCTGGGGAAGAATTAAATGCCCAAGAATGAAAGGCATAACTGCAGTTGAGTGGGAGTCACATACAATAGATTACCGAGTAAATCATAAACCCCTCTCTCTTCAAGGCTTAATTATGTAACTGTAGGAAGGCACTTATCTTCAGTCAGGATCCCCAGCAGAGTTTAGACAGTCCTTAGCTGACTAGACTTAACAGTGAAAATGAAGGTGCTTTCAGTATAACAGAAGCTGAGTAAAGAAAGGTGTTTGCTATTTAACATCTAATCTTCATTTCATATGCAACTGCCTACAGTGACAATTAATCAGGATTTAAGTGCCTTATTTCTTTGCAGACCAAGTACTCATTGTATAGTACCTGAACAACAATGAAGAAAGTAAAGTGCAGAAATACACTATAAAATCTAACAGTTGAGCATAAATGTTTTAGTTGTACAATAAAGTTCTATGGGCTGGAACATGGTCATTTTCAGCCACCTGTTTCAACTCCACACAATTTCAGTTCTGTAGCTGAAGTAAAAGCTAATATAAAGTTCTCATTTTATATGTCTGCAACTGCTTTTGCTTCTCAAATAAATAATAGGTCTGATTCACTTTCCCCTTCTCATTCCACAAAGAGTTTCTGATAAAAATGCCCGCAATTAAAGAAAAAAAAAAAAAAGAAAAAAAAAAAAAAGAAAGAAAAAAGAAAAGCAAAGAAAAAAAAATAAAGACATTTGGTTAGCAGGTTGAAAAACATTGTAAGATTTGTTATAGAGCCTCTTGCAAGATTCTGAAGTGGATAAGGAAGGTTTCCTCCTTCCTGAAGAAGGAAACATGCATAAAAAAACTAAGCTAACATCTTGCCTGTTCCAAAAGACAAAGAAATGTCTCTTTGAGAGTGAAGAAATCCAGCATTTTATCTACCCAGACTATCTTTTCAGAAGCAAATAGTCAGATATTATTTTTTTTTAAGTATTCAAGCAGACATATCCAAGACTTATTTTTTACATCCCACACACTTCATTTTAATCTGGGAATAATTAACATTTTTAAAAATAAAGACTTAATCCTAAAACGGCCACTGAAAAACACCCCAGTACTTTATCCATGGGAGCTATTCACTATAGCAAAAATTGTTCTTGATACACTTGTCAGAGAAAATTGCACTGGTATTTTTTAAACCATAAATTTGCCCCTCTTCAGAATATAGACTTTGTCACAAATGAAATATAGTGCAATATAAAAAAATCACTGTGATATAATGACATCTCTACCTCTCTCCCCCTCTCCCTTTGCTCTTCCTTTTTTTTTTTAGTATGAAGATCTTTTATTTTTTGTTAATTGATAACCTTCTATACTCCCACAGAAATGTGAAAGAAATGTGTTTAATTTGTTACTAAAATGTTTTGACAAGATCTGAAATATATATAAAAAAATATCTCTGATTTGTAGAGGAGGAAAATATTTACATTAATCAGAGAGTAGATGCTGCTTTGGGATTAGACACTTTGTCAAAGTGAAATGAAAATGTAGGAATTTAGCACTGAAACCCACAAATTCCCCCATCAATGATAGAGAGAGCCTACATAACCACATTAGACTAACTAAGCATCTAAGTATGTGGTGATCCACACAGCATGGATGAATTCAGCCCTAAACTGTACATGCAAATATGGTATTCATGTTAGGAAATCTTAATCCTATGACAAGCTCCATCATGAACTCTTGAATATTTCATTTGAAAATTCACACACTGCAAACCTCAATGGCTGTTTTCAATAATAAATCTGTGCTTTTCAGGTTTGTTTTTCATGGTTTGTTTGTTTGGTTTCTTTGTTTTTTTTTCCTTGTTTTTGGGGGTGGGGTGTTGTTTGGTTTGGGTTTTTTGTGGATAACAGAACACTAAATTTGAGAACTAAAATGTATAAATCTAACCCTAGCTCAAAGAAGTCATACCCTATTTACTTTAAATGTGGTTTTGTATTCCAGAGAGTTCTGACATGAGATGATTCCTGGCATAAGCATGATTTCAAAACAAAGAGAATAAAAGGCAGTTTCTAATCTTTTAGCCCCTTTTAATAGAGGAAATCAATAGATTGTTATCTTTGTTCACAAAAAGACAGAACACAAAGGGACAGTTTCAAAGCCTGTATTCAAAAAGGAAAATAAAAAAAACAAAAGCAGAAGGTTTCCCTCCCCGCCCGCCCAGAAGAGACTCCTGTGTACTCCATTCAGAAACGTGTTGGATTGCATGGTCTCTCCGAGTCAAATATCACAGTGCTGCTTTTGTAGATCCGTTAGGAATCCAAATGAAATCTGTCAGTTAAGACAGTACTGCATTTCCAAAACCAGATTAATTAATGCAATTGGGAGTAACTATTTTATGGAAGAGTGATCCACAGTTTACACAGGTACCATTTATTGTTGTATGATCATATTCGGAGGCTTGGACATAAACTCATAAATTACTGTCATGTATCTTTATTGTCTGTTCTTTTATGCTGAGTGACTATTCACTAACTGGATAGTGATACAAACAAGTGATTTTCATATTAATCCTAAACGCATTTATTTAATTGGAAAACTGCACCAAATTATTTTACCATCACTTGGACAACTGAGTTTAATGTATAGGTCACTCATATAAAAACTGCTCGAATACACAGCTGATGTGCAAGTCTTTATAATGTTGCACAAAAAAATTTTAAATGGGCTGACATCCACAAAGCTTTATTCTTTGGACCTGAATCTGATGGGGAACATTGCATTCCAGGTTACCCTAGGGAAAGAAGCAGGAACAAAAACAGACAGAGTGAGAGGAAAAGGGAAAATTTTCCACAGAGGCAGCCAGGAAAAGAACTGTTGGTCCCCAGATGAGCGTCCTCTCCTGGGTGTCCTCTCCAGTGCAGCAGGGGGTCTCACAATCATGTCAACAATCACAACCACCCTCCCTTTTTTCCTCAGAAGAACTATACCTTTCATTGATACCCACTCAGACTTCCTGATGGTGGTCCTTCTTTGATGATACTGTTGGCACTCATCGAATAGGCTTAATTAGGTGCAAGGGCTGTATAATGTCTGCTAAGCTTTGTGAATGTTTGTTATTTGGGCAATATTTCTTGGGTATAAAAATGATTTACTATCTATCTTCTTGTAATATGGAATCAACAGTCTAGAAGATACCAGATGGACAGGGCTGGGGCAGACTTTAGTGCAGGATTACAAACTGAAGGTAAAAAGAGTTAGAGCTAAGAAATAGAAGGGAAACAGGATGATTTGCATGTCAAAAAAACCCAAACCATCAAGCTTTCTCAGGGAAAACAGAATAACAGTGCTTCAAAATGCACCAGTGAAAGGCAGAGAGGATAAGAACACTTGACCTAAATGCTGCCACCAAAGCTTCAGGGTGTGTGGGCTGCAAGTAAAAAGGCAAACTAAAACAGCAAATACCTTTAGCAGTATTAAAGCACTTGACCCATAATACATACATACATAAATGTAACACAAAAACATACATAATACAAAACACATACATAAATGAGTCCATAGTTCCTGCTTTAATCTCCATAAACACAGGCTCAATATTCCACTGAGAGAGTCTATGGGTTTTTCATGAAAACCTGTAGTATCTGCAGGAAGATTTAAATGTGGGCATGAAATATGTTTGTCATTTGCCTAGTTCCATCTGCTAGATCTCCAAGTCTGGAGAAAATACAGTTAGGTTGGATAGCAAAGCCAATAACTAATATTTTAGACAGAGATTTCTTCGAATTTATCAGCCTGGAGCCATAAGAATTTCCGGGTATGCTGAGATATTTTTCTCACAAACAGTACATGATTTTTTTTCAAGACAAATACTGTAAATACCATAAAGGAACAAATTAAAGCCTAAATAACATTTGGGGAATTTTAACAGGGCAATTAATACTCTTACGTCCAAAAAGATATTAAAAAAAAAAAAAAAAAAAATCAACAGTACCTTTAGAATAAAAATGTCTCAGCATAAGAGAAAGGAGATGGAAAAAGGTAAGGACAGCATAGAAATGACATCTGCCTTTCTATCAAAACGATACTTCCTTAGCAGATATTTCTTTGCTCTTGTGTTTTTCATTAAAGTTATTTCAACACCAGGAGAAATGCAGGCTTGTACTTTGTTATTAATCCATAATGAGAGAAGTGGGAGGAAGGTGTTTTCTTGTTCCTTTTCACATTAAAGTTAAGTATAATGTTTCAGGCTAGCACACTTCGTCATTCTAATGGATTTTCTTTCCCTGTAAACAAATGGAATATCTCATTTGTTCAGACAGATCAATGATGATGCACATACAGCTGTATGTATCTACTGTGGAGGTATTTGCAAATGAAATTAGCAGCTAAAGCCAATAAACCAGAAGCCAGAACTCAGAGAAAAAGATCAGCACAAAGGGACGCCCCACATTGTTGCCCCCTTGTTTGAGCCACCACTTTGAATTCTCGCCACATCTCTGATTTATAATTACATTCTCTACCCTTTAAAACTGGTTAAGCTGGAAATTGCTTTGGCTGGAATTATATGGCCACATGGTTCTTTCACAATGCTCAGAGGCTGCATCTGGATGATCTGAGTCATATTATTTAGTCTGTGTTATTTCTACGAGAGGTCTTAGAGGCTTTAGCAGCTTTTCTAAAGAGGGGGGGATGGATAGCGGTCCATTCCTTACTTTGGACATGGCTGTTTTTATTCGGTTGTGCCATAATGATATAATGCATACAGGTTTTCTTTTACATGATACCAATATTAGCATAGAAAATAGTTGTTCATAAGGCTATTGCTCCACCTTTAGTGAAGCTAGATTTGGATTTCTCAGCCCATGGTAGTTTTTCCTCGTCTACTTTTATTTATGATATGGGCATCAGTCTTGCTGTTGCCATAGGCAAAATGGATTAGAAGCAAAAAGCAGCAGCAAAGCACATACACATGCAGAGTTTTGCAGAGTTCCAGCAAGAGCACATCTGTGTTCATTCACTTCAGCCAAACCGCTTGTCTGCCAGACTTTAATTCCAGTTCTGGTGTTACTGGCTCATAACACCATCCTAAATACATTAAAATCCGGTTGTAAGATCACATATTTTGTTTGTCACTCAATCACGTGTGTTGTGGAGGTCAAATGCACGGGTTGCCTCTGGATACATTTGTTGTATCAATACATCAAAGATTGTTTCACTGCCCATTTTAGTCCCTAATATTTGAAATGAACTCCACTTACATAGACCAAAATGGCACATTGAGTCAGCATTGTTTAAATTAGGTGCAGAAACTCTGAAGATGGAAAAAAAAGTAGAGTTCAGAATCACTTGGATCATGTTAACTACCCCTTTAAACTCTATATCTAAGTCTGGGGCTTTTTGATAAAAGAAATCAGTGACAGTGGAAACAAAATAAAACAGACATTAAAACACAAGTAGTAACTCACAGGTAACAGACAAATTAAAAGCCATTTATTAAAGTTTTTTTTTTGATACAGGAAATTAATTCAAACTATAATGTGGAATAACCACCAGGTGTCTTACTGTAAGTGATCTTATTTCAGAGTAAGTTTACAGTATTCAAACAGGAGGAAGCTAAGATGGCGGTATTCTCAAATCCCAACAAACTTTTCAAAATTCGAATATACAAACTACTCAAATCAAACTTGTCAAATCCCAGTGTAAAAACATTTACATAGCTAATGAGGCTAGGTGCTATATAACTGATATCATCTGTTCATTGGACAAGATTATTGTGAAAGTTGTTTGTCAGTAAGTATTTCAGAGTACTATCCTTTTAAATCCTCTGTCCTTAAATCCATTCAGGACTCTAATGTCTGTAGACACTGCCAATGATGAAATCTGGTGCAGAAAGTAAAACAGCTATCACAATTTAAAACAAAATTTTTCTTATGCCACAAAGCTCTTACATTTTTTACTCTTCCACAGAGTTTGACAAATTCATTCTAAACAGATATATCCAAACTTTTCTGCTTCTTTTCAGACAGTGTTGTGGTACGTTTCTGAGGTTTTATAAATAGAAAAGATTTTTGGACAAATATTTCTAGAAACTTACCAATGTAGATTACTCTTAATGACATTGGTCTGGAGTAATACATGGTAGTGGATAGTATACTCTTGATATTACAGCTGAAAAAGTGGTACTTTGTATGTTCCTTGCAGCATGTTTGCCAGTCCAAAAATGTTCACATTGCAACAGGATTAGAAATACCCTTCAGGAGAATTGTCAGAAATCAAATTCTACTGATTGAAATCTGCTGAGGTAATGTTCATTTAACAGTATCTAAATACCTAAGTTCCTAACTATGTGAATATATATTCATTAAAAAACCAAAACAAAACAAAACAAAACAAAAAAAAAAAAAAAACTGTAAGGCCAGGATGTTTTACTAAAGTTTTATAAGAGCTATACTAAACAGCTTTTGTCAAGTTTTTAGATTTTTAGAGAATCTTACCACAAAAGTATTTTCTAAGCTGGATGTCAGTGATAATTAAATGTCTAATGGGACTTAAAATTTTATTTTAAAGACATTAGTATGTTGATAGTATCTTTTTTATTTATTTATTTATTTATTTATTTATTCCATTTACTTTTGGGTATTTACAGCAAGAAATCTGTTTGTTCATGAACACGTGAGAGCAGAATACATTCTGCTTTAGACCTGATTAAATTCACTATTACCACTGTAAAGGCAGCATAATTCCATCGAGTTTGATAAGATCAGGATGAGTTCCAGATCTGTTTTATGTTAAAACACAAAACAAATACAGAAGAACATACTGTCTCCTCTTAAAACTGATATATCATCTTTAGTTTTCAAAATGGTAGCTTTTCTCAGCGACATGGATTATGAGTTGTTTCCTTCTGATTTGCCTTGGAAATGATCAGAAGTTGGAAGCGCTCTCAAGACCCTAATCCATATGTTCATTGTACCCATGCAGGCAGCTTGGTTTTGATCCTCTCTAGCTTTGTATCAGGAAACATAGGGGCATTCCCAAGAAATACATTGATCTTCTTCATTTGCTTATTGCCACACAACAGAGACACATAGACAGAGATATGGTCAAGTAAAGACCCATCCTTATAACCAGGAGAACAATGTCCTCTTGTGCACAGGGCATACCATCTTCCCCCATAATTTCAAGTCTTGATCTGCTTGTCCTTCAGGATATAAAAAAGTAGACACTTAATGGGATTAATTTGTCCCAACATGTGGCTTGGCTACTAAAATAGAATCAAGATCTAGATTTAGCCAGAGCTTATTTGTTTCCTGAAAAGTCACAATGTATGCTTTCTGGAGGATCCAGGAAAGACTATCAGAAAGCTCAAACTACCTTGGTGCCTCAGAGATCCTGAATATTCAAAAGAACAAAACACTTATTAAAACTGCTGTGGTAGTCTCTATTACTTCAAAATATCATTACTTTAGCTGGAACTTGATTGAATGACAGAGTTTCATTGACTGATATCTGATAATTTTCCTTTTCATAGTATGCTAAAGCTCTAAAGATGTTGCAGCTGTTGTTACAATATCTGAATATTCAATCAGATCACCTACATATGTAAAGTGATAATAAGTGGTCTTCCTGTACATAAGCATTACTAAAATTTATTGTTATTATTATTACTTATTATGATCTTGCATTCTACACTTGTTCACTGTACATCATTATTAAGTAGACAACAGCAGTTATTATTATACTTGATAATTTACTTGGCTAGTAAGCATCTAACCCCTACTATTCTAGACAATTAGTGAGTTGCGTTACCTGGTATAAAGATGAATAGAGAGCAAGATCCATGAAGCAAACTCATAGTTTAGCAAATACGGATAACAGTATTAAGTAAGTTATATTTTCAGTCATCATGGTAACAGGTCAGAGAGTTAAATTCAAAGTCATTGTTTTCAAAAGAAGTAACTTTTATCAAAGCTTAAAAATTAATTCTTGAAATAACAAATATATTTCTCTTACTGTCTCAGATTCATTTTAAACATCATCTTGTTAGAAAAATACAAGAGTTAAATTTATCTCTCTCCTCTTTTCTGTGTCATCTGAAAATCAGTTCAGCTAATTTAAGTGGTACAGAGAAAATAGAAGTCTTTATTTCTCAAAGGGCACTTACTTTATCTGAAGATCAAATGATATATTTTAAGATTTCGTGAGGATGATATCGTGAGAAGAAAACCCAGCACAAATTAAACCAAAGAAATGCCATTGCTATTAGCCAATTAACATTCCCAAATCACAGAAGCATACTGTTATCTATTTGCAGAAGCAGCAGCAAACAAATTAGAAGAAAACTCCAACTGATGATTGTAAAAAAAATAAATGTATGTTTAACTTAAGTTTCTATGTTTGCTTAGTTAGTTTTATAGAATTTACAGGATTAATGGTGGGATGGAGGCAATAATTCTGGTCATATTTTTAAGCCCCAGGCAGTTTCATTTGAAATGTCTTCTGTATTCTGTGCAGAGCCGTTTGGCATCTTAATCATATGGAATCAAATTCTCAGGAGGCATATGCAGCTATAGCTCTGCTTAAGTCCAGTGAGTTTTTTGTTTGAATTTTATGAGTTTGTTTTATTTAATATTTAAGCTAGAAGAATAATCAATATGGAATAACAATGAGCTGCTTGGGTATATTTTTTTGAATGATTTTGTGTTCTTTTTGGATTTATGTGTTTTTATTTTCTGGATTACCAAGTGTAAAAATCCTCATTTTAATTTGCAAGGTAAAAGCAACACCTTAATTTTTCAATTTTATTGTATGGTTTCGTATATCATTTGTTGTTGGAGAATAGAATATCTGTTGTATTTCCAAAGGTACATTGTAAAAACAAGTTTAGCAATGGTACTTTGCTGCAAGCTGAAGGACTGCGCTTAATACATATTTGTTGTGTGTGTTTACTCAATACTATATGTGTATTTTTGAATGCAAAAACATCCATGCACTATTATTAGCTAACAAATTTTCTCAGCCTGGATATACCTAAGCATGTATGATTTGAGTATTGCTAGAATCCAGCAGCAACAAGCATAATAATTGTTGAGCACTTTTGGGACCTTGTAGTCACAGTCCAGAGTAATTTTGGCTCCAACAAACGTAGTGATCTGTAAGTTTGAAAGACTTGGTCTAGATGTTGTTAGGTTAGTACATTATGTTGTTGATGAAGTTCATTATAAACAGGCTGAATAATAAATTCTTACATAGCAAAATACTCCTCATAGTTGTATTCAGAAAAAAATTGTTTGATTGTTTGTTGTTTTTTTTTTTTTTTCTTAACTTTTGATGGAAGCTTGCGTAATCCACCACAGACTTACAAAATGATGAATTCTCTGGAACACGGACAGTGAGACTTCACATTGCTGGAGGACTGCTGCAGGCATACTTTCTGAAATATGAAGGACAGAGTCATCTCTCAGCCTGTCATTACAGCCTTTTATGATACATCCAAAAAACAACGGTTAGATTTCAAGTCAAGATGCATCTAGATTACTTACACTCTAATCTTAAAATAAAATGCAATATATGAATTATCAATTTTTCATCAGGTGAAAGTGTTAGAACTCTGTCACAGAGCCGGACTTGTTTTTCTTTGTCTGGGTATTGTTTTCTGCTACAGGTTTGCATGACTCAATAGAATAAAGCACAGTTGATTGTTAAATAATTTACAGGAAACTGAATCACCTTTAAAAAACAATTTCACAACCTGCAACTTGAACGCTGAGGCATGTTGTTTGCTCAAATGTAGATTATTAGACTATATCCTCCATGTCTGTCTGAAAACTACACCTATTTATCAGTTGAGCACCTTACATAAAGGAAAAATGATAATTTTCCAAATGAATAGGGAACAGTGATGTATCTCATGAAAGCTTTTTGATGACTTTATTGTTTGGGTTTTTTCGTATGAATAGTCATCTTATCTGTTCCAAAAGGTACAGTGTGGGAACTTTACTAGATTGACATCCAGAGATATTTTCCAGGAAAAATAAATCTCATTTTTATATTTTTTCCTGAAGATACATTCAGAACAGTGCAATGCTGATTCTGCTTTTGTGTTCTTCCCCACCTCAAACACATGCAAAAAAGTATTTGGCTCCTTCTGTATGAACAACAGACAAGAGTTACGTTAATTTCACACTTTTATTTCCATTTGTCTATTTCATTAGAATTTATGACAAGTTTCACTGACAGAAAATTCTTAACTAGTTTCAAAGAGGTTTTGAAAGTATATAGGTCACTAAGGGGAATTGTTATTGCTGCTGACTGTACATCAACAATAATATTCTGAATTTTCTACAAACCTCATCATGACAGGACCTAAACTACTTACACTTGTCATATATGTACCTCTGTCACATTCGGGTAATGGATGAAGAAGTTCATCAAGCTTTAATAGGAAAAAGCTCCTTCTGGCAGTATGTAGCTGAGATCTAAGGGAGTAAAACGGACTTATTCCCATTGTTACATAGCAAATGGATCATTCTGTAAATACAAATACAGGTTAGAAGCCAAAATGGTGCAAAAACCTTAGTGCTTTGTGAAGATTTAACGATGGAGAAACATTGAAAGAGTCATCACAAGAATTTAATCTGATGCTAACTTATATTTCACAATTAATATTTCTTGCATTAAAAAAAATAATTATTTTACTTTCATGTTTTAAGACCATTTGGAGGTATTGAAATTATGAAGCAACGAAAGTCACAATCCTGGATTTGCCTAAATTTATGGTCTTGACTAAGAAATTTGATTTTCAGAAGTCATGAGCGCCCAGAAATGTTATGACTGTTAAGACAACTGAAAATAAGACCATTTATTTAACTATGTATGTAGTACAGCTTAGGCATTTATGTTTAGGTACTCTTCATGGAGGTTCCAATAAATTGAACATTAACCTTTAGTGTAATTTAAGTCTCTAAGGCTTTTTTTTTTTTTTTTTATATTATAAAACAAACCAAACAAAAATACCCAGTTAGTCTTGTAGTTTTCAAGTTGTTTAACTAATCACACCAAACACAAAGACCCATCAAGCATAAAAGGAGAAATAAAGGGTGGAGGAATCCAATAACCCAGTCAGGGGAAAGGAGCACACTGAATGGTTGTTTCTAAGACCATCTAAGAATAATTATATGATAGACTGTATTCCTCTGGTGTGAAATCACCAAAGTGCTTCAATGAAAGAGCATCTTTACCTAGCATACCATGGAAACTAATGAGCCTTATTGCCTAGAGGGGTGTTTGACTTATTATGGTTACAGGGTGAAGAAGATTTTGGGACTATGTAAAACATGATGGATGTTTTAAGGGAATTGTGAAACTTTATGAGACTTATTATGAAAAAGTTTAGGGAAGGAGCAAAGGGAGGGGTTCAAGGTGGATCAGAGGGGAACAAGCATGAAAAAATACAGGGAAAAGGGGATAAAGGAGTCCAACTGTGTAAGCCAACTGCTGGGCAGTGTTCTTACTTAGCTAAGCTCTGTATTCTGCCCTATATTCTTATTAAATCCTATTTTAATTACCTTCTCTGAGGGTGCACTCTTGTTCTGAGCATGGACGCGTATGTGTGTGTGTGTGTGAACACTAGCAAACTCTTGAGCTGCTCTAGTTCTTGAGTAGGAGCAGAGGCTGCAGTGCCAGCTACTGGTGCAGGACCGTGAGCCTTAAGACACCATGTGTCTAGTGGCCAACTGGAGGAGGGTAGGGATGGGGCCAGCTCCAGGATACATTGCATGCTTAAGACCAGCTATGGGAGAGTCCCTTTTTATATTTGTGGATGTTTATATTCCACTAGTGGCCTTTGATCCTGATCAACCAGAGAGGAAGAAGGGGTTTTGGCAATATTTGCATAGGTGGTGGTGAAGGTGCTGTCCTCTATTTGCATTTGCATGTGGCAGCTCCTCACGGTATACATTTTGCATGCACCTGTTGGGAACACATGCTTAGCCTCACTGTTGTCTAGACTTGGGGACACAGGAACCAGCAGCTTCCATTGGAGTGGGAAAGAAGGAATCCCCTGTACCTTAGAATTTGCCAAAGTCAGCTCTAACAGAACAGACAGGAGAAAACTCCCTTGCTGTTCACTGATGTCCACTGAAACTCACAGCCTCAAAAGGATTTGTCAGAGATTCAACATAATAAAATCAGTAAAATGAATGAAAAAAATACAAAAAAGCATGTTCACTTAGAATAAAATTTGACACAGGAATCGGCTTTAACTAAACTGAAATAAGCCACTGCAGTTGAAATAAGAACATTAACAAGGAATTTTTCTCCTTAAAGTTGTTAACAACTAACTAAGTAAAACCAGTGCCTATTCCTCATATAAATATGGCCTTACTGCAAGGATACTTTCATAGAGAGAATTGCCAAAAATGATTTATCTGTAAAAGCAGCCTTGTTCCTCACAGTTTACAATGGGTCAAGAGCTTGCACGTTAGGAGTTATCAATAAGTAACTTGTAAGCTACTCTCATAATCTGCCTGTCACATTCTACTTCTTTCATGGTGAAGGCATGGTATCAGTGTCATGATATCAAACATGACAATGCCTGCATGCACGGGCATCCTTTGGAATATTTTATCCATCACAACAGAAAGGTGACTTAAAGTAGGCTCCTTTGTGAAAGGTAGTGCGCAGTCTGAAGCATGACATTTAACAGACTATTAATAGCTTTGCATTTTTTTTATGAATCTGAAATTGGTCTTCAGGTAGACAGCTTGAAAGTATTAAAGAAGCCAGAATAATTTTTTTCCATGGATTTTGCTCTGGTGATGAATACTGATCCTTTCGTTTCTATATGCCAGGTTCTCTTTTCCAATTTTAGAGAGTCCAGATCACAAAACATTTATTTCCATCATATAAATCCTTTAATAATCCACAATCATGTTAGTCACCTTCTTTTCCATATTTATTCTCCTTTTTGTGTGAGTAAGCTGGACATTAATGCTCTCAAGTATTCTGAAACCCTCCCCTTCGGGACGCAGACAAAATAGATTAGAAAATGAACATCTGTGTTTTGTTCCTGTCTCCCTCCCTATTTATTTCTCAATAACAGATAGCTAAATGTTCAATTTTATGCATGTATTATTTCACCTCCGTCTCTCATTACCTTATTAAGCAGAAATTAAATACTTATTTGGAGACACTTAATTTAAGGGTTATCCTTTATATGCTCTAATTGAGTTCCCAGATGCCAAACCAAATTTGTATTCAAAGTCTCTACTTCGCAGAATGCTGCACAATGAGCTCCTTTTTCTTTTCATATCAAAATGATATTCTATTTTAATTCACTATTCCATCATTCAGTAAATGTATTTTCATTACAAGAGACAGCAATTTCAGTTTGTTCATGGATCTACTTGGCAGGATATAAAGAGAGAGAGCGAAGAGGCCCAGGGGAGTTGGTTTATATTCAAGGAATCCTTCTCAAAGTAAAAAAAAAAAAAAAAAAAAAATTAAAAAAATCCACTCTCTTGAATGGGAAGTCAAGGGAGCATCACACTGGGACAGCATGGATGTGCAGGGAATGTACAGGGATGCTCAGCATGGCTGAGCTCTGTGTCAAAGAAAATGTGCTCACTTCACAGGATAGAGGTGGTTTACTGATTTATTGAAGATACGTAGTTTTGAAGCGATGCAGCAGATGCCCTCTATATCTGATCCAAGAAATTCTAATCCCACATCCACATGCATATGTTTGTACAGCTGCATACATATATACACACCCTTTCCAAACAGCTGGGTAACCACCAGGACGTTGCCCCTCCCCTGGAAGTGCATGTTCCCCTGGCTGCACTACCCTTCTAGTTGTAGCCACGGGTGTATCAGCTCTGTGTGTAATTCTGAATTCCCTCCAATCTTAGTAGATCTGTCCACAAAACAACAAGTGGTTCCCAGGAGGTGTCTCTGCATCCCAAGGTGGAGTCCCTGTGTGTAGCCCAGCACCGCCAGCCCACTGCACTACTAGGCCTGGGCAGGGGTCAGGGTTGCTAGAGGACACTGCCAACAGGGACAGACCTCTTGTGATGGCTCCTACTTCCTCTCCACCATCTCTCCTCACTGTCACGAATACTCTTGCTTCTTCTATTTTTCTTTTCAGTTGATAGTTTTTTTTGTTAGTTTGTTTTCACAAGAGTCTCTTGGTCATTCCCTAGTCATTTCCTGCTTAATCCAGCTGATTAACAGTATCATTTTTTTTCTGGCAACCACCCTTTCAGATATTTCATTCACACAGAGTGCTTACACTTACATTTCTATCTTAACAGGTGATATTTTCTGGCCCATTTCATATGTGTGTGTGTGTGTGTGTACGTGTCTGATAAATCCCGTACAAGCTTGGACAGGCTACCAAGGAGGAGTATAGAAACACTGGCTGTATGTACAGGGATGAATTTGGGAAAGCCAAAAGCTGGAACTGGAGAGGAATGTGAAGGGCAACAGGAAAGGCTGCTCTGAGTATATCAGCAGAATAAAAAAATGCTATGGAAATTTGAGCCCCCACATGCTCAGTGGGGCAGAGGATCTACTGACAAACAACACAGAAAAGGTTGAATTACTTAATTTTTATTTGCATCTAGTTTTCCTAATAAAGTTTACCCTCAGGTCTCCCAGAAGATCAAGTATATTAGTAGAGTTGGTGGGAGTGAAGTGGTTATCTACAGTAGAGGAAGAAAAAGTTAAGGAGCACTTAAGCTAATAAGACGTACATACTTCCATGAGACTACATGGGACACATCCCAGGGTGCTCAGGGATCTGAAGGATGCCATTGGGACAGTCATTCCAGTGTCATTGGAACAGTCATTCTTTATTATCTGCAAAAGACCATGGTGACTGGGCAAGGTTCCAAATCACTGCAAGAGGGTAAACCTCAAACCCATCTTCAGGAAAGGCAAATTGGAGGATTTAAGGGACCAGGGTCTGGACAGCTACACCTTAGTCCCAGGAAGATCACAGACCAAATTCTCTTGAAAGCTGCTTCTACAAACATGAAGGACAAGAAGATGATTAGGAACATCTAGCATGGATTTTTAATTTTTTTTTTTTAATACCAAAATTAACTAATTAGAGGAAAGAGGAATATCAAATATGATTTTGTGAAGTAATATGCATTTTTTTATCTCAACAAGCATATAGCCATAATTATAACTAATAGCAAACAACAACAGTGTCTCATGCTGTAAAATGGACTTGCCAAAGGTAACTTTCAGTCTGTATCTTGTGTGTCTGGCACTATAAAGAAATGAGAATTACTGAAAGAGATAGGATAAGTTTTAATGAGGTAAAGACTGAATAATGGGCACTGATGTGATATTTCTCCATTTTAACTGACTAAGATAAAAGGATGATTTTCAGGAGAGGTTGATCATACATCCCTTTGGAATTGGGCATCTTCAGCTAGCTACTAATTTCTTTATCAGGAAGAAGGAATTAATCTAATTGGAGGTACATAAAGTAAATGATGATGATATAGTTATGAAAAGTGGAAACAATTTTACCTTTCAGATAGATGATAAACTTTCCTCGGTTGAAGTAACATAAGCTACATTGTGTTGCTTTGTTATTTCCTGATTTGGGTAAGAAGTGAAATTTCTTTACTGAATCTGCATAATTGAAGGATCTGTCATGAGACATAAACTTTTGGGTATCTCTATTTCTTTGCTCCATGCATTATACTTTCTTTCCATGTAAGGAAGGTTGATGATTCACATCTTGAATGCGACATTTCATTAATTAACTAGAACAAGAGGATTTGAACTACGGGGTAAATGAATAAAATAAATGACAAGACTCTAAATCCCTGGTTGAGTGTCACTTTATTCAGAAATACTTTTTTCTCTTCATGAACATTTTAAGCAGACACTAAGCAGAGTTGCTGTGCTGTGCCAAGTAGACTGGTCTTACAGATGTATATGTTGTTGTGGGCATCTTTGAACAAAGTGTTACTCATGTACCCCATCTTTGATTTTTGTAGGAAACACTGATAAGTATCGTTAATGTTAACGTTGACTGCTGTCTGGCATTTGGTGGATTTATTATATGGTTTTGTAGCAGGGTCTAATGCAGGATGATCTATATTAAAATACCTTTTATACTTACATTTTGCAAAACAGTACAAAATCAGGATCTTCATGTTGACTCAATTTTGTGTGTTGCTTCATGTCACATTTTACTGTGACTCAGGAAATCTTGTTCTATGCAAAACCATCAGCAACATATTGATGTCAATGGGACCAGTGACTAAAATTGTACTGGACTTGCTAGCAATCTGAGTGGCAATTTTTAGTTCTGTAACTCAGTTCTGAAACACTTCTTCTGAGGTGTTTTTTGCTTTTATAACTTTTGCTTTTTGAGGACTACAAGGAACCACTCTAACTTTGTATATCAATTGTAATATGTAGTCTATAGTGGTTTCCTCTAATACAGTAATTCCACATGAAGCGGGTGCCAGTCACAGGGTTTATCTACCATGCAGTGCAATATTGTATTAACAGTATCTTAGCTAGCTTTGAATAAGATTTTCTACAAGACAGTAGTAGTCTTCTTATTTACTTTTACAAGGTACAATACCTTTAAAACATATTAGTTCTGAGCCTGGAAACCATATGTTGTCATACATACATACTGACAAACCATGTTTGTCAGTACATTATTGTGCCCAAAGTAATGAGCCTTGACCTCTCAATTTGGTTTGGTCATCTTTGTATGGCTCTGCAGTGTTTATATAATAACAGTAATAAAATTAATCTATAAGAGCACTGCAAACATCTTAGAAAGTATAAGACAGATAGCACATGCTGAGGGGTTACAACATTAGACAATGTCTTTCCAATCACAACAGGTGATAAATGGATTGATGGACGGATGGATAGATGGACGGACGGACAGAAGCACTGGACTAAACAGGACCCTGAACATAGCTATTCTACTGGAAAAGAAGTGGGAGGGGAGATAGAACAGATCTGGATAAGCCTGTGGGACAAATTCTGCACCACCAGAGCAGACCAATCTCTAGTCTGTCCCTATTTCAGTCATCATTTGGTGCTTTTTTTGTTGTTGTTGTTCTTCTTTTTTTGTTTGTTTTTGGTTTGGTTTGGCTTGGCTTGGCTTGTTTTTGTTTTTTTTTTTTAATTTTTGTTTTAAATCTTTTCAGGGATGAAAAAAGAGGGGAGGGCAGTTATAGAAAGAATGTATTTTTGTAGACTCCAGTATGGGAGTCTACAAAATGGGACCTTTCACTTCTTCCTGTGCTTTTTTTGGTAATGAGAAAAATGGGAAAAACAATAAGGTGGGGGAAAGCAAAACTTTTTTTTTTTTTCTCATTGAAATAAAATTGAAATTAATCACCTTAAAAATGGAAACGAATAAGCTATGTGTTCCATCAAGTTGGCTATAATAATCAATTTGTTAGTTTTACCTGAGCTTGGAGTAATGTAATTACCTTAAATTTACCTTCTTAGGAAATGCCAGAAATCCAGAAGCAGGCCGTATGAAAGCAGTGAAGAAGAGGCATTTTTAAGAGTGGATATTGTAGAGTTGCTCTTGCTCATAAAGCCAGGTAATAAAAAGGTGAAATATGGCCTTAGGTGATCTTTGAGCTTCAAGGGTAGAGGCAATCTATGCCTCAGTAATTTACTGACCATAACTTGCTAATCACAAGCCAAACGTGAGATACAAAGTTGTTAAGCTATATGATATAGTAAGAGGTAAGCTTGACTTCCTAAATTCAAAGAGTAAGAAGGAAGTTTGAATTAAAGTTTCATTAAAAGAACTTGTCTGCTATAGAAATAACACCGTTAGCCAAGTAAGGATTCAAATACAAAATTATTATAGGTTAAATTAATGTATTTTATTTGTACATTATGTTACAACTGCATTTAGGGAATTGCCTACAATTATTTTTTTGTACATGTAAGAGCTGCACAGAATACAGTGCTGTTTCTCATATCCATGGAGCAACCTTCGGCAGCTCGAGTAGTGTTCCACGTGAAAGAGCGATACTTGTCTGGGTCAACAGAGACAACGTGCTTGCATTGGAAAGGTGCTCTCTCCAGGCTAATTAACCCTGTTTCTCTAATTTCTCTACAATTACAGGATAATTAGAGCTTCTGATTCCAGAGTTAGCTCATTTGTTGCTAGCCTAGAAATCTGTGCACCACATGATTCACAGTTCAGAGAAGAAATGTACATAAACGTAACTATGCTTTAAAATGAGAGGTAAGCTAATTAAAGGAATTACAGTATCTGTATCTTTAAAAGTCAGCTCTTGAATCTCAAAGAAGATATCACCATTGCCCAGGAAACATTTTAATGAGTTTCTATAAACCTCACAATAATTTTTTTTAACATATAACTTGCTTCATATACTTACATTATATTTTAACTCATTTTAAAATCTTTGTGATTTCTAGGTTTCTATAAAGCATTTAATGTCTTTAATTGGAAGGTACAAATCTATTATAATTGGTATACTTAAACCTAATGGCGATTTGAATTTTGAGTCATCAGAGAAACACTGTTGTAGTTTGGGTAAATGTGCAAGACCAAAAAATAGTTCAGAGCTAGAGCCAGATTCAGCCTGCGTATTTTGGGTTCTGTACTTCAGCTTTGTAAAAAGGCTATAAAGAAGATTTCTTACACAACTCAGGAAAACAAAAAAAAAAAATCTGCCTTAAGCAGTGAAAGAATGACAACAGTTTTTGGTTTTTTTCTTTTTTATCTGTGTAGGCATTAAATGAATACATTTTTCTCTTCCAAAATATTATGCAAAAAAGGACTGATTAAATAACTCACTGAATTGAGCAAGAAGTGCTCTTTCCTCTTCTTTGTTCTCATTCTTCACCACAGCGAGTTCATCACAATGTATCTTTCCCTCTTCTATAAGTAGTTTTGATCTGACAGACAAACAGAACAAAGTACAAAGGAAATCATAATGATCATAAAGAAAAGCAACCTTCTAGACCTGACAACTAGAAATTCAGCACTTAGTGACAGTTTTAAAATCCTGTTGAAAAAAGCAATACAGGTAAGGGTATGAACTCTGTACAGTAAAATCAGACAACCTTGAAGACTCTACACAGGCTAAAATGTCATAGGACAAAGTGAAAAGTCACACATTTTGGAATAATATCTTTCATGTCTGCTGTAAAATGAGATATAAAAACTACCGGCTAAAATGCATAAGCACTTTCTGAGCCAAGACTTGTACTTACAGGCAAGTATTCTAATCACTGTGCAAAAATTTCCTTCAAGTTTGAAAGTGTAAACTGCTGAGCAACTACCTACATTAAATATCTGTAAAGATGGAAACTGAAAAGAAGCATTTGTGATGGAGCATCTGCTGTGCTACTGTAGATGCAGTAGATACAGAATCTACTGTCCTACAGTAGAAAGGCACAAATATAAGGACCTCAAAGTTTAGTTCTGTGTGAATGAAAAAAAAATGAATATCAGTTTTTCAGACTCGTTCCTTGAATTACTTCATGTTCTTCCTTAATTGGGGATGATAAAGCCTTCAGTAGCTGCTTGAATTTCTATACCCACTTCTGCACAGGCTGAATTGAAAAAAAAAAAAAAAAAAAAAAAAAAAAAAAAAAAACCCAAACCTGACAGCATTGTCCAGGAAGGTGTCATTTGCAAAGCATAGAAGTTGAGAATAATGCTAATAATTAATAATTTAGGGGTAGATTTTATAGAGGATCCACATGTTAACACCTTTCTCTCTTTTCTATAGACTTTTCTTCAGGGCAGACAAAACAAGTTTCAATCATTTTTAAATGGATAGGTTTTACAATTATATTGTCTGACCAGACTAGGTGCATAGAAAAGGGTAACAAGAGATTGAAGTTACATGTTCCCAACTAAAATAAAGTCAATATTGATATAATTAAAAGAAAGCATAGAGGAAAAAAATATTTTTTCTGGTTTTACTTTTATTCAAAGACAAGCTCCAACTTTGTGAGTCTCCTTTCTGCAAAGAAACTGAGGCAAGGTAAAACCTTTTGATTTTTCCAAATCTGTATCTTCATCTTTATAATGAGAGAAAAAGGGAATTAAGAGTTTTCTTTACCAAACTGTGAGGTTAGGGTTTGTTCCCAGAGTTGTTTGGCTAACCTTGTCCACAGCTGTGAGACATTCATGGCTCAAGGATAAAATGTCAGCAGTTTAGGTTCCAAATGGAGGTGTGTTCCTTAATGTTTGTCCAGTTCTTTCCACATCTGGAAAGGAAAACAACTGCTTTCAGTCTTTGTTGAAAAGACTATGAAGAAGGATTAGCATCAGCAGTAGTTCTTTTCTGTTGCTCTTCACCCTCCTTATTCGGATTCCCAAAGAAAAAAGCTTACCTTTTTTTTTAAGAAAAAGGAAGAGTGAAGTGTAGGGGAGAAAACAGAGTGGATATAGCAGGATATAGGTAAAGAGAAATGTAAAGAAAGGATGTAGTTTTCAAAGTCGTAGGGAAAGAAATGTCCTAGAGCCAAAAGGGAAATAAAAGACACATTGGAATAAGACTTTTTTCCCCTCTGAACACTGGAAGCAGTTGCATTATAGTGGTAACTGTTCCATTTACATATTCTTAAAATTTCTTTACGAAAGTTGTGTCTCAACATGCACTTTTAAGTTTTAATTTTAACAAATGTGAATGCATCTTTGTAAGTAAGCTACATTCCACACTTTATGCATACAAAACTACAATATTCAAAGATGTAATTAAATTCTGAAGGGATTTAACTTCCTGCATAAATGCAGATTAAATGGTATGTTGGCTAAATCCTCTCAGTAGGTATATTTTTCTCTTTAACCTGTAGGAAAACCTGCAGTTTCTCGATCTTCAAAGAATGCCATAATCTTCATTTGGTTTTCAAGAGACCTACCAACTAACTTGTTCTGAATGCAGAGGTGAAGATTATGCATAAGCACAAAAAAAATCCAGGAAACACTTGGACCAAATGAGGATGTATTTTTTATTTGAGATTTAGGATAGAAAGTGCCTAAATTCAGATGTATGTAGACCACTTTCTATCCTGTGATAATTACTTCAAGAACAACAGTAAAACCACAAGCTAAAAGGTGACTCACAGTACGACCTGCAGACATTTCACCTTTAGTTCTCAGCTGACTGTGACTCTGCTCCTAGAATGAATGGCTATGTCATCTAGGGCCAGGTTACTGAGGAATTAAGCAATTTACACTGTGGTGTGGGATGCGCCTGAGCTCTGTTCCTTTTGCTCATTTCAAATTCACCCTTTCCCTTAGGAAACTACCTACTTCTGTCACCTCTCTCTGTCTTCTTTTCCCTGTAACGTCCCCTACATGACACTGGTAGTAATGACCTTTTACATCACAGACAGTCTACTTGACACATACCTAAAAGAATCCGGAGAATTGTTCACAATTTGTGTTGAGCTTTGTCCATTTCTGGTAAGTGTATCACTTTTGCCTAATACAAAATATTACTTCTAGCCTACATTACCTCATTCACCACATTATGCTGGGTGCTAAGAATCACATTTTCAGATGCCTAACTCTTCATGTTTGCAATATAAAGATTTACACTCTACATCCAGGTTTCAGACCCCTACCTACCAAGATGAAACAGAGGTTGATACAATGCTCAGCAACACTTTCAAACCTGGGAGAGTTTTATAATCTTATTCTTACTTCATGGTGTAAAGGTAAAAAGGCAGGATCTTATATTACATAAAATGTGTATATTGTTTAGTCTCCAGACCCAAAACAGGAATGACTGGATTTTCATATATGTAAAAATTGGAAAATAAATGTCGTTGCGATTAACAAATGGATTATTTCAAAATAACAATCAGATCCTGAGAAAGCTTACAAATAATAGGAAAACTTCAGTGATTGAACACTATAATTATCTATTAAAAGCTGTACTGTAAAAATGTATAGACAAATTGCAATGAATTAAAGATGTCTGGTAAATTCTGCTTATGAAAATAAAATTAGAATATCAGAGAAATAGATAAAAAAAAAACAAAACTCTATTTTGGGGAGTAACTTCCAGTTTTGTATCAGAAGGGGAAAACAGATATTATAAATACTGAAGATCAAAGTACAGCATCAGAAAAACATGCCAAATCAAATCAACAGAAACACACATAAATCTTGAAAGGAGAATGTTTCTCTGATTAATTACATCTCACAGACAAAAAGAAAAAAAAAAAAGACAAACTCATGAGCTAATTGAGTATCAACTAAAGACTCTACTTTTCTCAAGACTCATGTCAAATGATGCCTGCGAATAGTCTGCTGAAGGCTGCACTGCTCATCATGGGGCAAGTACTGCTGGCTCCTCCTGGGGTCCCCCTCCCCGTAACACCAATGACTGTTGTCGCTCCCACCCTGGGTCTGTCAGGCCATTGGCCCTGAGTGGTCGGTGGTGCTCCCCTAGCCGGTGACAGCTCCTGAAGGATAGTAACAGTCACATCAGCATGGGGAAGGGGAACCAGCTCCAACTGGCTCCAACCAGCCAGGCCACCCCACTCCCCTAAAAGAGGCCTGCCCTGCCTGCCCCTGATGGGGCCCAGGTGCAGGTGGTGTTGCAGAGCAAAAGATACACAGAAGTTTTAAATACGTTTAAGAAAACTTACCTATTTATGGAATTCAGAGGTTCATTCACTTCTTCAAGTACTTACTTAACTACTTATACAGAGATACCATAGGCATTCATCACTTGCTGTGTTTGGTGATCAGAATTACGTGATAAAATACAGAACTGCATCATAAAACAATTATGCATCTCTGAACAACTTTCAACTGTAAATAAATATGGGATTTGTTTTCACAAACTGTGCTCCCTTGTTGCCCTGTACAGCTCATGAGAAACTGGGCCTATGCTGAATTTGTTTCTGCTTAAATAAGAGAAAACATTCTTTTGAAATGCTATCATTCAAGGTACTGGGATATAAAATAAGCCTCTGCATCTACCAGTTGTACAGTGGATTATTAGCATTTTATTCTAATGTAATTTATAAAAGTATTACTGCTTTAATGTTTTATTCCAAGCACAAAAGCTCTAACGAGAGCTACTAGAAGACAGTTGAAATAATTTTATGTATTTTTACCTAGAATTCTCACATGGGAAGTAAGAGATGTGAAAATAAGGCTTAAGAAGTAGACTATTATGAAACAGGTCACCTACTCTGCTACATTTTGTAATAACTATTTTGTATGCTGGAGAGTAAGAAAAAAAAAGATGCTGTTTCTTATTGCAATGAAAAAGCTGATCAACTGTCAAGCTTCAGAATTAGAGAATGACTTAAAAGAAACTAATCTTCTGTGTGCTCCCCACTGATGTATCAGGGGACATAAATGCTCTCATTACCTTTGCAGTGGTAGTGTACAGGTAATGAGTGATTGTTATTTAGAGCAGTAGTCTCTGGGGGTTTTTGAACATGTTGGCAAGAAATTATCAACACAGTAGGGATATGACCTCCTAATTTAATAATTCTAGTTCAGCACTTCTGAAGCTGAATCTTGTCCAAGAGTTCCAAGGTGTTTGTGGGCAGATCAGTTTCAGATCTTAGATGGCTTCATACACGAGATTATGAAGGAATATAACAGGTAAGGAATGTAATAGGCAAATGATAGATTTAAGCACATCAATAATGTTTAAAGTAGGGATTCAGATTAACAAGAGAAGCAAAGGGAAGGAACGTAGAATTTGAAAAGGTGTTGAGGTACTTAGATCAGAGTCTTTATTGCAGTATATTATCTTGAAGTAAGAAGTGTAAGTTTTCTTCCATCCTTTTATTTATTTTTTTACTTTAGGTTTAGAAAATGCCCATCACTTTCTACAGGATTTCCATGTAGATCATAGATTCTAGGGCTTCTTCAATCACATGCAATAAACAGTCATTGTTAACAGTTAATTCTCATCAGATTCCCAAGACTGTCACTGAGTGATTCTTTTTCTCTTCCTTTGCCTATTTCTAAATTCTTCATACGTAAACTATTCTTCTCTATTTAAATTCAGATGCAATTGTATGTATGACACATGAAATTCCAGATTCATTAAATATGTCAAAACTACCATACTGTGGTAACCATGTTTTAGTATTTATAGTATTATTCATGGCAGAATTCTCTTTCAGAATCTAGATTAGTGATTGATATTTTTTAACAAAAAATAGAAACTTTGAGCCTTGCATTCAGCAGTCCCAAGAATAAGGTTCTTGAAAGTTTGAAGTAATTTAAATTTCTTTTTTCCGTCATGAAAAAGCCCCAAACCTGCAATCTGTATATAACAGTAAGATTTACTTCAACCATCCCTCTGAATAATTTGAAATAATTAAATCCCTTTCTTAGATCTCATACTTTCATTTCTTAACTAATTCACATGAGGTGGCTGCAAATCTTACAGAATTAAGATACCCAATACGCCTGTGGATAAGCAGTACCTTTTCACTTCATATTTTGGCAGTGGAACACTAAATACTTTATAAACCTAGACATTCTCCCCCAAAGATGATATTTCCTGGAGGGATAATAGATAAGAAAGCTGAACTCTCACACTTGTTGGAGAATTAGGCCTTATATAATACATTCTTCAAGAATAACCTGATAAAAACAAACAGAGGTGGTGGTATAAGGATTGAAGTGGTTTTGGGGAAAACAGGTGCTAGTATGCCATATATTAATAATTACCATTACTATGAAAAGAGAGTTCTTTTATTTGGTACCATCAGTTTGAGTGAAACTATAGTGTATATGTTGAAGATGTAAAAAGTCTTTTTGTAAAAAAAAAAAAAGGAATAAAACTATCTGCTGTCAAACGTGTCTGGTTAGCAGGTATTTTAAAGCATACCTCACTAGGGCAATATTGAATGGAATAAGCTAGACAAAAAAAAAAATAATTTTACAAATAAATATAAGACATGGTATCAGTACAATAATAGCAGTAGAGATCTTTTTGATATATGTAACATTATGATATATGTAAAGATTAGAGGGAGCAAATGTGCATGTTCGTAAGGTGACAATAAATTCTGTATTATGAATTTACATGTCGAGATAATTTTTAATTTTATTTTTTTTTAGGTAGTGATTTTGCTTCTCATGCCATTTACATTTTGAAAGCTGCATTTCTTCAAAAATTACTTCTGAACTTGAACCTATAGAACAGCTATAATTATATTTGCATTTGTAATTTCCTTAGGTAAAAAAAATACAAATCAGTTGAGTAAAGTCCAGGACCAGGATACACGGAAGGATCAAACTTCAGTCAGTGCTATATTACTGAACCGAATATCAATGAATCATCTGAAGGCAGATTTCAGAGAACTGGGGTCTCCAAGTTCTTAATAACACAAGTACAATTTAGGACAGCTCAGATAGAAGCTTTAGTAACTATGATTATAGCGAGAAAACATTTGGGGAGCGTTTTCCCCTCTGCACTTGTCTCCCAAGTTATTGCAGAGACACAACCTACATACTGTTTCAGGAAAAAAAAAAAAAATAAAAAATGTGAGGAGAAACAAACACTTCGATGTTAACAAAGCCTATAGAAGTGGCATAACCAGTATTATCTTAGCTCACAATTGTCCAGTTGGAAACAATAACAGAAGTTTAGCTTTTAGTTGAAAGGAATGTTCTTTTAGTTAGGATAAACTGGAACAGGTTGCCCATAGAAGTTGTGGAGGCCCCATTATTGGAAGTATTCAAGGTCAGGTTGGATGGGGCTTTGGGCAACCTGATCAGGTGAAAGATGCCCCTGCCCATGACATGGAATTGGACTAGATGATTTTTAAAAGTTCTTTCAAACCCAAACAATTCTATAATTGTCTGAACTCATATTTTTATATTTTATGCTTTCTATAACTTGACAACTCGTACTATTGTCTTCTTATTCCATAGAAGTGTGGAGATTTGTTAGGTTTTTCATGTGAAACTAGACACATCACATGAAACACTAACAACTTCACTTGTTAATGAAGTTTCACAGTAAGATTTTTGGATTACTCCTTTGACTTGAAAGAACATGGTGGACTAACTACTAAGTTTGAGAGAAGCAGGATTCCCATGCTACAAAGACCATAAGCAAGATAATGAACTTGGGATGTTAGAGAATGAGGAATCATAAATGCTTCATAGACATGAATATATGATTTTATTTTGGTATCTTGAATGTAGACTGTGCTTTTTACGCATATTTTTTTTATATTGTTATTAGGTCTTGTAAAAAATTGTTACAGAAATAGTTATCTTTAAAAGAACCCACCTTACTAACAACATGAATTAAAATAAAAAATAATAAAAAAAACTTCATAGAATTGCTATTACAGACTCTTTCCACTTTAAATTCTGATAGATTAGATTTTAACAGAGTACATTACTCTGTGTAATGAAATATCTCTTAATTATATATTTTTTCAGTTGAAATCAGGAAAGTTTGAGGGAAACTATTTCATCACAATCTATCTAGAAACAAGTCATGGTAAATCCTGGAAACTAAATAGTTTTTTAGACATTAAAAACACTGAAATATGTAATCTGGCAATATTTTTGAATAAAGTGCTATTACACTAATAATACTAATATTTCAAATGGAGAAAAACAGGTCTCTTCACAGTTACAATGACATCTTGTGGTGAATACAAAAACTGTCTGTCCTATAAATTTCTACATGAAATGAAAAATTTTATTTTTTGCAATTAATTATTGCAGTACTGTTTATTTCCATTTTTTAATGATTAGTAATTTATGTATATATAAAGTATTATAAAAATACTTAAACCAAATGTGGTTTGATATTTTCAATAATTGCAGTCTTAAAAGAATTTTGGCCTAGTATTAGAAAGAACTATTTGCAGTAAAGGTGGATGTATTTTATATTTTAATTCGTAACAAGAAGGAGTTTGATACAATCAGTAGCTTTTAAGAGCTAAACCTCATAATTTTCTTTTTTTTTTTTTTTTTTTTTAGTAAAAATAAGTAATCCCTCTCTAGGAAAACAAACACAAACACACAAAGCACTTAGAACCTGTCCTCAATGTCCCTTCTTAACTTTGTCCTTAGAAGAATTGTTGCACCATTTATTTTGTGAAGATTAGTAGTAGTAAAGATTAATGCATCTCCTTTCTTATCTTAAGAGAACGCACAGATTTGGACACTTACTTGAAATGTGTTTTTAGAAGTAATCCAAAGAATAGTATTATTGTGCCTTTTTACGTAACCCTAAATTGCTGTGGTATTTCTCTGTTGTTTGTTGTTGTTTTGGGAAGGACAGGTTGCCTTTTGTTTTGTATGTTTGTTTGTTTGTTGTTTGTTTGTTTGTTTTCATAAAAGAAAAGGAAGGTTTCAGTCACTGTTTTGGGGAAAACTATGTTTCCTATTCATAATTTATGACTTTTATCTAAACAGGTTTTTATGTATAAATCAAGTAACTGTTACTCATTTTACACTGTTAAAGGTTTTGACGAACTGTTCTTTTGTATTTCAAGTAGTCACAATATTTCTGACAGGAGGATTTAGCTCATTTTGATCCAACATGTTGTGCTGCTTTTCCCTCTCCCTTCTTTTTTTTTTTTGCCATTTATTACTTATGTTGGCAGGATTCACTGCCATCAATAGCCTTAGCATAATGCATTCTTCCATTTATTTAAAAGCCAGTTATCTAGAAGACAGATTTTTTGCTTTGTGTTCTTGGCTGTGCTGCTGCCCATTCTCAGTCTCTGGCACTTGGCTGATTACCTGCCTTACCCTTGAATGGTTTATTAAGTTGTGTTTTGGGGTATTGGCTAATTTAACACCTTTTCTATGAGTACTTCTAGTTGCGTAATTTGACAAATCAGCACAGTACAGCTGTTAACAGAAGACTCATGTGAAACCTAGTACACTGATCACCATGAGTTTCCCTACATTTATGATAAGCATGAACCACTTCAGGAAATAGAAAAAAAAACAATAATAAGTAATTTAGGAAGCTAAGGGATTATAAATAGTAAAATCACAGCAGCAACATGATGTTTAAAGTGAACTAATTTTAAAACATTGTCAATAATCTTACTCTGAATTTAGTGGTTCCCTTCCTGTATGGGGAACTTGCTAGTATATCTGAATGCATTTCAGACATCTCCTGTTAACTCTGAGCAGCACGGACACTTTTTATTTCAAAAGTGGCATCTCAGTCACTTTGTTTTGCTCTTTTATATGCATAAACTGCCTTGATGGCTAGAAGTTGTTAATTTACCTTACTGGATAGAAAGCAGCTGGTACACAAGGTTACTATTTTCTTCCTGAGAAATTATTGAAGTGAATTCCTGAAGTGTTTGTGCATGCACAGAAGAACAGAATTCTGAATAGCTATACCATTAGCATTGAGCTACTGCCAGGGATATGTAGATGAAAAAAAAAAAAAAAAAAAAAAAAGGAAAAAAAAAGAAAATACAGAAAGAAATATCTAAAGGATTATTTCATCTTCACATTTCATGCCAAAAATTTACATAGTCTCCTTCACATTGAAATTTTAGCTTTTTCAGATAGGTACTAGTCTTAAATATATGACACTGGAATGCCAATAATTGCTCACTGATTTTTTAAAACTAGTGAGATTTTTCTCTGTTGGTAACTGCTCCCTGTTAAAGGAAATTACAACCTTGAACATGCCAACCTGTCCTTAGGAAGCAGAGATGAAGAACAAGTGTTTCAGTTCGAGTACTACTGAATCACACAGAATTTCATTGGCCTCTATGTTGTAGACTAATCATCATCATCTGAGCTATGTCTGGTACAGAGGAAGTAAGACAGTTACCCAGAGTAAAAGAAAAGAGAGTGCCACAATACCTAAAGGTCTCAGGAGAAAGAAAACAAAATAAAAACCAGCAAAACAAAAGAAAATAAGCCAAAATCAAACCGGAAAGCTTTTAAGGGGGGGGGGGGGGGGGGGGGGGGAGCTAAACTGTGATACCTGATAAGAAGATAACTAAAAGTAGCCTTATTTCTAAAGATATTAATGTTAAAGCCTTTGAAAAAATTGATAGTTTAAAGTTAACTTTGGCAGCAGAAGCTTACCCTAAAACTGCATTATGGAAATGTGATATACTCCAGGTAAAAGTTTAAACATCTTTGTAATTTATCTGAGACTTTACACTCAGCGTTGCACTAAGGAAACGATCACTATGTTCCTCATAGGATGAAACAAAGTCTTTATGGAAACTATTTCACATCTAGCATTATTCCCAACTAGGTAATCAGAATATGCAAAACAGTGGGAATCACACTTAATATCGTGAAGACTTTTAAGAACAACCTGATAGCAAGGATGTGAGGGAGAACCCCAGCTAATATGAGAAAAGATACCCGAGGCAAAAAGGCACGCAGAGCTTAATGTTCAGTCCTCCTGAGCTACCCATCTCAAGTTAAAATTGTCAGTCTGGAAAGCTTTTCAGCTACTGTGGTCCACATATTTTCACTATTTTGATTCTGACTGTTAGCCTGCTACCTATCCTAAAAAAAACCACTTTTTCAATGTTGTTTTCAAATTTACTTTCCTAAAGAGGTAATTGCTGACCTGTGCTATTAGGGATTTTTTCTCTGTGAAAAAAACTGTGATTATTTTGGATAAACTAAATTATGGCAAGCATTTTCAAGTATATAAAATAGAAAAATAAGAAAGTACTGCACTGGAATTTGTCAGCCTTAAGAACATCAGGAAACACTTTTCTACTGTGAGGGTGATAAAGCACAGGCACAGGTTTCCAGAGAGGAAGTGGCAAGTCTCCATCCTCATATGATACTCAAGATCTGTCTGTACATGGTTCGGGCAACTGCCTCTAGATGCTTCAGCAGGTGGTTGGACAAGATGACCTCCAGAGGTCCCTTTCAACCTCAACCATTCTGTGATTCTGTGATTAAAAAGGTTCACCTGGGCGTTTTCTCTTTCTTTTCTTAAAATCTCAATAATATTTGTTCAAATATTCTGTAATCTATAATGGAACTCTCTTGCACATAAGTAGGCTCCTTTAAATCTGTTCTGGAAATCTGTATCTGGGATTTTCCCTGACATCTAAACTGTATTGTTGCTCTTAACTCATCTAGGAAGCACATGATTTCACTATAACAAAGCCATCACTGCTGTAATTAGAAGAAGATGAATGACACAAATAAATACATGTCCATATTGTTAACTGCGCTATAGTTATCTTCTTAAAGAACACATTCGTTCCCATCCTGGTTTACTTAGAAGTCTCATTAATCTGAGTCATTTTCACAGGGCCTAATCTATCTCTTAACTTGGTGTTCATTGTATGGTTTTTTGTTATGTTTTGCATTTTTTTCATTCAAACATTTCAAAGGCACATAAATGTAATTAATAATGAAACTAAAGTCTAATACACTGATTAAAATACTCCAACATTTTTAGTGGTGTGAACTGGGGACACCTTGCAAGCAATAAAGACATGGGTAAATTTTGTAATTAATCCTAAAGGAATAGGAAAAAAAAAAACACCTTATATTTTATGTAAGAACATTAATAGGTTCATAGAAAATGTATGCTTCAACTTTCCTTTGTCCACTATATGGATTATCTCATTTTGCAATATTTTCATTTTTCCTACATTGTATAAGATGTTAAAGTAGTTAAATGCATTCTTACAACATATATATGAAGACTTTTTCTCCCTTTTTATAAGGAGTGAGCACAGAAATAAAATTTGTAATTGTTTATGGGAATTGACATAGCTTGAGACAAAAATGGTTATTACGGCAGAATTTTTTTTCAGAATTTTTCAGTCCAGTATTTCGTCTACAGACTTTCCTCCTCTTGCCTGCAATACATGTCACAATGCTATGACTTCAGAGGGAGATAGATCTTCAGAATTCCTGGCAGGTCACACAGCCTCTGCTGACAAGAAAGCTTCAGGCTGTGGCTGCAACTAAAAAAATTAACTGCCATCCCCCCAAGAACAAATACCCACCAAACTCTTTCCTGAACCACCATCTCCCTGTCATCTTCAGAATCAGTACAAGTTCTCTGCATGTACTACCCTGTAGACATGAAGTTATAGACAGACAGCCTCAGAAGCAGTCTACCTTCTTTCCTGCCCAGTCCTGGATTGTGCATTGGTCAGATCTATTCAAGAATGAATTATTGTTCATCTTCATTTGGCCATCCCCTGAAATATAGTCTGATAGGGAATACTATATTTCTTTTACATTGGAAGCGGCTAAGAGACAACAGGTTATTTATCTAATTCCTATTTATATAATTCTTAATTCTTTGTCCTATTTAAAATGCATTGGAAGGCATATTAATTGCTAAAGAAGCCTGACACTCAAACAGCACAAAGCCCATATGGCAAATAGTACACAGCAGAAAGCATGCTTGATTTGTGATGCTGATGAAATTGATGCAGAAAGCCTGCTGGGATCCTTCCAGCTTGTGAGCTCTCTCTGACATCATGCTGGGGGTGTTATACTTCATTTGCTGTGATAAGTCTGGTTTTCAAATTACACTAAGAAGAAATATTGGAGTGAGGGAATACACAAAAGAGTAAATTCTATCATTTTAAGGGCAGATTCACCGCATCTAGCTTTTCGAGCCAAGAACAATTTCAGTCTAAAAATGCTTAGTAAGTGGAATTTAAACTTCCCGGACTTTCTTCTGGAAAATAAGATACACCAAGTATTCTAAAAGCATTTGAAGTGTGAAGGAACAGTGACCATTGCACAGAAAGCACAGTTTATTGGCTTCTTCCCTCAGTCATTTTCTTTATCAATAAATATATCAACAAAATAAGGCATGATCTTAATAAATCTGTTTGATATGATCACAATTTTCTGAACTGATGCCTTATTGGGTTGCTTCCATAGGTATGTTTATAAATGTTGTGTGTACATGGAAATAAATACAAACTGAAATTAATAAATAATTTTTGCTGTTATGCTTTCACACCAAAAATTCACCAGTATAGAAACCTATGACGCCCTAAAAAAAGTAGCCTTCATTAAATGTTTTACATTTGATTCAAAGAAGGCAGTGATCAGATGTACAGCCATATTGAAAAAAAAATATAATTAGATATTTATGCTTAAACAGTTGATTTCTAGATCTCCACTGACTAGATTTGGAGCTTATATACCTAGCTGATATGACGATGCTTATATTTGCTGTTCAATATTCAGCGTCTACAGCCTAAAATTGAACGCTTCTTGAACATTTATTCAGTTGTCTGAAGACATCTGAGGTGCCATCAGTCATCCAAGGTGGGTGTCAGATATGATGTGACCACTGGGAGACCCCTACACTTCTGGAGCAGCAGGTAGGGGCCAGGTGGCCCTATAAAGCATCTCAAATATCTTTAAATACCCAAGTTTAATCAGGAATAAATCAAGTCCACAGTGAATTTGTTTGCAAATGATAGAACAGTGGGAGACAGACATATTTTAGAAAGGGTCTATTCTAAGCATAAAGATTCATAAAGACTACTTACAAGGAACTTTTTCAGTCTCATTTACAGATAGCATAGACATATAGGAACTTTTTTTTTAGTAAGAGCTATTCTTTCTCTGACTTCACACAGGTATTATACTCTTGCAGAACTGACCTTAAAGAATCTATCATTCATATCTGTGACTTATATTCTCAGTAGAAGAAAAGAAAAACTGATGAATTTATATTCCAAAATTCATCCTAATCGTGAAGAGCTGATGTATATCTTAAGCAGACCAACGTTGTGCCAAACTACTGAACTGTGTTACAGAATCAAAACAACTGCTCTGTAAGTGGCACAGCTGGGAGGCCAATACCACATTACATGGTCAAGACTGCATGCTGCAATGATCAATTCTGATGAATTGAGAAGATTTTACTATTAACATCTACACTGCTGTCCATTATTTTTTTTCTCTTAATCTTACTATAATGTTTCATAACTTTCAGGAAAAGAGATTCCTTAAGGAAACTTGGCAGATAATTCTTCATGATTTGCATCCCTAAAATCATAGAATCATGGAATATTTATGTTGTACATTTGATTCCTGTATCCAGATCATTTATAAATATGCCCTTCCACCGGCCCTAAAATTGATCCCTGGGGAACCCACTGGTGACTGGCTGCCAGCATGATGTAACACCATTTACTAGCACTCTTTGAGCCCAACCCATCAGTCAATTGTTCATCCAACATATTATGGACTTCTATAGCTGTGTGCTGGACAGATTATCCAGAAGGATACGTGGGATACAGTATCAAAACTTTTGCTAAATTAAAAAAAAACACCCAACACATTTACTGGCTTCGCTTGGTCAACTAGATGTGTGACCTTGTCATAAAAGGAAATTAAGTTAGTTAAGCAGGACTTTCCCTCTTGAACCTGTATTTGCTATGACCAATGGCTGTATTGTCTCTCAAATGCTTTTCAATAACTCCCGGAATAAACTTCTCAATATTTTTACCAGGCAATGAAGTGGACTGACAGACCTATACATACCAGGGTCTTCCTTACACTTCTTGAAAATTGTGACAACTTTTACCAGCTTACAGTCAACCGGTACCTCTTCAGACTCCCAAAACCATTGAAAAATAATGGAGAGAGGTCCTGCAATGACATCAGCCAACTCTTTCAGTACCCTTGGACGAATCTTATCAAGCCCCATAAATTTATGCGCATGCAGCCGGACCAGCAAGTCTCAAACAAGTTCATGGTCAGCTGGGAGTTTACTATCCCCCAGTCACAGTCTTCTAACACAGGGTTTCAATGGTCCCAGGGACAATCATCAGTGTTAAAGACAGAGGTGAAGAAGGCATTAAACAGCTCTGTTTTGTCTGCATTCCTATTTGTGAGGTGACTGACCTCATCAAGTAAAGGACCAATGTTACTTCTGATCCTCATTTTGCTGTTAATGTATTTAAAAAGCTTTTTTGTTGTCCTTCACAGTGCTGGCTAGCTTGAACTCTAATTTAGCTTTAACTGCACAAATTTTCTCCCTACACTGGTGAACGGCATCTCTGTAGTCCTCTCCTGTGGCCTGTCCTTGCTTCCAATGTCCATACACTTTCTATTTCTAAGTTCTAGACGAAGATCCCTGCTTAGCCAAGCTGGCCTTCTGTCCTTCTTGCTTGACTTCCAACACTTTGGAATTACTTGCTCCTGTACTCATAAGAGGTGGGTCCTAAAAAGTGACCAGCATTCATGGACCCTAATCCCAGGGAACCTTACTAACTAGTTCTTTCAGCAGCCCAAAATCTGCTATCTCTATATCCAGGGTTGAAATTTTGATGGCAGTTATCCTCCTATTGCCAACAATTTCAAACTCAGCTACTTCGTGGTCACTGTGACCAAGACAGCCACCAATCACCACTTTGCCGGTGAGTCTTTCTCTGTTGGCAAACAAGAAATCTAGGCACCTTTCCTAGTCGTTTCCCTTAGTACCTGCATCAAGAAGTTATCAATGTGCTTCAGGAATTTCCTGGACATGTTTGTGTCCGCTGTATGATATTATCAGCTGATGTCTGGAAAATTTAAATCATCTATAAGGACAAGTGAAGCTGATCTAGAGATATCCCTTAATTCCTTGAGATATTAAGTACTTAGTCAACAAAATAAAACCATGTTACTTTTGAGACATCTTTTGCAAAACTGCATTTACAAATAATGTTATTTTGTTAATATTATCACAGACGTTACAGATTATAACAAATGCTTACAGTTCACAGTTTATTAGACTCGAAAGATGTTTACATGAAAAGAAGAGGGAGTCTGCTCTTTCCAGGAAAGTTAGGAAAAGTACAATTTCTGTAGAAACATCCAAACAGTAATACAGCCATGCTAAATTGGACCAAAGATCTACTTAGTTCACGGTTACAGTGGTCTCTAACTACTACTCCACCACTGATTTTTTATTGTTTATTCACTTCACTCACTGATTCTCCAGTTGTGTCTTTCACACGTTTCTTCTTGTTGTGGTTTTGGCCAAATTGGCCAATGGCCAGTGACAGCTGGTCTCCCTCCACCTTTTGCACACAGAGAGGAGGAGGAGAGATAAAGATATTTACGAGTTTAGAAGAAACTAATCTACTTTAATGAAATATTAACAATAAAATAAAAAGGAAATAATGAAATAGAAACAATATATACAAAACCGTATTAAGCTTCCAGGATGATGTCACCGGCAGGCACTGGGGAAGTCCCAGGTTGGACTCAGCGATGGGTGGGAACTGGATTCCACAGCTGGAGTCAAGAACCCATGGATCAGGATCAAAGGCAGATGAACAGACAGGGTCCTCCTTGGACACCAGCCATTGAAGAAAAGAGACTGACCCTTTGATCCTTCAGCTTTTATATTAAGCATGAGGCAGATGGGATGGAATACCTCTGTTGGTCAGTTTTGGGTCACCTGTCCTGTCCACTCCTCCCTGAAGGTGTGACCCCTCTACACTTTTCCATTTCCGACCCTACAATGGGGAAAATAACGAAATTAGCTGACCTTGGCTATTATAGCAATAACTATAAGCAAGAGCCTCTCTGCGTACCATTCCCTGGCACTAACTCAAAATATTGGTCTTATCACTGAGAACGAACAGTTTTCAGCACAACATGCTGTTAATTTCAGAGAGTTAGAAGACGCCTAGGTAAGAAGTAAAATTACTTGAACAGAAAGTTGATTCTGTTTTACCTCAAACCAGGACATTTCTCTAAAAAAGCTTTTAGTTTGTTGGGGTTTTTATAACTTGTCTTAGTCTGCTCTTAAAAGTGAAAAACAAATAAGTCAGAAGTTGGTAACAGGTGAGATGAGGAGATAAGGACAATCACATTTCCCTTGAGCTTCGATATTTCTATTAGCTCCAAATTAATTTTATTCCTTGCATGATACAAAAAGCAACAACTAACAATCATAATTGTAGTTGTCTTAATCTTATTTTATATTAGCTTTGATTACTGTAAAAACAAGCATTTTTCATTTATTTGAGTTCAGAAACTCAACCGGGTCCCATTTGTCAATTGTTGTCAAAAGATCTCTGCCCCAGACCTATTTTGTCTCAAAAAGATCAGTATTTTCCCTTTAATTATTTGAGAAACTACATCATACTTAGTCTACTACATTTGATGATTTTGATAATTCACCACCAGAAAAATACAAAATAATTAACAGGACTTCAGTGGAAAAGGTAAAAGGCAAGGCAAGAGGCATGGCAAGAGGCGAAGCAAGAGACTAGGCAAGAAAAAGACAAGGCAAAGCAAGGCAGGGCAAGGAACTCTTCAGCTGGAAATACTTGCTAATAGTATGAAAATGGACAGCAGATGTCCCACATTATATACGCATATATATACGTGTATAAAAATCAAATGCCATAGCTCTATAAAATAAGCCTATACCTGTCTAACCCTCCTCTTGCTAATTTTGGAAAGTGACTTATGCTTTTACACTCCCACTTATGACCACTGCATAACATCAGGAATTAATTATGTTTTATCAATTAAAATTATATATAAAATATTGGTATGTCTATTTTTTATTATCTCATATTAATAATTTATTTAATTTTCAAATAGTTTCTTCTTTTTCAGTGTTTCTGACCAAGACATTGTCAACACTACTTATTAATTGAAAACTTTAAAGCTTTTCTGTTTTCTTCATGTTTATGCATTCATTTAAAATATTCCTAATGAGGTCAACAAAAAATAGTCTTCATGCACTTTAAGCTGGCACTTTCTGGACTTTCACTCATAATTGCCAGGTAATTTACATTTGACCTGTACCTCCAAGTCAGAATGTTAATGCCTTTGCAAGGTGAATTCAAATCTGTTCTTAATTAGGGTGTGAAATAGGAAGAGTTATATTTTATCTGGAATATAACCTCAGCATTTCTGAGTAATGGAATTAATGTGCAGGATCAAAATATGCATCGGTAAATGCTTCCTCTGTTAGAGAATATAATGAATTGATATTTGAAAGTTTTCCGTTACATCATCAGCTATTATTTTTCTTTTATTTTGGAAAGGAAGAGACATACATACATATAAATGCACACACACATACAGCTATATATTACAGAAATAGTAGGAACAAAAAAAAAAATGCAGATGGAATGTAATGCTGTTGTCCCAGAATGGTAATTTATATATTGCATACTTAGTGCTCATTCTTTATTCATGTACATCCAAAAATCCCGGTACCTTGAAGTGCTACAGAAAGTAGTAATGGCTGGTTGCCCAAAAAACTGAAAAAAGACTGAATTCCTATTTCACACCTACACAGATTAATTTATTTATTTGAAGCATGTTACCATGTATCCATTGCCTTTCTCTCAAGGTCTTCCCTCCAGTGAATATTATGTCCCTCCAGCATTTATGAACAGCTAAGTCTCCACTTTACTAGATTTTTTTTTTTCACCCTGCACCCTGACCCAACACAGAACTGAGCTGGTGATCTTTCCTTTACTTTAAGGAATTTGCCCTGTTATTATTCTTATAATAATTAACATACCCCATGGTAAGGGATAGTTTTAATTGACAAAATTATTTCTGGGAAAAGATGAGTGTTTGTCCCAGAAATTTGCTCTAAAATGGGTTCATATATTTTATAAAGTTAATATCACTATTTTTTAGGGTTTAAAGGAAACATCTAAACAAGCAAATTAATTAATTAACAAATAACAACACAAAGTGCCTCTGGGCTTGACCACCCTGTACAGCTCAAAATTTTCTATCTACACATAGGTTGTGTAATTTCTGACTAGAAGATATGGTTTTATGGCACCACTGCCACATGCAACAACAAGAGGAAGGAAAGGAGTTGATAAGTTACCAGTGGCAGCCTTAAAAGGTGGACACACAGAGGGAAGAAACAGTGGTAGACCTAGGACAGAAAGCAAGGGATTGTCCAGTGTAAAGAGAGTGGAAGTTTTGTTTTTATTTTTAACAAGATTAATCATATCACTGAAATATGATTATTATTATTTCCTGTGGTTTTTTTTTTTTTCTTTGAAGTGTCTCTGATTTATTCCTCTGTAGAAACATCCTCTTCCTTCTTGGTATCTGTGGAAGGATGAACAACTGTATTCCAGAACAATTAGTACAATTGAAATTTCTGAACCTATATGTTTAAACATGAAAACTTTCAAAATAGATAACGAAACCCTTTAAAAGGCTTAAATTAAACAACTCCAATGCTTCTGGGGCATAGTTGTTAGTAGTACTGCAAGTAGAGATCTTGAATAACATCTAAAACCCAAAACCTCTCAACTTATCCTTTTGGACAACACTGTATTCTCAACTAATTTTGCCGGTGAAAATAAAAACTTTCTAGACTTTGACCTTAATGTTTTAGATGTTGGATCAAAGACTTATTATATTAACAAATTCTTTGAGGAAAGTTCAGCTTAGCTTCTGAAAATATCCCTTCTTAGGTCTGCATTTTGTTAAATGAGTTTACATCAAACACTGGTATTTCAGAAAGATAGAATTAGATATTTGTAATAGTTAATTCTCAGAGATATTTTTGTTTTCAGTTTCATGTAAATGTGAATAGCTGGAAAAAAAAAAAGGAATAATTTCTCTGACAATTTTTTGATTTTTTTATAAACTGCTGAATAAATTAAACAGAAATATCTAGTTCCTGTTACCTTCTAGTTTGGTTCTTTAGAGTTCTTTACAGAAATCATATGCATATCCCTGTTTCAATAATATGTGGAATTCATCCATTAACAGTCTTAAAAATTAAGTTCAGAATTCTGAAGTGGAATTGGACCAGAAGCCAAAGATCTCAAATGAAGGACAAATGACTGGCTTCCTAGTTTCAGGCTCAGTTTCGATCATACAATCTTATATAGTTCTGAATATTAAGAGCATGTTAGGTCTTCTTATATAACTGAGTGCAAAGGCTCAGCACAAGTCACTAATTTTCATCATATACATTTCTAAGGCTACTTATGTACCCAAGGAATGATTAATTCTAAATGAAATTGAGGTTGTCATGGTTGATTTTATGGATCTCAAATTCTACCTAGCTCATCTATCAAAGATATCATATATTGAAAAGAGGATATTACATACAGTGGGGAAAAATTCTATTAACTACTAAACAACACAGTGCACCACATGCATGTGCTGTTGTGTGGTTTGTTGCTCAAAGTCTAAATTCACACAGCAACATACAATAATTTTCTTTTTGAGTTAATAGTTTGAGCCAGAAATAGTAAATCAAATTATTATGGTAACTAAAGCAGTGACAACACTGAAAGGAACAGATCATTTTTGCATCTGTTCATCAGGATATGAATACAAATAAGAGCATCATAGCACATGGATATTTACAGCACAAAGTTATTACTTAGAAATGTAAACAAAATTGCCATTCTAGAGAATTTTGGTGTAATTCATTGGTCTTCAAACTTAAACTGAACTAACTAAATATATTTCTATGAATGAATAATTAGCAGATTTCCATTGAAATTTACAGTAGAAATATGTATCTATATGTAAGAACAAAGTAAATATCTAGGAATTGATCATGACTTTCTCCCTGGTACTGTATGAAACATTGGAGGTTGAACTACTATTTTGTTCACTTCCTTTCACTTCCTTTGTGACACTATGATGCTGGAAAATCTTAAGTGTTGTAAAGGAGCACTTGTGTGTATGATAGTCTGGAAAGTAAAGCTGGCTGCAGAACAGTAAATTTCTGTTATTCTCAGCTAGTGAATTTACAGATGGCTTTTAGAATATCCACACCACCACTGCGCTGAAATATCAACAAAGAATTCAAAAAGATATGTTGTTTCCCTGACCCACATAGTATTTCAGTGAACAGAAGCTGAGCAGAAAAGAGAATTGGTCTTGCATATAAAATGAATTTGCAACACACAGTATTGTATTAGTGCTATTTTTTCCTTGGATACTGTAGTTAACATAATGAGCCACAGCTACTAAAAATCTTCTGTGGATTGAAACTTTTAATTTGTTTATATGAAACACTTCTAAGTCATTTCCTCAAAGGCTGCAGTACAGTAACTACTCTGCTTGGCATTACTAATTCTATCATTTATCACCACAGAGAGGATAAGTGTTTCAGCTGGAAGAGATTGCAATGAACATTTTTATCCCTATCATCCCTTCAAGAAATTGAGGAAAGTCTTCCATGCCAGAAAGCTCAAGGCTTGTTTTTTCATCCTGTGTTCAGTGTCATTTAGCTGACTATCTATGGTTTTGTTGAATTTGAAAGGAGATAAGAAACCTAGTTTAAGAACAGTGTCTAGTATAAATTATAATAAATGCCCTCCAAATGTTGAAAACCTATCACAGCTGTACTGTCCCTGCTCAGCTGGGGTTTATTTAATGTAGAAAATAGAAATGTCTATTTCAGGTAGACAGCCAATGCAGAGAAACAGACACTCCTAGGAAAGCATTTATGAAACTTCTGAAGATTTCTACTGTAGGATGACAGAAGTTCCCAACTGGACATACCTACTTCTTAACATGGACAATGAAAAGATCATACAGTGGTTAGCTCAGACCTGGATCTCTAGTGTCTGGATGTCTAAATTAGAGCAGATAATCAACCCTTGCTCAGAGTAACCAGAATTTCTTTAATTTCTCAGTGTAATATTTCATGACATTGAATCTTATCTTCTTTCTTCTTCCCTAATCCATAGTCACATGAAATTTTCATACTTTTATGCTTCAAACACTTCAAAAAGTCTTGGTCTGGAAAAGTACTGAGATTATTATTAAACAATATAAGAACTGGGGAGAATTAAAAAAAAAAAAATATAAGGTAACAATTGTAATTTAAAGAAAGGAAACAGCAAATACAAAATGTTCTATTGTGATCTCAGATTCATTGCCAGAGGATGCCATGGATGCTAAAAGTTAGGACTGATTCAAATAGGCATTAGACAAATTTTTGAAAGAAAACTTCACTGAACACGAAGATCCAAAATCAGCTCCAGTTCAAGTAAGTCTCAAAATGCAGATATCAGAAAGATACATCATCTGCAGCATCAGTATTCTAAGAATACTTTCTTAAGCTCATTATCTTCAGCTTTAATAGACTGCTCACTGAGTTATGTATTTGTATTGCAACAATGGCAATCATAATTAACAGGAAGGAATATCCTTTAGGACATTTTGCAGTTTCAGGTTGTGTTGGGTTGCACTTGGCTGGCTGCTAGAGCCCCATCCTGCTGGTGTCTAACTCCCCCTCCTCAACAAGACAAGCAGAGAAAATAAGATGGAAAAGCTTATGCATCAAGATAAAGAAAGGGTGTTTACTTACCAGTTACCATCACAGGTAAAACAGACTCAACTTGGGGAAAATTAATTTTATTGCCAACTAAAAATTAAGTAAGACAGTAAGAAACAAAGCCAAAACTCAAAACCCCTTCTGCCCCTCACCTGTCCTTCTTCACTCAACTCACTACTTCATTCTACTCTTTACTTTCTCTCTTACTGATTGGCACGGGGGCATGGGGAGTAGGGGTTGCAGTCAGTTCATATATTTCCTTCCTCCTCATGCTTTTCCCTGCTCCAGCATGGGGTCCTTCCCACAGGCTGCAGTTCTTTCAAGATCTGCTCTAGCATGGGTCTTTTCCACAGGGTACACAGTCCATTAGGAACACACTGCTCTAGTGTGGGTCCCCCATGGTCGCAGTTCCTGCCAGAAAACCTGCTCCAGCGTGGGCTCTCTATTCACTGCAGCTGCCTTCAATGTATGTCCACCTGTTCCACATGGGATCCTCCTGCAGGGGGGACAACCTGCTTCACCGTGGTCTTCACCATGGGCTGCAGGGGAATCTCTTCTTTGGCACCTAGAGCATCTCCTCCCTGTCCTTCTTCACTGACCTTGGTGTTCACAGGGTTATTTCTCTCATATTCTTTCACACTTTTCTCTCTCACAACTGCTACACAATGTTTTTTACCTTTTCTTAAATTGTTTTCCCCAAGGCGCCCCCATCTTGGCTGAGGGCTCAGCTGTGTCCTGCAGTGGGTCCACTGGAGTGGACTGGAACCAGATGTGGCTGACATGAGGCAGCCCCTGGCCTCTCCTTGCAGAGGCCACCCCTGCATACCCCCACTGCCAAAACTTTGACATTTATACCCAATACACAGGTCTATAACAGAGCACAAGCAACCCTGTTTCAGTTAAATGGAGTATGTAGTGGGTATTTTATTGGCATAACTAACATTGCAACACTTGTATTTGCCTTTTTAAGTATTACTTTTTGAGGCTTGATACCTGAAATGAACAATGATCAATTCAGCAGTCATGGGAAATCTCCCCAGATACCTGCCTAATATCTATCCAGCTGGCTACATGCAGTATGTGTAATAGAAATGTTTACTGTGTGGTGGGTAGAAAATGGTGTGAGAAGCAGCGACTGAAACCAATTTAGCAAATGCATAGTACAGACCACAAAATATCACCTGAAGAAAAGGGTGCTTGAAGTCTGGCTGGCTGTCATTCATGGCATTGATTCTTCAGAAGAAAACTTAAATCAGTATGGCTAGTGGAGAAAGTCCTAAAAACTCCTGCATAGAAATTAGTGTCTGTCTGAGCTATGCAGACAAAATGTTTTCTCTTTCTTAAGGAAGCCATAGCTTGATAGTGACTGGTGACATTTGATGTTAACATTACCTTTATTAATCTGTATATGATTTCATCATCTGGTGCATTATAACCGAGGTAAAAAAGATAGATTTGCTTGTCCCCTGATTTTCGTTTCCCATTTTACTCTGAAAAGAAAGAAGCAGCAGTATGAGGCATAGGAATCATCTCTCCCAGTGCCAGCTATCTAAAAATAATTGGTAACTATTTTAAGCAAGTTATTTAGGTTCCTTCTACAACCAGTGGAGGGGAAAAATGTTTTCCAAATTCATCCTGTTATAAGTGTCTGGCTATCTAAAATATGTAGCATGGATAGATTTCACAGTGTCTTCACTACTTTTTGAAGCTTCTTCTAGCGAGTAAAATGATTGCTCACCAAAAAACCCCACCTTGTAATCTGGGAAAATTCACCATTAACTCAGTATTGATCTCACTAAAGTATTCTTCTTGTCATCTCACCTCTGTCTATTGCACAGCTCTCACAGTTCCCAGAGGCAAGATCACAATAAGAACAAGAACAAGAATTTAGATACTCCAAGGAATTTTGGACCAGAGGAGGTCCATGAAAATGATAAGAGGGCTGTAACATCTCTCCTATAAATAAAGGCTTCCAACCCAAACCATTCAATGATTCTGTGATTTTATTTTAATAACATTGTGACTTTGATGTTTCCTACATATCAGATTTTATCCACTACTGATATTTCAAGTAGGTAACGATGAGACAGCTACCAGAAGTCTAAGGGCAATGAAGAGAGACTTCAGAGCCCTGGGACAGCTGGTTAAGGGATCAGGAGCACAAGTAGTGTTCTCCTCTATCCCACCAGTTGCAGGGATCGATGAGGGGCAAACAGGAAGAGTCAGGAGATCAACTCCTGTCTCAGCGACTGGTGCAACTGGCAGAACTTCAGTTACTTTGATCATGGATTGATCTACAGGACACCAGGCATGCTGGCAACAGGTGGGAAAGCCTAACCAAAAGGGGAAGAAGGATTCTGACAGGAGTTAGCAGGACTTTAAATTAGGTTTGAAGGGGAGAGGGATGTAAATAGAGTGAATAAAGTGGTGCCTGGGAGCAGCATGCCAGTGCTGGTGAGTAAAAGCAAGGTCTTGCAGCCTGTTGTTGCAGTGGAGGTGGGAGAAGTGACCCATGTGCTAGCAAAGACATGGATTAGTGACGGGTTGGCAACTGCAGAAATGTCTGAGCGTGGACAGGTGGGAATGAGGGCTTGTCCCCCCAGTAAAGTGGCAAGGCAATTAGCCCAGCTGAAGTGCATCTACACGAATGCACGCAGCATGGGCAACAAACAGGAAGAGCTGGAGGCCATTGTACAGCAGGGAAACTATGATATAGTTGCCATCACAGAAACGTGGTGGGAAGACACGCACAACGGGAGTGCGATGATTGACGGCTACGAACTCTTCAGAAGGGATAGGCAAGGAAGGGGAAGGGGGGTGGCCCTCTATGTCAGGGGCAGTTTTGAATGCCAAGAACTTAATGTGTGATGACATTGTTGAGTGTTTATGGATAAGAATCAAAGGGAAGGCCAATAAGCCAGACATCACGGTGGGAGTTTGTTATAGACCCCCCAACCAGGATGTAGAGGCCAATGTTTGTTTACTCCTCATCAAAATATTCTATAAGCAGCTGGCAGAGGTCTCATGATCACTCGCCCTTGTTTTTGTGGGGGACTTCAACTTCCCAGATGTCTGCTGGAAATATAACACAGCAGAGAGGGAACAGTCCCAGAGGTTCATAGAGTGTGTGGAAGACAACTTCCTAACACAGCTGGTGAGGGAGTCAACTAGGGAAAGTGCCCTACTGGACCTGTTGCTTGTTAACAGAGGAGATCTTGTGGGGGAGGTAAAGATTGGAGGTCATCTTGGGCAGAGTGACCATGAAATGACAGAATTTTGATTCTTGGTGAAACAAGGCGGGGAGCCAGCAGAACTGCCACCTTAGATTTCTGAAGGGGAAACTTTGGCCTGCTTAGGAGCATGGTTGAGAGTGTCCCTTGGGGGACAGTCCTGAAGGGCAAAGGTGCCCAGGAAGGCTGGTCTTACTTCAGGGAGGAACTCTTAAAAGCTCAGGAGAAGGCATTCCCCAAGTCCCAAAAAATGAGCAGACAGGGAAGACCAGCCTGGCTAAATTGAGAACTTTGGCTGGACCTCAGGACAAAAAAGAATGTTTATGATCTTTGGAAAAGGGGGTTGGCTACTTATGAAAAATACCCAGATGTAGTGAAGCTATGCAGGGCGAAAAACAGAAGGGCCAAAGCTCAAGCAGAACTCCTTTTGGCCACCATGGTTAAAGATGACAAGAAGAGGTTCTTTCAGTATATCAGTAGAAAAAGGAAGACTAGGGAAAATGTAGGCCCGCTAATGAATGAAATGGGCACCCTAGTGATGGAAGACACAGAGAAGGTAGAGCTACTGAATGCCTTCTTTGGTTCAGTCTTCACTGTTAAAGCTGTCCCTCATGAATACCAGGCCCTGGAGGCAAGGGGGAAGGTCTGGAGAGAGGAAGAGTTTTCCCCAGCAGAGGAAGATCAGGTTAGAGACCACTTGGCCAACCTGGACATCCGTAAGTCCATGGGCCCTGACGAGATGCACCCGCGAGTGCTGAGAGAGCTGGCAGATGTTATTGCTTGGCGCCTCTCCATCATCTTTGAAAGGTCATGGGGAACAGGAGAGGTGCCTGAGGACTGGAGGAAGGCAGATATCACTCCAGTCTTCAAAAAGGGCAGGAAGGAGGACCCGGGGAACTACAGACCAGTTAGTCTCACCTCCGTCCCTGGGAAGGTCATGGAGCGACTCGTCCTGGATGTCCTATCCAAGCACGTTCAGGAGCAGGAAGTTACTGGAAGTGATCAACATGGATTTACCAAGGGTAAATCATGCTTGACCAATCTCATAGCCTTCTATGATGTTATAACGGGTTGGCTGGATGAGGGCAGAGCAGCAGATGTCATCTACCTTCACTTCAGCAAGGTTTTTGACACTGTCTCTCATAACATCCTCCTTAGGAAACTGAGGAAGTGTGGACTAGACGAGGGGACAGTGAGGTGGACCGAGAGCTGGCTGTGTGCTAGGACTCAGAGGATTGTGATTAATGGAGCAGGGTCGAGTTGGAGGCCTGTAACCAGTGGTATCCCCCAGGGGTCAATACTTGGACCAGTATTGTTTAACATATTCATCAATGACCTGCGCGAGGGGACAGAGTGTATCCTCGGCAAGTTTGCTGATGGTACCAAACTGGGTGGGGTGGCTGACCCCAGAGGGCCGTGCTGCCATCCAGTGTGACCTAGACAGGCTGGAGAGCTGGGTAGAGAAGAACCTAATGAGGTTCAACAAGGACAAGTGTAGGGTCCTGCACCTGGGGAGGAAGAATGTCAGGCACCAGCATAGGTTAGGGGTGGACCTGCTGGGAAGTAGTTCTGAAGAAAAGGATCTGGGGTCTTGGTAGACAGTGAGCAAGCAACATGCCCTTGTCGCCAAGAAGGCCAATGGAATTCTGGGCTGCATAAGGAAGAGTGTGGCCAGCAAGTCAAGGGAGGTCATTCTCCCCTCTACTCTGCACTGATGAGGCCACAACTGGAATACTGTGTCCAGTTCTGGGTTCCCCAGTTCAAGAGAGACAGGGAACTACTGGAGAGAGTCCAGCGTAGGGCAACAAAGATGACTGAGGGATTGGAGCATCTCCCTTATGAGGAAAGGCTGAGAGAGCTGGGACTCTTTAGCCTGGAGAAGAGAAGGCTGAGGGGAGACCTTATTATGGCATACAAGTATCTAAAGGGTGGGTTGAAGAAGGATAGAGCCAGACTCTTTTCAATGGTTCCCAATGACAGGACGAGGGGCAATGGGCACAAGTTGGAACATAGGAAGTTCCGTTCAAATACACGGAAAAACTTCTTTACGGTGAGGGTGACAGAGCGCTGGAACAGGCTGCCCAGGGAGGTTGTGGAGTCTCCTTCTCTGGAGATTTTCAAGACCCGCCTGGATGCAGTCCTGAGTAATGCGCTCTAGGCAATCCTGCTTTAGCAGGGGAGTTGGACTAGATGATCTCTAGAGGTCCCTTCCAACTCTGAAAAATTCCATGGGAAAAAAAAAAAAAAATCATATACTGCTCTGTGTCATGATGTGTTACATTTATAAAATATTACTATATGTGAAATTTCTCCTGGGAAATCTGTAGGATATATACATATATAGATGTGTGTGTGTGTGTACATATATATGGGAATATAAAAAATTAGTCTGGAAGTCACATAATTATGGAACAAAGCCAGTAAAATGTTATTTTAATTAAATAACAAATTTCAACCTATTTTAATGGTGAAGGGAGAAATTAGTTTAATAGAAAATACCTCTGTACATTTATATAAAGCTCAGTCCTTTTATTTTGGATGTGTATCAGAGAATGGGACATGGACTAAGCATCTGTTTTAAGGGTAAATTGCATAGTTCTCCAGAACAGGGACTGCAGCATCAGAATTTGAGTTTTTCAGTTGGGGAGGTTTGTTCTTTCTTACCGTGTAAACAAAAACATTTTTGTGTTTGATTTCTTTTAATCCTATACTACTAATCCTAAACTGGGAGATCGCACCAGAAATGTATCTCTGTGTGGTGACCTGTTTTCACTGTTTCCAGGACATCAGTTATAGCTACTGGTGCTATAACTGTGTCAGGACAAGATACTATGCTAACCGAACTTTTGGACTTGGCAAGTTTTTTGATCTTAGTCTTCACTAAACATACTGTTCCTCAAAAATTGCAAGCATTTTTATAGAGTATGAAATTCAATGTTGCCAAAGGAAAGCAATCAAAGGTTGCATGTAAGACTCCACAAAATTGTGTGAGTTTAAATAAATAAAATAAATAAATAAATAAATAAACCCTCTTTGCTAATAAAGATTCATTATTTACTAGGGAGAGAGAAATGGGATTTTATTCTGATTAGTTTATCTATTTGTATTTAAGAAAACATGAGATCACAGAATGCTTATAAAACTTTATTTTAAGCCTACAGCATCTTATTTTTTAAATATAGGAAAAGTATCAATGTCTTTGGAAAACAGGTCATCTACTCCAACCTCCTACTTGAGGCCAACACTAAGTCCTATTCAGTAATCAGAACTTCCAAAGATTGTTTTTATGGGTCTAGTCCCTTTTTATATCACAGTTTAAAGCTGTTTAGCTCCGTCATCTCTGTAACTCCCCTTCAAGAGGTAGAAAGCTGATTTGAGATCTCTCCTTACATTTGTTTTCACTAGCCTAATCAAGTCCAGTTCCCCCTACCTCTCAACTTAAGGAGATGCAGCCTCTGACCATCTTTAAAGCTTTCCTTCAATCCTCTCCCAGGGCGTATACAAAAATTATTTCCAGGATGCTGTAAATATCTTGAACATCTTTACTACCTCTGTAATCAGTATATATAATCCCAATACTAGAAGGTCAGGGCAAAGTTGACGTAGCCCGGTATTCTGTCTCTGACAGTTTGAGATGAGTAGAGAAAACAATGAAAAACATAGCAAATATATTGTAATCCTTCTCCTTCTTCAAGATCCTCCAGGATCCTCTTCTGACTCCACTAATCCACAGATTAGAATTTCTTGAGCCAGATTTTCCATTTGCATGTTTGTATTCAACAGGCTTTGTTGGAACATTTTTCCTTGAATATTTCTAGATATTTTCTGCATCGTTTTCTGAGTCTCCAGCAGTTAAGTTACACAAATTAAACACAAATCCAAGAAAAATGTTCTTCTATTTGAATAATGATCAATTAGAGGAAGAAAGATGATGTTGAAACAGCCTAAAGACCAAGTCTGTGATGATAAGCTTAAGAGATCAGGACAGAAGTATTTTTTAGATATGTGACATAACAAAACTACTACTTTAATACGAGAAAAAAACACCCTGAGGCAGGAGGACCGTTCAGTGAAAAGTTTATTCTTTAATAAAATAATATAAATATTTAAAATATGCATGAAGAATAACATTTAGAGTTAGGCACTAAAGAGAATTGAATTTAGTATTTAGGCATAAGTGGTTAATAATTTAGGCTTAATAATTCAGGATGAGTTCAGGACTTACAGGTTTAATGTAAAACACAAATGTTTAGAATATTGTGCATCATTTTCTGTTTGCACTCGTTTTTTTAAGCTTGTTGTCAACAAAACAAAGAAAAAACAGCAATTGTCTTTTTGCACAGATTTAAAAATGAATGTTTAAAATATCATTGTAGCAATCAATAATGGTTCTGAGACCCACCTTCCATTAATTTGTATTGGAGGCATAATAAAATCACTGGGCTATTTAGAGGTTGTCATGAAATAAACACAGTCTTCAAAACTGTATATATCAGATGAAAGAATATTACTTTTATTTAAAATGAAATGGTATTTCAAGACCTTTGGGATACGAAAATAGCTTTCATAATGGTCCAAGATGCAGTAATATGTTATTTTGTCTTTTTGTCATGTGTAATGCTGAAATCTATTTTACCGGTGTATGCATAATTAACATTAGTGATCTAACAAAGTCTGTGAATTTACCTAGCTCTGGCTTCTGTTTTATTTTTAAATATGAATTCATGATAATAATTTCAATCTTTCCATGCTAAATAGAAAATTAACTAGTATAACAATTCTAGTTCATATCTACTGGAATCAGGGATATTTTAATGATAACAATTACTTACATGTCAATAAGAAATAGTTTTTAGAACTTGTTAATGTTGTGCCCAGACTCTTGAATTCACTATCACAGACATGCCTGCTAACCATTTTCCAGTGATTTTGCAGTTCAAGTAATCTATAGACAACGCTTTTTTCATCTTTGGCCTTTCATAATTAGTTCAGTCTCTGTCCTGGTTTGAGGTAAAACAGAACCAACTTTCTGTTCAGTAATTTTACTTCTTAGCTAGGCCTCTTCTAACCCTCTGAAATTAACAGCATGTTGTGTCGAAAACTGTTCGTTTTCAGAATGATAAGACCAATGTTTACAGTTTGTGCCAAGGAATGGTACGCAGAGAGGCTTCTGCTTATACTTATTGCTGTAACAACGAAGGTCAGCTAATTTCATTATTTGCCCTGTTGGAGGGTCGGAAACAGAAAAGCATCATCCTGGAGGCTTAATACAGTTTTGTATATACTGTATCTAATTATTTCCTTTTTATTTTATTATTAATATTTCATTAAAGTAGTTTAGTTTCGTCTAAACTCATAACTCTCTTTATCTCTCCTCCTCTCCGTGTACGAGAGGTTGGGGGGGAGCATCTGTCGCTGGCCATTGGCCAATTTGGCCAAAACCATGACAGTCTCTAAATATCACAAGCCAGATGATTGTCATTTCTTCTATCAATGAAAAAGACTTTATAACTATGTGAAAGCAGAAAAACACATGCCTTCTTTTGTCAAGAAAATGTTTTTTAAGGAAAATTAAAAAAAAAAAAAATCTTGCAATAATAACGAATGTTGTCCTTAAAAAGTGGACTCTTAAAGGTATTAGAAATGTCAGCCTTTGAAGCATTTAATGTGTTTAAAATTTATAGAAACCTTGATTTTTGAGAGATTGATTTTTTATTTGTTAAATGAAAAATATTTTATTCAAATTTCTGTTTATTGCTTTATGCTATGATATATAATCCAAAATAAAGTGTGAACTGTAAATTTGTATCAAAATTCACAATTAATATTTCTTCATTTAAAAAAATAATGAGATGTTTAAATGTAGTCTGAAGATTTGTTAACTAAGTTTCAGCTGAAAAGCCTATATGAAGGACTTTTGATAAAAATAGAATTTTGGCTTGCAATTTTTCTTTTAAAAAAGGTACAGAACTGACTCAGAGTTTCATGTGAAAATTCATCTAAACCCAAAACTGTTATTTTAGAATTAAAAATGATTGCTATATCTCTTTGGCAACACAATCTTTTCCTCTGTCTCTGAGCAATAAAGTGTCACTATCTAAAAAAAAAAAATAATTTCAATTATTCAGCTTCTCTGAATTCTCAAGCTTTTTTCTCCCTTCTCACTCCTTGAGTCTGCTCATACTTTCCATTATTTCCTTAACTCCAAAACAGCTTCAACGTGCATGAATTCATTTTTCACTACATCTCTCTCACACAGATGAGTAGTAGTTTAGCAAAGACTGAAAGCATTTCTTCTGTTATTAACTGTGATATCTAATCTGATCAAGAATCAGGCCTCAAGAATCCTAGGCATGGTGGAAAAAAAAAATAAACAAAGAGTCCCTACCCTACAGGTATTCGAGCTGTGTGCTGCCAGTCATTACCTTCCTTCCAAAGTATGAGAAATAAAATTGTTTTCCCCCCATAGTGAAAAAGATACAACAAAAGTCTTTTCTTTCATGGAAGCTATTGATTTATTCCAGCTGGATAATTGGTCCCAAGAGCCAGAAACTGAAACAATTCCCATGTCTCATTAACTGTATTAATTTACCAACCTTGCAGCACAGTTGTAAAAATTTACCTGCCTTGGCATATAAGCTACTTGCCCACTCTTTAACTCAATGACTGATGACAATTAAAACCAAACCAAAACAAAACAACTTTATTACTACTTTATTTGTCTTAAAAAAAAAAAAAAAAAAAAATCACTTCCGCTGGGCAAGTGGGCAATTAAAAATCAATTGGTTCCTAATGAGTACACAATAATAGCCCACTAAATGCATTAGGACACTTACTGCAAAATAATGTCACTTTGTGCAGTATACTGTTTAATTTTAGCACTTCCAAATCTATAAGCCAACTCTCTCCTTTCATTCTGGCTTTAAAGCAGAATACTGTGATCCAACCCAAACTTATTTTGGCGTGCTGGTAGCCTTAATATTTAATACATTGATCTTTTTCTCTTCACATTCTAATGTTTTCCTAGCATTTTCTCCATTACAAGACTTAACCTGCTAAGTTAAACCAAGAACTGTTGACATTAAAATCAATTATAGCAATAATTTAAGATTTATAGCGGTGCGACTTCAAAATCTTAGGTCATCATTTCATGGCTCAAACAGCTTTTCAAAATGCTATATTGATAGCAGTATCCAGTGAGTGAGAGACAAATTCCTGGAGATAAAATGGTTAAACCCCCTGTGATAAAACAAGGGTAATAATGTCTTAATATTTAATGATGAATCAAAGTTCCTTACCTTTACATATATTTTAAATTTTACTTTGCAAAACAAATAATTGAATTAAAAAATAAAAAAAGTGATGCTGAATATTTGGAGCATTGTTTGAATATTGATAAATTTATTCTGGTTTTATAAAATGAGCAATAATACAAGGAAATAAGAATAAAGTAACATATACTTCTGATTTTTTGTCTTCTTCAAGAAACTTTAACAATTTTCTGGCCTGTCCTTGCTCTTATTCACTTTGCATATTGTATACGTTGCTTGAATAATAACTCTAGACCCAGTTATATTTCTAAACAAAGTGCTTTAGAAATTATTATCTAAAATAAAAAAAAAATGCGGTGTCTTAACACACTGTACTACTGAAATTTCCTGGTTGTATGTCTCAAAATATACAATGACAACTCAGGCTGCTGTATTCATGGGGAAGCAACGAGGATTATTTTGAGTGTACTGACCAGAGCTAGTCAAAGCATTTTTGACAAACATCTTCTGATTAGAATCTGCTGCTCCATCCAAGATACTTGTTTTGACATGGTTTTTAATGGTCACCTTTCTGATGTTCATAGTTCTCTAGGCTCTCCTGCACTGGCTGTAATGAGAAACAATGCAGGAGGGAAGAGGAAATAAAGTTTGGGACATATACTTTGATATATGGTTGCTTTCACAGATTTATTAAGACTGTTTTCTTTAGATTCCAGTATTGGATCCCTCCCACTCTCCAACACAGACCTTTGAGAGCTGAAAGTTGTAGTGAAATATGATTGCTACCATACAGCAAGCTCTGACATGTTACACTGGTAATTTTGATAAAAATGGGTAGAACGTTAGAAATTAATGCAGCGTGTTAGTCATCCACACTATTCAGAACAGCTGATATGGTCAAGTGGCCCTAGCTGTACAAGGCTGGTTTGTTTGGTTCTCCTCCTTCTCGTTTCCTAGAAGGGTATATATTTCCCTCTGACTCTTCAATGGCACCAAGGAAAATCAGATCTGTATCTTCTTAACCCTGCTGCTACTTTTAGAAAATCGGGGGGGGGGGGGGGGGGGGGGGGGGGAAGAGGAGGGAAATATTAAAATCACGTTATGAATTTGTCTCAATAGACATGTTGTGGATCACGGATTTTTCCTGTGAGGGTCAGTTTCAGCTGCTCAAAACAGAGCTTTAGTAATACAGAATGAAGAAAAATACACATTGAGCTGAAGAGGAGAGGCAGTAAAATGGAGACAAGATGTGATGGAGCAAGAATCAAGACTTACTAAAGGGAAGATATGACTCAGTGATATTTGGCTGGAGTACTGGTGTAAAAAAGAAAAACAAAATCAAACAGAAAACCAGGAGAAAAGCAGTGTTCCAAGTCTTATGTTTCAGGGCAACAGGATGAGAAAGGGATTTTTTCTGTGTGCAGTTAAGTTTGAGTTTGGGTTGTAAGATTTTTGCAATTTTATTTACCTGGAGGATTGGAGGAGAAAAGAAACCTGATGAAATAACTATAGACAATGACAGAAAAGTATCCTACAAGGACAGCTTCTAATACCAGCAAGAAAAAAGGGACAAGACCACATCCTATTAGCTCTTGTCAAAAGAAGACAGTGGGATAGATGATAAGTGAAATATGAATAAACAAATTAAAAAGAATCCTGATAATACCTTTTTGTCTGAAGAGAGCAAACACCAGTAGCTTTTGAGTCTTATCAAAGTAGGAACATAGAAAAAAAAAAAAATGCTTCTATCATTCCATTTAAAAAGACTAATCATAATTATATAAGCATTGAGACATAATAATTAAGAAAATGCTTATGTCCATGTTTATATATACATATATATGAACACATATGCATACATAAATTCTGGAGTCTATGCTCAAACAACAAAAAATTGCTTTTAATCAGTCCCTTTGGTGTTGTCTGAAATATAGTAAGTACTCAATGAAACAATTCTTAGTTGGAAACTTAGAGATCTGCATGTTTGAGAGCTCACAACTTTCATTACAAGTATATACCTTTCTGCATAGAACGGAGACAGATGGTATGCACCATCACTCATCTCACTTGGAACGCAACTGAAACTGCAAGTCTGTACCTGAAAAAAATTTGGTTATAAGCAGTGCAATCTCCACCTGGAATAATGATGAAGTTTGAAAAAATCTCAGAGTAGGTTAGGTTATCTTGAGTCATGAGTACTCCACAGTAATCATTGGAGACAAGCTCCTACTTTCAGTATATGCTGCACAGATGTGGCAGTCCTTCCTACTTGTAAATGCTAGACTTGCTTTCTACAAGTTTTTCTGTCCATATAAAATTAACAATATTCTGGGGTAGGACAAAATACTGCAGGCACCCAAAAACTTTTCATTCTGACATGCAGTGTAATCCAGGGGTCAGCACTGGATGCAATACTGTTTAACATCAGTGATCTGGATGGTGGGACCAAGTGCACCTTCCGCAAGTCTGCAGATATCAAACTGAGAAGTAATTTTTACAACCGTTGTTTGTGCTGCCATTCAGAGGGAACCCAACAGGCTGTGTACATGAGCAGACAGAAATCCCATTAAGTTAAATAAAGGGAAATTCAAAATCCTGTCCCTGGGGAGAAACAACCCCAGGCACCAGTACATACTCGGGGCTGACTGGCTGGAAAACAGCTCTGCTGAGAAGGATGGCAAGTTGAATATGAGACAGCAATGCACCTTAAGGTCAGCAATCCTGGGCTGCATTAGGAAGATCAGCACGTCAAGGGAAGTGATTTTCCCATCTCCTAAGCACTGGTGAGGCCACATCTGGAGTACTGTGTCCAGTTCTGAGCTCTGCAGTACAAGAGAGGCACGGACATACTGGAGTGAGTCCACCATGGGGCTACAAAGATTACTAAGGGACTGGAGCACCTTTCAGATGCAGAAGGGCTGAGAGAGCTGGGACTGCCAAGTGATTTGTTTCAAAACTGCTTGGACTAAACGTCCTTCCTAACTGGTTTGTCTCAAGAGTGTTCACTACAGTGATCCATAAAAGCCTGAGAGAATGAGCTATCAACTGAGCAGCGAGAACAAAAAAGAGATCCAGGAACCGAGTTAGATCTATGCCTCTCTTACTTAATGATATAGACCTGAAGTCTCTTGAACAGGAGAAATATATAAAGCTGGCCAGAGTAATAGCTTTGTAGCACAAAACTGAGGGTTATTGTATCATGACCTCAGTGTGGCATGAAAACTTGGAGGAGAGTTCTGAAGGTGCAAAACAGGTTGTGATAGTATGAGAGAACCATGTGGGGGAGGTCTTCTGTTACTACTCCAGAGCCCATATGTTTTAGTGACCGATGCAAAACACCTGATCTTTAGGTTGTCATAACTTCCTTCAGTCACCCGGAAAGATATATTTCCCTCCATGTGCTGGTCAATCTATGTTACGGAATGTGTGGGACACTTCTGTAAGTAGACTTTGTCTTATGCAATTAATCTCAGAAATTCCTTTTAATTTAATCAAAAGTTCTAATTTGGACCTGGAAAACTGACAGAAAACCACTTGCATGAAAGGCTTGACTTTCCTCCTGGGAAAGGAAATGGCAAATAAGTGCATCTTGAGCATTTATTATGTATTAGACCATTATAAGCAAAACAGACCCAAAAAGAAAAGATAGAACTGTCCTTTTACATGTGAGTGCCTTAGCCAGAACTTCGTGAGTCATTTATAAGGATACACTAAACTTTTTTTTTCAGTTTAAAAGTATTAAATCTTTTAAAAAAAAAAAAAGTCACTGCACTCAAGTAGAAAGTTTGTTCTTTCTTGATTTATTTGTGGTCTGAGATACTCCTGCATTTTTGATTGCTCAGGGGCTGGGTTTAATCAGTACATCTATTTACCTGGAATTATTTTTTAATGAAATTTTACTTTCCTGAGATGTGGGGGATGCATCTTTAAAACCTATAAAAGTCATCTTGGTCCCAGGACAACATTGTAACTGTTAATCTCCAACGTGAAAAGTTGACCATCACTACAACCAAAATGCAGTCTAAAAAAAATCATACAGAGGAGAACTGGTTTCCCACAAATTCTAGAACATAACAGACATTATATGAAAAATAAATTAATATCTCCTTAGACCAAAGTACTTCTAAGCATAGGTATTTAGGCAAGAACACCTTGAGACTCTAGACTGTTGCCTGAAGACTTAGGTAATGCTAAAACAAGACAGAACCAAGGGGAATTTAGACTCCTAAGTCCACTTTAATTAACTTCAGAGATCTCTATTTGTTCCCACATCACCAAAAGAGGGAAAACAGACATCACTTTCCTTTCACATACAGCCACAGCTAGGAACACCAGCAATTATGTGCTTTTGCATTTATGTATGTTGCAAAATATGTAACATTTTTATTCATAGAAAACCAAGAATAATAACTGACAAGGTAAAGCACAAATTATCTGAAGCTCACTTTGAACATTTGTGTTATTTTCTATTGCAATATTTCTTATGGAGTCAGACAGTGTGTCCCATAACAGTGTGATGAATTGACTAAAATCTTGTGGCCTGGTTTGAGCAAAGTTCCAGCTTTGGACACTACACAAAGTTTTCAATTTATGAACATGTATCTTGTTGTGAATTTAAATTTAATTGTTGGACTGGTTGGACTATTCAAATTCAATCAGACAGAGCTGCTGAAGTCCTTTGTGACTTCATTATAAACACAAAAAAAAAAAGAAAAGAAAACAAATTTTTTTTTTTTTTTTCATTTCATATGAGATGTAATAGAGCTTTAGAAGAAATTTTAAAAATTAACTTCAGGATAAATTCCATGTGAGATTCTAGAGCAAAACCCACCTTAGCAAAGAGTTCTGCTGATTGGTACACATATCCTCTTTTGATGCCATCTTTTACATTAAGAAAGGTGTTTAGGCATATTTTCATAAAGCAGTTTCTGTGCAAAGATAAAAAATGATGGGCTGTTCCAACTGTAGTGTTTAAACTCCCTTTTCATAGAAATATGTTTGCTTGCTTTTTGTTATCTGCAAATCTTGTGCAAAATGCAATTTAATAATAACAGTATCATCAGCTAGTAAAACTCAGGATTCTAAATTTTTTTTGTCAGAAAATGATCCAGCTCTCTCAGCCAATTAAATTTGAACGATTTCCCAGACACATTTCTTGTCTGCAGAGTAAAATGCATTTTATATGCCTGTAGTTGTATTTTTTCTCCTTCAGTTTCTGATAAAACATCATTCCCTCTTTCTCCTGCTACTTATTTTCCAGCTGACATATTATTGTTTCAGTTTTTGTCCAGAACTCTTTCCCAGATTTATTACCATGTTTTTATTCTCTTTTGATCTTTGTGAGGAAATGAACACTACATTTTTTAAGATCAAGGAAGAACTAGTAGTAAATTTATTTTAATTTTAATAATTATAACTTCTGATATAAAACACTTTTGTTATTTTTTCCTTGTTTAAAACAGCCAATATTAAAGGACTGTTCCTTATTATACCATCAGCTACAGAAAAATCAATTCCTTACATCGAAGTCATGGATCTGATTAAAAACTCAGAAGGTGATATACAGAGTCTTGCACTTCTCAGCTACGGTTAATATGGTCCTAAAAAGCATTTGAATCTTGGTGTTTAAATTATTTATCTCAGTCACGTTTCACCATTGACAAATTCAGACAAGATTAAGTTCTTCTTATGACTAGTGATAATCCCCTTAAATCCAAGCTTTCCTACTGATAATGGTGTAGGTTATTTTATGCTTCTTTATGATTAACTTTTTTGTCTTTAAAACTAAAGGTATGTTTGCAGAGAATGGAGGACAGCTGTGATGAGAGAATTGAGGGGAACAATATTTCATTTTGATTCTGCTTAGCTTGTGTGTAGTGTTCAAATGTGTAAGTTGCAGTATCTGATATTCCACTTTAGCAGGAGACTATACTGCTTCTCAAAGGTTTCTTTGACACTGCCAGTGAACCATTGTCACTTGTAGCAGTTCCGCTCAATAGGAGCCATGAAATAGTGGGAACCTTTTCATTGATTGTTATCATATGAACACCTCTAGAATGAAGCAACAGTTTATGCAGTGTCAGCTATTAAACAATGAAGACCAAAACAATATTACCTAAATAAGAGACTAATAAATTGTGCTTAACCCTAATTGAAAATACCTTATCTCCTGTTCAGTTAAAGAATTGTAATGATGACATCTATAATTTTCACATTATCTCACTGTTTTCTTTTCCATTAGCAAATTATCCAGATGAGCTGTGATAACAGTGCATGATTAAACTGATTTGAAGAGGAAATAAGCTGCAGTTGTGTCTGTCGATGAATGTTTGCGACTTCCTATTATATCACCTGAAGCCGTATTGGAAATAGAAATGATGCCAATAAAAAGTGCAATCTTGATACAATTAGCCTA